>CAWUFW010002529.1:0-1200000 GCA_963921515.1 Calotriton arnoldi | reverse complement strand
TAAGATAAATAAGCAGCAACTATGGCTTGTATATAATATTGAAAAAACTTCCACATAAAGCCCTGGTGACACCACGACAATGTTGCCGCTCCTGAGTTTCAAAAAGAGAAGGGGAAATCCAGAGAGAAAATGACCCTCTTTAAAGGATTTCCCTTCCTCTACAACGCTCACCCACGCGCACATCGATGTGCCTGCTGTCACTGCAGTCTGGAAAACAAAAACGGACCGCCTGTGCCAGGGCACAAAACAGAGCCCGATAGAGACCCGTTTCGAGGCCTCCTTAAAAAAACTGCCAGTGCTCAGACCCGGTGAGACCCGGCCCACTTAAAGCCCTGGCTGTACTTCAACCTGGAGAGAAGACTAGTCGATTGCAAGAAAAAGGGCGGTCTGGGTATGGGGCGGGGAGAGGGGGAGGGGAAGAAACGGTACGGTAGCAGTAAGTAGAAAAATAATACCCCTTTTGTGTATGGAAGCTCTGCTACTACTGGCTGCAGGGTAATAAGCTCACATGACATGCCAGAAGGTGAATTCCGGCCTGAACTTTTTTGGGAGAATATTTAGACAAAGGCTGATTATGCAAGCAAGAATTCGGACTGGATCAGCCACTGGACCAGGTAAATTATAGTTCATAAAATTTGGCACCTTTGGAGCCTGGAATGTGACTATTAGAACTGAATCCTCCTTGCCAGCATCTTTCGAAATCACAGAACTTGAGATTTCAGTCGGTGCAAGGCCAGCTTTTACTCTTGGCATGCAGGAATCGGCTGTTGCAGGCTATAATGTTTCCTGGGGACGCAGGAGAATCAGCTGATGGCATTAGTGTTTTTTGCCATGCGGAAATGGCTGTCTTGAGCACATTGTCCTCTCATCCCCTTTTCTGAGACTTGCTGAAAAAGTGATGAAAGTAAACAAGATTGTCGATTAAAAGTGGAATTAGACATGCAAAATCTACAATTCTTCCAGTTTATTGTAAGAAACGTTATGGATTGCCATGGCTTCTAATTTCTTAAAATATGACACTTGGAAAGTGGTATGAAGAATTTGATGTAAATAATTGAGCCTGGCTTTTAGTGCCTTTCTGATAAGACTGAACGGCAGGATATTAAATCCATTCTAGCTGCATGATCTTCTAAAGTCAAAAATGGAAAAAGCATGAACTTGCAAATATGTCTAAACCAGATTGGTGTGGACAGTTAACACTCTTTACATAGTATTGGCCACTTCGAGGGTAGCTGTCACAATTTCCACTTATTAAATAGTGTAATAGGGTAACCTGCTTTCCAAAAGGTCTTCAGATTTTGCTGGCTTGATCAAGGGCCTTAAGCGATATTGAGTCAATGAAGATATACCAGACTTTTCTGACAGAATTGAAATAGGGTTGAAGAATAGTGGTGTCGGCCACTAACTCGGGCAGTTTGACTCCCATTGGTGACCACCTTGTCTGTGAGAGATTTCACTGCTAAGGCAAGACTTTAATTTAGCAGACAAGTGAGGTATTGGTGACATGGGGGCCTAGTCACAAACTGCAGTTTGTGTACATTTAGTAGTATTATAATAGTAATGTGAATATACTACAAAATGTTATTCACAAACCTAGTTGCAGAGATTCCCCCACCGTCTCGCCTCATTTTTTTCTCTGCGGAGATCTCAACCCCAACTACTGAGTCTTTGCACACTTAAGCAAATGTTTTGGTAGTAAATGTGGGAGGGCCAGGAAAGAGTGGGAAATGGGCAACACTTACTACTAAAGGGTGAAGGGTTTAGGGAGATGAAGAGAAGATTACTGAGGGGTTTAGGGAGGGAAGTGCGCCCATCCACAAACTAGTTCATTCCTAGTCACAAACTCTACTTCTAAGGTTCCTACAGACAAAAGACACCCAAAAGAGTCAAAATATAAATATATAAAATAATTAAAAAATAACATATAAAAATAAATAATTATAAATAAAAAATTTTTTTACTTTCAGTGGGGGACTTTTTCAATTTTAACTTTAGAAAAATAATTTTAATTTAAAGTTAAGGTTTTAATGTTGTAACTTTTTTTGTTTTGTTCTATATTTGAAATAGATATGAGAATTTTCAGGTTGCTGTAATTCACAACAAATAGTACCTTTTCTTTGCATCAGTGAGAATCGTGCTGTCTTGTGATGTGCATTAAAACTAAAATGGGATTCTGTATAAAATGAGATTCTATGCCTGTCCTACTTACAGCTACTTGCTAGGAAACACCATTACTGTTTTGTTAAAATGATATCTGATGGTTATTTTTTTTATATAAAAATGTATTGCAAGCACATGGCAACTATGCTTAAGCAGCATGTTTTCTTTTGATTTTTCTTCTTTTGTGGCTTGCAGTGAAACAAAAATAACCATTGCACCTGCTTGCTAAGGCCAGACCGTTTGGCTTTGCCAATGTTTGTTTTGTTTTCACAGTTTAAAAAAAGTTTACCTTTTTTGCCTCCAGCAAAATGAGTGAAGACTGAAAACATAGTTACTTAGGATTTTTTACTTATTTTGCTGGGGAAAGGATAGCCTAACCCAGACATTTATTTACAGTTTTACCAAAAAAGGTTAAAGGAAAATGGAAAACTGAACATAGTCTTAAAATTCCACAGTCATCACATGTGTGATTCTATATTAGCACCACCTGATAACTTTGAGAGGAGAAATACCGTTTTTAATGAACTTATCATTTTCCACTGAGACCTCATGGCTTTCCTTGCACTCTCCGTGCACTGTACTCTGTACCACTCCACACCAGTTCACTCTATGCTAATTCACTCTATGCCACTGTACTCTACCATGCACCACTCCACTCTACTTTGAAACATTCTACTCTATGCCGCTGCACTCAGTGCCATTTCACTTGGTGGCACTCCTCTCAACTCCTCTCTACTGTGCGTCACGGTACTCTACCTCACTGCACTCTGTTCTGCACCACTCAACTCTCCGCCACTCTACTGCACTTTACGTCATTAACCCGTTTGCTGCTAGGCCTTTTCCTCCCCTGTGCTAAGCCTTTTTTGGCAATTTGGGGTAGTTCGCGCTTAGGCCCCTGTAACTTTTTGTCCACATAAAGTATCCACACCAAATTTGTGTCCTTTTCTTCCAACATCTTGGGGATTTTAAAGGTACCAAGGGTTAGTGTAATCCCCTGGAGGGGACCCAGAAATTAGCTAAAATAGAGCTAAATTTTGTTTGTTTTAAAAAAAAAAAAAATGGGGAAAAAGTGCTGCAGAAGAAAGCAGCAGTTTTTTCCCCTGCAAATGGTATCAACAAAGGAATCGTGGTGCTGAAAGCACCATCTTCCCAGCTTTCAGGGACAGGCAGACTTTTGCCAGAAAAGCAAAATGTTTTACTCAGTTTTGACATTTTACTGGGACATAGCCCATTTTTGCTACTTTTTGTGTTTTCAACCTCCTTCCAGTTAGTGGTAGAAATGGGTGTGAAAGCAATAATGGATCTCGGAAAGTTATACATTTTTGGAAAGTAGACAAAATTCTGAATTCAGCAAAGGGTCATTTGTGTAGATCCTTCAAGGTTTCTTTATAGAAACTAACAGTTGAAATTAAGAAAAATTGAAAATGAGTTGAAAAAAAAGGCCATTTGTGCTAACGTTTTCACCTGTAACTTCTTCTAAGTATGACTGATGTTTGAAAGCAATATACCGTTACATCTGCTGGACCCTTCTGTTTGTGGAGATATATAGGACTTGTAGGTTCACCAAGAACCCTAGGAACCCAGAGCCAATAACCGAGCAGCGTCTTGCAATGGTTTTTCATTGTGTACCGGGTATATAGCAATTCATTTGGTAAAATATAGAGAGTGAAAACTAGACACCTATGTATTTCTGAAATGGGAACAAAATAGAGTTTAGAAACAGTAGCTATTTGCACATCTCTGAAACTGTGGGTACCCATACTAGCTAAATTTGAGGTTTGCAGGAGATTCTGGGTAGGAAAACGTTGGGGGATCCATGCAAGCCATACCTCCCTGGACTCCCACGGGTCTCTAGTTTTCAGAAATGTGTGGGTTTGGTAGGTTTCCCTATAAGGCCGCAGAGCCCGGGGCCAAATACCCAGGTGACCCCCCTTGCAAAACCAGGTCGTTTTTTGATAGACTCCACTTTTCATTTGAGATTATTGAGGAAGGTTTTTCTAGTTCTATCAGAGATGGGGAAATGACTGACTTTGTCTGCTCCCATGGACTAACATCTTCTATTTCCAGAATATCTAATTTATAAACTTCAAGTCATTGAAATCATCATGGCATGTTTAGTCCCGGGATCTCGTAGATATTTTTGCTCTAGCTTCTTACTTTCCTCCCATCATTGGATGCTTATTTAGCAATATATCCAATTCACGGCTCTCTTTATTTTCTATACAGCAGTATTTTCTCTGCCACATATTACCCTAAATGCCTATAGACCTATGGTGTTTGTGAACTTAATAAATAGTTTTAACATAACATGGGTGGGTGAACATTCTAAAACGCACAATTATGAGCATGTCAACTTGCCATCTACTGAAATGCATGAGTCGGCTCTCATATAAAGCGCTATCCATCACTTGCTTCCTGCAGTAGAGTAATGAAGCCGGAAAGTATTGGTTCACCAAACTATGTATATCCTATTTCACAACCAATTATGTTTTCAGACTCTCTTTTAAACAGGTTTTGGCAAAACCAACAGGTCTCACCTTCAGGACATATTGGCTTTGATTTTAGCAAAATGTTACTGTATTTACTTTGCATACTTTAGGTAACCAAAGACTTTAAATTTGTTAACATTTATAAACTCTCATTGCTTTAGTACAATTTTGTATTGGAATTGGAATTTACTAAGTATTAGGTCCTGGGTCTAAAAGGCAGAGCTATTGGGATTCCTAATGTTTGAATGGTATTCATGAGCGGAGTCACAAGTAGGTGTCCGGGTGAGTTCTGGTTGTGGTAGGATGTTCATAATGGGGCACGATTGAGAGCTACGTTGCTGAGGCTGAAGGCAGTGCAAGTCTGTAGGCCCTAACAGTGTTTAGATGACTTGCTTATCCGATCCATGGCCTCTCTCTAGTGCGCACATAGTGACGGTCACATATGTACCATTTGTAATTAGCAAATTAATTACAACAAAATTGTTGTTACTCATTTATAAAACTGCTAACAAGCACTCAAAAGCCAGTACATCTGTGTGATATGTCTGGATGCAATAGCAGAAAACTCACAAAGGGGCATCTAAATGCTGATGAGGCAGCATGTGATGTAAGTCACAGATTTGTAGTTCACCTGTATCTGATAGAGACATCTATCTGCAAATTCCTTACCTTTGAATTTCCCAGGCGTCAGACTGGATCTGGACTATTTTTGCGTGAGCAGTATCCCTGCGTGCCGGTAGGTGGCGTTGGTCGGCTGCACGCGGCGTTGAAAGTGATGTCCGCTTCAAAAGTGACATCCGCATCACCTATATAGGCGCCACATCGCTTTTTGACAGACTTTTTTCGACGTTTTGTTGAATTCTTTTTTGAGGGTTTTTTTCCTCCTGGTATGTCAAGTTTTTAAACCATCTGGCGCCTGTCATCATAAAATGTCGGTTACGGACCCACATCTAGTGTGTCTGTGGTGTCCTGAGCATGACCACGACTTCAAGTCGTGCTCGGACTGCTGGGCCATGGCACGAAAGCTTTGAGGGAGCGGTCCCTGTAGCTGCTTGTGGCCCAGCAGGCAACTCCTCGGAGGTCCCAGTCTCAATTGAGAGGGAGGTCGCGGAACCCCTCCAGGAGTCCCAAGTCTTCCTCCCACTCCAGGTCATCAGGACATTCGGGGAAGAAGCACAAGAAGTGCTTCGACTTCTCCTTGTCTGTCGGTTGACGCAACAGAGGAGCATCAATGTTCGAGGCTCGGTTCCTCAGAATCGTTGCCTGGGATGACTCCGAGCCTCCCACCTGTTCTGGGAGCCAGAGCGACCCCCCCCCCTCTCAGGTAAAGGAATTTTACACGGCCATGCGCCGCGTATTTGAGTGGTCCGAACCCTCTGGCGCACCTTTGGGCACATTGGGTCTGAGGGAGCCCCATCGGGTTCTGCTCCAACAGCTCCAGCCTCGCCTCTGATGAGCCCCTGTGGATCTGATCCTGGATCCGAACCAGCGCTGATCGTGCCACAGCAACCTCCCCGCCGATGCTGCTGGTGGGTGCCAGTCCCATTTACATCCACAAATCTGACATGGACCCATGGGTCCATGGTCGGTGCCTGAGCCCTATTCTGAAGGGCTAAGCTTCGGGAAGGAATAGTAGCTGGAAGGCCAGGACATAGACTGGTGTGAGGAACTCAGGAATGCCAGTAGTCTGGATACATCCCCAGACACCGGTATGCTTTGTCCCCCTACTGTGGCTACAGAGGAGGGAGCATCTCATTTCATGGTAATGAAGAGGGCAGCTAAGGTCCTGGATCTCAATTGCCCTCGATGCCAGTCAAGACTAACATCTTGACAGAAGTGCTACAGCCGGGAGCTTCCACTTCCGTGCCCTTGCTCCCTTTTAATGAAGCACGGATGGATGTCCTACTGGGAACTTGCTCCAAGCCCAGCACAGGGGCTCCTGTGAACAGGACAGTTGCCAGCCGCCATCGCCTCGCACCTGGGGACCCGAGCTTACTTACTCAACATCCCACCCGAGAGCTTGATAGTTCAAGCCTCTAAGTCCTATGGCGCATTCCCTGCCACTCCCCTGGACAGGGAATCAATCCAAGAGGCTGGACAGTTTTGTGAAGAAGATGTTTTCTTCCACCATCCTTGCCTTGCGGTCGGTGAACACCGCAAGCTTATTGGGCCGCTACTCCCACACTCTGTGGGGCATGGTTGCGCAAGTGCTGCCACAGGTCCTGGAGGAGGCGCAAGCCATGCTGTCCCAAGCAGTCAAGGACGGGAGAGATGCAGCAAAGTTAACCATTAGGTGTGGTTTGGATATGGCTGACTCGCTGGGCAGTGCAGTTTCGACGACGTTGGTGCTTAGACTCCACGGTTGGCTGAGAACATCTGCTTCTCAGGGGATGTCCAGGCTTCCCTCATGGAGATGCCCTTTGATTGCACCTGTCTCTTCGGAGACAAGGCAGACTCGGCGCTGGAGCACTTCAAGGACTCACGGGCTACAGCCAAGTCCTTGGGCCTCTCAGTTGCCCCACATCAACCCCAGTCTGCCTTTCACGGCTATAGAAGGCGTTTTCAACCACACCAACCCTACTCCAGCCACCGCCCCATGCAAGCTTCCCAGTCTGTGCGGGGGCGAGGTCGTGGTTTATTCAGATCCTGTGGGTCGGGTGGCCAGAGGTCAGCAACAACCACCAATCACCCTGCAGCCCTCCTAATCTTGCCCTACAAGATCATGGGCTTCCAGTTGGTGGTAGAATAAGCCATCATCTCTACCACTGGCAGTCCATAACATCGGACAGGTGGGTTTTACAGATTGTTTGGAGGGGCTACTCCCTTCCCTTCGAATCCTTCCCTGCCCCTTTGCCTCCATCTCCCGATCGGCTGATGAAGGATCATTTGTCCATGCTTCGCAAGGAAGTCATGGTTCTCTTGGCCAAGTGGGCCTTAGGGAGGGTTCCGGTGTCAGAAGTAGGCAGTGGTTTCTATTCCAGCTACTTTCTGATTCCCAAAAACAAGGGGCTTTCCCCTCTTTTAGATCTGAGAACCCTCAACCTCTTCCTCAAGAAGGAGAAGTTCAACATGCTCACTTTGGCTCAGGTATTGTCTGGCCTGGACACAGGAGACTGAATGGTAGTGATGGACTTGCAGGGCGCCTGTTTTCATATTCCTGTCCTGCCTGTCCATCAGCGCTACCTGCGGTTTACGGTAGGCTATAACACTTTCAATTCATTGTGCTCCCCTTTGGCCTTACTATTCACCAAGGTGATGGGGGTGGTTGCACTTCATCTGCGCAGATCAGGGGTGCCAGTCTTCCCCTGTCTTGACATCTGGCTGCTGAAGGCGGGATCACCCCAGGCTGCCGTCTCCCACCTCCAGATTACGGCGAACCTTCTGCTGGGGTTCACTATCAACGTGCCAAAGTCACACCTGACTCCCTCTCAAACGCTTCCTGTCATTGGAGCTGTACTGGACACAGTGCAGTTTTGGGCTTATTCTCCCAGGCAGCGAGTCCAGGATATTCAGGCTATGGTACCGATGTTTTGGCCTCTATCATTAATTTCAGTGAAAATGATTCAGAGGCTGTTGGGCCTCATGGCCTTCTGTATCCTACTAGTGACACTTACCAGATGGCATATGCGGCCTCTGCAGTGGGACATGAAGTTTCAATGGGCTCAACATCAGGGCAATCTCTCCAACATAGTCCAGATCTCGGAGGAACTGTAAAGGACCTGCAGTGGTTGTTAACGAACCGCGATTGGGTCAGACGCAGAACTCTCTCCCTTCCCCAACCAGATCTCACAGTAGTGACAGATACGTCACTTCTGGCATGGGGCGGCCATCTGGGAGAGGTGGAGATCAGAGGACTCTGGTCTCCTGTGGAATCTGGACTAGTCATAAACATGCTGGAGCTTCGGGCGATCTGATTGGCATTGAAAACCTTCCCACCCTCCATCAAGGGCAGGCTAGTACAAGTGTTCACAGAAAACACCACCACCATGTGGTACTGCAACAAACAGGGTGGGGTGGGGTAGTGGACCCATTGTCAAGAGGCCCTGCATCTTTGGAAATGGCTGGAGCAGCAGGGCATATCCCTGGTGGTTCAACACCTGGCAGGTTCCCTGAACACCAGAGTGAACGGTCTCAGCCGTCGATGCCTTGTGGATCACGAATGGTGTCTCCATCTGGAGGTGGTGCGAGGTCTCTTTCAGCAGTGGGGAGAGCCTGAGTTAGATCTGTTCGCCTCTGCCGAGAATGTGCAATGTCAGCAGTTTTGAGTGCTGGAGTTTCCAAGACGGCTCTTTCGCTAAGACACTTTTCGTCTCGGGTAGGGCTCAGGCCTCCTGTGCATCTTTCTACCTACACCACTTCTGCCCAGAGTTCTCAAGAAAATCAGGAACAACCTGGCACGTAGAGTCTGGTATCCCAAGCTTCTCAGCATGAGCTTCGATCCTGTGATCAAGGTGCCCCTTCCGGAGGATCTTCTGTTGCAGCAACAGGGGAGGGTCCTCCACCTGAGCCTGTCAACTTTACGTCTTCTTGCGTGGAGATTGAGTGGCGACAGTTGACAGCTTTCGACCTTCCTCCCGAAGTCAGCAATGTTATTCTGGCAGCCAGATGTCCCTCCACCAAGACGGTATATGCCTGTCAGTGGAACAAATTTGTAATAAATGATACAGAAAAGTCTATTGACCCTTTTTCTGCTTCTCCTTCTGATGTTCTTCTTTTTGTTCTTACCCTTGCCCAGCAGGGCGCTGCGCTGGGCACTCTAAAGGGTTACCTCTCTGCTCTGTCTGCCTTTTTACGGCTGCCTGGTCAGTGGGACCTTAATTTGGTTCTCACTTTCTTAATGCGTGCTCCTTTCAAGCCTCTTCATAATTGTCCTCTCCGGCTGCTCACCATCAAGTCAGCCTTTCTAGTGGCAATAACATCTGCCCGGAGGGTGAGTGAGCTGCAGGCTTTTTCATCCAAGCCTCCTTTCTTGTCTGTTTTTCCAGACAAACTGGTGCTTCGCATTAGTGCCTTTTTCTTGCCAAAAGTTGTAACACCATTCCTTGTGGGCCAATCTGTAACCTTGCCCACATCCTATGCTCCTCCACATTCCTCAAAAGAAAAGGAGCGACTCCACCGTCTGGACCCAAAAAGAGCATTGTCATTCTACCTTGACCACATACGAGAGTTCCGCGTGGATGACCAACTTTTCGTGGGGTATGTTGGAACGAAGAAGGGTCGGGCGGTACAGAAACGAACCATTTTACACTGGGTCATTCTCTGTATAAATATCTGTTACGCACTGGTCAAGAAGCAGCCCCCTGAGGGCTTAAGGGCTCATTTTTTTTTTTTTTTTTTTTTTATTCCACCAGGGCTAAAGCTGCTACCACTGCATTAGCATGTGGAGTCCCAGTCCTGGACATCTGCCAGGCAGCAACGTGTGCTTCCCTTCACACGTTTACTGAACACTACTACCTGGACAGTCTGGTCCGCAGGGACGGGCACTTTGCCCGTTCAGTCCTGCAGGACTTTCAAGTATAGAATTTGTCCGCAACCCACCACCGGGAACGGTATTGCTTGAGTATCTATTCAGAGGTAAGGAATCTGCGTCTAGATGTCTCTATCAGATGAAAAAGTTACTTACCTTCGGTAACGCAGTATCTGATAGAGACAATATCTAGCTGCAGATTTCTTACCGACCCACCCATCCTCCCTGCTCTGCGAACAGATTACTAGGGTTAGGGTTGATCCCTTTCAGTGACCTAGTTTCGACCACCAGGGTCCATGCACTTCATCGCTCCATGCTCCTGGCATGGAAAGTCATGAAAAGTATCTCACATCAGTGCGCTGAGGTGGCGCCTATATAGGTGACGCGGATGCCTTTTCCGGCATGTACGAGGCCGACGACGCTGTGCGGAGCTGACAGACGCCATCTACCGGCATTTAGGGTTGCTGCTCACGCAAAAATATTCTGGATCCAGTCTGACGCCTGGGAAATTCAAGGTGAAGGAATCTGCCGCTAGATATTGTCTCTACCAGATAGTGAGTTACCGAAGGTAAGTAACTTGTTATTTAATCCATGCTTTTAATTACTTGGGCCACTACCCTTTTAGAAACCCCTCTCCCCACCTTTTTCATCACACTTAAAGCATTGTGGTCCATTATAGGCTTTTGACTGCAGACATCTAAAAGCTCTCATAGGCGAGGCCAAAAAATTGTTATGATGTAAAACTGTAAAGTCCTGGGAGTCAAACGTAAAAATTTGTAGAGCAGCAAGGAAGAGTGACCATTTTGCTCCTCGGCGGCACTCGCTCTGAAACATCTCAGCGAGAGCAGTAGCCCAGTTGGTCTTACATGTCATGGGGGGAGTCGTGCACCTCAGTGAAAGAAAGGAGAGAGCCTGACCTCCTTCACTGTGACACCCTAGGTCATGATTGTAGGTTTCGGGGCTCTTAGTGCCACTGCACCTGCTTAAAAGTGGAGTTGCAGTATTTGTTCCCTGGTGAAGTTGATCCAAACGTTGTGCAAGTCATTTGCACCCTGACGAAGCAGATCCAGATATCCTCCGCTTCTTTGGTAGTTGAGTGCAAAGGGAGAAACACTAGTAAGAGGCAACAACATGGAGGGCCACAGCGTGGCGGAATCACGTAGGACAGGATTGGGGGAAGCAACAGGAGGGTGGGGCAGAAACAACCCTGAGGTATCTGTGGGGGCAGCAACACAGAGAATGCAGGGATAAAAGCAAGCTAAAGTGGAAAGAGCAATGGGGTGAGCGGAGAGAAAGGACATGGTTGAGAGAGCAACTGGAGTGTGCAGGGGAGAAGAACATGGGCAAGAGAGAGCGCAGCATGCGGGGAGAGAAGCACACTAGGTAGACAGCTTGAAAACTGATGCACTCTCATGGAGTAATTAATCAAAAAGAAAAAAGTAGAGCCTGAAAAATGAGCAGTGGAAGGACATAGAGCAGTGGAGGGATACAAGAAATGTGTCCAGGCTCCAGGGGAGGGACAAACACAAGAAAAGGAATGAAAGGCCACTTACACGAATAAGAAGCAAACAATTGAAAATGACAATGAAGGCAACTAATGGTAAGCGATTTGGTGGACCTTAAGTCCACTGTAAGGTAACAATGTGTCTCGCAACAGACAGCACATGCATTGTCTAGTAGGGAAGACCTAAAAATAAGTGGCATTTGGTCACAATCTAGTACACAGAAAATGCCAAAATGTGCTTTGAAATTTTTTTATCTACTTAATGCATGTACTTTGCTCAGCTCCAGTATTCTGTAGTGTTTGGTGCATTCAAACTTTGTATCCATAATAAGTCATACGTTTTACAGTACTTTTCCTTTTTTGGTAATGCCAGTATAAGTTTTTGTTTATTGTTTTCTGCAGTAGCATATCTTGGATAATATTTATTTGCCAATGATCGAGACAAGTAAACAGGGAAAAAAGCTACTGCAGCTTGAGTTGCGTTGTTGGGAACAAGGTAGAAGGGTGCAAGGCTACGTTAAAGCCAAGACGTTAAAAGATTTGTAATCAAGATAAAGAGACTGTTTTTGAAAGCTCTACCTATTCTGTGGGAAGGGGGTTGGGGGAGAAATAATCCCTGCCTTTAATAGGAAAGTCCTGAGGAGTAATGGTGGGTTAATGTTTCACTTTTACTACTATTTTAATCAAAAGACTTTAGAACTTGACCTTTTAAAATGCGGTTATTTTGAAAAGAGCACGCGGGCACTTTGAACTGTAAGTGCTTCTTGGCAGAAGGTTGTAACCTCTGCTGTTTTACAAGGAGTCCAGTGTAATTCCTCTGCTGCTTGGGGAATAGTAGGTGCTATAGGGGTTAACTAAACCTCCGCAGAGCGGCACGTTTGTGAACATAGGGTCTAGATGGATTTGTTTTTGATGTGAATAATCAGCAGCTGAACCAATAGAGAAACTGCCCTCTCCGTTTTTTAATGAAACTTTCATGAAATGGCGAAAGTGCCGAACCAGGTCTGAGTCTATGCATACATGCCACATTTTAGAATGGGAAAGTGGTAGATTTAAAAAAAATAATCCGGCGAATGTATTTCTCCCCCTGACTATTGAAGCAGAGGCAAAATCTGGTCTATTGGCATGTATGTCTACAGAAGAGGAACCAGGGCCACTCTTCAGGCCTACTACCTGGAAGCATTTCTCACTGTGCGAAGGAAGAGATGTGAATTGGTGGGTCTGGGACTGGAGATGAGGGGCTTTCAGGCCTCCCCGCTGAGCTGTTATGAAGAAACAGTGTTGTGTCAGGGCGAAAGCTAAAAAGCCTTAAGAAACCACCTCCATTTACCAAAAGAAAGTTATGAAATGCGTCATGGATTTCTTTCATGAGTAGACTGCCTCAGGAGGGGTTTCCAGCTCACCATGTAATATTGACTCTTCACCTAATGACCAATGTGAAGAGAGCGGATGTCGTGCGACAGACAGTGGTACCCTATGAGTTGGCAGGTCAAGCACTTTGCTGTGAAAGCTTAATCTTGAAATCAGATGATGCGTTGAGGCTGAAGACTGGGTTTTATATATACATATAGATTTTCTCTGCCTAAAATAAATACCTGAGTACTGCTGATCGGTGTGGCTTGTGAATCTTCTTTTCATCTCCCTGGACAAGATTCTGCTTTGGAGAAAGAAAAAAAAAAATATATATATATATATATATCATGGGGTGTTTCCAGCACGCGATGACGGACTCGCGTAACCACATCACCTTCACAGAGACGCTGGGCACTCCGGGCTCAATTCAAATAATATTGTATTGTAAATTCACAGCGTGTCACCCTGGCTGACAAACGCGTTTCGGCTCCCTGGCCTTTTTCAATGTCAGCGCCACCTTTCATTTTTGTCAATTATATACCCCCGTGATGTGCAGATGGTTCAACAAAATAAACATGAACATAGGACTCATTACTCAGTATCAGCAAAACAAATAAACAAGTGTGGTGGCCATTTTCGAGTGGTCTTATGTATCCTCATTACATATGGGCTTTTGATCTCGCTATTGACAATTCGGATTAGGACAATTCCTTCGATGATACCTATACCTATTCTTTTAAAATACATCATCAATTGGCCCACCAACCCAACTTATTATGCCCTGTATGGGCCTTGGATTTAATTACGTTAAACATAATTAAGTATATATATAAACATAATCCTAGGACCTATTTCCCAATTTCGAATGAAAGGTGGCGCTGACATTGAAAAAGGCCAGGGAGCCAAAACGCGTTTGTCAGCCAGGGTGACACACTGTGAATTTACAATAAAATATTATTTGAATTGATCCCGCAGTGCCCAGCGTCTCTGTGAAGGTGATATATATATATATATATATCACAAACAAACGGAGTCCCAATCGCGCTCTCGGGCCATTGCTCAATAATACCAGGAGTCCAAGGTTGGTAGACAACAAAAAGGGGGGGTTTATTCAAATCATAAACCCGCCGTGACGCGTTTCACCCTCTGGGGGGCTTGATCACACAAAGGTATCATGAAAGACACTGCCTTACATACTGTTTCTACTTGCGCTTAGACATAGTAAACAGACTGCTCATTATGTTGTATTTTCACATACCACACAGTCGCCATTTTGTAATTGGTAAACCATCAAACCCAACATATACTGTTGTGCCTATCCGCAACTACATTAGTGTTACACAGGCACAGAATGACACATGTTAATACAATGTATTATAGGAATTATCTTATTAAATACAGTCATCATAGTGTATTATATAACGAATATTATAAAATATATTATACATCAGGACATGTGCCGTTCTAGTTTTATTATTGCGGCACCATGCAGTATGTGACATTGCGGCACGATGAGCTTCCCCAGTATGCGTGTACTGTGAATCTGTAACCCTGTCGCGGTGTATCGAGTTAGCGCATGGAATTCTGGATCATTGAGTCCGCTTAGTGTGGTGGATGGTGATTTAATGGAATGCGCTGACTATTGATCCCCTGGTTAGTGGGAATGATTACTTGATAAAGCTGACTGGATACCAGAATGTGTCTGTGTCAGTTATGCATCATGAGAGTATTGCATGTCCCCTTATTAGTGGGAGATAAAGTTACAAGATATTATGTTCGATGCGATACAATCCAGCATGTGTTGAAATCGGTGTGCGTGCTGGGAATAACTGTCTGGGTCGGAGGATATTAGGTAGTATCGTATTCCTATGTATGTGTCCGGTGTGTACATATACTTGTCCTTCCCGGGCACGTTCTGGCACGCGCATGTTAGTGAATATCGGAAATAAACGCAGTCTGTATTATGTGACCTGGAAATGCAGAGTCTAGAGATACCCCGAAACATGACAAAATGAATTTTCTAAACATATACAAAACATAAAGACATCACAAGAATTAAAAAACTCTTATCTGTGTTCTGCACTGGGACTGGATGATGTAACGAAGAAAAGGGTAGGGATCCTTTTGCCTTCGGATCTGAGACACAGTCCCTTCCTTTCCTCCTGAAAGAGAGACAGATATGGAAACTGTTAAGACAAGTCAATAATTGTACAGTGTATTCAATTTTATGCTACATGAAGGTGTATTGACATTTCCTCGTCCAAATTATGTCCTCATATGAGGGCAATTACCAATAGAGATCAGCAATACCCCATTGCACGCCATTTTGAAAAAGAACACTATTCAGATTACACCAAGCTCTCCTATTATGCAATAGAACAAGTACTCAGCACCAGAAGAGGGGGCAACCGCATCCTCAAATTGAGGCAGCGGGAGTCAAGACACATCATAGGAATGGGGACCCGTTTCCCGAAGGGACATAATTTCCCAGTGCAGAACACAAATAAGAGTTTTTTAATTCTTGTGCTGTCTTTATGTTTTGTATATGTTTAGAAAATTCATTTTGTCATGTTTCGGGGTATCTCTAGACTCTGCATTTCCAGGTCACATAATACAGACTGCGTTTATTTCCGATATTCACTAACATGCGCGTGCCAGAACGTGCCCGGGAAGGACAAGTATATGTACACACCGGACACATACATAGGAATACGATACTACCTAATATCCTCCGACCCAGACAGTTATTCCCCGCACGCACACCGATTTCAACACATGCTGGATTGTATCGCATCGAACATAATATCTTGTAACTTTATCTCCCACTAATAAGGGGACATGCAATACTCTCATGATGCATAACTGACACAGACACATTCTGGTATCCAGTCAGCTTTATCAAGTAATCATTCCCACTAACCAGGGGATCAATAGTCAGCGCATTCCATTAAATCACCATCCACCACACTAAGCGGACTCAATGATCCAGAATTCCATGCGCTAACTCGATACACCGCGACAGGGTTACAGATTCACAGTACACGCATACTGGGGAAGCTCATCGAGCCGCAATGTCACATACTGCATGGTGCCGCAATAATAAAACTAGAACGGCACATGTCCTGATGTATAATATATTTTATAATATTCGTTATATAATACACTATGATGACTGTATTTAATAAGATAATTCCTATAATACATTGTATTAACATGTGTCATTCTGTGCCTGTGTAACACTAATGTAGTTGCGGATAGGCACAACAGTATATGTTGGGTTTGATGGTTTACCAATTACAAAATGGCGACTGTGTGGTATGTGAAAATACAACATAATGAGCAGTCTGTTTACTATGTCTATGCGCAAGTAGAAACAGTATGTAAGGCAGTGTCTTTCATGATACCTTTGTGTGATCAAGCCCCCCAGAGGGTGAAACGCGTCACGGCGGGTTTATGATTTGAATAAACCCCCCCCTTTTTGTTGTCTACCAACCTTGGACTCCTGGTATTATTGAGCAATGGCCCGAGAGCGCGATTGGGACTCCGTTTGTTTGTGATTTTAAAAAAACTGTTTTCTCCGCCGGCTTTCGCGCCACCTCTCAAGGGCGAGCATCTCAGGAAGGAGAGATTCCGGATATATATATATATATATATATATAGATATATATATATATATATATATATATACCTGAGCAAGGTATTTTATCAAGTACATTGATTAGTAGAAGTCATTAATTATTCCCCCTGTTTTAACATTGAGGGCTTCTTTTTTGTTACATACCAGTTTCAGCTTGAAAATATAGTTATGTGATGGCACTGCAGGTATTTTAAGAGGGGGCTGAAACTTTCATAAAGAAAGTACATCAGAGGGTGTGGGGTGAGGAATCCGCAGAAAAACTATTGTAGATCATGAAATCGGTTACTTGGCCACGATTCACTCATTGGGGAAACATTGCTTCCATCGGTGTAATTCGTCAGCTTTGCCTTTAGCCGGTGGATTTTTAGTCAGATTGTGAAAATCCCCAGACGGGGAGACCGAATTTATCCTCCATTGAAATGGGAGAGATAGTATTCAGAGAACTCTTTTTATGTTAGAAGGTTAAAAACATCCTTATGGAACCTTACACTCTCGGCCAAGGGTTCTTGAGGAGTGGCAGACACTGTGTTCAATGTGCATCTCGAAAGCATGGGGTTATTGATCTGCCCTCTCAGGTCAGTTTATTGAGTCGTGTGAACAAACGGTTGCACAGTCGTGGAAACAGCAAACGGGTACTGGCTTCTTATTTCTATTGCTCTAATTAATATCTGGTGCCTAGTTGGACCAATATATAACAATATTTTATGTGGTGTTTTGTACTGAGCCAGAAAGTCACTTTGGAGATCACCTTAGAGTACTGTGCTTACTTGGTGGCTAGGTAGTAATAATAATTAAATTTTGTGCAGCACTTAATGCTGCGCTGATGACCTGCAGATCAAAGCAGATATAATTGGCGAGCGTTTAACTCCCTGAGCTCACTGAGCCATCCTGCTAGCTTGTAAACTTGGCTCATACTCACGCCCACTGGCATTATGCGATTCTGCTGCCTTTTCAACATAATTACGGCTATGCTCCCTGTGCCACATAATTAATCATCTGCTGTATAATTTGCATATTTTTACAAAAAAATGTTTCTAGCACAAACGGATCAAACGTTATACAAAACACTACCATATGTGTTGCTGCGCAACAGCAGACTTTTTGTCATGCAGACATGGCTCACATTTCAATTGCCAATTGCTGTATTCAGGTGTTAAACGGATATTAATGAGCTGAAATCTTCGCCCATAGAGTGTTTATATGTGTAGAAATGACAAAATCGTGAGGTAATCCTGCTTCAAAATGTGCCGCATTATGGCGCATAATTCGTCTTTTTATGCCCCATAATTAAGTGAACGCTGCCGCATAATTGGTCTTCCCCAGCACATAATTCCATGACCCTAGTCATAATCCTAAATAAGTAAGTATCTTGAGTATAATTTATAATGACCTAAACATAATACACACGCTGGGCTTTACTACCTCAGGTACACCTTCTGTTGGGAGTTGACTTGTTAATGTTCCTTGTCTTGTACATCTTCATTTGTCTCCATGTCCCATGTACCAGGGCCCCTAACATTATCAGCATGCGGACCAGTTTTACGGCAGAAATAGTAATGAGATGTCGGTTTCTAATGAGTTTAGAATTATTTTATTTCATATTCTCGTTGAACCCCATTCTAAGCAGTGAACAGTCCTGCAGATGATCGTGCTGTACTAATAACACACGTCACTTCCTAGGGTTCAGTTTGTCCACATACATTACAATAAACAGCATTATCTTGAGAGTGTGACTACATGCTTCCTTTTAACAGTACTATTTATTCCTTTCGAATCCCCACGGGATGGCCTGCTTTGACGTGCAAAGCTTAGTAGAATGTTTCATTTTTTTCTTCACGCAAACAGACAACGAGAATAGGGTTCAAAAAATGTACCATACCTCACTCTTAGCCTGAATCATATTTCGGAACATACCACCCACCTTTCTAAAGTTGGAAAGGGCACGGTGTTGTTGTGCAGGTTCATAAACATTTTAAAAGACCAGACAAGGTTGACTGTCTACCTTTTTAAAAAAAAATATATATATATTTGTAAAATGTATTTAAATATATATTACTTGTTTTGGTGCATTTATTGAACGAAATGCAGGGACACTAAAGCCCATATTTGACTGTTGCCAGTTTTCCGGTTGCGTATGAAAGGCAGGTTTCATCATCATAATGACAGCTTCAGAACCACTCTGCAGAACCTTTAACATTGCCAGGGTCACTAAGATTAGGTGGCAAGGCGGACCAAATTATGTGACAAAAATTCCAATTATA
This sequence comes from Calotriton arnoldi, assembly GCA_963921515.1. Classification (NCBI taxonomy): domain Eukaryota; kingdom Metazoa; phylum Chordata; class Amphibia; order Caudata; family Salamandridae; genus Calotriton; species Calotriton arnoldi. The sequence goes on along the minus strand of CAWUFW010002529.1, from coordinate 1,181,129 downwards.
CATTCTGTTCTCTGTCAACATTATTGGTATCCATTTGAGATAGACACAAAATATTTGGCAAAATTTGCAAATTTTGTAGCAAATTATGCAGCAGATGCAGTATATACATAATCATGCTGTAAACTTTGCAGCCATAGAATCATCTAAATCCACTGATCCATACCATTGCCCATTATTTTATTAACAATTTATTCAAGAAAGGTAAACAACGCCCAAACATCCTGATTTCAGTCAATGCCCATTGTTAGCTGCACTTTGAAAAAACAGCTTTTTCAAGATCAGTAACCCAAATTAAATACGTACCTTATAAAATACATAATGAGTGAGATGTATACTATGGCCCAATTTTGCCATATCAGGGTCCGGTAACATTTACAAACCACTCAACCTTTTGCTTTTTTGCTTAGTGGTTTATGATGTCACCAGAACTCTTTCATTGCAATATTTGACCTGTTAGGTATTCTCTCTATATTCATAACTAGCTTTCCTGGCGTAGTATGTTGAACCTAAAGCGCCAAGACACCCACAGGTATAAGTGCGCTATATATGTTGCAATAACAGCATAACATATGTTGTGTGTGTGTGTATATATATATATATATATATATTTTATTTTTTCAAACACTCTTCTTCCGCCGAAGAAAAGAACTGGGTCGCACTCCAGAGACGGTTCAAAAGCCGTTATTTTTACTTCTAAATGACAAATTACTTCCATAGGAACAACAGAACCTACGCGTTTCGGTCTCGCAGAGACCTTGATCACGGTAACGCCCATTGACATAAAACAACCAATATAAATCATCTAATGGTTTACATCATTTCCTGTTTGTCATTGCTGGGCGTTATGGGAGTTGTAGTGCCAATTAACATACATTAAATATCAAATCATAATGAAATAAATTATAAACAGTGATTAGGTGAATTTAAATATCTCAACCTCAAATGAATTCATTCTTTTTTTAAATGTAAACGGTCATTAATTAAGCATAACCATCCATTAATAACCTATGTTCCCCGATCTCGCATTTTTTTATATACATAATTGATATTTAATATTTGATCACTTAAATATGCTAATGGCGATTCAATGCCATCCAGAGGTTGGTCCCAGGGTACTTCATTCTATTATTTTGATACTCCTCAAGTGGAGAGTGTATCCTTGTCAGAGGTACCTTGACTCGCCTATGCATATTTCATCTTTTCCTACAAAACATTTGTCAATTTAAATGTAACCGAGGAGATGACTATATTCAGCTCCAAATTCTCCCATAAGTTTATACAAAGAAATTAACGAAAAGAGGAAAAGGTAGACCCAAAATAAAATTATAAGGAAAGGGAGTAAAAGAGTGAGAAAAAAGAAAGGGGGAGGGGAGGGGTGAATAAAAAAATCATTTTAAACAGTTCTAACATTTCTCATAGAGAAGCAAAATACAGAATTGTTATTGTATATAACTTCATAGATGTACATAAAGTTCTTCACTTTGATTAAGACCATGTGGCGTGAATGATCTTAAATTCAGGATATGTTGGGATTCTTTTTGTCTTAATTTCTTTTCCCTGTCGCCGCCTCTTACTTGGCGCTTGACTGTTTCAATGGCAAAGAATCTCAAAAGTTTCCAATCACTACCATGGTGCGCTTCCATGTGCTTGGCTACAGCATTGCTACGGTCTTTATTTATTGTAGCTCTCACGTGTTCCAGGATACGTTTTTTTAGTTCACATATGGTGCTCCCCACGTATTTCAAAGAGCACGGACATTCAATAACATAGATTACAAATTGACTTTTACAAGTAATCAGTTCTCTATTTTCATAATGTGTGTGTGTGTATATATATATATATATATATATATATATATGTATTTTAATTGTTTTCAATTTCCATTAAACAACACAATAGACAAATTAATGCCTACATGGATATGCGAATTCCTGGGTAAATAAGTACGTTGTTAAACATTAGCTCTCGTGGAGACTGAAAGAGTAAATCAGATGGTTTCTATCCTACACCAATGGCTTAGCACTTGATGCAGTAGTTGTACTGTCTGTTTATATTCATTTTGAGAACGTCACATGAACGCCAGGCCACCCATGAAGTTTGTTGAAAAAGACACATAAACATTAGCTGATGCACTTACAGAAAATAACTAAGAAAGTATCAGAAAGTTAAAGCTCAAATTCTAAAAAGTCATAGGACTGGCAATGGACTTGTGGGTCGGGCATTAGAGATATGATTTATAGACAGGATTGTGGGCACATAAACGTAGCATTGTGCATTTATTTTGGAATTGTTCATAGAAACTTATTTTTGACAGTGGAGTTTAACAACTAATCATCTGGATTTTGTTTTATCCAATTTCTAACATTAATTGTTCAATTATTTGTCAACATCAGAGAGCATTGCATTTGACAAATTACAGTTGTTTTCTGCTCAATGGTGTTGAAAACTATGGGTTTATGGATATAAGAAGGTTACAGATTACATCTGTTGCAATAGGAAATGTTTTTTTGGTGTCTTATGTATTGGTTTCAGAAAATATCAGTTATTTTATCAGTGGTGGACGTTTATTTCTATGTTCAAAGTCTATATTCTACAATTGCATCCTTTGTTGCACAGTGGCGGTTGCCACTGGGTAGTTACTGTGTATTTATAGTTAGGTCACATTTTCCATAGGAAGAGCCTTTTTTGTTTTGCTGATAACTGTGGTGGTGATAACTGTGGTGGTGTTTGACAAATCTTCATGCAACTTTAAAAAAAAAAAAAAAAAATCATCTACATCTGCTCTTTCCATGGAAGGTTTTGGGGTGATCCATCAAGTGAGGGCTGGGTAAAGGCGTGGGTGCTCCAAAACGTTGTTTTCCCATAGTTATTCTCCTAGGGAATTTTGGGAAGCGATACCAAAAAAAACAGCTGAACAGAATTGTGCAAAATTTGGCTCAGAACTTTAGTCAGAAAACATGCTTTTTTGTTATTTGGTGTAAATCTGTTCAGCCATTTTCGAGAAATTTGCATATAAAATATAGTGATATCTGGACAATTGGTCATGTAGGACTACCACGATACCGCAAATAAAAAAAATAAAATAAAGTAATCTGATTGGCCGAGAGGTTTTTCCCACCAGTTAGTCGTTTCGGCCCCGCAGGACCAGTCCCACATGACCAAGCAATCTGCTTGGCTGGTTGCACCAAGAAGAAAAATATTGCACTGCTATTACAGGATATGGGGACTTGGTCATGTAAGGGAATATGGTAGAGGTTAAACTGACTCCCTGGCACTTCTGGTGGTATTCCCCAGGGAAAAAAAAGAATAATTATAAATGTTTGTGCGTGGGTCTCGCGGTACTCCCACAGGTTCCAGAGGCCCCGCTCCCGTGAAGTACCTCTGGACCCTTGGGGGAGCCATGTTACCCCAAGACTGCGCAAGCTTTACTTGAGCTGTGGTACTGCAGAAGTACCAAGATATCGCAAAAAAATAAAATAAAAAATACAAGGAAAAGGTTGGGTGGGAGTCCTGGCACATGCGGGGTGTTAGTGCAAGGCTTTGCTGCAGGCCAGGCCATGCAGCAAGCACCATGCTGTGCATGGCCTAAAGCTATGCTCAGGGAGTTGGGTGAATATGATCAAAAACCCCAGAATGTCACTGAAAAAAAACAAATGTTAAAGTGACATTATAGAAAGTAGGATAATAAGAGTTTAGCTTACATTAAATTAATGGGGAAAAAAAACAAAGGCTAAAGTGATGTTATAGTTAGGTGTTGTAATAATATAAAAGCTAACCAAAACCAAAACCACAGAAATTTACCAGTTATAGCGAACTATAGCTTGCACCCCTGCCATGCACTGCTTATTGCCTCACATATTAAAATTCTCATGACATGTTAAATGACATCATTGATGATATCATTGATGACATTGATGACATCTCTGATGACACCATCCAACGATATGACGGTTTGCTATAAGCTTTTTATACTGGAAGGTATTCTGCCAGGTGCATGTAGACCCAGTTTTCCAAAACATCTGTAGTACTAATGGGCATATCCTTCACAGCAAGCCGAACAACCACAATATGTAGCATATCTGTGATATCACAGTAGGTAGATAGTGTGCTCTTCTTTTGACTAGTATTGAGGTGAGACAGGAATGCAATGGCTCTGTAGACATTACTGAGATCAGCAACTTATTAAACTTTGAAGACCATTCAAAAACAGTGTTTGGTTATTATTTACCTTAATGAGATGGGCCTGTTAAATACCTCATCTGGCACAGAATTTTAAGAGAACAGGTTCACTTATAAGGCATGCGCTATCAGGCCCTATGGACAACCCCCATAGTATGTAAAGCTACTCTACACCTATTCCTCAATTGGGCAGAATGGTGTAAACCATTTTAACAATGTTTTTAATCATACTTCAACTTGAGACCTTGTGACTATTAGGACAATCTGTGATATTGCACATAGACCTAAGCTATCCACAATTGGGGAATGAAATGGTATTGATAGATTGGTATCAAGTTTACCAACTGTGCAGAGGTCAACATGTGATAGTTTTTTATATCTTCACTGAAAGTGTGCTTTGTTTGCCAAGTCACTTAACCTTGTCTTGATTCAGGACACAGACTCTATAGTAAATAGATACAACATTCAAGAAAACAATATACAATTTCTGCCGATTGGAATCTCTTACAGTATTCCTGTACCAAAGCATCACCTTTCACTACCACCAAAGCTGCAAACTGAGGATGCTTCCACAGCGTTTGAATGTGAAACATTGTGTGATCCAGCTTGGAGCATTAGCCATGTTGACAATGATAGTTACAAAAAGTGTTTATGAGCCATGATCCTGCAGAACATTATTTCCATATCCTCTTACCAACAGTGAGGTTCATTCGTCCAGATGCATGCAGGACAACCTAACCTGGAATTGTGGGTTAGCGCGAGCTTTGCAAGGTAATAGGCGCCATGACAGGACACTATGCCAGCTCTGATGGAAACAGCATGGTGCTGTATTAGCATATTACTAGATAGTCACGAAATAATACATAACATTCTTCTGTATAGTTATTTAAAACTCGAACACATTTGCCAACGAGGTAAAAAATGTTAATATTGACAGTTGTAACTATTCTGCCTTTTTTATTTCCCAGAGTGTTAGAACTCTGAACTCTCTGGCGTCACTATGTACCTGAAAAGTGTCCTATTATTTTCGCTGATCCTGCCACCTCTCAAGCTCAGGACAGCGAGGCGCTCCCTCCCTCCTTCTGCCTCCCAGGATTGATATGCATCTTGAAGTTATGAATACCCATTCCGAGGTCAGCTTGAGTGCTCTGCTGTGTTATTTTTACATTTCACAGCATTTCTTTCGTAATCTGGTTTCTTGTGGGAAAACGAAAATTGCTTTTGTATTTAAGCTAAGTTGATGGGAACTGTCTCGGACGTTGCATTTTTCCAGTGGCACCAGGGGCTATTTCCCTAAGTGTTTTAGAGTGTCCCTTCTGCAATTTAACATTCATCTTTTTATGAAAACTGGATTGAGTGGGATATTAAAACCCCGGCTCCAGCTACTGACAGACGGGAACATTGTTTGGTTTCAAAAAGAGCCTGAGCTCTCCGGTTTAAATTTGATAATTTATGGATCTGTTAAATATCATGTTTGCTCATTTTATTCCTTCCCTCGCTCCAGAACGCGTCCCTAAATCAGGAAACACTTGAGGATTATTGCAGTCCACAGGAACAGTTCAGTCAAAGGGATTGAGTGGATGGGGTCAATCCGCAGTGACATATTGTTAGAAATACTTGTCTTTAAAGCTTTTCCAAGGTCGGACAAGAAAATGGCAACCAGACAAGATCTGAGCCGAAGCCTTCCGTTGGGAGCTTTTCTTTGCTTCCTGCAGTGATGAGATTGGTTTGGAAATAATGTGCCATTCTTCCAGCTCTTCTGATTGGGTGCGGTCACAGGTGCAGTTTGGGTACATATTCAAATCTTCAGACAGAATTTATTTTCTCCTGACAAATATTTATGTGGTATAAATGACCCTGAAAGGACCACTCTTGTGCTCATTTACGGTACATTACCCACATTCTTAGGGATATTGAGCAGTTTCCTCTTTTCACCCTGCTGTATGAGTAGGGGCACAATCATGACATTGTACATGGGAAATTTAGCTTTTTCTTTTCAGTGCAGGGAAAGAAAGCTAAGACTTTTAATGAGGAGAGGGCTTTGATCAGACTTGAAGTTGCCTGGTCATTTTCCTGGGCAAACTGGTGGAAGCTGACTAGGGTGGAACCCTTGTGCAGTTAGGGTGACCAGCTCCAGATGCTGAAAAATGGCTCCTTATTTTGGCATTGATGGAAGTTGGTCAGAGGAAATGGTCGTCGGTGGCAAGGTCATATAGTATGCCTGCTGACTACCAGGTGTAAGCTGTGTAATTCCATCGTCTGGAGGTCCCTAAAAATTATTACCATTCTTTGTTAAGGCATTGCACATTTAATGTTGAGGAAAGAGAGCCCATGTATACACCACTGGGTCATAAACTAGGACAATCCACCGGACTGCATCAAGCAGTCAGTTCCCTCATGAGGTGTCATGGATTCCCTTGAGGTAGAACAGTCCCATCTCTGTCAGGGCACAATCTTAGAGCTGGAAATCTGGAAAGCTGTAGAGATTAGAGTCTGCAGAGAGTTTAAATAGGAGAATCATTAGAGGAAAATTAAACAAAACGGTGTTGATCTGGTGTAACTTCAAGTTTAGGACTTTCGCCCTCACAACATAAATTTTCATTTAGTATTTTCATGTGGACATGTGTAAATATCCAAATACATTGACATCGTCTAGCTGATGCAAGCGATGCCCCTGGATCGATAAAATGTAAGTTAGATTAGTATGGCCTGCATCATGCAGTCCAGGGGTCATGTGTGAGGCATTACCCCATGGGGGTACCTGGAGGGGACTGGAGAATTGGAGAGAGAAGGGCTTGACCACAGTAGGGGATTTATATGAAGATGGCACTATGCTCCCCTTTACTGACTTACAGGACCGCTATGACTTGCTTGAGGTGGAGTTTTTATTACACTCTGCGCTCACTGCGGCTATCCGTAAACACTGGAAGGGGGGACTCATTGAACCGCAGACGTCAATGGGATGTCAATGCATAGTGTCGGCGGCAGGAACTTTTAAAGCGGTAACATGCCTATATAGACGTATGACGCAGGAAATGTTGGTACCCCTGAATGCGCTGTGACTAAAATGGGCAGGAGATGTGGGGGAGGAAATTCCAGAGAAGACCTGGGCTGATCTTGTGAAACGGGCGTGGAAGAGTTCCAGGAATGCCCGATTCCAATTAGTGCACTTTTACATATTACACAGAGCCTACCATACCCCAGCGAAGATTAATAAATACTTTGACACCCGCACGGCAGCATGCCCGCGCTGTAACAGGGAGGGAGCAGACTTTCGCCATATGTTTTGGGATTGCTCGCAATTAGATACCTATTGGGCTGACGTGGTTGCCTTGCTGACCGAGATCACTGACAGAGAACTGGAACCGGCTATAGGGCCTTGTCTCTTACATTGGCTTCCCCACACAGCCAAAAATAAGGTTACAAACAGGTTTCTAGATATGGGTCTCCTATTGGCTAAACGAGAAATCCCTATGCATTGGAAAGCACAGAAGGGCCCTGATATCAACAGATGGAAGAAGGAATTCATTAAATGGGCGGGGTGTGATGGGATAGTTAGACTGCAATTAGCAAAAAGAGCGGGAAGTGAAAGGGCAGCAGAAGCAGCGAGGGCATGGGAAACATTAGTAGTGCTCCTAAAGATTCCAGAAATCGATAGCGACGACATCCCCCTGGCTGCTACTCAGGAAGTGGCAGACTAGTTAGCTTACCCCTGTGCTATATATGTCATGAAGGTCCTAGATACTGCGTGCAGTGCGCCCCCGCCTCCTCTGCGGAATAGATACTGAAGTACTACTCTTGGTGTTTTTGTAAAGCTAAACTACAACAGACCCAAACTACAGCTTAAAACGTTGATTGTAAGTGGACATGCCTGGTGGGAGGGATGGGTGAGGGTAACGAGGGGGTATTAGTAATGTTTTAAGATATGTGACACTGCCGAACTGAATGCCAGCCGATTGTAGCACAATGTAGGATATTTGGGAGGTGGGTGGGGGAAGGTAATTTTATGCACAATTTAGTTATTATAATTGTATCGCCCACAATAGCGTTCTTGCTCATCCCATTTTATGTATCTTAACATGACACTTTTGGTAGAATATACTTGTACAGGCCGGCAAAACTCAATAAATTTTGTTTAAAAAAAAAAAAAATCATGCAGTCCAGGGGTACAATTCTTTTTGCAGGTTCAGGCGAACCATTTACTATGAGGGGTGGGAGAAGCCCAGTATCCTAGGTCATCTCATTCCCCCTAATAGAGTCCTAGACATCAGCGGCTTTCTGGAGTCCTTTGTCTCCACTGCATCAGACTGTGGTTGCAAGAAGTGATACCGCATTAGGAAGGGGGCGAGGCTTCGGGAAGGATGCGGCTGTGCTCGGAAAGGAAAGCGAAACTATAATTGAAAGGGATAAAAGCTTACATTTAAAAGACTAAACTAATTAGCCTTTCTTAAGGATGGAAATATATCTATATTTTACCATCAAGAAATAATTTTCATGGGAAACTAATCTTGACAATTGGAAATATATGCAAATGCATGCATTTCTTTTAAGTGGCAGTAAGTGGTTTGGCATTTGTGAAATTATCTGGCCAGTTGCAGATGAACTTTTTCGAGGTTTGTAGAACTTTAGCAACAGTTGGGAAAGGCCGCTATCTGTCTCATAATGTTGATGCTCTCTAGAGGCATCCATTGGTGCTGGTAGGCAGCGTCTCTTTATCCCTGTTTTAAGAGTGTAGAGAGACCCAAGACCATCTATCACTGATACCCTTTCCACCTAAAGCAGAACACTACAGAAGCGTGGGTCCTCTGCAGTGCAAGGGAGAGAGTGTGGCATTAGGTCTAGAGCTCCCGACTTTGGAACTGGGGAACCAGGTTGAGTCCCAAAGTTGGTTCAACATCCTGTGATTCTGGGCAATTCATTTCATCTCTTCGAGCCTAAAAAAAGAATCTGAACTTGTGTAAGGTAACTGGTGATCATGCAAAGCACGCCCATGCCCTTGGACGAGTTCGTGCTATATAAAACTGCAAAAATAAATAAATACATATATAGAATATCATTACATTTGTGATGAGATATGTAAAAGTGTACGGCTGCTACTGTTGTATAAATAAAATCCACAATTTGAGTGAAATACCTGGCTTGGCTCTAAGAGTCCGTGCTTGAGCAGAGCCCGGAAACTGTTTGGCATGTAAGCCATGCAGCAAATATCTTGTAAAAATAATGATGAAGTCGCTTCAAAATTTAAATAAGTCTACTCTTTAACATGTGGATGTGTTTCAGTACTTCAGATTATGTCACTGTATTGAGAAGTTTTCAACTAAAGTGATTTGTTTTTATACATTAACTTAAAAGCATTCTTGTCCTGACCGCCCTCCTGACAATGCCATTAGTGAGCTTAGAGGCAAGTCAGCTGTCATGTGAACCATATATATATATGTGTATATATATATATTGTTGATTTTTATTGCAGATGTTGCAACATTATAGTCTATTAAGAGGTGTTTATATAGCGTGCATCCTATGCTCGTATTTGAAGGCTCTCTCGAATGTGATAATGAAGAAAAAGGCAAAAGGCGTCTCTGTGGAATATAATCTTTGCCTAGGACCACACAGTATGGTCAAGCGGGATTTCTTACTTACTTTACTCTGTGCAAATCGGCCACTAGATGGTTATCTGTTTCTCTCTTGTCCTTTAGACATACCATTGCAGATTGTCCCGAGGAAAAGGCAGTATCTAAATTAATAATCTACCTTAATTCCAGTCTAAATTGGTGATAATTATGTGCACATAAATTCGGAAAACCATTGTTTATTATTATGGGAACTTCATCCCCATCTCTGGGATAAAAACCCTAACTTTAGGGGTTAAACTGGATCTACCTAGCAGTAATGCCATTTGTACCCTGGAATAGTACCCCTAGACTTGATTTTCTAAATCATAGTCCAAGAGTAGTAACAGAAACATTTTAATAATCATGTACCAAATATAAGGAAACCAGTTCTCTTAAATAGAAAATTGCAGACCTGCGTGAATGAAGTCCCTCCCCCCATTCTACATGCTGGGACGTCCTGTTCGTAATCTGTTTTGACTTTGTCACTTCCTGCACAATGATGTTTCTACAAGCTTACTACCCATTTCACAGACTTGTTGACTTGTCTACAGCTTCCTGTGGTAGAAAGTCGTCAAGTGGCCAAATGTCTAGCTGTGTAGTCAAGACTTCTGATTTCTAATCCTGGCCCCAGTTCACCAAAATGTGACATCTTTTATGAAATAGGTAATATTTTTGTGACTCAGTCCTGGAAAGCGGCTAACTACCTGCGAAGTACTAAGCACTATATTACTGTGGCAAACCTGCACCATGAAGCTGAGTATGAAAAGCTACCTGTTATGTTTATTATAAGATTGTAACCCTTGTTAAAGGCCCTGAACCTGAGCTATTAGCCTTTAATAAAATGTAATAATAATCACGGTCATGCTTGTTCCAGGTGGCCCCATTCATTTTTTGTTGGAACAAATGGAAAACCTATCTACCATTTGCCATTGGCTTTTTTATATGTCTGCCTTGTTGCAAAAATTAATTAACAGTAACATAAAGTCACAGTCATCATCATGTACATTACTTTTTTTCTACATCCACTACTTTGAGACTTCCTGGTGTTCCAGTGAATCACTTATTTCCAGTCCTTTCACTAAGGCTTTATTGCTGTTCCAGGCCCCTTTTCCTCCGGTAGCTGTACTAACCTATGTATGAGTAAGTGAGTGCACCTTTCTTGTGCGCAATGTGTTCGTAACGTCTTAATTTCAATTACAACTCATCCTTTATGGTATCAAAGATAGAATGTAGTTTGTAGATCTTTATGGGTTTGTCATACCCTGGGCCACTGGAATTATGTGATATTGCAGCTGTGGCATTTTCCGCATAATTATAGATTTGCTGCATTTGCCACATAATCCATTATCTTCTGCATAAACGGCTGACTTTAATCAAAAAAGTGTTTTAGCCAGGGGCTACTGCTGCCAATCTGAGGTGGGGGGACAGGAAAAAAAAAATAATAAAAATATAAATGTACCTTTTCTGCCGGCTGCCTCATTCTTCTGCTCCTGCGCTGTGCTGCTCTACTGCTCCCGTCCCAGCACTACAAATCCCATGAGCACAGTCTCCCAGACCCCACGCAATCCCAGTGCTTCTCTCATGCTATTAATCCCAGCATGAGAGAAGCGCTGGGATTGGGTGGAGCGGCCCGGTTTTGCGCTCCAGCAGGGTCTGGGAGCCTGTGACCATGAGCACTAGGATATCTTCAAGGAACAGCCTGGAGATATACAAGTGCGCATGTTGGTTTGGCTAGCCGGGGACGTCCGGCCAAACCGACATGCGCACTTTCAGTGCCTACCACTCCTCCTCCCCCTGCTGTGTGACGCTGCGGCATGGCCCCACCCCACCCTAGACCCTGCAGACGGTAAGTAAAAATAAAATGACAAAGTAGTTTTATTGTCATTTTATTTTTCTTCTGACTGCTGCATTTCAGCAGTGGGGCGACGCTCTCTGCCATAGTGGGGGAGCCGCCCCTGTTTTTAGCTCAAACAGCTCAAAAGTTAATAAAAATGTAGCAATGCGTGTTGCTGTTCAGTGGATGGCCCTTCATGAAGGTTGACTGGTGCTTATTGCTGTATTTGGGTTTCAGGCTGATACTAATGAGATGAAACCTTTGCCCAGATAGTGTTAACATTTGCCAAATAACAAAATAACTACAAAAATGTGCTACATTATGCATTACCTGAGGCTGTTGACTCCACCCCACTCTGTGACGAGCCTCACTGATAGACACTCAGCCCTGGGCACTTCAGGGCTTAAAATTGAAGAACCGAGGATATCAGTGACGCTCTCCCTCGTCAGGGGGTGGGGACGGGACCCCCAAGCGCTTTGCCAGGCTGAGGAGGTCAAACGCACAGGGCTGTGACATCTTGTGCCCTGCAAAGTTCATCTCAGGCAGCCAGGTCCATGCGCATTTAGCGCAAGTACAACTCCTGGCTGCCTGACCTGAACATGAAGAGTGTTTGTCAGTCTGACTTTTGCTCAGCCTGACAGGCACTCCTCACATTTAGATTAAGGTGGAGGAACCGGGCTCCTCCGCCTTTAAAAAAGTGCTGCCACTGATTTCGCCATCTATGAAAATTCCTCCCTATATGTCTGCAACCTCTAGTTGACTTTTCGTCTTTTTTTTTTTTTTTTACAAGAAAAGTGTCTGTCCAACACCTTCTAGCTTCAAAATATACAGATGTTCCTATTTGGATGGAGGGGTGTATTTCACCCTGGTTCAATCGTTTAATGGAGGAAACGTGTCTTACAGTGAGATTCAGCCCAGAATCAGTCCACTTCCCTTGTACACAATGTAATGTCAATAAACATAGGTGGATATTAATTTTGGAAATAACATCTCCCTGAGTATAGCTCCCCCTTTAATGTTGTTTTCTGGCTTGATTTGATTTTTTACAGCAGGATGTAGCCATCAGATCAGAAAGTGAGAAGCCTGTTTTTCGATTTTTAAAATTGTATTGGCATTTTTAAATTACCCTATGCAAATTGGTTAAAGAAATAGCACAAATTCAATATTATTTACAAGAATGATCACAACAAATAACCACCTGTGTTAGGAGCCGTCGATGTACTTATTTCAGATTGCCCAAAAAGTGGAATAAATAGTGAGTGTCATGAGGAGGAAAAGAGAGGAGCAGAAGGAATGCCAAGTATGGTGGTGAATTAGGACTACGCTTAATATATCAACATCCGAATCCATGCCCCCACGCCTCTCCTGTAGCAGTTCAGATGTACAGTTAGTAAGAATGGTGATTTTACAAGAAACAAATAAGGGTTTGGAATAATGGCGGAATTGCTTCTGTGAATTTCATGAAATGGTGCTAAAAGCTTTGTAAATGTATTGAAATTATCCTCTCAGCACACATCTGTAGGGATACTTGGCGTTAAGGAAGAGCTAATAAGAAACCAGCTCTCCCAATAGAGATCTTCCATAGATTTCTGTTTTTAGGTCTCGCCTGAGCCAGCGCATGCGCTGCTCTGGCGAGACATTTAGTGAGTGGGCTTTAAAAAGCCGACCACAGCTTTTTGTGTGGCCTAGAGCGTGCGGATACGCGCACAGTTACGAGCAGAGGCGCCATCTGGCTTTCCTCTCTCATCATGGGCACGCACGCACGCACCACTCGCGTGCTTGTTTTCTGATGTTTATTCTCTCTGGCTTTTCTATTGCTAGCATGTGCCTTCATATGTAGATATATTTATCCACATTGGTAGCAATACTTCTTTTCTTTGAAGAGACAGTCCTTTTCTTTTATCTGGCTTTTGTGTTCCAGAGATCGGAGTTTTCGAGATCTCAATCTGTTTCCTTGTTCTCTACACATTTTTCTCATTGCTTGCTCTTTTAGGCCGAATGCCCTTTCTCTTTTGCCTGCTCCTGTCCCCGGTGCTCACGTTGCCGGTGCTCCTGCTACCGGTGCTCCCGATCCCCACGCTCCTGCTCCCGGTGCAGTTCTCTCTCCCTGAGTTCCTCCTTCCAGTGTCTGCTCCCGGTGCAGCGGCTCCGGTGCTCACGGGGACAGGGGGCATGTGCTACCCGGCCTCCTGTCTTTCCTCCCCGGCCTGTCTGAGCGCCTCTCACCGCCAGCAGCAGCACCGCCCCTCCGCCTCCCTCCCCTCTCCCTCCTAATCTCCCAGTTACTTCCCTTAGCCTCAGCGCCCTCCTCTTTATTTTCGTTCTTCCTCCTGTCTGTTATCACCTCTCCCGTTTCGCCTCACCTTTATCCCCGACATCTACAGTCTATTTTTTTCTGTCTCCCTTCAACGTCTGTCCGCAATTTTTCCGCCACTCTTTATGTCTCTCTTCACTTTTGTCTCTCGTCACTCCCCGGATCCTTCATTGCACCCCTCGTCTATTCCCACTTATCCTCACCCCACATGTCTCTTCTCAGGACACCTATATCCCCTCTCACCTCCTGACTCTTTTCCTCCTGGTCTCCCAATTTTTCACGTTTCTCCGCCATTTATCTTCACCTTCCTCCTGTCTCTTTCCCTGTCCCTTTCACGCCTTCTGTCTCTTTTCAACCTTCATTTCTCTTTCACTCCTCCTGTCTCTCCTCATCCCTTCCAACTCATGTCTCCCATCATCCCGTTTCCCGTCTCCCCGCACTTCTGTCTCGCATCACTCCTGCGACACGTATGCTTGTTTCCCCTCACTGTCCTGTCTCTGTTCAGTACTCCAGCCTCCCCACCACAGATGTTCATCTTTTTTTTATTTTTTCCACACCTTGTTCGCACCTGTCTCTATTCTGTTCTGTTGCACAACAGAATCAAGGTGTGTTGACTGAAGCATTTCTACAGTCCTTCATGCAACCGTGGAGGAACTGACATAGTTTCTGAGTGTTGAGTAAGAGACTTCTCTGCTTCTTGCACTGAGGAAAACAAGAAGGTGATGGATGGAAGGCTTGGATTAATCTCAGCCACTGGTAATTACTCTCACATTGTTGCCCACCGTGACACCTCAGACAGGAACCAGCCATATGCAAATTCAGCCTTGGTCCTGCTCCAAAAGTAACTGTCCAGACTAAACTGCCCAGCCTGGTCCCCTCGAAATGAAAACACAAGCAGCCCCACAGCAGTTTTGGCCTCGTCGACGAGGTATAGCTTGAGTTGTGTGGCACAAGGTGCAAGGGACCCACGTCTGGGCACACTGGACGCGCTTAGGGCATCACAATGAGGAAAACCAAAAAAATTATAGGGGAGGATGTTTGAGTTAATCTCAACCAGTGCAAATTTCTCCAGGCTGCATTCCAGTCCATCTTTTTTTGTCCACCACAGATGGGCATCAGCCAGTGGCTGGGATTAATGTAAGCATTTCACTCGTGATCTTTTTGATTTCTTCACTGCAACACCCTAAGTGGGACAGGAATATCTAGATGTGGCTCTAGGGCTAACTATGCCATAGAACTCAGGTTATGCATCACTGACGAGGCCTAAGTAGACCTTTGATGTTCAGTTCAGTGCTTCCTGAAGCCGTCCACTCTCAACCCCCAGCCCTGCATTTGCCTTTGTGACCGTCTTTCTCATTCTATATTTTTCCCTTGTTTTAAAAAAGCGCCCAAGCGAATACTCTCATCTGCCAATTGAGAAAACATGTTCAGGGCATCTCTCAAGTTATTAATGTAACATTTTATTAAAAAAGGGTAAGCATAGGGCTTTATAAATTTGCAATACTGGGAAGAAGGCACCTCCACCCCTGGGTTGTGGTAGGCTAAATAAAGTACCAGTAGATTTTGATAGTTTTAGCCTGCGGTGTGCCATTTGTAGGGCCCACGAATCGGTAGCAGCAAATGTTAGACCCAAATAAGAACAAGCATTGGCATAGCCAATAGGTCTCGCCTTTGGGAGCTTATAAGTGTTTAGCCATGCAACAGTTGATGTTGTTGCACCAAGCATATTGTGCTGCATAACTAAATACTTATAAGGTCCCAAAAGCGAGACCTATTGGCTATGCCAATGCTTGTTATATTTGCACAGACTCAGCACATTTTGAAAAAGGTTCAGTTCAGTAAGAACGAACCCGTTCAAATAGAATCTGACCCAACCTCTCTTCTATAAGCAAAGAAAATCTAATGAGGAAATGATGCATTTTGTCTTTTAACAGTGCCCAAATGTTTGTGTAAATTAAGGCCGTGGACTCTCAGAGCACAGCCAAATGGTGGTGAATATAGTTCTTAAGTTTCATTAATATTACCTTGGATGCAAATTCATAAGCGCATGAGTCCATGCTTGCCGAAAGCTTTGAGGGAGGCGCTGGCCTTGTACTGGATGGAATACTGTGCCGAATGGATTTCAGAATCTTACAAAAGACGGGGTTAAGGTGAATGCTTGAATAGGGTGCGCTCAAAGCTAGTTGTTCCCAACTTGTCCAGGGATGTTTGTTCTTGTCAGTCATGGCAATGCCATTTAAAGCGTGCCAGCCTGTGCAGCGTGTCAACCCATGAAACCCACACTCATGTCCTACAGAGGCTACCAGATTTAAAAGATAAATATTTGGTCTTTGGGGCGACTACAGAAACAGTTCTGCAGGGGGCAGTATCCCGGGCACCTGAGGAGCGGTGCTGGGAGATTGTAGGCTAAGCAGGGCTTTGACTGGCGTCTGTCACAGCCCGCGTCACGGGCAGAGGCCCTCAGTAGTGGCCATTTGAGAGGAAAGAGCAGAAAAAGGCCTCATAAAAATAGCTGAGATCATTCAGCAGTTATCAAGAAACAGATACTGCAGTTTTATAAGAGTCAGCTCTAAAAGTATGGGCACTCTTAAAAGGCAATTAAAGCGTATACTCGAAAACTATAAAACATTTTCTTTTCATCTGGAATGTCGAGGGCAGATTACAACACATTAATGCCGCTTTGTTTGGAGTTGGGTTTCTGCTGTCTTGCAAACGCAGTCTGCCTAGATTAACCAGAAGGAGCCCAGCGTGCTTTAAAGGGGCTTGTAAAGGCAAGCAATGTGGTAAGATTGTTATGAAAAGAGAGTGTGTTTAGGAAACAGCACTTAGCGGGGTCTCTCTGAATGGATGCCAGGTCAGGAAGCTGAAGTGCAAGGCTTGGCCCTGGTTCAGGGCCCCCCCCAGTTCCAAGCCTTGACCACACACTATGTCAGGGACATGTCACTGGCAAGACAGGGTGCCGCTGCCGCGCCTGCAAACCCCAGTTTGGCATCGGCCACTTTCACATAACCCAGGGCTCGGAGAGGGAAGGAGAGAGGCACACATTCCAGGGGGCGAGGGAACGTGTTCATTTTCTAAAATAGAAGCGGATAAATAGAGATTCATGGGAATGGGCCTCTCTTATGGTTCCTGTGCCACTTTTAGCATGAACCCTGGGTGCAGCCTGTCCCCATTCCTCAAGCCTGGGAGGGCTGTGGGACATCTTACTTCTTTTACATTTGAAGGGTGCAAACTTTTACCAGTCAGGTGAGATGTAGTCATTATCTTCGCATCCTGCTCTTCATGAGGTAGAGGCACCCTACTTGATGGGTATGTCCAGTAAGCTAAAGCAGAAAGGATCAAACCTGCCCTCCCATTGGCTGCTCTCCTAGAGGTGTCATAAAGGGAGGCCTTACCCACAATTCATTCTGTTTTTTCACCAGACGCGACCTGGCAGGGTCTTGTAATGGCTGAAAGTGGGGCTCAGTAAAGTGGATTGACTTTCTGGGCTGGTTAGTCAAAGCCTCCATCAGCCTGGCTCTCCTTCCTCTCTGCAAGGTGGGCCTGGATGAAGTCACGTGACTCAGAGGACCCTGTGTGTGGGCGGAGATGCTCCAACGCACCTGGACACTGTAGAGGTATCACTGCTTTGGGGGATTTCCTGGCTCTGCAGTAGTGGCGGATCCCAGGGATCCTCCATGAAGACTCTTACCTGCTTTTAGCAAATGTAGGCTACATACGTGCTTTTGGATGCTGTGGCAGAGAGAGAATGTGCCCAGGGGGCCATCTCCATTCTTATCCTCTTTCATCTAACATCAAGATTGATGTAGTATATGGCTCTTGAGTCCACAGTAGCAGAAAAACACATCATTCCAGGGCCACCTGCAGCGCACTGTGATCTGAGGTATCCAAGCATACAACAACTTTATTGCATTTGTGTAGTACACTTATGCTGGGAGAGAAGATTGGCGGTGCAAGTGGAGTACTGAAATGCCTGTGCAGGTTTTTGGACATGATAGTACATATAGGGAAAGGTCTGCCATACTGCTGTGAAGACTAAGTGAAGTGCACTACTATTAGACTATGGTCTCCTACAGCTCCTTCCTTTAATGAGGTCTTCCTTTAAGTCAGCCATTGATGATCCTCATCTCTGCATTCTCTCGCTTCCGCCTGCGCATCAGGTGCAGTCCCGTGATCAGATAATACCTCCAACATCTGCTTGGCAGCCTTGATTCTCCCACACTGGATCGAAGGCTTTATCCTGCTCTGCTCTATCTTGGGTCATTGCATATATCCAACATCTTTGCCTCTCTGGTTTTTATTTTTTTAGGTACCAGTTTCCTGGGTGGAAGGTGATTGAACTTTCTATTAATCTCTCTTTAATTGGTCTATTGACGGACCAAGACTGAAGATGGGTTTAGTTCAGTGAATTCTCTTATTCCAGTCAAGGGATTTGGTTCAGAGCAAACTTTATTTTGGTCCCAAACTCTCTGGGGTCGTCATTCTTTTCCTTTCACTGCCGCCCTATTAGCTCCCTCTATTGTGACGGGGAGTGATCCTGTTGAGGCAATGGGGGTCGGGATCAGTAGATTGTCAGTTTACAAAATAATGCCCCCCCACCATGAATTCATGTAATGATTGTGCAGGCTACGTGATTATTCCGCTCCTCTTTCAACCACCTGTTGGATATATTTTTTTATGCTATTCTTCATGTGTATCTTCACACTTCTATGCCTTTGATGCTCGCTTGACATGCCTGAAAATAAAAAATAAAAACCCCTCCATGTTTGTTGAAAACGTACAATGTGACTATATATTTTGGACACTTATTTTGGTTGATATAAAGGTACTATATGAAAAAAGTCAATCTATATATATATATATATATATATATATATATATATATATATATATATACACACATATATATATATTATAAAGCAGTGCCATTTGTTTGAGTATTTGTCTTTTTGGTTGTCATTTATGTGATTGTTTCGTATTGCCTTATGAATACATCTTGTGGACGGACCATAAAGATCCACAAGAAGGAGTCTTTCCTTGTATAATATTTATTATTTACTTTTGTGTGTGTCTCACAGGTTTACCACTATGTCTTGATGTGTATGCATATCATGCGAGCATCAAAGGTATAGAAGTGTGAAGCTACACATGATGAGTAACATAAATAAATATCCAACGAGTGTTGGTTAAAAGAGGCGCAGAAAAATCACATAGCCTGCACAATCATTACATGAATCCATGGTGTAGGGGGCATTATATTGTATACTGACTATTAGCTGCCTCAGCAGTCCTGTAGACCCTGCCCGTTTTGGTTGGTTCTAAAGAAAGGGCATCTTCATCCTGTCCATTTGCCTACGGTCAATTTCAGATGCTTGGAGACAGAATTTTTTATTTGGGGAGATTTAAAGAGGCTCGAGGTTTGTATATCTTTCTACCTCTTGTTTCTGGGTTCTTCAACATTGCTGGGCTTCATGACCTATGATGGCGCTGTAGTAGAAGAAAATATATAGGGGTCTTGTAGTAGAGAGCTGTTCTCGTCTTGATGCGAGACGCACCTAATGATTTACAAAGCTCTGCCTTTTTCAGTGGGCAGTAGTGAAATATTGACTCACTTGTTTTTGGGTCTATCTCCACTCATGAAATGCACCGATTCTCCAGTCAAGGGCTTTGTGCATTGTGGGTGGTCACCCTCAGGATATTTTCAGGTATTGTTGAATAAATGCATTGACCTCTTAGCATTGCCGAGCTTGGGTTCAGGGTGTCCTAGGAAATACGTGGTGATCTGCCATTGTCAGTGGGTGGCCAAGCTTTTGGTTCATGCAGAGTTAATGATACCAGTGACACCTTATTTATATGAAGCGCTAGATATGACAGTTGTTGCTGTCTCTAATTGCTGTGAATCATAGGTGTTGTTGTCTAATGTGACAATGTTCAGTTAGATACCCTCAGAAGGATGGCACTGGATGTGCAAATTGACCTTGCCTGACGTTCATATCACAACTGTCCGGTCACAGCGGTGCACATTTAACTCATGAGACATCATGGTGATCTTTGGTAAGCGCATACTGTGAGACAACAATATTGAAGTTGTAGGCTACTGCCATCAGAGATGGTCTGGGAGTGTACAGATTTAGGTCAGGCGTTGTGACCGCTTTATCTATCTCGCCAACCTCATGTTTTCAAAAGATTTATAATAAAAAAAAACAAAGATGCATGTGCACAGGGGCTTTGGGTCAGCCCTCTTGATTCCTTGGTCTTTTCAAGCGTCATTCAAGTTTTGCTTCAGCCCAGCACAATTTATTGCCTGAGGCAGAGGGTCAACCATCTTAATCCATTGACTGTCTTGTACTGTGAGGGATGGCATTTACCTGATCATGTGTGCACAGCTGCCTGTAAAGGAGTGCACTTCAGTGCCAGGGCTGGTTGCCTGGGCTTCTGGGCAATGCTTATATTTTCAAAACCTTTTCGCATAGTGCATATGTTTACAAAAAAATTCAAAAGCTGTTGCACAAATGCTTATGTTGAAGGTCACTATAATTAAACGAATGTGTGGTGATTTTCGCATGATTATAAATTTGCTGCATTTGCCACATAATCTATCATCTGTTGCATAATCTGCAGATTTTAACAAAAAAAGTTGTTTCTAGCTCAACCGGTTCAAAAGTTACTGAAACGTAGTGGCACGTTTTACTGCACATTTTAAGGCACTTTGCATAGGTTGACTGGTCACCTTTCTGTTGATTATCACTGTGTTTGGGTGTTAAACTGGCACTAATGAGTTGCAACTAATGCCCAGACAGTGTTAACAAGTTTAACAAGCATTTGCAATGCATCAGGTCTTGCATTTACGAGAGTTTGAGCTATTGGCAATGCAATAGCTTAAACTCTCGCAAATGCGAGACCTATTGCATTGGAAATATTGTTTTGTTTACTGGCGCCCATGCGGCGCTTTCACATTTATGAACGCTGCGCCCCTTTCTTTAGATGCGGCTAGTCTAAAGAAAGGGGCGTGGCTGACATTAAAGTAAAAGCGCGGCATGGGGAGCTTTGACAAAAAAAAGCATCTGTTTGTCAAGTTGACAAGCAGATGTTTTTTGTAAAAGCGCCCATGTTACGCTTTCAATTTAATAGCGGCCGCGCACCCTTCTTTACACATGGCTTGTCTAAAGAAATGGGCGTGGCCTCCATGAATGTGAAAGCGCCGCATGGGCTCTAGTAAACAAATAAATGAATAAGCACGGCCCCTCTTCTTAAAGCGGACCGCGCTGCTAAAATAAATAAATAAAGAAACGCAGCTGCTATAGTTAAAACGGACCGCCGTTGGTAAGTAAAATAAAAGCGGGCGGCCTGTTGCGACTAACCCTGGGCGTAGTTCGCGTAGTAGCGCTACACGTAGCTACGCGAAGTGCACTTCGCACTACGCGAGCTACGCGTAGCACTACGCAGTGCGGTAGGAAATGCTGTTCGCAATGATTGCACAGTGCCGGATGCTTGTCCGCACTGTGCAATCATTGCAAACGGCATCTTGCACAGTGCAAGCGGTCGTTTTCTGCCGCTCGAGTAGATTTGTACTCGAGCGGCAGTTTTCTCAACGCGGACTGGTAGTTTCTCATCGCGAGCGGTCTCGAGCATACGTGACCACTCGCAATGAGAAACCTGACCTCCCCACGTTGAGAATCTCGCCGGGAGGTTTATTTTCCACGCTCGCGATCGGCAACTTGATGTTGCTGATCGCGAACGAGGAAAAAGTCTCGCCGGGATGTCATTTTGCTCGCTCGCGGTCGCCAACTTGACGTTGAGGACCGCGAGCAAGCAAAAAATGCCCGCTACGCTACGCGTTTTTGCACTGTGCTACGTGCAATTCGCGTAGCGCGTAGTTGCGCAAACTACGCGAGCGTAGCGTAGTTTTCCGCCCAGGCCTAGTTGCGACCCAGTGGCTGGAATAGGGGCAAATCATTAAACAAAATAGTGCTCACAGCCAAGATAAAGCAGACCGTGTAACAAGACAAGGAAAAGGTCCAGTCATTATGGGAGGTAACAAATGCAGACAAGGCGGTACCAAGGAGGGACTAACAAGCCTAATAATGACTCGGAAGCCAGCATTTACGAAGGACAATGACACAAGCGAATTAAAAATATGGGCGGAGAGTGGGCGGGGCTTCAAAGTCATACTCCAATACTGCATGCCTCGCAGCAGCACATGCGCTGCCCAGGCTCGACCTAAAAATGACAAAAGAATGAAGTAATATCATCCCCAAATGTGCCGCATGATGCCGCATAATTTGCCTTTTCTTGCCACATAATGTACCCAACCTTGCCGCATAATTTGGCTCTCCCCTGTCACGTAATTCCAGTGGCCCTGCTTATGATTGGAGACAGGATGTTGATTGGTGCCTACCTGTGCTCTTCATTCAACTGAATGTTTTATAGATTATGGTGCTACTTTGGGCCTCACTCTTTCTAGCAAATCGGTTATTTTTAGTTGGATGTTGAAAACAGCTGAAGACGCACAGGGTGATAAGTTTAATAGTTGCTTGAGTGTGATTTGGAGGTTCTAGACAGGCGTCTTTCAGGCAGTGTCCCCTGCAAGTTCTTTCTTCCCTTTCTAGCTCTGTTTTTTTTGTTTGAACCTGAGGGTCGAGGTTCAGCCTTTGAGCTAACCTAAAGTCATGCTGCTCTGATTCTGATTTCTCTCTAGCTCTCAGGCTCTCCTCTGTGAGTGCAGCGCTTTATATTAACCCTGGATTGCCCTATATTTTGTTCTCCATATACACGTGAGAAAGCTTCTGTAGCAGGCATGTGCTCTCATGGTTGGGGAGGTTCCTTTATTTGTTCCTCCTGCGTATATTGGCTCAGTTGCCCAAGAACAAGTACTACAAATCTATGTCCTCGGCCCACCTCCACTTCATAGGTATTTTGATCTTCCTAGGAGCTAGTGCAGCTGGCCTAGACATGCCAAAGAAGGAAGTAGGACATTAGTAATGAACAAGGAAAAGATTGATTTTCTATGTAGGATAATTTTCCATGCTTTGCCATGACTCCACATTTTCAGCTTCTGTCAATGGATGACATAGCATAAAAGTCTGGAAGGTTTGATGCTATATGCCAATGTCGGACTTCCAAAGAACAATTTGTTTAAGTTAGGCATCTGCTCTGGAAGTGGCATCCACCAAGTAATGTACGTGGGAACCATATAGATCAGTCCATGAGGCTCCATATACAAAATGTTAACTTTACCGTTGGAAATCTACAAATGCTCCTTAGAACTTATCATTTCTTTGGTCGCCACTGGGCTGTGGAGCCACTAGGGTCATAGCAATGGAAAATGCAAGACTAACTTTATATTACTACTGAAGCAGAACCACAAATGATGAAAAGCCCCAGAGGTTGACAGCCCCCTGATGCAGTGGGTATGTTATTTTGAATCTAATCTTATCAATAGTTTATTTGACCCATGTAGAAGGACCTGGGTGAGTTAACTTCTGGTGGAGGCAGACTTAAGAAATTACCATTGGAATGAAGAAAAATAAATACACAGCCTGATTATTTCTGTGAAAAATTACAGGGTTCAAACGCAGACAGCCAGTAGTTATTGACTCATATGGCTACTAGGAAAACCTTTTTCTATGCCAAGATCCTCAAGTTGTAGGCAGCCACAGCCTCAGAAGCAGGCTTGGCTCACGAGACTGAAACAGTATTGAGCATGTGGTTTCATTACTAGCATATGTCCATCAAAGTTTCTTTAAGCAACTGAACTGGAATCAGATAAATGCGCCACTCAAATCTTTCTGTAAACCCCATTATAGGTCAATTAACCCTTAAAGGTTTCAACTTCAATACCTTGAACAAGCTCTGCTTCACCGCAGAGGAGATGTTGCAGTTTATATTGTCATCGGCTTTATTCTTTGTGCGTTGTTTTTCTAAGACTCAAATTGGACGCTGATAAGCAGAGGTAGCCAAACGCTGAACGTTCATGTGACAATCTTTCACGTTCAGTGATTGAAGGGACAGGTGAAAGTTCCTCTCCTCTTTTTAAAACGAGAGGTGCCTCTGGAAAAGATTCAGAATCCATTCTTTTGTTCAGAATAGGAGACACCCACACTAGAAGTTGGGTACGTAGGCAAGGGTCATGAGAACCAAAGAGCAGTATTTGCTATGGCTCGTTATCAGAATCTCTTTGTGGATCACTGGAGAAGATTTTGGGAAATATGAAAACAAATCTCCCTGGGGAGCATGTCATTGCTCACCTATTACACTTAGTGGAAGCACTCACAGAGAATCTCCTCTGTTTAATCCCAAAATGTTAAGGGTAAAAAGTAATTTCTTGGGTCTGACTGCGTTCACCTTTGTTTCCTTCAGCAAGATGGTTTGGACAAAAGTGATGTTTAGGGTCCATTATTGAGTTCCCATTGACATCGTTATGAGAAGGGTTGTAGTTAATACAGCCTCACTTGATCAGGTAAAAAGTATGTGCAGTGTTTAATGTGTTTACCAAAACCTCGTACCCTTGGATAGTGGACATCTAAACATTTCATGACTGGACATTCACTTCAGGCTCTTCGCACTTACTGGGCAGAGCCTTGTGCTTCACGGACCTGATCTGAAGCCTGTGAAGGAAAACCCTTGATGTTTCCATTCGAAAATTCACCATGCTACTTTGGCAGCAGTGCTGGGAAAATGTACAGTACTTTGCATATGGGATCTCACTGATCCACTACCAAATCCTTGAGAAGGTTAAATGATCTCTTTTTCCCTCATTATGGTTATTTATTGTGGGACTGCATGGGCTCATATTTTGTTTCATCCACCAGGCTGCAAGGGAGATGCTCTATGGCACTAATATAGATGGAAGTAATGGAGCTTTGTAGTGGTTTTATCTACAATTTACAGTGAACCTTAGCCACTGTGATTTCTTGATTTACTAAAAGTATCCAGTTGTGAAATGTCTTCAAGCCTACCTGCGGACTGGAAAACGTAAGCATGCGAAATAGACATACATTCCCAGAAGTCGAAGCTGAATACCTACCATATCAGACACGCTTTTGAAACACATTGGTGCTGCATTGAGGCCAAATATCAAGGTCTTGCAATCCGAATTCAGGCCTTTAACTACATTCCCTATGTTTCTTTGTTTGTTTTCCCAAGAAGATAACTGGAAATGTGTGTCCCGTGACCTGGTGAACCTCGAAAGTGCCCTCAGTTGAGGAGATACTACAGTTTGGATCAAGTTCACCAACTTGAGCTTCTGGAGTAAAAGGATATGTTTGAGTCCCAAGTCTTTAGGCGTCTTTTTTGCCTCATGTGTATGTGGAAGGGATAAAATAGTGAGAGATTGCATACACAATGTCACTCTAAATACCATGTGTGCCAAAACATCAAGGCCCGAGATGGCTTTGCTAGAGCTAAAGCCTAGTAAGGACAAAATTGGCCTATGAGCTGTGTTCCTTTTCAGATGAATCATTTTCTAGCTGTTGGGGATCGGTGACTGCTTTTGGAGCAGGCCAATACTGAGTTGCATGTGGTTAATCCCTTCAGTAATAGCACAAACGAGATAAAGAAACGATGAAATTAAATTATACCTGGAGGAATAGCTAGTTGTTACAATTTACTCAAACATCCCCACACGTTTTTATAGTTCAACTAGGAAATCTACTTGTACATGTAGAAGGCCTATGGTGTCTCAATTAAAAAATGGGATTTCGTATAAACAACTGTGCCCTTATTTAGTAATAATATAGTCCGTTGGAATGCTTCATATCCCCAAATTCAGTTGTCTCTTCACACTTAAACTCTAGGGCCCGGTTTATGAGTATAGATTCTATTTACCTTCCCCCATAAATAATGATACCATAGGGTATGTTATTTATCAAGTGTGATCAATAAGAACTATTCTGAGTTTTTGGAGAATAGCATGCAGATTTTGGTGCTTAACTCCCCCAAAATAGCGCATCCTTTTGAATTCCAGCGTGTTTTGTGTGCTGAAATGTAATGCACCTAGTAGTTAATGGATGCATGAAACTCCTCACCCTTGTTAAATACCACCCAACTCGGAATTACGACTCCTGCGCAAACAGAAGGATGATGAGCTGATTCGGCTCTGCCAAAATTCTAACTTGTGACTTCTTGATTTGAATAGTTGGCAATGGACACCCAAACCACTGAGATGTATCACATAGTCCATTAAAGGAGATGCCCACTATGTCATCAGAGTAACTAAATAAGTAATGTAATAAGTGTTTACTTGTGGGTGTAGGTATCCACAGCAGTATTATGAAATGGTTACTTCCAGGACAGAAGAAGAATGTGAATGTCATGTGATGTTAAGTCTCCACACTACTGTCCACATCTCCTCACCTCCTCGTGTCTTGTATTGTTTAGGAGCAGGCCACCTATCTGGGGTTTAAACATGTGTCTCTCTCCTCCAATAACTCATTGAAATAAGCACTCAACACCACATCACACAAGACATCATACATAGTTAGGCAGGGTGTTTCCCTGCACGGTGTACCACCACATTGTTGCCCCAGCCACATTGCCAATATTCCTTCTACTAAGTATTTGATTATTTGCTACATGGCAAATCATTTTTTGTGCTGGTTTACAGCTTTACACAAATTGTCTCTGATAATATGTGCACAGTGCTCGAGACAGTGTCTGCGGCATTCTCTGAGCCCTGTATCATGCCCTCAGTGGCATCAAAGATTTTTTAGACTCACCTTCTTTTCCTCGCTGCTTCTAGAAGCCCAACTTACTGCTTAGATCTACGGCTCCTTGAACATATAGGCATCCGTTGTAAGATTTTTAGAAGCACAGAAAACTTTGAGGCCACACACGAACATCTTGCGCACACCTGCCACATCAGAAACACACACTCCTCCTTAGTTAAGTTACTGTGATATCAATGCCACGTGGGTTCAGCAGTGGTGTTCGAAAGACCACAAAGTTTTGGGTGTCTACTGTAATGACCATGTAGTGTGCTGACTTCAGCACTGCCACCCACATGCACCTCCATCATTGCTGCAGACTTCAGACAGAAAGCTGTTCATTGGTGAAATCATGTGCCAAACAGCTTGCCCTCAAAACTATATTTATTTGCCTATTTTTATATATTTAACGGTGAAAGTGTGTACGTGTATTGCCTGTAATTCCTGTAGCAATTACTAAATG
Source organism: Calotriton arnoldi (assembly GCA_963921515.1). Taxonomy (NCBI): domain Eukaryota; kingdom Metazoa; phylum Chordata; class Amphibia; order Caudata; family Salamandridae; genus Calotriton; species Calotriton arnoldi. The sequence goes on along the minus strand of CAWUFW010002529.1, from coordinate 1,154,023 downwards.
TTTGGCTCTGGTCATTCATCAGCTCCTTTTATGTAAAAGAGGTGCTGGCATGAGTTAGAATATTCAGTTGCTTTCTCTAAACAGAGGAGCATTAATTTGTTAATAATTAAGAAATTCAATCAAAACCTGGTAGTGTTTCCATTTGGCTTTACAGAGTTAAAATTCTAAATACAATGTTCAAGGGGATGCCGTTTGGGAGCTACTGTGACACTATATGGTTACCTGGCATAGTCCATGAAAAGAAAGGAAATCTAACGCAAAGGTGCATAAAACCTAGAGATGCAAAATAAGCAATGCTAGCCATCTCTAGGACAAACAGTAATCCAGGCTGGAGAAGAAAACTTAAAACGTAAAAACATGTTTGATAAAGAGCAAAAATTGTCCTGCACGAGGCCTTTCGTGCCGCCGTTTTCTCAAAACAGCTATCGCAAGTATCATCGTCTAGTGTAAATACAGGCAGTAGTAGCTACTGTTTGAGCTAGGAGTGAACCAGTAGCTCTTTGGCCTATGATTATATTGGCAGCCAGCCAGGAGGTTTTGCCAGGGAATCTGATAACTGAAAAGAACAGGACAAGGTTGAAGTGAGAGGAACAACCAAAAATAACCATTCACAGCAGAGTTGACATTATTACCCTGCTCCAGGTCCCTGGAACCAGTGTAATCCCGCTTGTTCCATATCACTGAAATAGAAGCTGCTATAGTGGGAATATGTTATAGGGCGCTGAGCGCTTGGTTTTTCTCTTCAAATTGCAGCGAGAGACATGAAGGCTGACAGCTCTCTTCCTGTTGTAGGTCAGTGCTTGAAGGAACTTTGTACTCTTCCCACCAGCTTTGCTCTCTCCTGGAACTCACGGTTAAATTTAGATACTGTATGAACTTTTGTCGCACAAATTATAGACGCTTTGAGAAGACGAGGACAACTTTCTCACAGGATTTTTGATGTATTCGGAGTGTCACTGTGCAATGTCACTGTGGGTTTGAGAACTTCAAAATGGAAGCCTGGTGGCGGCTCATGGCAGACGTTCAGCAGAGTTGACGAAGTGTAGCTTATGTAAAGACTTTTTTGCCTCTAGTACTGGGGCTAATAACCCTAGAAGAGTCATGGCTGTTTCACTGCTCAGGCCGCTTTTTCTCTTTGTGCCTTAGAATGGCACGAGCATCAGTCAATATGTTTCTGCGCTTTTCTTTTTCATGCATTCATGTTATGACTAGGCACTGTACTGTAAAAGAAGCTTGTACGTGCCAAAAAACTCAAAGGGCCTGCAGTGAACATTGCCTTTACGTTATGTAAACAGTGAACATTGCGATATGTTGAACTCCGGACATAGAATATCATAGGAGGGTCACACTTTACCATAGACTTTATTTAAATCAGCTGTTATGTAAAAAACCTTTAAAGAGTTTAAAAATGTGTAAGATTTTTTGAGTGAGGAAAATATTGCTACAAGATGTTGTAAAATATCGTTTTCAAAAATAGTGTACAATTCAGTATCTGTTCTTGAAATTTCAGGACTATTAGTTAAAAACAAATATGCGACTGCATTTTTCTTCCAATTGTCTCTTCGGTATTTCTTACTCGTAACTTACCCATTTTCAAGAGCCTTTCTTATTTGCTTTTATATTGTCTATTCTTGTCTATATGTATGTGCTCCTATGGCGACATCATATTACTTTAAGAGGACCTTAATCTAAAGTAGGCACAAACAAAAACAAATGTTTGTGTTGAAAGTGTGCAACAGATCTTCATCCTAGGAGCTTAACAGAATGAAGATGCCACATCTCCATAGAATTCATTTCTGTGTTTTTTTCTTGCGTGAGGTGGCCATAGGGTTTATGGTAGAAATGACATGTTTTTCTAGCAACCTGACAGTAAATATGCAACTACTAGCGACTTCTTCAAACGCTAAAGAGGAATAAACAACAAACAACTTGACGCTTGCCTCTTGTCTCTAATGTTCCTTACGTTTTAAAATATGTTTTCTTCTTGACTCTCAGACGCATTCTCACATGGATATGAAAATATTTATTGCTCTCCATTAAAATTTAGATTATATGTTGGGTTTGCCGTTTGGGCAGTGTAGGCCACAGCAAATCAATCAATAGTGACATTTCCTTGATCAGGTTTATGTATCTGCATTACTGCTCTCCATGAACATTTAGTTTATATGTTGGGTTTACCGTTTGGGCAGTGCAGACCACAGCAAATCAATAGTGACATTCCCTTGATCAGGTTTATGTATCTGTCCATGCTGGGTAGACTGCTTCAGATCATATGTTAGTACAAGAATAGAAGATTAAATCGGCCTTAGAATGTTTTTATGGATTTATTTATGAAGAATTTTTGTTGAGTGCTGCATGTCACTTTTTGGTTACTTCAGATTGCTGAGTTGATTAGCTCTTTGGAGAGAGACCTTCTTTCTGGTGGCAGATAAGATTTTCTATTTGTTTTGTACATTGAAGTGCAGCTTTGAAGTTTAAGTTGCTCCTAGCAGTTTCAATGGTGGTGCTATATAAGTGTTCATGCACTCCTTTGTCTATTTCTAAACCCAACTGGTCTTGTGTTTCTTATGTTTAGAGGTTCTGCTGCATCAACCTCTGCGTCTGTAAAACACCACTGGCCAAAAACACTGCCAAACATTGTTAACATTAGCAAGTAGTAGGATATCCATATCAAAAAGAGAGAAAGGAGGGAAGGCCCTGTTCGTCTTTGGTGTAAATTTCACTTAGAACAATGTAAGTGAGTACTTGTGTATCCATGTTGCTGCAGTGATGCTCAGCAACTCCCACTGCAGCGTTGGGGCCACTGGTATTTTGGGCTGCATGAAAAAACTCTTGCATTGGCTGTTTTCATGCAGAAAAAAATACTGTGCAAATCTGGCACATCAAACAAGGGCCCGTTTTGAGAAGGATCATTGCCTTCAATGGGGCTGCAGTTAGCAATGGCTCAGCTGGAAGTACAGAGATCTCTGCTAAGTAGGTGGGGATCTCTAACTCTGGCAGTTGGCAAGGTCGGACTGGCCGTATGGGGCATCAGGTGTTTCCTCGGGAGGCTGGAAGGGTGGTAGGCCAATTTTGTAGCAGTTTTGAAAGCACCCACTGTAAAGTTCCTAACAATAAAAGTGTCAGGATAACTCTGGTGAATAATGTACCTGCTGAAGAGAGATCTCAGGTTTGTCTAGTGGGCAGTGTTGACTCATCTAAGGTAGCGCATAGGGTTGAAATACCTGCTGCACAGGATGTGTACCATGCAGTTCACAGAACAGTATTTTATGTGCATAGCTTTGTGGGTTACTGCTTTTCTCACAGAGACCCTTTTGTTACTGCGCAGTTCATAAGTTACAATCATAATCTAGCAAAGTGAACTATGAAGTGTCATCAAAGAGCTGCATGCAAACTACATGATACAGGTTAGAAAGTTATGTTTTTTTCTGAGTCTTTCATTGTCCTCATGTTGCTAAAAGTGTTTGTTTGGGTAGAAATAAATTCTTATTAGTAAAGCCAACCCTAATCACTGGGTTAGGTTATGAACCCGCTTCTCCAGACCAACCCTTCTTTAAAAAATGCCTACTAGTATGGATTTCATGAATCCTACACCTTGTAGTCCCCTTTGTCTTATGTAACATTTTCTATACACTGATTTACACACCTATGATTCATTGTCTATGTATGTGTGTGTGACGTAAACTGCTCCGACACCCTACAGTGGTATGAGAGGTGGTATAAAACAAATGAAATAACATGTGAGAGGGGCTATGGAGAGATGAGAGGCACTATTGGAGGGTGATAGTGAGGGAATCTTTGAAGAGCCCCAACAAAGATTGTCATATCCTGATGCACTCTAAGGTCATCATTTACTATGCTTTAATAGCTAATACAATTGAGTAAATAATGAAAAATGTGTTGTAGAATGCACCATTTTTTCCCAGATTTTCTTGGCGGGAGAACCCCTCCAAACCCTCCTTGTATTAGTCAGGCTCAATCACTGCACTCACTATGCACTGTACGGGGGGCAGGTCTGACAAAATTTGCCTGGGCTGCTTTGGGTTCGAAGCCCGGCCATGGCGGTCCGTCCTCTGACAGAGAGAGGAGTGGAAGCCATAACCCCCTCTGACCTAGTGTGCTGACCGGCAGTACTTAAAATACCCCGATTGTCTAGCACATTGCTAGTGAAATGTCATTTTACATTTAGGGGTACGCACTAAAAATGCTCTTGTACACTTCCCTTTTAGTAGGTCACTTGTATGGCCTCTTCAATGTTGGAAGCTACAGTGCTGAAGCCGCCCCTGCGGAACCCTCTGGAAAATGCTTTTGCATACTAGTGCCCTTGCAGCAAGCTTCAGGTCTCGTAACAGATTTTTTCACCTAATCTCTGTAGATTTTCAGTAGCATGAGCTGCACTATCATGCTGCAATAACAGTGGAAAACCTGTAAGGGTGCCTGTTCCCTTTAAACAGATAATTACTATTCATAGGTGGAAGCCTCAAGCCCAGGGATGATGCTGAGTGCTTAGACTCGGAGAGAGAGGGAATAATTTATGGTCTAGAAGTAGCACCAGTCTGTATGTCACATGTAGTCTATAGTTACGTTTCCAAACATTTCCCCCTGGCAGCAAGGGCTTGGTTGTGCCTGTGTGGCATAATAAGGGGCACAAGGGGATGGAAAAATATGCTGCCAAATTAGCTTTCTCTGTATAGCAACAATATTAAAGAAAAGGTTCCGCAAATGTATTTATCCTCTGTAAGTGCAGTACTTCTTGCCTGTGCCACTTTAAATTTGATGTTTGCTTTTTGGTTTCTGAAGCAACTTTGCTGTGACCTGGTGGCTCCGTGACACTGGGGATACTGTGACACCAGTTCCTGGCATTAGTGTAACAACTAATGCATTCTAGTATTAGTGGTCGTGGTCCAGTTCAAGTGAGCCAGTACGATTGGAGTACCATATAGCAATGTTTTGCAAAAGAAAAGCTCTTATTACAGAACATGACGTCCCTAGTGGCATGGGGCCTTATGATCACAAGTGTCAGCTTTGGGATGAAATTAACCTGTTAACAACTCTACTTTACTCTCTCTCCGTTTAAACATAAATCTGTGGCTTTATATCCTGGGATCTGCCAACTCCCTCACATCTCAGTGGGGTGGGCTTATCGTTGGATAATAAGCAATCAGTTGCAAAAACTAAGTAGGCCAACTCAAAGGTGGCTGCATTTGAGTCGTTGTAGGAAGTACATCGTCTCAATGTAGGAGCTTCTTGAAAAGTACACTTCACTTTCCTTATGACTTAGGATCAAATCAAAAGACCCTAGAGGTGTTTGTTATTAACAAAACTTGAAGGGATTTAAATTCCCAACAATTTTAATAATATACATTATTCCTTTTGTTTTTCTCTTGGATTAGTAAAAATATACTTAGAGTTTTAAAGCAACGATTAGTAACCAGTTGCTCATAATGAGTTTTACAAACTTTGGGTCCTTATTTATGAAAAGGGAGGATGTGGGTGTATTTTTTCTATGTGGCCATTTTTGTTCTAATAGTGCTATCTTCTTATAATGGTGGCAAGAAAATTGAGACCGTAACTTTTGCATTTGGGTAAACTTAAAACGGATTCAGAAGGTCAAATCAGGGGTTAATCTTTTTTTTTTTAAAACCTTTATCGGTTTTTCCAACCCCACAAATAACAAACATTATACATGGTCCACAGGAACTCTTTTTTATATTGATCGCAATACTGTTGCAATACCTTCTTTAAAGTGTTAATCATGCAATGCAGTACATAACAGGCTTGCTCTGGGTGTTTCCTCGGGCTCTCCACTGGACCCCCTTCCGCACAAAATCTGGAAGGAATTTGCATCAGAACTTTTCCCCAGGCTTCGACAGATCTGTAATCAATCATTATTTAGTGGAGTTGTACCATCTGGCTGGAAACAGGCTGTAGTTACGCCACTCTTGAAGAAGGCCACTCTTGATCCAACCTGCCCGGGTAACTATCGGCCCATCTCTCTCCTCCCCTACCCAGTGAAGATCCTTGAACGTTTGGTTAGCAAATCTCTGTCAGCTTTTCTAGAACGTAACAACTGTCTGGCAGATGTACAATTCGGCTTCCGTCCAGAACACGGAACCGAGTCTGCCTTGGTAACCGTGTTGGACGATCTGCGTCTGTTGGCAGACAGGGGACAATCAGCAATACTTATATTGCTTGACCTGTCTGCCGCTTTTGACACGGTCAACCATGACATTTTGCTAACACGTTTAGAGGAGGTGGGGGTAGTGGGCACTGCCCTGGACTGGTTTCGATCCTATCTATCTGGCAGGTGTCAGGCAGTGGCTCTTCCCCTTTCCAGTCAGCCTTCACTAATATCTGTCATGGGGTCCCACAAGGATCTGCCATCAGCCCAATTTTATTTAACATCTATTTGAGCCCACTGATTAATATCATTCGGGCTCATAATGTGAAATTGGTAAATTATGCTGATGACACTCAGATCATTCTATCTCTTGATGGAGCCCTACCCAATGCCCTGGAGGATTTTCATGCATGTATGCATGATACTGCGCAGTGGTTACGTAATAACTCTTTACAATTTAATTCGGATAAGACCGAAATTGTACACTGCGCAGTTGGGAAGGTCCATCTGCCTCTTCCTCACAACTTCTGGCCCCTTGATTCATCTACTGCCTTGGTGCCATCTAAGACGGTGCGAAACTTGGGAGTTATGTTTAATGCCAGCCTGTCACCAGAGACGCAAGTGAACAAGATGGTGGGGTGCTGTTTTGGCCTCATTAGGGCTCTGAGAAAGATTCTCCCGTTGCTCCCAATTTCGGTTAGAGCCTTGGTTGTTCAAGGCGCTATTCTAAGTAGACTTGACTACTGCAATGCTCTGCTGTTGGAGTCCCCCAAGTATCTAATACAGAGACTGCAGCGTGTTCAGAATACGGCTGCGAAATTGGCCTTGTCTAAGCCACGAGGCTTTTCCGCCTCAATGTGCCTAGCAGAGCTACATTGGCTCCCTGTGCAGCAAAGAATGTATTTTAAATCCCTTTGTATAGGGTTTAGGGCTTTGCATGGACTCGGTCCTGGGCCCCTACAGAAGAAATTGGTTTGGTATACTCCTACCCGGACCCTTCGCTCCTCTTTTGCCTACTTGGCAAAGGTACCCAGGTTCAACAGGGTCAGACTGGGAGGAAGATCTTTTAGTTTTGCTGCTGCAAAACTCTGGAACGCACTCCCACTAGAAATTAGACAATGCAGTACCCTGTCCCTGTTCAGGAAAAGGATCAAAACGTGGTTGTTCCCCAGAAACTGATCCTGTCGCTTTTGAGTAATGTTTTTGGTTCTGTCCCTCTCGCTTCTCGTTGGTCTGTATTCATGTATCTTTAGCGCCAGGGTACCCGTAGGGTGTTTGTTGCGCTCTATAAATGCTATATACAATACAATATACAATACATACAATAACCGTGGCGCCATAGTCAACATCTAACAGAATACCTCGGAACTGTTGTACCTGCTACTAATCCTGCTCCTAATTCTCCCATCAGACACATCGCTCTCAGTACCATCAATGCCAGACACACTCACTGTGTCCCCCAAAAAGCGTTCACAAAGCGTCCCCCAAGTCTCCAGGTCTGCCTGCAAATGAATCAGGGGTTAATCTTTAATATGTAAATAAGGATATATTTTGGAGCGTGCATCTTTTTGTGAAAGTTCATTTTTGTGATGGGAAATGGGACTGTGGATAGATGTGGCTGAGAACCCGATTTAGTATCTCCCATGATATTTACCACTTAAGTCATCAGAAAAACGGCCACATTTTTTTCAAAATGAATTAAATAGAATGTCCCGACTTAATAGGATAGATCTAAAGAGCATGAACGTTGATTTAGGGTAGTGAAAATGGCATCATGCATTCCCTGTCCCCTTCTGTCCCTCCCACAGTGACATCACAGGTTTGCCCTCCCGTCAGCCCTCAAAACTCTGTTTTTGCTGCGACAGGCAAGGGGAAAGCGGGGAAAAATACAATAAGTAACCAGGGTTCACAATGCCCGGTTTATTTTTTTTCTTTCTAAGACCCTTGAAACCAGGAGCTGCAGTGCCAAGATTACCAAACGGCAGATCCTAATTGATGCCCATGGTAAAAGCATGGAGGCGTGTCTGGACCGCATACTTTGTAACAGGGTTAGCCATACCTCTCAACTTTCGTCATTTCGTCAATTCATATGATTTTAGAGTCACACAATAACACCAACAAATGAGAGTAGAATGATGATTTTGATCCTTTTTACGAAAATGAAAGACCGACTTCTTAATAGATATAAAAAAAAGGTTGGACCAACTTGAAATTATAGCCAAGTTACCTCATTTAGTAGAGTGCTGCAGTCAGAGAGTGTGGGTGAAAATAGAGGGTCAACTGGTGACAGCACCAAAATGCATTTCATGCTACTGCTGTGCAGGTGAGGTGCAGTTTGTAAAAGACACAAGAACAACGGAAGATATATCCCACTGAAATTATACAAAAGTACACCCAACCTTGGAAAAGACATCTTGGTGGGGTTACAAGCACAAAAGCTTTTTTTTATTTTCAGTATCCCTTTTTTTGCACCAGGGAGACAATTCTTAAATTCTTTTGTGTTCGTTGTATAAGTTACTCGTATAAAACATTGTCTGTACTCAGAAATTGCAGAGCTTTATTGCTACAACAGGTCATGATGGTGTTAAATGCAAGCGTGCAGAACACCCTCAAAGTATTAACTTAATGGGTATTCACACTTTTTCAGTGCACTTGCAACACATAGGCCCTCATTACGATGTCAGACGGACAGCCACCGACAGACCGTCGGTGGCCGTCCGCCCGATATCTAGGGCAACGGTTCGACCGCCGGATTATGATACCGGTGGTCGGAGCACAGAGGGCGAGGGGAAAGAGCGCTGCCTCCGACCAGCTCAAGGAGCCGGCTGGGTGGCGGTCGGACAGTAATTCCTACAATGAAGGCGGTGTCTGCGCAGTCACCGCCATAGGGATTACGATGTCCATTTTCACAGCCTTTCCATGGCGGTCCCACCGCCATGGAAAGGCTGTCGGAAAGGGACTTTGGGGACCCCTAGCAGTGCCCCCATCCCCCGTGGGCCTCCGCTATGTAGCCAGGGGGACACGTGGTGCCCCCCAAACATCCACCGTGTGCCAGGCACCAAATGGTGCCTGACACACCGTGCATGCATGTTAGCAAACCTGCCTTTTACTACTGCTGCTTGTGCTGCGGCCCTTTTCTGGGCCACAGGACAAGCCGAAATAGTAAAAGGCATGTTTCCGACCGCCTACACAGTGGTTTCATCATAATATGGCAGGTGAACCGCCAACTACATGTCGGGCTTTCTCCATCCTGCAGCAATGGGGGTTGGACACTCGTCCGACCGAATGAGGCCCTTAGTGTACTTCTAAGATTACGCCTGATTGTGGAGGTAGTATAAGTATAAAGAAGGCGCCCACTCTTTAAGTGGGTGTAAGAAGGACATTTTCTTAACACTGAAAAATGTTTTCCATGTGCTAAAAAAGAAAATAAATATTTAGCAAATGTGTATTTTCCCAAACCATACAGATGCAGAATTTCTGCACTACGGACTGTTCACAGGAGCAGGGTTACGGGAAACAGGCGCCTGTTAATTAACAAAGGGCAAAGATTCCTCCAGTGTATGCCTTTAGGTTTTATGAATCGGGGAAACATCGTAAATCGCCATTTGTGTAGGTGTGTGTGTGCGTGCTCACATTAGAGATTTGAGACTTGCATCACGAATCAGGCCTTAGGTTACTCTTAAAATGATTCACACCCGGAAAGATCTTTGATTTGTGCAACATATGATTGCAAAAGCTGCTTTTGCAGAGCGTTATTGTCCTGGTGCCCATCTTCCAAAGGTGACGTGTGGTGGACCACCCTGAGGACTCCATTACTGCATGATTCGATTTTTCAGGACTTTTCGCCTCTTTTCGCCGCGATGCATTAGTCATTGTGCCTGCTTCGGACGGCGCCAGGGACAGGCGTAGGAAAAGTGTCGCCAGGCCCCTCTAACACCCCATCTTTATGGGAAGTGAATGATTCTATCAGCCAATATCAAGACAGGCCTCGCCCCGAAGACTCCTTCTGCACAGTAACCAGCAAAGAGGGTCTGCTTAGTGTCCGGCACCCCTTTAACGTCAGCCCTCCTTGATTACTCCCCATTCAAGACTCGGAGCAGCTTGTAAATGTTTTACCACTGCTTTTCAGAGTGTGGGGGGCCTAGTGTCAGCCTTTTGCTTGCTTTGTGCACATCTGTTTTCCAACCTCATTACTCCTCTGTTATGATGATCATAAAAAACAGAAAAGAAAAACGTGTTTATTTCCATTCCGCGACTTTTCTTTTGTACGCCCCGAAAAAAGAAATAAATTACTGAACCAAATTGTTTTTTAACTTGGACTTGAAAAGCCTTTGATTGCAGGGCAGTTTTCGCACGTTGCTCTTGGTGGCTGACGCTGGCGTTCTTTCTGGCCGGGGGCGCCGGGAGGGGGGGGGGGGGGTGCTCTGTGTTTTTCCGAACGCTTGCTTTTAATCTGTAACTTTTAAGGCTGAATGCGGGCATATTATTGAAACGTAAGGGAAGCTTTGTGGTCGTTATGCTCTTTCGCACACAGAAGCCGAGACATCTTTCGATCTTTTAGTGGGGGTCTACCTGTTGACCACCTTTTTTGACGGAAGCCGTCTCCGCCTTGACCTAGATAGGGCAAACGCCAGCAGACGGGTTTAAGGCAATTTATTTTGAGTTAGGGCTCTAAAAACCGGTCCTCGAATTCCTCACTAAGTCGAATTTTCAGTATAACCAGTGAATAGCAAATGAACCCTCTCATATCCTCTGCATACATATTTATTTATCTCATGAATAGTAACCGTGGTCCGTGGAAATTCCAAATGTCACCTATGTTCGTTGCTTGGGGGTCGTCAACACGTGCGCATCATGTGGAAGATGGGAGACGGTATGGAATGAAATCTTAGTATTTCTGGGGGCAAGTCGTGGCAATCAAATAAAGTCACTCAAAAACGTCTTTACCCTCGATTCTGTCTGTAAAATGTTGCTATAACTTTACTAACACACATCTCAGCAGCACCAAAATCATTTAAACGTTAATTCCACCTGCAGTCGTTTAGGAAGTGGGTTCTGTGTTTCGAGGGCAGACAAAGCATCTTCTCAAATCCTTTGTGTTTTTAGAGGGGATGCAGACAGGGCTCAAGTTCTAAAAAAAAAAAAAAAAAGGAAGTGGTGGGACTTACCAAGTTAGGCAGAATGGGTGTGACATCACGGCGCGTGACATCGCGTGTTGCATCACAGGAAGTGGCATCACAACCCATCACCTGACAGGAACTGACATCAGATCTTAAGACGTCACTTATGTTTAGCAGGTCTATTATTAGTACATTTGAGAACATTGCAATATTTAACAAATTAGATTTTGCATCGGGGTTGTGCCAAAATATTGACACAACCCGACGCAAAATCTGGGCCTCAACTTGTACATTTATGTTTTTTTAAACTCTGCCACAAACAAATTAGCAACAAGGAGAAACATGGCAGTAAATCTGTTCTGCTTAATTAGTTGCAATGTCTGTATTTTAAAATATCTTATGGGGTTAAGGCACCTGTTGCAGAGATCTTTGTGTGCCAGCGAAATATCACGGAATAATAATAATGGTAAGGTAACTCTGGAGGATAACGTATTTGCTGGCGAAATCTGGGTTTTGGCTAGTACTAGTTTTGAATCAAAGTCGTAAAGAGGGTTAGTATGTCTCCTGCAAAGCACATTATGTAACATGCAGATGGCAGATTTTTATTTTATGTAAATGGGTAAGTGGCTTACTGCTTTTAAGACAGAGATCATTTTGTTACTTGCAGTTCATAAATTATAATCCTTCTAATATAGCGCAGTGTGGTATGAAGGGCATGTGGCTCCTACACATTGTGACCCTCACTGTCTTATGTAACACATTCTTTATATTTGTGTACACATGTATGATTTATTGTCAATGTGTAATCTGTACATGTGATGTAAAGCGCCTGACACCCTGCTTTGGTATGGGTAGTGCTAAAGCGCTATAAAAGAAATAAAACAAAATACTGGTATTTAAATTGTTATTTGTGTAAATACTGGGGCGACCAACACATCTGTCTTTCTCACTGTGGATGCATATCTCTTATATACAGGGACTGAACAAAGTCAAAAGCATTTCTCTCTTAAGTCCCTGCAAAGGGATGAGATGTGAGCCTTTGTTTCCCCTCCATTGCATCTAGGTGTGAGGCTCCCAATAGCTCTCAGCCAGGATACTCCAACAAAAGGAGGACTAATGGCCCCTTAACTCCGGCTTTTGTTATGGGTTTGTTTTGTTATCTGATAAGCCCCTTCCCTGCCTGCATGTTGCTGTTCGGAACAAAACCAGACAACGTGCAGGCACTGCTGAAAGTATCTTGGTGTCAGAAAATTACACTGGGACAAGTTCAGCATATTTCTGTGAATTTCGGGAGAAGTAGGAAAGGAATGTGGCATTCCAGTGAAAGTGGACAGCTTTGCAGCAGGGTAGACGGCGTATACCCTCTGAAAATAGTGGGTAGTCTGCGTCTACCCTCGACTCAAGCCCTGGACGCAGTCTTTTAAATGTGGTATTCCTGAGTGAGGAGTTACACATCTAAAGACCAGGCTGCTCTGCTAACAGGAAAGGTTGTCTGCTGGTCCATGTATATATTAAGACTGCACCTCACTTCACGTTACGTAAAAATAGCAGCAATCATGGAAGAAGGGTCTGGTGGAATTAAAAGCCTTACAGAGGTAATGTTGGGTGGAGGGGTTGTGTGGAGTACTGCAATAAAGGAAAAAAATCAGTTTGGACTGAAAACAGATGATTCCCTCCCCATGCCGTTGTAGACGTTCAAAGAACGGTAGTAAATTAACAGTTTTTAATCCCCAAGCTTACACACCTTTTTTCCTTCACTATAAAAACATATTAGTCGTGGTTAGTAGGGGTCCCCGGGAAGTTGCTCAACCCAGTTAGAGCACTCTGTTTTGCCACACTCATCAATGTCATCATTCTTTACTATTATCATTTTTTTAAATTCTTTTTATTGAAAAGAAACAACAGAAAACGATAGAAACAAAAAACAAGTGCAGTGAGCTGTTGTCGTCGAGGTTGTCAAGCTGGCAATATAGATTTTCAATAAAAGACAAAGCATTACATTGGGTCTGTAACACAATCAGTAGTTTTGTGGTCCCCTTAATCTGTTAAGACATTACAGCGTTACTATTATCATTTTTATACTTTATACTTATTATTATTCCTGTTTATGCCAAAATTATTATGAATACTATTAGGAGAATTCACAAATCAGTGTGCTCAACAAGGGGACACAATAACATAAGTAGTCCAAATTCAATCTTGTGATGCGTTGAACTTCAATTTACACTGCTAAATTAATTTATGCCCCTGCAAAATGACACCTATATATTATAATGTTGAATAGTAGTAAATATCTTTGTAGGGGTGTGTTGTGGGTGTTTCAGAGGTTGAGCATCTGTAAAAGATTGTGGGTCCCCACAAATGAGCAAATTTGTGGTTACTAGCAAATCTTTTACAGGTAGTTTCAAATCCTGAAAACACTCACGGATTTGCTCCATCCAAGAGCAAGAGTAAATCAGCTTTCATGTGGCGGGTATAGGGTAAGGAGTTTCTCCACTGAGAAATATTTTTCCAGTGGAAAAACCAAATGTTGCAGTGCAAATACCCTGATGCATTATATTCACAGTCAGAATTATATATGCACTTGCTACATTTCCAAATGTACACAAATGTGAGTACTTCTGGGATACTGCAGCAACTGCATCACCCCAGGAGTAATCACACAATATTTTGTGATTTACAAGAGAGACTGTAATTTTCTCTAAATGTAAGAGCAACTCTGTAGGAGTGAATGTCTGATCATTCTGTGAGACTTAGCAAGTTGTCATTATCACTATTCCCCATTAAATAAGATAATGACACTCCTAATGCCAGTGCTTAGAAACGGCACATATACTATATAAAAAACAAGATTTTATTAGCACCTTTACATAGTACTTTGTGTTCTTTGTAACGTCACATGATATTTTTCGTATTACTCAATGGTAAACCAAGAGTTCCTAGAAAGGACCATCCTGAGAAATCTTTAATAATAATTAAGTCTCTCAGTTTTCTATTTTTACTGATTTTTCCAGATGAATACAGACTGAAATCTGTGTGTTTCCGGTCTGTATTTATTTTTAAAAGCTGAAAAATACAGAAACATGTACATCTTTTCATCGACTCTTAATGCTGTCATTATTAAATTCCATGTCATTAGCTGTGCAGATTGACAGCATGGGCGGTTAAAATGGTATGAGATTTCCTTAAATGACTGTATTTCTTAACATAAGTCTGTGCTAAAATGCTAATTTTCTTGTGGGTGTAATTTTTTATTTATTTTTGGCTTCATAATACGCTAAAAGTATGAGTGCGCCTCTATTGGTTTAATAATTGTGGAAGTATACAAATTACAACTTAATTTATTCACAAAACAAATATGAAAAAATACCGATAAGATGGCCCAAAAATGAATATGGATAATTACAGACAGAAATATTACAAAAATAAATACCATAAAACCGAGAGCCCAAATAATAATCCACGTGCAATAGAGGTTTTAGTAAAAGCAACGTTTTTTAGCTTTATTATTATGACTTAGAACAGCCTTGATAAAGCACATGCAAGTCTCTGCAGTGAGTGCTTTGTTTGTCCTTTTATGGAAGTGTTTAGTTAAATGGTACAGAGTGTGTCTATAAACAACATAAAATGCTTCCAAACAGTTCTTTCTACATACACAGCATTTGTGTGGGGAGGGGGTGCGACACGTTTGACCTCTGGGTTAATCTTGACCACTGCTGAACATCATCAACATGATATAATTGGAATTAATGCCAACATTTCCAGAGGACTTGGGCAGTACCAAGCATCTTTACCAATACAATAATCCTGACCATCAACTTTATCCCCAAAAATAAATTCCAGCATTCCTTCTCGTGCTGGAGAAAATAAATCTACTACGTCCACACTCCGATTGTTGCAACAAAAGGTATGACTCATGGTGAAAAAGTGCTTTCTCTGCTGGTACGTGGCGAGATATTAGAAACGCATGTGCCCTGTCATTGAAGTGTATTTAGTCTGAGCTTTGTTCCACTTTGTAAATCATTTTTTTCCCAAAAGGGTAGAACACCCAGGCGATTTATTTATTTCAAATTAGCCTTAATTGAACAAAAAGCTTGAGCAGTTATTGTCACTCTTAAAAGTTCTTTTCATTGGCGTATGATCAGACGAATCCACGAGTGAGGCAAAGCAACTGAGCTAAATCTGTGTAGTACCGTTCCCATGCCAGCAGCCCTGCCCCAATGTCTACTCAAGTGTAGAGTAACTCCAGCCCTGATTTACCACCCTTTAGAACCCCTTTTAAAAAAGTTTGGTCTCAAATACAGAAAAGGTTTTTTTTCATTTTAAACTGTAAAAAAACATTTTCCAAAATAAACAAGATATTAACAGGCATTAAAATAAATCCTATACTTTCATAATTGCTAACATTGTCAGCGGAAGCGCTGAAATAATTGTGTCAGAAAATGTTATTAACTATGCCGATTCTTATGAAATGTGCATTAAAATTATGCACTGTAGTATAAAATATTGTGTATTTTTTATGATACGTGGAAGTCTTTGACATTTTCACAGTTAATACTTTATCTATTATTTGTTTAATCTGTTGAGGGTTTTTGTACTTGAGAACTCTTTATAACGTTTCTGCTCTAATATGCTTTATTCTGAGTGTTTTTTTTATTACTGCTGCCTTCTTACTATTACAGCATGTATGGGGCACATGCAAGCCCTGTCGAAATCTAGTTACTCTCTTTAAATTTGTGTTGTAATGTTATTTCTATTTCAACTCTTTAGTGTAGAGGTGGTGTGTCAGTTTCTACGGTATTGTGGTCTCACAGTTGGGCAAATCGCAGTATTCATATAGTTCGATTGAAATAGACAGGTACTGAGTACCTGCTCTTCTCAATGGGGGTTCGATACTTTTAATGGGAAGGTACTGACACTACTCAGTAGCACACAGGTACTCTGGGTCAATGAGTACCTACACTTCTTTCATTCCATTTTAATCACTGTAATGAAGGAAATTCTTTAGTGCTCATTTCCTATGTTCTCGATTTGCAGCTTAGCGTGTGATGAATGATTCAAATTTCAGGAAAAAGAATTTGATTGAGTACGAGAGTGCAAACAGGGTCTGATTTCCTTCGTCCTAATGACGGGGTATATAATCTCAGATCGTGTCTGGTGCTACGAACATTGGGGAAGAGGCTAATTTTCTATCCGTGTCAAGATTAGATTTTAAGTGGACATTTAATCATGGAGCTGTTTCTTCAGGCATTGTGCAAGTTTATTAGCAAGCTTTTTGTGGTTATGCCTTACGGAATAAAAACCCATGTTTGTATCATAGTCTTCTGTGTGACTTTATATTGTAATGCATGAATCTTCTTCTTTTGATAGGGACCTGTTTCTTGTGCTTTTTTTTTAAAATTTTCTTGAAGTTTTTAAAAAAGTAACAGCAGTACAGGTTTTCCTGAAGATGGTAAAGAGCAAATGCGGCTTCAAATCTTAATTGATAGGTTGTGCGTTTTCCCAATTTTCTGCCATAGCTTATTGTTATTGTACTCTTCATGCCAAAAGAGTTGGTGATAACAAATACTAACGGTGACTGTAAATGTTTCCAAATACAGTCTAACTCCAATGATGACTGAAACATCCAAGACCAATATTACATAAGCTGCCCTCAGCTGCTGGGCTCACTCTAAATGGAACCTCATTATGCATGCTGTACTGTTTGGCGTATATGTGCACATTGCATCATTGTGCAGCTGTGATCCCTTGCTCAGACATGTCCCTCTAAAGTGGTGTTCTTGGCGGGGAAGAGGTGCATTCTGCCCCATCCTGCTGAAATACTGGAGCTTGGAAGCCCTGTTGCCAAGCACTGTATCCATGTCTCTGCTGCCTGATTTTCTTCCAAGGACCACAGCTTGACATTTGGAGAGTCCTGGAAAATATCCTTGACCCCTACTGAAGAGAGGGGTGGCAAAATGGAGATTCCCGTCAGGTAAAAAGTGTGACTTTGGGCAAGATGCATGACCCTTTTTAGCAGTCGCAAACGGGAAACTGGCCCGTTTGCGACCACTAAATTGGTCTGTGGCATGTACAAACCCTATTTTGCGAGGCGGTATCTTATTACCAACTCGCAAAATAGGGTTTGCAACTTGCTATTAGGAAGGGGCGTGCCAAGGGCATCCCTTCCTAAAAGCGATTTGCAGTGCCATGCACAAATTGTTTGTGACCCAAATGCAGTCGCAAGACATTCACATTTTACCGCCAATGGAAAGTTGGTAGTAGACCAGTCGCAAATGGGATACGGTCCCCAAGGGACCCCTTCCCCTTTGCGAATGTGGGCACAAATATTTTTTAAGAGTAGGCAGTGCTCCCACGGACCACTCACTGCCTGCTCTTAAAAAATTAAACTGAAACGTTAATTTTTCTTTTTGAAACGCATCCCGTTTTCATTTAAGGAAAACGGGCGACATTTAAATTTTTTTTAAAACTGCTTTATTAAAAAAGGAGCCACAGACATGGTGGTCTGGTGACCCCATCAGGCCACCATCCCTGTGTGTGCTGGCCTTTCCCAATGGGTCACAAATTGCGAGCTGCCTCATGACTATTAATGAGTCAGGTCCCTTGCGTCCCATTTGAGAATTACAGTGCCTTAGACACTGTTGTACATTCCATTTTGCGTGTCGCAAAACGTCACAATTTGCGACTCACAAAATGGAATGGTCGTACATCTGGCCCTTTATCTTCTGCCAAAGGGCGTTTGTGTCTTTGAAAGTGGCGTGTCACAAATAATAATGGAATTTAAGTTATGTTATGGTGTTTTCGTATAGTGATCGAGCATCGGTTACTCAGCCTCTTATAGTTTCATATTACCGTGGACAGACCTATGTCTGCAGTAGTGGGTCTAGGTGAGGGTTTTCCCTGCAATGTTTTTTTTGCATGAGGAGCAGATCTCGTGACCCTACAACCTCCCACCTTGTGTAAGTCGGAGTTAAGTCGTGAGTTCTGTCTGCAAGGTACGGTCCTCCACCTAAGCTGAATTCTCTTTGGCAGTGCCGGTGTGTTGAGCAGCGGCATTGATATATGTAGCGAGTGGTATGGAGGACTGATGGGCAGATGCAGTTCTTGTGTACCTAAAATCATCATGATGGCACTGGGGATGGAGAAGAATTGGGTCCCATGTTCTTCATGTCGGATGAAGAAAGGCTCAGCGCTCACGTGGACAAGTTGAGGGCTTGTGTTCACCAAAGTGCCATGAATCATCCCTGCCTGGCTCCCGGAAGAGCCAGATCAGACTTTTCACAGCAGTTTAATTAATTGGTTTTGGCCTCGTCTCCGACTATAAGCATTTGTCCTAAATACTAAACGCTGGCGGCTGCTGGAGCCAAGATCCAGTCTTGCTTACTGGGGCCTTTGAGGCTCTGCAGGCCTGCCACAAGCTAACTTTGCCTGGGCTGAATAAACAAGTGTTATCAGCCCCTCAGCCCCCACACGCACACTTAAATGACATCCCTCCGGAATGTAAATCACCCCATCATGGAAGGAGGGTGCTCCTAAATTTGCACTTAATCAAAGTCAATTAAGACTGCAGCACTGTCTGCAGACGCCCTCACGCCTTCGTAAATAATAATACTCTTATTTTACAAGATGCCCAGCACTGGGAGCAAATATGGCCGCTTCCGGCGAGCCAGACAAGCCTTGTTCCAGTGGGGATGACCTCAGGTGTGACTGTCGAGACACTGTCAGCACACAGGGTCCACCAGTAAGGGAGAGCAGGACAGGTGACCATGAGAGGTTCAGCACGGTGCAAACTGCTGACATTGTCATTGCCAGTCAATTTCTGTTTGATAAGACATGAGGTCAAAGGTAAAATGTTTTCTAAAACGTCCCCAGAACCCCACGATTGCATTATTGAACCATAACACATTATCCACATTTTAAGTTGTTACATTTACACGCTTAACTCGTGGAAAGGAGGTTATAAATGTGACTAAAGGCCGTTCCTTGTAATTTTTACATGTAATATCGTTCCTGTGAACTACAGGCTTGGAAACGGAGCTCTTTACGAAATGATAATAATGTTTGGCCTTGCTGTGAATTATCAGGATGTCACTAAGATCCTTTGAAAACATTCTAAGACCCAATTTCAGTTACTTTTAGTGCATCGTATGTAAGCCCATAAAAGTGTGAGTGTGTGTGTGTGTGTGTGTGTCCACTGAAAAAAAACTTTTGTTCACAGGGTGTAGTTGTTTCCTTAGATGAGTAACTAACCAACGCTTAATTTAAACATTTTGTTTTAAAAAAGTTGCGATGCACTGATGGAAATTCTCTAATTATGAATAGCTGTCCAGTTATGATGCCCTACAGTGTATGCCCTTACAGATTACATCAAAATGCATAGAGGGGAAAGGCTGCCACAGTTGTAATAAGAATTAATCAGTGTCTTCAACTGTTGTACGACTGAAGTAACATTGCCAGCATCATACTACATGAATCTGCATGAAAGACCTCGATATCTATACTTCTGAGCAGCACATATGGCCATACACAATGAATGAAAAATTTCCTAGCTAACGTAACGGAAAGTTTCAATTCTATTAAGGACTCGGAGGCGAGGATTATGCCTTCTATTCTTCACTTTATTACTCAGCAGCCATTATTTAAACAACAGACTACATTTCCCATCAAACCCTGGGGAAACTGTAGTCAAACAAAATTAACCAATGAGCACTGTCCATAGTCCACCAATAGGGGTCCTCCAGCACCCAGATAGTCTGCCCTCACTGGTCCTTCCTCCTCTTTCTGAGCACGAAGTCAGCTGGCCAAACTCCTCAGGCGTCCTGTTTGTTGGAGTCAGACCCTACGGAGGTAAAAAAGGAGCCATCAATTCACGTAGAGAAACTGATGTCAGCAGAATACAAGCATGACATGGCAGACAACCAAATAGAACTTATTAAGAAATTCAAGGAACAGGCAATGGAATGCAGCACAAACATACAGGTGGAGAAGTCATCTCCAACAGCACAAGAACGTCAAGCCCACCATATGAAACAGAATCAGAAACAGAATGTGTTACTTACTGAAATACAGGGTGGGAATCCTGAGATAATCCCTAGGGTGGGATAATCCTAGCCTCCGAGTCCTTAATAGAATTGAAACTTTCCGTTACGTTAGCTAGGAAATTTTTCATTCTATGTCAGGACTGGAGGCGAGGATTATGCTAGTTCAAAGCTTGCTCACCACGAGGTGAGCCATATCTAGCACAGGCTTGAAGTAAAACTTCTTAAAGGTTGAGTTCGAAGACCAATCCGCCGCGTTGAGGATATCCTCCAAACGGGCGCCCAAGCCAAAAGCCTTGGAAGCCATAGCCCCTCTAACTGAGTGGGCACCGAACTCCCTAAGGTTGATTCCTGCTTCCTGCATAACCCACCTAACCCATCTAGCGATGGTGGGGGAAGAAACCGCCTTAAAAGGTCTGCGGAGAGAAATGAGGAGCGGACGCTCCCCCGGAGGACGAAACTCCTCCGTCATCTCCTCGTAAGCTTTTAAGCAACGAACTACGCACAACTTGGGGCAATCCGGGAATTCCGGGTATGAAATCACTCTCGTGTGACATTTTGTCCTTCTAAAAAGAGCGAAGGTCCCCCCAGAAAGTGTGAACATCCTGGAGGAGATATCCAATGCCCTCACATCGGAAACCCGTCTGCAAGAGAACAGACAAAGCAGCATAGCCAACTTGGCTGACAGCTCCTTCCTGGAAAGAAACCTATTGGGCTGCCAGGATAGGAACAAATTCAGGACCTGGTTGACGTCCCATAAGGCCGAGTAACGGGGCTCAGGAGGCAAAGATAGCCGAACGCCCCAGAGCAGTCTGCAGACCAGAGGATGCTCGCCAACCGGAGAATTGCCCACAGGCACATGACCCGCTGAAATAGCGGAACGAAAGGTGTTAATAGACCGGTAAGCAAGACCCTCAGAAGCCAAATGGGCTAAAAAATTCAGGATGTGAACTACATCCGTGTCCACGGGATTGCAACCCCTTCGCAGACACCAACGGGACCATCTGCCCCAAGCGGATCTATAGCGCTTGACAGTACTGTCCGCCCATGCTTTAGCCATGAGGTTCCCAGCTGTTGCCGAAAGGCCCCGGACTTCCCATCGTCTCTGGTAATCTTCCACGCGACAAGTCGTAACGAGTTCTGTAGAACTAGAGGATGAGGGACCCCGTCGGGATTGAGAAGAAGATGAGGGAGTAGGATTGGAGATTCCCAGGAAAGTTCCAGAAGAACTGGAAACCAAACATGAGATCTCCACAGAGGAGAGAGGACTACCAGCTCTGCTCCCTGGCGCCGGACCTGAGCCGTGACCCGGGCCAGCATCGCAAAGGGGGGGAAACGCATAACCCGATTCCAGGCTCCAATTCTGGAGAAAGGCGTCCGTGGACACCGCTAGGGGGTCCGGCCTCCTACTGAAGTAGCGAGGCAGCTGATGGTCGAGGCAAAGAGGTCGATCGACAGAGGACCCCAAAGGTCGTTCAATTGGCGAAACACCCCCGTGTCTAGCTTCCAAAGGCTGGAATCCTTGAAATTCCGGGACTGAAAGTCCGCCACAAGATTCTCCCGACCTGGAAGATACTCCGCTGTCACTGAGACGTGGTGCTCCAGGCAATACTGCCAAAAATTGGCGGCCAAGTCGGAGAGGGCTTTGGATCTGGTGCCTCCCAGATGATTGATATAGCGGACCGCAGAGACATTGTCCATTTTGAGAAGGACGGAAGACTGAATCCGATCCCTGGTCCAACAACGAACCGTGAAGGAGCCCGCAAGGAGTTCCAAGCAGTTGATGTGTAAACTGCGTTCTTCTGGAGACCACAAACCTCCTGTAGAAAACTCGCCGCACCTGGCACCCCAGCCCCGATTGCTGCCGTCTGATTCGATAACTAAATCTGGAGCGGACCCGAAAGTGGCGCGTCCGTTCCAAGCCTCCATGTGTTGTAACCACCAACGTATTTCGTCCCTGGCTTCCACTGACAGGGCCACTTTGTGGGAGTAAGGGAGCCCTCTGCGGAGGTAAGACGCCTTGAGGCGTTGCAGCGCGTGGTAATTCAAGGGGCCCGGGAAGATCGCCTGTATAGAGGCTGAGAGCAAGCCCACCACTCGGGCCAGGTCCCGGAGGGACACCTGAGCTCTGGCTAGGGTACGTCTCAGCTCGTGACGGATCTTCGCAATCTTTCGAGTGGGGAGGCCGAGCGAAGATGACCTTGAGTCGATCACGAAACCCAGAAATGTTAGAGTCTGTGAAGGGGAAAGCATTGACTTTGCTTCGTTGATGACAAACCCCAGTCCCTGAAGGAGGTCCACCGCCATCTGAAGATGATGAAGAAGGCGACGCGGGCAGGCGTCCATGATCAGGATGTCGTCGAGGTAGACAATCATCCGAATACCCCGAGCTCTTAACCATTCCACCACTGGGTGGAGGACCTTGGTAAAGCACCAAGGGGCCGACGAGAGGCCGAAAGGGAGGGAGGCGAACTCGAACAACTGATCGCGCCAAAGGAACTGCAGGAAACGGCGGTGGGGAGGGAAGATCGGGATCACCAGATAGGCGTCCTTCAAGTCGAGACGGGCCATCCAATCGTTTGGGCGCAGCATATCCCGAAGGAGATGGATGCCCTCCATCTTGAACTGGCGGTATACCAGCCACTCGTTGAAGCTGCTCAGATTGATTACCGGGCGCTTGCCTCCATCCGTCTTGTCTACAAGAAAATATTGCTTAAGAAACCCCGCGGGTGAAGGACTGCGGGGACTATCGCTCCTTTGGACAGGAGAGAGGAAACCTCCTCGTCTACTAGAGAGGAGTCGTGGCGGGAGAACTGCAGGGGGCGCTGCTTGGTGCGTTGGGACGGGGTCCCCTGGTACTCTATATGAAAACCCTGAATGGTTTGGAGAACCCACGGGTCCCCCGTGACAGAAGTCCAGGCCTGGAAAAAATTCCCCAGCCGCCCCCCTATTTTTATATGGGAAGAAGGGAGTAAACTCGCCGTTGGAAGAGGAAGCAGCTCCTCAGAAGCCTCGCCCCTTGCCTCTCTTGCCTCTCGTTGGGTAAAAGTTGCCAAAACGGCTTTGGTCTTGATATTGTCCTTTAGCAGAGCCATGCCCACGTGGCTGGTTGTTGGAACCTCGGCCGGTCGAGCGGCCCCTGCCTCGACCGGCCCCCCGGAAAACCCGAGGGAAGACCTTCCTGATGGTCGATTGGGCCTTATCAAGGGAGGTGAAAGTGTTGACAAACTTTCCCAATTCTTTCACGAAAGGGTCCCCGAACAAGCCCCCTTGGGCCACCGCTCCATCTTCCGTATCCGCGAGGTCTCCAAGCTTGGGGTCCACTTTAATCAAAAGAGAGCCCCGGCGCTCTCTGGAGATTGCGCAGTTTGCGTTGCCCAGGAACACGATGGCTCTCTGGGCCCAGCCTGACAAGGACTCCGGGGAGATGAGGGAACCAGATGTTTTCGCCTCCTCCGCCATGTCAAGAATCTTCGTTAAAGGGCCAAGGACGTCTTGGAGTTTGTCCTGGCAGGACCGCCAGGACCTATCAATACCCTTCTTGGGGTCGCGCATGAATTTTTGCAAGAAAGTCGCCATGCGGATGTCTATTTCAGGGGTTAAGGCGACTTTGCCCTCCAAGGAGGGACGAGGACATTCCGCTCGCAAACAATGACGGGCATCTTTTTCTAGGGGTTTCCGAATGCGCATTGCCACGTATTCTGCTACCTTGTGCTCTGGGGCCCAGTCGGCTGAGCGAGGGTGCACAATTTCATCCGGATCGAACATATCCGAAGTGGCAAGGAGAGAAGATGGGTTGGGTGGGTTGGAAGGACCCGGTTCGGGATTGTTGGTCCCCGAGTGATGGGGGACAGGAGGGGTTTGCCCCTGGGGGAGAATTGGTTGAGTGGCAAGGAAGGCTTGCTTAAGCCTATCGAAGGCGGAAGTGTCCATCTCTGCTTCGCGTGGACGTTTGGCCGGTGGGGGAGAAACCGGCAAGGGCGCAGGGGAGGGAGTTGCAGGAGGTGGGGGAACCACCGGGAGATTTGCCAAGCGCGCCAACGCCTGATCAATGCGCTGGGTAAGGCGGTCCTCCAAGGGAGCCATGGCTTCCCCCACAGCGCGGTATATTGAGGTGTCCACTGCCTCATAGAAGTCCTCATCCCACTGGAGGTCGGTCAGGGCATTATCCCCTCCATGGGAATCATCATCGTATTCGTATTCCATGATGATGGCTAGGCTACAGACAGCCGAGGAGGTAAATATTCACTGGGTCTGGGTCTCAGACACTGCCGGAAACTCACCAAAATATACAAGGCTGGGTGTCAGCCGGTAGATGGGCGAGATGACTCGCAATTATAATTGAAGACTGGGTTTGGAGGCTCCTGGCACCCAAGTCTGGTGATAGTAAGAAATAAATACAGTAATTCCTGTGGACAAAGCTGGCCTGGGCAGGTGCCTTACAGCGTGTTTCACACACAGCAATACAGACCCAACAGGGCTTGGAAGGGTAAATACAGACTCCACACAACGTGCCGAGTGGAGCGTGAACGCAATACAACGAGCGGCAGCCTCTGCAAAGAAAAGATAGAGGCCGCGCGTTCGCGTAACGCCTCAGGCCAGGAAAACCCGCTACGGAGCGTCGCACAGACCCTTCAGGGTTTAAAATGCGCGCGCCGTAGGAATCACCAACCGCGCCCCCTGACGGGCGGAGGAGCAAGGGTCACCAGACGGGCCGCGTAGGAGACAAGCTCCTGCGGCTCCAACAACGGGGCGGCACACGCCCAAATAAAACAAGTCTGACAAGAACTGAGGTTGGGCGCGGGCTCGCGACCCCGCGCCGCCTGAAAGTACGGGCAGCAGGCCCGGGAACAAAAGTTAGAAAAACGCTTCAGGCAGTTGAATAACTAGCAGCATAACAAGCAAATATTAAGTAAGCTGTGGCAAAGCATGCAATTATAATAGCGCTACATAACGGCATGACAGAACAATCGTAAGCAATGAGGAAAACACTTAGTTCGGTTGCTGAGCAGCGAAGAAAGAGGAGGAAGGACCAGTGAGGGCAGACTATCGGGGTGCTGGAGGACCCCTATTGGTGGACTATGGACAGTGGTCATTGGTTAATTTTGTTTGACTACAGTTTCCCCAGGGTTTGATGGGAAATGTAGTCTGTTGTTTAAATAATGGCTGCTGAGTAATAAAGTGAAGAATAGAAGGCATAATCCTCGCCTCCAGTCCTGACATAGAATCCTGTTTGAAGAGTGCAGTATTGTTGTCCACCTCTAGATGTCCTGCCAGATGGTGTAAGAGAGGGAAAAGGCTGCTGCGGTTGCACTCCCAATTTAGAGATCTCTCTAGAGACAGATAATTCTGTGTATCACAGTAGCAAAACTTAGAACATCTACACCCATGTGGAAATTATATTGATAATTAAGGTTCTGTACTGTTAATAATGAAAATTTATTTTGCTTTGTCAGCAGACATATTTGAAAAAGTGAAGTTGTTTGTATTGTTTCTGACATAATTGATGATTCCATTTGTGATCTCATCAGTAGTGACTTTCATCCACTTCCTCCCCAGTGTGCTACTCTCACTGCCGACTGGACATTTCCTTCGAGTTGTCAGTCTGTGCAGTGTCATCTTAAGAGTTTTTGGGGCCCTGGGCTAGACAGGTTTTGGGGGCCCTTGTTCGGAACAAGTTTGAATTTTATTGCCCATTTTCTGCTAACTCAAGCCTGCATCATTATTGTCTGTCTGTCTATATATCTTTCTACTTACCTATCTACCTACAAGTCTTAAAAGAGAGAGACGGGGTCAGAAGTGGAGGTTCTGATAGAAAAATAGACGAGGGTAAGATAAAGTGAGAGAAAGATTACATTGCCTATGGGGCCCCTGGAAGGTGGGTGCCCTGGGCAATTGCCCACTTTGCTCATGCCTTAAAACGTCTCTGAATCTGTGTCCAGCACCAGAACCCTCTGAACGTAGCCATTTGCCATACTCATCCAGTTCTCACATATAATGTGGCTTTTAGCCATGTTTTGCTGTCCTTCTCCATATTCCCTACATTTGTAAGCTTCTTTCCTCTCTGCAGGACCTCCATGAGTGTTTTTGGCACTCAGTGCTTAAAAGGATTTTTAAAGGTTTTCATATCAGTTCACAAATTGGAAACAGATTCGGGAACAAACTGGGGGATGCCACATCTTAAACAGCATTTAGCATGCCACTACAGTTGAGGGGCTCTCTTTTCTCACACATGACTCCAGCAAAATTATTATTAGAAGTTTGTTATTCTCGTAGTGGTGACTAGAGCTAAAATGATTGTCTTTTCTCAGTCGGATCATTAAGTTGGCGAGTGGGTTCTTGAACCTGTAATTTTTACTTTCTTCAGTAGAGGAAAAATACGTATTCACCACTGCGCAATAATTAGGTTGAACTGTGTTCGTCATTTTCTTGTTTGGCCTCAGTGTTTTTGTTCACGAGATTCCTGAAGCAGAAGATCCTGTTGTCAAGCAGTAAAACTATCAATGGGAGAAAAGGGTCTGAGCCAATCAGAATAAATTTTAGATTCAAGTTTTGGATTGTGAACAAGGTCATGGTACACATTATAAGAATATTCTATTGTAATGTTTTAAAAACGACTGGAGTATACAGATTTACCAGAAATCACAAAAGGGTTTCCAGTTGTTTCTGAAACTGTTAGGCTTGGTATAATTCAGCTTTGTTGTAGATCTCTGTAGAGTTGATCAAAAAAGTCCCATACACATGTTGGCTTCATTTTTCCGAATTACTTCCCCTTCTTGACCAACATCCACACACAAATCTCAAATATCCTTTTTAGTTGTATGGAAAATTGCATTTAGATTGGTCAAGCATCGCCACCGTTGGAGATCAAGAGAGTGCTTTTTCTGTGCATTAGTCATCTGAACTCTGATTGACAATTACAGAGTCAGCAATAGTGGCTGTGGAGTTATAATTGAGTTGAACTTGCATAGGAAAACTTTTGCCCACTAATAACCTCATCTCTGCTTAAAAAATCCATATAAATGTTATTCAGGTAAATATTTATGCCAATAGGTCGAATGGGTGTAAAGAGGGGGCCCGTTTGCTATTCAAATTCGCGTAGTAATTTTTGCTCAACCCCACAACAAAAGTAATGCTGTCTCCAACTCATGTTCCTTTCCTGGTTTAATTCAAATCCTTTCAGCAATTTTATAAAATGCCCAAACTAAATTTTTTAAAGGTATATTAACAGTTGGGTTTGTGAACTTGTTTTCAAACTGAAGTTTGAATCTAAGAAAATCTGAGCGGCTGTGAACAGTCAGTCATTTTAGCTCTGATAGCCATTTTCTGACTTGTGAATTTAAACCTGTTCTCCCAATATAGTTGTGAAAATAATTTCAGTGGGTTCATTAAAATATTTTGATATTTGACGCAACTCAAGTACTTAAATATTTACTCTAAAGGAAGTTTTGGTTAACGTTGGTGTTCATAAAACGTTTTGCAAATTAAAATAAGTGTTTGTTCGTAATAAACTGTTTTTTTTTTTTTTTTTTCCTCATTCGCCTTTAACCCTCTTGAAAAGAGGCCAACCGCCTTTCGTAACCCTTCTGAACAAGTTCAGGAGACTTTGATAGATCAAAAAAGTCAAACCAGGCTACGCTCAATAGACGGGAGGGACCTCAAAGGGTAAGGGTAGGTTTTTTACTCCACCTCGGTCTTAATAGACCTGACGGACCATATCGGAGACCTGGGGAAGCCAAGCTGAGGTCCAAGGAATAACCAAGAAAGGCATAATCATAGGACCCGGGAAAAAAACAAAAAAAAACACAAAAAAAAACCCGGGCTCACTATCTCCACTGTGTCAATAAGTCACAGAAGGCGATCTTATTCTTCCTGCAGGATCTAGCCATGTCCACCTTGGATACTTCGTATAGCGAGGTCAGCCATTCTGAATGGGATGGTGAAACTGAATCCACCCAATGCTTGCATATTTGTCTCCTTGCCATTAGAATTGCATAAAACAGTAGAGATCTTGCGGGTCCCGTAATGTGATCATTGAGGCCAAAGATGATCAGCGGGAGACTGATGTCCAATGATATCTTCAGAATGGACTCAAGAGTCTTCTTCACATTTTCCCAGAAGGAGCAAATACCGGGGCAATCCATAAACATATGCACATCTGATGCTTCAGGGAGCCCGCATTTGTTACAAACTTTCCCTATCTGGAATTTCGATAGCTTAAGTGGGGAAAGGTACGCTCTATGAGCCGTGAACAGATGGTTTTGCTTCAACCAGGCAGGTTTAACTATTCTGTGCAGGATACTAAATGAATCCATCCAAACTGAATCACACTGAACCTCCATCAACTCTCCCCATAGCTCTTCTGGAAGTTTAAAAACACCGTCGAATTCCTCCTCTATTGCCCAGTACCAGACTGAGACCTCCTTTTTACCCACCGGCCTCACCACTAGTTGTTCTTCCAAGTTACTGATCTTCCCAAAAACTAAATTATGGCTACTCTGGGCCTGGACCCAGCTTTTAATCTGAATGTACTTGAATCTGGAAAGGCCAGACCCCACTCTCTCACGAAGATCTTCCCATGAGAGTAGGGAACCCCCATTCATCAAATCCCCCCACGTTGTAATCCCAGAATCCCTCACTGGTTTAATCAAACTGTCCTGAAAGCAAGCGGGTGTGCCTGGGGAGTCCCACAGTGGTGCCAATCTGGAAAAATAACTGAGCCCCATTTTCCTTCTTATTGTAGTCCAATTTTTTACCATCGAATAAAGGACCTTCAATTTAACTTTTTTTTAAAATTTTTGGTCACCAAATTTGAACATAAACCCTTCTTCCGGCAACCCTGCCCCCCTTAACATAGCCCTGAACATCTCGCCTCCCGCCGTGCTGGTGGGCATTTTCAGCAACATCCTTGAATGTGAGAGCTGAAATGCCCAAGCATAGTATTGCAAGTCGGGTAACGCCAAACCCCCTTTATCCCTCCTCCGCCTAAGCTTCTTCCAAGCCAGCCTTATTGATCTATACTGCCAAATAAAAGAATTTATCTCACGTTGGCATTTCTCTATCTGTTGTTTGTCAAAATACAGCGGGATGGTGTTAAAGAGAAAAGTAATCTTGGGCAAGATTGACATTTTCACCAGATTATTCCTCCCCAAGATAGATAAGGGGAGGTGAGCCCAGGATTTCATCTGCTTTTGACAGTCCTTAAAGGTGCGATCGAGATTGTATTCTGGGATTTTGCCAACCTCCTGTAAAATTGTAATCCCCAAATACCGCATAGTAGAACCAGTTTGGAGTTGTGTATCTTTTATATTCCATGCCATGATTTCGGTTTTACTGGCATTAATTTCGTAACCCGAGATTTGGCCAAATTCCTCCGCGCGTTTAATGACTGTAGAAAAGGCTGAATCGAGGTCAGCTGTTAGGATAAGGATGTCATCTGCATACAGGGCCACCCGCCTCTCCCACTCTCCAAATTTAAAAGAAGTAATGTTATTATCTTCCCTGAGTACCTGTGCAAATGGTTCAATATACAGGTTAAAAAGCAGCGGAGAGAGCGGGCAGCCCTGTCTCGTCCCTCTGGTGATTTTAAATATATCAGTCAACATTCCATTAACTAACAATCTAGCTGTTGGGGCCTTATATAGCAATCTTATAGCGCGGCAAAATTTATCCCCCAAATTAAATTTTTCATTACCTCAGACAAGTATGCCCAATTTACTCTGTCGAAAGCTTTAGTTGCGTCGAGGGTTAAAACTGCCAGAGGGAGTGTAAAAGTAGAGGCAATATCTATTGCTCCTACTAAATCATAAGTAAGATCTGCTAATTGGCGCCCTTTGACAAAGCCCTTTTGATCTAGATGAATAATATTATCGACCACCCCCCCCAGCCTGTTTGACAATATACCCGCAAAAAATGTATAATCATTATTGAGGAGTGAAATTGGGCGTTAAGACCCACAATTAATCGGATCTTTACCAGGCTTCAAAATCAATACAACCGTAGCGTCACTCCACGAACTAGGTGGATTTTCTCCCTTCAAAAGTATGCCGTTATAAACTTTAGCAAGTACTGGAATAATAATTTCTTTAAGGGAACGATATAGCTCCCCCGGAAGCCCATCTGGGCCGGCTGCCTTCCCTCTTTTAGACTGGTCAATTACCCTTCTCACTTCCTCTTCTGTTATTTCTTTATCTAGATCTAATTTTTGATCATCCGAGATAGTCGGTAGAGTGATCTTCTCCAACCACCTTCTTCTCTTATCGGTATCATCAGTGATTGATTCTTTATATATTTCTTGAAAAAAATCTCGAAAAGCCATCCCAATATCTAGGCTGGAGGAGCGAGATAGCGGCTCCTCTCCTACCTTAATCTCTTTTATATGATTACGGATCTGGTCTGATTTTACTTTCCAGGCAAGTAATTTCCCAGCCCCTTCGCCAAATTCGAAATGTGATATTTTACTTGCCTCCCATCTACGAGAGATTCTCTCTTGGAGGATAGCCTCCAACTGTTTTTTAAGCAAGTCTATTTTTTCCAGCTGTTCTTTTGACCCCATTCCTATTTGAGTATTCAGTTTATTCTCTATTTCCTTCATTTCTGCCTCTAGGCCCATAATAGTTTCTCTAAATTTCCGTTTTCTGAAGGTAGCTCTGTTGGTAATACAGCCTCTCCAGTAAGCTTTCAGAGAATCCCAGACAACAGAAATACTGGAAGTATCTAAATTCACTTCCAGAAAATATCTAGTCTCAGAAAGGAGAAAGTTAACTTTGTCTTCCTCCAACAAAATAGTTTGATCGAAAGACCAAGATCTGAACTGCTGCTGCTGTATAAAATTTAAGTTTAATAGGATTGCCGAATGGTCTGAAAGATGTGACGGCAAGTATTCAATATCTTTCACTAGATCCTTAAGATTGTAACTAATCAAGGCATAGTCGATTCTAGACTTATGTTTATATTTCAAGTTTCTAAAAGAAACTCCCAGTTGACCCCCGCCCGTTCCCTCCATATATCAGAAAGGCCAATCTGATTCATAATTGTCAAAAGCAGCTGCCGAGATTTAGAAGGGACTACCGCCCTGGAATTTGGCGATTTATCAAGCTTAGGGTTCAACACTATGTTAAAATCACCCATCCAAATAACAGGTTCTGGGCAGTCTATGAGGTGACGTCGAATAATATTTAGACAGGAGGGATCGTCCCGATTCGGACCGTAGTAACCCACTAAACAAAGAAATATACCTCCTAAAGATATCCTCAAAATGAGCCATCTACCACTTTGATCTTCCCTATAGTCCAATAGCTGGGCTTTGGCTTGTTTTTTAAATAGAAACAGCACCCCTCTAATATTTGCCGTCTGATCAGTACAAATAAAAAGATCTACCCATTTCTGATTTTTTAAGATTTCTTTGATCTCTAATTTCAAAAGATGAGTTTCCTGGATGGCAATGACCTGCGCCGGAGAGTCTCGTAGATATTGTAAAATTCTGGCTCTTCTACTCTTCGTACGCAGGCCATTGACATTCCAGGACATAAACTGGAGTGAGGTCATGGTGGTTCTTCCTTCACTTCCACAACAGAGCTGCTGGTCAAGCGACTCCAGCCACCTATTTCTAGCCCTCTCTGAACCCACACGCCCTCCAAGATTTCTTCTCTGAGCATCTTGCTAGACTTTTGGCCTAAATAATACTGAAAAGGTATTGGTAAATGAGGAATTTTTGCCTTTAAGCCCCCCGTGCCCTCCCACCCTCCAGACCCCACCCACCCTTTGGGAAACCCATCCCTAATTCCTCTGGCCTGATGGATGACCAGGTTTACGTCCTACAGCCGCTCTACCCTCCCCTAACCTCTAAAATAAATCGTGTCTGTTGTGTCTGTGGCGATGTAAAAAAAAAAAAAACATACCCACACACCTTATTGTATATTGTGTATTATATATTCAAATAAACTTTCCCCCTACATCTTTTTTTTTTTTTTTAATAAACTTTTTTGTTATAATTCTATAAATTAGGCTGAAGAAAATCCAAGTAAGAAAATGGATATGGAAATTCACTTTTGTGGGTTTTTACAAATTGCATTTATAAAGCAAATTGATAAGTTTTGGACAGTTACTAGTAAAAATCAAATGCAGCCATTCAGCTCCCATTTTGATTACACTGTAAAACTCCACCAACAATTTGATGGTGTTCTGGATACCTTTGCTTGTTTTTGGGTAAAGCACCACCTCAAAACTTCTATGTCAGTGGTTTAACATGTTATATTCATAGCTATTATGTATTGGCAGAGCCTCTCACACAGATATGCTTGTACATAGGTTACATTAAAGAGCTTGTAGGAATTAGTGGTGGATGGTAACAGAAGGCTAGTGTTTGGGAGAGAGGGCATTGAATGTGGCCGTACAAAATAGAGTCTGCGGGTTCATCTAACTTAATTCCTTATGGTGTATTTAGAGATCAAGAAGTAATCATTTAGGAAATAAAGGGACCCTTCAATCCGCCAGACAAAGAAAATAAAATTGTACAAAAAGCATAAACTCCAAGTACTAGATTAGGTACATGAATTTTAAGTATTGTGTGCGGTGCCTGAAAGTAAATGTGCTACCACACCTCTGCATGATGTTTATTCGAGGGTCATCTTGAAAGTGTTCACAGTGGTAGCTTCTCTTAGGTGGAAGGTAAAGCTTTTCCAGCATAGGGCCCCTGAGAAAAGCATACTTGAATCTCGCGTCGACAAACACTTTGAGGCACAGTGATGTGATGTTGGGTTTTTGATAAAAACAGACGATGAGATGTTAAAATGAACAACGTTAAAAAGAAGGGGTGTCCACTTTATGTACAAGAGGGCGGAACTATGCTTATTTTTGAGGCTGTTCCGAAAGGATACATTTACATTCAGTAGTTGGACTGGAACACATTTACATCGTCTGTAGAAATATTGAAAGTCTTGCAAGGATGTAAAGCGCCTGGACGTGCGTTGGACACCCCTGGTGTAAAGTTAGTCAGACTTCTTCTAGGTATTCTTACAATGAAGTTGGTCGTTGCTCTGGCAAGGTTACACCGAATACATGAGTTAACTTTTAAGGCTTTTTTGCGCATTGCAGATGCAGTCGAGGCCCAGAAGGAGGCTGTGCAGTAGTGCAACTTCTGAAGCCCAAACGTTAATCGAGTCTTGGCAAAGCTGCCGGTAGGTGTGGTCGGTGGAGCGTTTACCACAGACTCACCGCCTCCACCACACGAGCATTCTGAGCACAGTCACTCTGCACCGCGGCAGCTCGCGGGTTAAAGGGTTCTATCAGGCAGGCCGGGCCAGCAGGAGTTGGCGCACTAGAGCTAGGGGGACGCCAGACTGTCTCCAAAACTTTTTGTCCCTCCCCAAGTGCCGAGATGAAGGAAGAGCCCCCATATAAATCACAGGAGATTAGAGAGCCTGTTCTTGCCGACTCTGCAGGGCTGCGCTGCTTAATGTCAAAGCCTCGCGTATTACTTTAACAGCACTCCTTTTCTTTATTAAATCCACTTTGGAATTAAAAAAAAGACCCGGATGATGATCTTTCCAGCGAGG
Source organism: Calotriton arnoldi (assembly GCA_963921515.1). Classification (NCBI taxonomy): domain Eukaryota; kingdom Metazoa; phylum Chordata; class Amphibia; order Caudata; family Salamandridae; genus Calotriton; species Calotriton arnoldi. Next base: position 1,120,188 of record CAWUFW010002529.1, on the reverse strand, counting down.
GGGAGGAAGGCCCGGACAGGATTCCCAGCCTATCTGTACTGTTAGTTACCAGAACTAATGACTGCTCAGGGAGCCCGGCAACATTTCTGCACCACTTTAGCAAACGAAGAAAAATAGATATATAAAGGATTTCTTTTGAAAACCAAATATGACCGTGTTTTTGAGTTTACGTTTGCAGTTTTAGTTTCTACTGGCCCGTAAAGGTTCAAATAACATTCACTGTTTCGTCATCCGGTTTAAAAAAAAGTCAGTCGCCGGTGTCAGTAAGCTTCTGCGTTTTTGGTACCTGTTGGCTCAGGCTTTTAATTTTTTTCATCTTCCAGAGGGGCCATCTTGAACTTCATTCTGCAGTTATCTTCTCTCGCCCACTTGTGATTAAGGCATGTTTTGTTAAACAACATAATCTTCCCCAAATTTCCACCCTCCTCCCGGCTGGAATCTTGTTGGGCCTAGGGAGGTCTCTGGCATTAAGTATTAATCCCGCTTGTTGACATTAGCGCTTTCCTGATTCCTTTGGCCCGCCACTTGTTAAAATAAACTGCAGCGCGAGTATCGGGCGCTATCAGGAGCAAGTAGTCCGCGCGCAGGGAAAGTCGGGATAGGGCGGAGGCACAGACGTAAATAGCAGAGGCAACAGCGCGCGTAGTGTGTACATTAACGGGCGTTGTTTATACACTGGCGGCGCGGTTATTTTCACATATGCTATGGGTAACAGTGGTCAGGCGCTAATAATAATATTGGGGCAAAGGGCAAAAATGTCAGACCCACATTGTTCCTATTGTGCCCTGTTGAGATTACTGGAGTCATGTTTTCTGTTCATAAAATAATATTCTGCAGTGAAGCAGGTATAAGTATTTGTTTATAAGGAACATTTATTGTTGTACACTCTTGTTCAAGGGTATTGTAGTCACACTAATAAATTATCCATAGAAGCAGGCTGTTAATGGGCAAGGGTGAGAGTGCGAGGTTTCTGCTCATGCCAGCTTACGAGTGGGCACGTCCCAGGGATTGGTAGTAGCGGGGGCGCTGGTTATCTGAGCTCCTGGGCGAACTGGCGATATAAGTGGGGCAAGGCAGACTGGGATTGGTGCCAACCTTTATAGAAGGTGGACCAAGTTACCTTTGCTCAGGGGGACAGAGGACGATGTGAACAGTATACGCAGACCAGAATTGGTGCCAGTCTTTATAGATGGGGGCACCTCAGCTCAGGGGCACAGATGTGCTATAAGTAGCATAGGCAGACATGAATTGGTTGCCAACCTTTATAGAAGGGCAGGGGTGTGGAATTTAATGAAATATCTACTTGTCCATGGGACAGGTTGCTTCATAAATCTACGTGTCCTTAGCAAAATCTACTAGTCCCTTTGGTGCCATGCAGTTCAGCAACACATTATGGCAGCAATCTCATGATATAAGAGCTCTGATAGCATCTCTGATTATACCAAAGCTCATATTATAGTAGGATTTGAATACTAGCAAATCCCTTATTTTGCCACCTTACGCAGATCTACATAACAGGGCTGGAGGTAGCGGCAAGCTATAGTTCTAGGCTTGGAATGCCCTTTAGAGCGTGTAAACCTACTAACTTGTATGTTCTAATTTGCATGTTTTAGGGGTTTTCCCCAGCTCTTCCCATACTGAGAAAGACTGGGAATTTACTCCTGACAAGGGATGAAGTAAGACTACTTCCAGGGTTGGGGAAAAAAGTGGTTGGAGGGAAAGTGAATTTGTAAACACTCAACAGATTTTTGTATGAGCAAATCTACATGTGCATATTTGCTCATGCTAAGAAGTAGTTCACATATTTTCTAGGAGGAGGATTTCCTGGCCTACTTCTGTAAATTATTGTGAATTCATGAAAGTCATAAATCTGCACTAATGGAAGGACATGCACCAAGAAACTCACTTTTGTGACTTTCTTTATGAATTGGGCCCCTAATTTGGTCTGGCCTTAACAAAGAGCTTTTGCTTTTATTAAAATTATGTCCATCTCTCTATCGCTGGCTTCACTGTGAGTGACAGCATTCTGCTCTTTCACAAGGAGCATATCGGCAAACAAAGTAATTTTGTTCAGTGCCAGGGACTATTGTGGCAATGTATGATTTAAAAAACCCAAAAATATTTTGCAGTTTTCTAATGCTTGTTATAAAGGTGAGGCCATGGCAGTTTCCACAACAATGTTTTACAAAAACGATGTCAAAACAAGAAACGCATTGGCAAAACCAAAAGGCTGACCCCCAATGTCAGATCTCAGGGGTGTGGAATTTAATAAAATATCTACTTGTCCATGGGGCAGGTTGCTTCATAAATATACTTGTCCTGTAACAAAATCCACTTGCCCCTTTGGTGCCATGTAATGCAGTGGCAAATTATGGCAGCAATCTCATTATATAAGAGCTCTGATATAGCCTCTCTTATTATGCCAGGGCTCATACCATAGTAGTGTTTGAATACGTTTCCGCAGATATAGATACTGGGGCTAAAGGTAGTGGTAAGCAATAGTTCCAGGATTAGAATGGCCTTTTGAGTCTGTGCAAACCTACGAACTTGCATGTTTTAAGGGTTTTCAACAACTCTTCTCTAATCGTTTCCCATGCTGAGAAATGTTGGAAATTTACTCCTGACAATGGCAGACGTAAACCTTCTTCCAGAGTTGGGAAAAAGTGGTTGGAGGGAAAGTGAACTTGCAAACACTCAGATTTTCGCATGAACAAATCTACACATGCATATTTGCTCATGCTAAAATGCAGTTCACAAATATTTTCTGGGAGTACTATTTCTTGTCCTACTGCTGTAAATTCTTGGGAATTCACGAAAGCCATATAGCTGCACTTAATGCAAGGACATATACCATGGGTGCACTTTTAAGACTTTCTTTAATATTTGGGCCCCTCATTTGGTCTGGCATTGACCGTGGCCTTTTGTGTTTATTATAATTCTGTCTCTCTCTGTACAGGCTGGCTTCACTGTGAGTGGCAGCATTCTGCTCTTTCACAAGGAGCATATATGCACATAAAGTAGTTTTGTTCAGTGCCAGTAACTACTGTGGCAGTGTGTGCTTTTTGAGTTCAAAAACCAATTTTTGCTTTTGCCAATGTTTGTTATAATGGTGTAGGGCCAGGCAGTTCCTACACCAATAAGGTTTTACAAAAACCATGCCAAAACAAGTCACACATCGACAAAACTAAAAAGCTGACCACCAATTTCAGACCAACTGGCTTTGCCAATGCTTGTTTATTTTTGTTTCTCATAATCTAATTGAAACTGGTTACACTGATTTTCCATTATGAATACTTTTGGGAAATACTAGCATGCGTCAATACATGTTACTAAATGATGCTGCAAAGAAATGGTACCTGAAATTTCACAGTTGTTTAGCAAAATGTTTTTTTTCCCTGATTTTATTTTTTTATGAACATTTTATTTTGAAAGCGCGTCAAAACTCTGGGCATCGTGGGCAGTGAGGGCATGGTGGGAATGGTGGAAGCAAGGTAGCTAGAGCAGAAGAATAGAGGGGGAGAAGTGAGAGTTCAGATATATTTTGCTTTAACCTGTTCCCTTTAATGTCTGTAATTGGAAGGAAAAAAAAACCTTTGGTAACATGTAAGAATTTTACCTGTACTCCGATCGTCCAACATTTCTTTTGGTTACTGTTTCAATAAACTCAAGACAACACTACTGGGTGATTTGTATTGCTTTAAAGGCACTGACCCTGGGCTTTGATAGGGGACAGTGTATTTATGTGTCCATCAAGAGCTTTAGAGGAGAGGGCTTTGTTCGCCGAAAGGGACAGCAGGGTTAACAGTTGTTATGTTAAATGTGGTGTTGAGATCCGGGTTAAGGTGGAAGGGCCATTTGTACTTGTGTGCATATATAGTTCTGTATTTGTTGCATAATACTCTGAGAGTACTGGTGCACATAGTTATTGTACAGTGAGAAGATAGTCCTCCTTCTTAGCCGCTTGTTATGAGTTGGGTGAAGATAGCGTTGGAAATTCCTCGACCAGTAATTACCAATACTGCCAAGTGCAGTATTTCTTGAATTGCATGTATCCATCCCAATAATGAATTTTAGTCTTCAGAATGAGATATAAGTGCAGAAATCTGCTTATGCGTCTCCCAGCGTCTCAATTTTTCCTTTATTCCGGGACGTGGCAAAATGTGAAGGAAGAAAATATCAGATCTGCAGATTTTTCCTCTGCTGTCATAATCCCAGTTCAAGAAAAACTCCCTTTTATGCCCAAATCTGGTAGGGCGGGTGATATCACAAGCATGTTAAAAAGTGTCCTGTTTTGCGAAATTGGTAATTTTTTCCTAACAACTGAATGTGGATTTGGATTGTCCATTCAATAGGCTATTTTGGTAGTCCAATTTAGCGAACACTCATGCATTTATCAGGAATTTGGCTCGTTTGAATAAAAGATGCTGGTGGATTTTCTATATATTATGCAGTCAGAAGCACAAGTTGGGAGGTTGGGGGATGAGATGAATGACTTTTGAGATTCATGTTGGAGTCAGATTATGTCCCCATATTTGTAGTTGTGTGTGATGGTCTCAGGCTGGAAATTGATGGGAAGAAGTAACATAGTAGGAGCAGTAGTGTCAGGAATGTAAAGGATCTGAGAGTTTTAACCGCATCAGGAGGAGCGGCATCCAGTATTTGATGGCTCTTAAGCTGTTGGAGATTTTGGGCTGGAGGTGAGGTGCCAAAGAAGAGAAGGGCGAAGATACTTAAGTGTCATCGTCATATAAGCAATTTGGGAAGAAGCAGGAGATAGGAAAACAGCTCCAAGAGAAGCAGTTTAATGGGAGAACAATAATGTTCCTCATTTGGGTACTCTATACCAATAGGGGAGAAAAGCGTGAGGAGCACAGGACAGAGAAACAAGCAATTGGAGAGGTAGGATGAGTCTAGTCGGGACGTTCTGTGCACCATTGATCTTGCCTGAATTTCTCCAATTTGCACCAAGCAAAGGTCTTTGCTATTGTATAATGTTCATTTTTAACACAACACAATACTAGGCTGAGCCTGTTTTAAGAGCTCCCTGCTGAGGGAACCGGAGCACAGGGAGGTAATAATTTCACTAAGAATACACAGTTTAATCAAGGAAAGAAGGTCAGAATTCCGACTTAGATTTCGAGGTTCTGTGGATGGTAAATTAGCCACCGTCCTCATGTCTTCAACTGTGAGACCTCTATTCTTTTCTCTGTAATTGGAAATTTCAAAACCATTTGCAGAACTATATTGCAGTGAGTAAACGGTATGCAAACTCCATAACAACGCTGTCTCAATGGTGAACTTTCCACTTGCTGCTCCTGACTGCAGCAGATCAGCCAACTCACACGGTGCCACCTAGTGACACACTGTTTTCGCACTCATCATAAGGCCATCCGGTAAAGGGTGATGGTAAACCATAGGCAGGGTCACTGGAACTATGTGGCAGGGGAGGGCCAAATTATGCGACAGGGTTGAGTAAATTATGCGCCAAGAAAAGGCAAATTATGAGGCGTAATGCGGCACATTTTTCATTAGTATTTTTTCATTTTTACACTTTCACTGTCAGGGCATTGGTTGCACCTCATTAGTACCAATTTAATATTAAAATACAGCAATAAGCAACAGAAAGGTGACCAGTCAACTTTTGTAAAGGGCCTTCTGCTGCGCAGCAACACGTGCCACTGCACTTTTTGTAACTTTTGAACCGTTTGAGCTTGAAACATTTTTTTTTTGTTAAAATCTGAAGATTATGTGAAAAACACGGCAAATACATCATAATGCGAAAATCGCCTCGCCCGCTGAATCGCATAATTCCAGTGGCCCTGACAATAGGGTGAACTGGAAACAATTGCTTGTAGGAGGTTTCTAGCTTGTACGTGCAGGCTCTACACTCCAAGATTTCAGTTGGCCTTTAAAACCACGTAAAGACAAGAGAAAGATGTTTCAGAGGACTACGTATTTATGGTGGTCGGGCAGTGCTAGGGGTTCAAAGCACCGCCCTTTCTCCATGGCTCTGCCCCCTCCAAGACACCACTCCTTGATTCCCCATGCAGTGACATAGAAATTATTCAAAAATTGTCAGGTCTGATGTGGTAATACAAAGAATGGCAGGACAAGGGCAGGTGAAATGCTGAAGCACTGGGAGGCAAAATGAAGTATTGTACGGCAAAAGAACGTGGGCAGAGGAGGTAGATTGGAAGATTCTCCCTGCTCACTGACCCCCAAATAACACAAGAAAATAGAATAAGCATTGGTAATGGCAGTACGTCTGACTTTTAACTGAAAGTGCCTCTTAAGTCACTGATGATTTTAGGCTCTCAGTAAATCAACACGCATGCACTCTATCACTCATCCTTGCACTCATGCATCTATTCATCCACCCACTGACTCATTCTTGCATTCACCAGCTGGCCTAATGGAAATAAAACAAACTCACAAACTTAATAAGTACATAAAAGATAAATGAAAAGAGTAAAGTTAAAAAACACACTGCCACCTAAACTTGGCGGTCATATGCTTGCAGTATAAAAATAAAATTAAACATAGCAGGGGGAGGCTGTCTTGCAATGGGATTGTAATTAGTGTATTGTTGTTTTAAAGTTCCAACATAGTTGCCAGTTTTAGAAGCAATGTGTTTGCCAACTTGCAGTGAAAACATTAATGATACACTATGCACAAAACTTTTGTGTATGTGCACAATGCCCAGATGACTCAGTAAACATTGTACTGGATTGCCATCTTCAAAAGCTAAAGTCTGTAGTGTATCACTGTTGGGCTGATCCAGGATGGCCAACAGAATGCTTCTAAACCTCGTGGCTATCTATTGTGAAATGGTAAACAGTGATACAATATGGACAATACGATTCCAAGATGGCCATTTAGTTTAGATATAGATGATCTTACAAAAGGAGGAGAAAATAAATTGAAGCTGGTCTTTAAAAGGGGAAAAACATAAAACTAATAGACTGGCCATTAGCCCAGACACTGAAGTACATTTATTTTCAAGCAGATTTGTACATTCCATTTGGCAAAATGCATTACTCACAGGGCAATGGAGCCAGTGGCAGAAATGGCCTAATCCCTTGCCCTGTGCATTATGCTGTCATGGGGCGATGAGAAGGAGAGTGTCAAAGGAAATCTGGCAGAAGAGGCCTGACCTAAAGAACCTCAAAGTAATATATGTATGTAGAGTCTTTTCCTAACAAGGGCTTAGCAGATAATTACACATGCCAGGTTCTCCTTAGAGATTCTAGCAAGGGTTGTTACAGTTGTATATCTTCTACCCCAGGGTTTGTCAAAGGACGTCACCAACAACAAAATCTTTGCTAACTACAGTAACCTGTGTAACCTGAATCCACTTTTAAAGGTCTATTTGCTTTAACACATGCTTTTCACAGTAAAAAGCCAGACGTACTGCTTTTGTCATAACTTTTTTTAATAAACTGATCAGGCCAATGGCATCTGCTATAACCTTTCCAAATGAACCAATTAGGCCTATAACTTTTATCACTGGGTTGTCTCTATCACCAACTTGGACCTTCTATAGCAAGCATTAGCTGCCTCACAAAGCAAAAGAGCATACAACCCTTCCTAAAACAGCGTAACAGGGATTCTCAAAGCGCAACTCTTCTACCCCAAAGGTTTGTAACAGGGTATGACCAGAACCCTGCATATGCATTCTGTGAGATTCCTTTTAACACAGTGTAATGCTAATCCACCCTTAAAGGCCTATTAGCTTTGGCATAGAATTTTTTCACAATAAAAAGGACAGGCCACTAGTACTTTTGTCATAGCCTTTCTTAATAAACACTTCAGACTGATTTCCTTGATCGATGGTTTTTCACCATAATCAATTCAAATCTCCTGTTTTGAATTGATCAACTCATAATATTTCCCACAAGGCAAAAAGTGTGCAATATAAGCACTCTTTTTAGCACACAACTTCTGCCCAATCAAAATCTGTACTCTAAACATTTGAGCTGAGCCAAAGCTCCTCTCTCATCAGTGCTTCCTGAAGCTCTTTTCTTTTTCTGTTATCACATAATGTTTGGCAACAGGGTTAATTAAATATTACCTAATGGTTACTTAGTATGGCAGGCAGGCATTTGACAGAATAGGGTACACTCTGAGACACTAAGGGAGGCAGAGGATGGCATGTAAGGAGAAAATCCTTTAAATAGGAATGTAGGATAGAGGATATTCCCTAGCTGTAAACCAAGGTCAATTTGCATGCAGAGTTTGTTTAGTTATATGGTGAGCGTAGGATATTGAGATAGGATGCAATCGAATAAGGACAGAATAGGAAGAAAGGTTGAAAGTTGATTACTGGGGATTAGATTATGTATGTTGTTGCATTTTTGGCCGTTGATGGTGCTGATTCAGTTTGTCCATTTTCTACATAAATATTGAACATTATTGAGATCGTTTGACTTTGTACTTGTTTTCTGGGTTATGTGGTGTGTACGGAGAGCGGGTTCTTTAGGTTTGTCTAGTAAGATTTTGAAGAGTGGACAGCATCTGGAGTTTAATGGATCATTCCGTTATGCATTTGTTTGAGACAGATCCATTGGTGGCATGTTTCTAGGGAGATATGGTTCTTTTTGATGGGTTGTTTGTGATAGGATTCTGCTAGTTTTGCATTTCTTGATCTTAGAGGGACCTGGAGGTCATCTGTCTGTAGGCAGAAATGTAGTTCAGGTGGATTATTTGGTCACATTGAAAATAACCAGATCTTCACCATCATTCTGAACTCTTAAGTGATTCTCATTGGCTCTGATCTTTTCAGGTGGGGACAGGTGCAAACCAAAAACAAGGTAGAGAGGTGGGGGGGGAACTTGCCCGACAGATCTCACCAAGGGACAGTTACCAGGGTGAAATGTGAGTCAATGGCTTTCTTGCTGGAAAATCTCCTAGAATCAGAGTAAACCAATGACATATTCTTGAAAGAAGTGTGAGAGTTCTCCTTTAAGGATGGTGTTCAAGGAGTGGTTTTATGCTCTAAATTAAAGAAAATAAATGTCTCTTTTTCCGGCAGATAGATGTTTTGGCCTTGGCAACTCATTTAGTGTCCATTAAGCTATGAAGGCTCTTACTGTGCTATTTTAATAGCCTGGGCTCTCACTGCAGTTAAAAGAATTTCAGTGAGGCCGATTCAGTTAGAGTCAAGCCTGATGAAAACACCACAGTCCTTGACAGAGAGGGTGTCAACTCCACTTCTGTCATGTTACTTTTTAGCTGGCTGGTCATTTATCTCTTTTTAGTCCAGTTGTGTGACATTTAAAGCAGCCGTGCTACCCAAAAAGCAGCTGCTTGACCCAAACTACGCTGGTAACTGATACATGCCGCTTCTTCCAGATTCAGATTTTTGGTTCCACTGTATAAGTGAAATATGCCATTTAGATTAATATTTTTTACAAGCAATAATGTGAAAAATTGAAGTGCTTGAATTAATACTGCTGGAAATTATTCCAGGAAGCATTCCATTCCATCGTTTTAACTTGTCTGTTTCTTTTCAGAAGGGGGCAAACCATATGTAAATCACTTGCTACAGAACAACGTAAAACCTCCAGCTATAACTAAATATTTTACCCTAAAACTTAAAGCAGTTAACTGCACCATTTTATTTTGGATCTGGTATGGTTGCTGCTTTAATGTACTGTTAGTGAGGAAACACTACGGGACGAAAGAAAGAGCATTTTTATGTTTTGTTTCAGGCAGCCACACAGGAGGTTTATGCAGGGCTCTTAAAATCACACATAGTCAGTGTGGAGCTGGCATTGAGCGCCATACCTTCCCTTAAGAGCGATGCTCCTTGTTATAGTGTGCCCCTGGGGTTACTTGGCATTGTTCCATTTTACTACAGCCCATGGACCATGCACCCTGAAAGGCTTCTCGTTGGAAGCTGATGCTAAATTATACCTTCCTACTGAAAAACTTGCCTTGCTTAATGGAAAGGTACCTTATGCCACTGCATTGTGCTTGTTAGGTCTCGCCTACGCAGCGCGCATGCGCTGCATAGGAGGACCTTTAGCCTTCGGTCTTCACTTTTCAAGCACTGCACTCGTGCTTGTGGCGGCATCCACCTTGCGGGAGCGAGCAGCGGCGCGCCACAAGCACGAGTGCAGTGCTTGAAAAGTGAAGACTGCTCTCCCAAGCGCGCGCACCACTGGCGGGCTCACCTCCTGCTCCCCCTCTCTCTTCACGTGGCCACTCCCTTTCCTGTATGCGAGGCTCGCCGGGGCCACGCTTGTTATTAACAGAGTTGCTGCACGTAAACATTTCAAGCTTATATACCTATAAGCCGTCCCACACTAAACATTTCGACTGTCAATAACGGTATTTTCTTTTCACGCCAAAGTGTACCTATTCCAATTGGATACTCTTCATAATTAACAAAGTAGTATAGATTACCTTGACGGAGGGGGTCTAACAATGCAGCCCGAGTAACTGAGAGCGGAGGGACTCTGAACGAGGCGAGGACAGCCTGGCTTTTCGTCAAATGCAGAGCCATCTTAGAGAGGACACTAATGTGTAATAGAAAACTGCAGTTTTAACTAAATCATTCAATTTCGACGTGTCTAGTGGCATATACACGTCCCTAAAGTAATTTTTGATGTCATAGCTCCGCTTAGTGTGCAGCCGACTTTCTATTTCTTTATAAACAGCCCAGTCCGATATCAGTTTCGACAGTGCTTCCTACCTCTCGCGATATCCCCAAATTAGAAGTTTACTTGGGAACTTCTGCACGCGCTGTCAACGTAAGGTGCTGCTTGGGCGATGGTGTATTTCGTTATTTCCTCGCATAGTGGCCTGTCGTGCCATTCGCAATCGAAAGCCACATGATCAAGGTGGGGGTTTTAAACAAATGGAAGAGGCTGCGGAGAGCGCTGGGTTTTCGGGTAAGCAAGCCATTGTATTTTGTGATTAAATACAAAGCGTATCAATGACATGTTAGTAAATTTAACACGTTCCACCGTCATTCGATATTAATATAAGCATTTCAAGGTGATTGTAGACTATGAGGTCACTGTGTCAAATTCTTGTGAAAGATGAGGTAAAAAAAAGTATGCTGTTCAGTTCGCCCCTTGTTATATCATCTCCTCCTTTGTCATCAGGGTACCACGGTTACCTAGTTTATGTCCGTGAAATGTGGAACATGTCTTTGTTTTGGGTGGCTTGTGGGAATGCTTCTTGCGGCAGTGAGTTGGTTGACTGGCTCTTTTATAGGGTAGGTCCAATAAAGTGTTTGACTTATTGAATTGCTGTTGTCAAGGTACATAATATTGGCCTCAAAGAGCCTATGCATTTCTTGTCCTCTGGGGTGTCTTGTTCCATACCTTACCACTCCCAGAAATGCCCCTGCAACAGGATACATTCCAGAAGTGATCTCCTCCAGATATAGGTCCTTGTGGAATTTCTTATTTTTGGGTGTGCGCCTATGCAGGGCTTTAAGCGGGATTGGCATAGCCAATAGGTCTCGCCTTTGGGACATTATAAGTGTTTAGCCATGCAACAGTTGATGTTGCACCAAGGATATTGTGCTGCATAATTAAATACGTATAAGGTCCCAAAGGCGAGACCTATTGGCTATGCCAATGCTTGTTTTTTAAGGGTGACGGTTCCTGGCCGAAGGCTTCATAGATGGTACACTTCGAGCAAATGTGCACAGGCAATGTCATTTTTCTAGCAAAACCTGAGGTCACCTATAGATAATATAATGACCTGTTATGCAAATGGTAACACAAATAGTGCCTGTGGGATCCTTAGAAGCAGAGGCTAGTGCCTCTTATTTCTGCGCCACCTGTAACCCGGTAGAAATCAGGTAGAGGGTTCTTGAAGATGTTTGTAAATCAGCACCCATTTGTTTACACTATCATATGTGCTGATTTACGAATACCAGGAATGCACAAATGCTTCCTTGAGTATTCCTGGAAAACATTTGTGAACTCTGAAGAAGACTTTTCAAAGGCATTTCTGCTTACGTGCAACTGCCCATATTTGTCGCTGTGCAGACATCTTTTCCTCTAGAACTCCACCAATTTGTTGGGAGTTCTGTCGCCATTCCTGCCCTAGAAAAGTAATCAGTACTGCTCCTGACTGGAGTAAATCTCTGACCATTTAATGGGTGGAAATGGTTGGAAATAAGTTTGTGAATTCCCACAAACTCTTGAGTGGTTTTCCCAAATATTGAAAGGCTTCCCTGGTATGTAACACCAGCTCCCCGCCCGTGATGTAGAATTTACTCTGGGACAGTATTACACCCTCATGTGGTAGTACTGAGGATGTGTACATGCAGGGCACGAGTCGGGGATAGACTCGGGTGGGCGGCGTCCACCCACTAGTTTCACAGGCTGAACGCCGTCCACCCTTGCAAGAATTTGGGCCCCACTGAATAATGTGCGGAACTCGTCCCGGTGTATTTTCCAAACACCAGGACACTTTCAACAGCGCCTGCACGTTGTCTGCTTTCCATCTGCAACAAGCAACAATGTGCAGGCAGGGACGGGGCTTTCTTTTTTAAGACTCCTGCTGGGCCCATAACAAAGGCCGAATTTGAGGGGTCATCAGGCCTCCTTTTGTTCGAGTCTCTTGGCTGGGAGCAGTCAGGAGCCTCTCACGTGATGCAAATGAAACGGAGGGGAAACAAAGGCTCACACCTTGTTAGCACTTCACACATACTTAAGAGAGGCAGCTTTTCACTTTGTTCAGTCCCTGTTTAGGAGATATGCATGCACTGTAAGAATGTCAGATGTGTTGGTCTTTCCCAGTATCTACACAAAGCAAATTGCATTTATATAGAACTTACTACACCTGAGGAGGCGTTGAAATAATTTAAGTACCACTATTTTTTCTTGTATAGCCCTACTCATCCCAATGCATGGTGTCAGAGCACTTTACATCAACACGTGCATATTACATGTACAATAAATTATATGTTTGTAAATGAATGTACAGGATCTGTTACATAAAACTGGGGGATTGCAAGGTGTAGAAGTCACATATCTTCCATAGCTCACTGTGCTGTTATCCTCGCAATGCGCTCCAACGTACACATGATAGACCTCCTAAACATATACGTGAGGGCTTTAGATCTGATGTCACTTCTTGTGATGCCACTTCCTGTAAAGTCGTGGCTTGTGATGCCACTTTCTATGATGTCAATTCCTGTGATGCCATGTGTGATGTAATGCTCCATGATGTTGTGCGCCGTGATGTTGTGTACCGTGATGTTGCGCGCCTTTGATGTCACTTGCATACTGCCTAACTAGGTTAGTCCCCCCACTTCTTTTTTTTAGGACTGGTGCCCTGTGTACATGTATTTATTGTTGACCTTTTGTGAATGCTTTGCATTCACTTGTAAATTGAACCTAGACTTGCAAATGGCTTTGTGAATCAAGAGCTCGTTTCCAGCTCTGCCTTTGTCTGTGCAATTCCCTTGGTCAGTCCCAGGCTTTTTTAGGTCTCGCCGAAAGACAGATTTTAGCTGTCTATTGTCAAACCTATAGTGGATACCAATACTTCTCAGTGCTTACCATTGTTTGGCTTTCTTGACAATATCATTGCTTGCATCTTATTCAGTGCTGCTTCTGTCTCTAGTCGGTGTCTACTTTCCTCTCCCTCCAACCATACTTACTTCACCATTGTTCCCCTGTCACATTTTTTTTCTCATTTTATGGAGTGCACGGCAGCTTCTTTGTGTATATGAGACACTTTTTCTAAAAAGAAAAAAAGTGCACTTTGGCACACTTTTTATACTTTTTTAATTTACTGCTTCAAGATGATTGTCTGCATTCTTACAACAGTAAATTAAAATTAAAATAAAATGGTAGCTGTGTGTCGTGATGCTTGCACACATGCGAATAAATCATCGCTTTGCGATTGCCGTAACATCATGACGCATATATGTGCATTGTGCTGATTCAGGCACGTATTCATCATTGTGCCTTTTTCTTCTTAAAAAAAAATATTTTCTTTGCAGATGTGGTTTTGCATCGCCAAACTAGCATTTATTTTTTCATCAAAAAGCAATGGCGAGGCCAAAAGGTTGGCTAATGCCATATAAAACTGAGACTTATTGGCTTTAGTAATCTGTCTCCAGTGACTGCTGGAATAATTTACAACCCCTTTGTGAAAAACATCCTTTAGTTCCTCAGGAGTTCCCTTCCGGCAATCATTGTGGTCTACTGTTGCTATTCTATGATTATGGGACTGAGGCAGACCCTGAGATTCCCTCTATTATAGTCAATATGCATGGAATCTGAGATCTTACCGTCATCTGGTCAATAGTAGACGTGGGCGAGCCACTGAAGGCTCGGACCAAAGGCCTGGCTGTGGCTCAGCTCAAGGTAGTTTAGGATTTTGAGCCCAAAACGAGCCGAGCTTTCATGTGCCATCCACGCTCTAACCTCATGTTCCAAAAGTTAAACACAAAGGGGAGACTATTGCTGCAACCACGAGAGAGAAAGAAGTACCCATCTAGTGGCTGAATAGCACAATGTGAGACCAGAAAACTTGATATTGATCCCGCTTCCCTGCTTGATCAAATTGATTCATCCTAATCAAATATATTATTTCTTTGTGCCTCCTTTTCTTGATTATCACATGTAAGAGCAGCTATATGCAAGTTCATGATGTGCGTTATACAAAAACTTCTCTTGTATTTGATTTATTAGATAATAATGTTGCTCCATGTTTAATAAGAATCTAGGCCTCTCATAGGGTGCGCATGGCAAATGATTTATCTCTTAGTTAAATAATGGCATTGTCATCAGGGTTTATGTTTAAAAATTACCACTTCTAATAAATGCTAGTGATATGATTTGATGTAGCAAGCTGAAATGGTTCCGTAGGATAAAGAAATACCATTTATTAACTTTGAAAAGGCTTTATAATAGTTTGACATTGTTTGTTGCACAATTTACATGGCAAACATTTTCATGGCTTGGCTCATGCACTGGCTCTTAGATCCAAGTCAGACAGCTGGCTGCGCTCTGGCTTGGCTTTCCCTGTTAATTTGTTGGCTCACTCACCTCTACGCAATAGAGGGGTCTCCAACCTTTTCTGTATTGAGAGCTACTCATGTTCAATGCAACGCATTGACAGCTACTTATATTATTAGTGCTGTATAATAAAAAAAAAAAATTATGTATCATACTTCAACCAAGCTAAAACTTTCTAATTTAATAAGCTGGCTGTACACAGGTGAGCTACTCGGAGGTAGCTGGAGAGCTACAGTAGCTCACAAGCTACTGGTTGGAGACCCCTGGATGATGCGTATCTGCCTCAGAGGTTCATGGCAATCTTCTGGTTACAGGTTCAAATCTCATCGTCTGCTCAGTCTTTCATCCTTATGAAGCTGGTAAAATAATTCCCCTGGAATTGAGAGTTAATGACACCTGTCATCAAAGAAATGAGGGGCAATTTTGCTTGTGGTGCGAGCTTCAAAAGTGGATAAAATTATTATTGGGCTCAGTAATGCGGAAATATTTAACACACCAGGTATTTATGCCTTGTGTGTGGCGTGCTCTTTTACCCACCATCTCTCTGGATTCTAGGATAGAAAAAGTTGTAAAACGTGTGTGTGTGTGTGTGTACACGCGTTTTGTTGGGTGAGCACCTCCTTTCAGGTCATTAAGGACACTGTCTCCAGTGCTGAATGTTTCACCTACAAATTTTTGATTTCAGGTGTGTGAGTCTAACATAGTTAAATTGAAGCAAAACAAGACTATAACCAGGACTTTAAGTGGGCCGGGTCCTGCCTGTGCTCAGTACTGGCAGTTCTAAAAAAACAGGTGCTTTCCATTTTCACCCTCACGGTGGGAAACAAAATCTTAACTCTGCAGCAGTACCACCCTTCACTGCCTTTGAGGTAGGCCTTTGAGGTAACTTCAAGGAGACTCGTTACAGTTCTTTCACAGTCTCATCATTTCAGAACTGAAGCATTTTAAATATTACATACAACGAAGTCATAGTTGTTGCTTATTTTTCTTATGCAACTAACAACCATTGACAAAGCCAATAGGCCTGGCTTGTTGTAGGTGTAATGTTACTTGTTGTATTATATATCTGCATGCAATGACAGAAGCATCAAAATACCAGTCGAGCGGCACGCTATGCTTAGCACAATTGTTTAGCCTAAGTGTTTTTAAGACGCACCCTTAATTACATCGGCCACGCCCCTACGAGAGAGCCCCCAGTTTTTTCATCCCACTTAAAGCCCTGACTACAACACCCAGGATGCATTATACTATCACACAAAAGTCTGACCTTCGTGGCGTTTGAGCACCACAGCGCGGTGTGCAGAGATCACACGGAGTGTTCCTTTTCTGCTGCCGCATATGAGTGATTACCTGAGCGGCCTCTCTGCGTACCTCTCGTGCAAGCCCTGAGATCATCTCCCTGGCCCGGACACACAGCTGGCAAGTGTTACCTTGATAGGATTCTGACACATGGAACAGCAGACGCTCACTTGTGAGTTCATGCACTCCCGGCACTTTGGTGTGGTCACGAGTATTGGTACGTTCAAACGGCGGGACTCTTAAAATAGCTGCAAATGTGGTTGGAATTTAGATTTCATGTAAAATAAGCAAAGGAGTCATACGGTGGACGTCCTAGAGCGCGGAGCAACAGGAACAACTTGCAAGTCTGCGGTTTGGAGATCTGTGATGGTGCAAGGCCTACCACCACACCTCTGACAGCAACGCACAGGCAGCATCACACACCTGTGCCTCGGCGGGCCTGTCCTGAACATGCCTGGACACAGGGATCCCAGAGCGGCTCGCTCTGGTGAGTGGCGATGCACAGGCGGCCCAAAGGAGGTGCCACCGAGCCACAAAGGCAGCTGCCGTGCAGGCAGTACACCATCATTTCTGGACAGGCCAGTGCCTCTAAAAGGGCGGGTGGGATGGCTGTCTTAGAGTAAAGCACAGCAAGATTCGCCTTGTAAATAGTGTAACAAAAGTGGTTTAAAGTATGTCAAATGCTCTTGAAAATTCAAAAAATCATTACAGAGCAAGTGTGAGCAGAGCATGTAATAAAGAAATGCGGACTAAATGGTTAACTCACCTCTGCTTTGAGTGCTACACAGACTCTGGTCATCCCTTAAACTCAATGCACCCACCGCGAATCAAGAACTGCACAAAAATCACAACAGGGAATTATCTACTCTTCCACTTACGAACCATGTGGAACTCCTAGAACCCACAGTGCCCATCGGAAGTAAGGAATGAAGCAAGTCATTTCTCTTCCTCTGATCTGTGAACCTGACCTACAATCCTTAGAATGCCTAATGCCTCTGAATGACCATGTATGGGTTTATGGCTATGTTGTAATACTCTGAGGGCTCCCATGTTTGTGGCTCTGTATTTTGATATTTAGATCTCTATTTAGCCTTCTATTTGTCATGTTCTTGCACTTTATGCATATTTATTTTTAGGTAGGTGAAAAAATAAGCTGCAACTACTATCTTTATACATTTATTTAACTGGTAAATGTACACTCTTTTTCAGTAGTGTTTTTAGTTTGCTACGTAGCCATATGCAATAAATTAATGTACTTGTGTGAAACCATTCACTTTGTAGTCCTTGTACACTTATACATATGCAGCTATTTAATTAGGGAATCTCACATTTTAGTTTTATTTAACTATATGCTGTCAATATGCACAACTGTGTGCCTGGTTTTTCCCTTTCTGCATGTGTTCATGAGTTAAAGTCAGCAATAAAACCCAGAAAACTGTGAGTCTTTCACATTTTAGTGATGGGTAGTTGATGCACAGCTGTGATCCACTCTTATCGCACTAGGATCCCATTTTCGAGAACCTCTACTGAAAATAGATGCAAAACTAATTCACTAATGAGATTCTTTGAATGCTTATCATACAAATATAAAGTTCTGCTGTCCCCACAGCTTCGATTAATTTCCCAAAATATTAGATTTTGCAGAACCTTAAAACCTTGTTCTTCCTACATGTATCTAGTCTGGCCTTTTCGTTACTCAGCGGTGCAGTGTCAAGAAACAATGGGGGGATGTGCTGCCCTCTAGCAGTAAACCTCTTGACCTACCCCTTCTCTTAGGTGTTTATTTTTGCTGTCTAGCACTAGGTATCAGGATCAGTATTTTGGGGGCAATGGTCCTCACTTTTGTGAATTACTACTAAATATCAGAATGATTTTTTTTTTCGTTTTGTCCCTCACATGCCACTCACATTGTTAATAGAGAGTTGAAACGGGGTGTGTGTTGTACATTATATCAGTTCCTGGACTTTTGATTGACAGATAGCAGGCTTGACCCCTGCAGATGATTTTAGGGTACTCCCCATGTTAAGCACTGAGCTCAGGTACCGCAGTGTTGCCACTTTATATCGAAAGCAGAGTGGCGGTCATCAAATTCAGACGTGCCTGTAGGGTATACATACTCACCCCCTCTAAAACCTAAGTCATCAACACACTTAGGGCTGTTTGCAGAGGAGTGTCGCCCTTTTCAACTACCTTTATGTGGTTCAGCTATGGGGTTTATTTTGAAGTCACTGTTTGGGCACTTTAATAACAGCCTGCCTGTACCTACCTCCTTGTCACCAGTAACAATTGGGCACTGTTAGTAAACCAAGCAATGTTCTGAAAGCCTGAAAAAGCAACTCACTGGAGTTGGTCCCATTCACAATCCCGAAACATCTCAGTAATTGTGTAACTTATGTGGCAGTACCCAGGGGCATAGCTTCAGGGGGGTGTTTGGGTGTTCCACCCCCTAAAAATGTATTCTGTAGTAAATAGTTGGGTACAGGTGCTTTCAGTCGGGTATGGTGAGGTGTCTGTTGGATTTCACCCTGGATTTGTACATGCACACACAGACAACACAGAACACACACACACACACACACACACACACACTCTCTCGTCTCTGCCTTAAAACTTGGTTAGTTTGAAAACTATTGTTTTAAGTACCTATAACAATCTGCACTCCTCTCTCTTTCCACTTCCTCTTAAGCCCCCTCGTGTCCTTCTACTCATAATGTATTTTAACAAGATATGCCGGCATGATTGTTGGGAAAGCTGAAGCTTACACCTCCCTCAACTCCCCTCAATCTACAAGCTACACCCTTGGCAATACCTGGGTAGCAATGTCTAAGTATACTTTACTTTAGAGCTTCAAAGCTCAAAAAGGTTTAAAATGTACCTCACTTATTAAAGCGTAATGTTTGCAAATAATAGCCAGGGCAGCCTGCCCATGGGGTAGATTTAGATTAACTTTCTAGGCCCATTTGAGAGCAGCTTTTGAACACCTAAGTTTATTTTATGTCTGCAAATGGGACTGACACACACTAAAATCCAGAAGTAGGATGGAATTTTCATGTTAACAAATCTGTTCAAAGAGGCTAGTTTTGGGGGCGTTTCACTTGAGAAATTCGGTTCTATGCAGTTTTCTGCCCTGGAAATATTTGTAAATTCAAGGACAGAAATAAAAGGTTTTTTTAAAGGTATTGAAAGGGAGGGAACACCACTATGTTCAAGAGAGTGTATAGAAGAGGCTTTTCCAGCAGTAAAAAATACGAGTTGAAAGTGTATATCCACTTTCCACATTGCCACATGCGCAGCATGTACACCTATTGCATAACTGCATGTTTAAATGGTTACGTTTTTGAGTACTTATGGGTATGTTCAACCTGCAGAAATATCCAGGATTATCATTGAATTTTTTTTTCTCCAGTTGCTAACAAGTGAAACATTTACTTTAAATGTACAAATAACCTTACAGTATTAAATTCTGCTTTTTCTTTGGGGCTTTCTAGACTGCATAGACCAAATGTTTACTCCTAAATTCAGTAGAGGCTTGTAGAAGTTAGTAGATCAAATTCTTGTTATCTGTTTTTTTCTGTTTTTATTGTTTTTACAACTGGAGCATGTCAAAATGTATACAACTTTAAAGGTCATTCAGGGTGACTCATCCCAAGCATAACTTTTGTTTTTTTACTCTGGCTTCTGGCCAGCTTCTGACACTCATCGAGCTAAGAAACAGAGTAATATCCCAGGATCACATGATGCTGATGGCACTATGAAAAGAGAGGCAGTAGCCTTCCTCTGGTAAAGGTTCTCATCTAGAGGTCATGAGATACATATAGGCCAATGAAGGCTGAGATAGTCCCACCTGAAGAAAGGTTCAGATCCAGGGATCATGTGATGTAGATGGGACAGTGATAGGCAAGATGGTAGTCTCCTCCTTAGAAAGGTTCAGATCCAAGAATCACGTGATGCTGATGGGACAACAAAAGACGAGACAGTAGCCTCATCCTAAAAGAAGGTGTAGAACCAGGGATCACATGATGCTGATGAGACAATGATAGTCGAGACGGTAGTCTCATCCAAAAAGAGAGTGCAGATCCAAGGATCGCATGATTCTGATGGGACAATGATTGGCGAGACAGTAGCCTCGCCATAAGAAAGGTTCTGATCCAGGTGCCTAGTGATTTTGACTCCTGTGAGCAAAATATGCAAGATTACAGCCTCATCCTAAACAAGCATTGGCAATGCCATTGGGTCTGTCACACCATTCACCTTGCATTTACTGGCACAATGCTTACCTTACAGTCTCATGGGCAGTCTTTTACCTCTGGTGTACTGGAAATATAAGTAAATACATGAGAAGAGGAACAAAGCATTTGAGAGGGCACATAGGACTGAAGCTAAGAGCTTAGGTACTCAGGGCAAGTGTCTTTTGACCAGGCACAGTATCTTAAACAAAAGCAGTTTATTCACTGGCAACTTGTTGAGGAATTTCAACTGGGATTTGAAATACTCATACGGAGGGATTTTGAGCAACAGACGTGGCTGCTGCTTTTGCACACTCTGAAGGTAACAGTTAAGATATTTAGGTAAGAAACACTACATTCCTATAATCCAAGCCGGTTGAGATAGTTGCCTGATCGCCAACCTTCTTCCTTCAACTGAGAGGTAAAGAAGAATTTTCCTTGAGCTCTTCAAGAGGGTATAACCTATACGAATGATCCTGTTGACATACAGGCAGAAGGTAGATCAGTATTGATAGTAACACCATCATTTCTGGACCTAGTAATTGAGGGTTGGCCAAGGGCCAGTGACTTCCAAATGGAGGTCCATATCTAAGGATGATTCCGTAGAACCATCAACTCCAATTTTTCTGCATTCAACTTTAAAAGACTGCAAGTCATCAAACATGCGACTGAAGCAAGACATTTCAAGTGTTTAAGGCAAAGTCAGTTATTATCACATTGTTTCAGGAATTAATTAAGAAAGGCACTGTTCAATAAAGTATAGGCAAAAGAATCAATTAAAGCAACTAAAGGGGTTAAGTAAATGTTAAAGAACTTCACAAACAGCACAATAATTCTTAATAAGTCAATGTCCAGTGCTTTACTTATAAAAAGAACACTACTTTCATTCACACACAACTAAATGCTAAACATAAAATTAAGAATGTACACAATGACAATAAGTCCTCTGTAGCACCACCTGAACTACCGAGCTGTGGCTGAAGGTTTTTTAGTGTTAATGTATAGCCCCCTCCAGTGGTGTTTGTCACTTAATGAGAAGTTCTTTGTATTGTAGTTATCATAGTTCTCACTGTAAGACCATTTCCTTTTGCTTTTGTCAGAGAGTTCTGAATGTAAACACTCTTCCTAGTGGATTTGTCAAAGAGTTCACAATGTAAAACCTGACTTTTAGGGTGCTGGAGCAGAGCAGTCCAAAGCTGACTAGGGAGGTATTGTTGGGTAGAAACTTACAATTGAGCAACACACAAAAACAACACACAAATCAATGTCAATTTTTTGTTAGGCCCCAAGCATATATTTACAGGTACATACATTCTCCTGGAGAAAAGAAGCATTACTGTGGACAGGTCTAAAAAAGGACTTCTGAACTAAACCCCTTCCTATTGCATTAGACAGAAGGTTCACAAGGTAAGGCCCCTTACTGTGGTGGTTGGCAATAAGTTACAGTGTAACCTCCTTCTATTGTATTTGTCAGAGAGTTCTCCGTGTCAAATCCCTTCCGATATTATTTGAGAAATCTGTTGCAGGAGGTCCTATGGCATTTATATATTACTATCTCCAGTTGTGTCAATAGAGGTCTCTCACCGGTGGTGTCCAGGTGCCTCCGTGCCCCAGATCCTCGTACTGGTGACCAAGTGCCTTGTCACGGGGCGGGTATGTGTCAGGACGGCCCGGATCAACGGAAAGACTGGTGGGAGGCGCAGGACGTCACCGCACCTTTTGTTTTGTCACCGCAGGAGGACTGGACTGGTTCATCCTCTTCCGACACCGCAGAAAGAAGACACGGTCCCTTTAACTGGGATCCGACATGGGACAATCCCGCCCCTTTTGATGACGACATCGCCCTCCGTCCAACAAGAGAGGGCTGGAACAGGAAGACGATGTGCGCTGACACCGGAGGTGAAACAGGAGGAAGCGGAGTAGCGGAGAGTCGGGACGGAGACAGAGAGCGACGGACCTCGAGAGGAACGGCAAACCCAGGAGGAGTGGAGGAAGACCCCGAGACAACCCGAGAGCCAGGAGGCCAACGGATTCACGCTTCGCCCAGCCACGCTCCAGGAGGAGCGTGGCTAAAACAGGTACGGGATCGTTTCACGGGTTGGGTAGGGAGGCGGGGGACGCCAGAGGCTTAGGGGCGCGAGCGCCGTGTCGCGCATTGAAGAGAGCCGATCCCCATCCACCACACCTACACTCCCCTCCACTGAGCGTGTGTCACGGTATTTTGTTGGTTGAGGGCTGGTGTTTCCTCACTCCCTTTGCCTGACAACGCACCGCACCACGATCACCCTGACCCCCTGTTGTCCTCTTCCTTCCTTTGGGGCATCCGGAGTGTCTGACGGTGGCCACCCGGCACAGAATCCGAGGAGGAGAAAGAAGCGATAGACGACAGGGACCTGACAGGAAGAAGACGACAGCACACACCCCGGGAACTGAGGACTATTCATACAAAATAAACCCCTGTACACTGGACACCCTTAAGAGACCTACCCTATCAAGAATAAAACCTGCACTATCACGACCAGGTCTCCCGCTCCTTATTCCCGATAGTTCACAACTGGTGGAGAATGCGGGCATAGAAGAGCCCATCTGTGTCACCAAGATGGAAGCGATCGTGCAGCACTTGATTGAGGGCCAGGAAAAGCTTGAATGGGCCGTCGAGCGACAGATGTCGTCGGCCCAGGCGGACCGCGAGACGTTCAAAGACACCATCGCAGCCCAGATGGATGGACTACACAGGCTGGCAACCGAACAGACCGGGGGCACTGTAAGGGAGGTACGGGGTACCCCTCACCCGCCAACAGGTGTCTCCCTCCAAAAGTACATAGCGGGTGAAGATCCCGACGCCTTCCTGACCAACTTCGAGAGGGTAGCAAGGGCGTGTAGCTGGCCGGTAGACAAATGGCCATTCTTTTTGGCCCCTTTGCTCACGGGGGAAGCACAAGCAGCATACCAAGTGGCGAACGCCACGGGAGATACATCATACGGAGAGATAAAGGTCATTATATTGGACCACCTCGGCCTGGACTCTGAGGCATATAGAGTGAGGTTCCGCAAAGAGAGAGGCGCCCCCGGCGAAAATCCTAAAACCCTGTTCTTCAGATTGAAGATGGCCGCCGACAAGTGGCTGACTCCTGGTTTTAGTACAAAGGATGAGATAATGGAGATTTACTTAGAACAGTATCTGGACGCCCTGCCGTACAACACGCAGAAATGGCTGCGCCAACATTCGCGTCTGACAGCCGCACAGGCCATAGAGATGGCCACGACTTATTCACGAGCCCAGCCGAAGGGGGTGGTATGTGACACAGAGAGGACACGCCAACCTACCATACAGCTCGAGAAGAGATATCGGACTCCACCAGAACCAGGAAAACCCCGGATGCCGAAAATAGAGATACCGAGCGTCAGAGGCCCCCAATGCTTTGAGTGTGGAGACTGGGGCCACATAGCCCGTGTCTGCCCCAGGAAGAAGCCAGCGGATAAACCCATGGAGGTGGGGTACCTCCCCAGGTCCGTTATGTATACGGCCGAAATGGGAACGGCCTTCCATGTAAGTGTACGGGTGAATGGTAAACTGGTTAAGGCCCTTCTCGACTCTGGGTGTAAACAGTCGGTCATCCAAGAGGGGTACATTAACCCCGATCAGCTAGTACTAGATACACTTGTCCGTATCTGATGCGTTCATGGCGACGTGAAATCCTATCCCCTGGCTAAGATTGCCATCACCCATTCCGAAGGGGTACACAGTGAGGTAAAGGTAGGGGTGTTAGAAGGGCTCCCCGAAGACCTGATCATTGGCACTGACAACCCTGAGTTCCTCAGTCTGTTCCGAGGCGTACTCCGCCTAGAGGAGAGAAGGAAAGAAGGAGTAGGTAACCCGAGGGAGACGGTCCCGGCCCTCATTACCCCAGAACCGTGGCTCCTGGACCTCAGTTTCAAATTCGCCCAGGCCAATGATGCCACCCTGTACAACGCGTGGGAACAGGCCCATAGCACGCAGGACAACAGCTGCCCTGTGTATCCCCGCTTCCTTATAAAAGAAGGGCTACTATACCGACAGGCTACCCCCACAGATCCCCACCAACTACTGGTACCCCTCTCTTTCCGGGACCAGATAACTTTCTTTTCTCATTCCCACCTCACGGCAGGACATATAGGAGCAGAGAAAACCACACAAAACGTCCTACGGCATTTCTTTTGGCCAGGGGTATACAGGGATATAAAGATGCACTGCCAGTCATGCGGTACCTGTCAGAGAAGGAACACACATAGGCCCCCAGCGGTGCCCCTACAACCACTTCCCATAATAGGTAACCCCTTCGAGAGGGTCGGAATGGACCTAATAGGCCCATTGCCCCGTACAATAAAAGGGAACCTCTACGCCCTCGTAATAGTGGACTACGCGACCAGATTTGTGGAGGCGTTTCCGCTCCGTGCCCCCACCACCCGCAACATAGCTGACAGGTTTCTGGAGCTGTTTTCACGGGTGGGCTTCCCTAAAGAAATCCTAACGGACCAAGGAACGCCCTTCGTGTCTCGTCTCATATGAGAGGTCTGTAGGGTCCTCAACGTACGACAGATCAAAACCTCGGTATACCATCCACAGACCGACGGACTAGTCGAACGCTACAATGGGACACTAAAAGCCACGCTAAAGAAGATGTTGGAAGTAAACGGCAAAGAATGGGACCAGCTGTTACCCTTGGCTCTGTACGTAATAAGAAGTCAAGTACAAAGCAGCCTTGGCTGTTCGGCGTTCGAGATGCTGTCACCGAAGGCAGCCGCGCTCCCTTCTTGAGATGACGAAAGAGGCCTGGGAGAAAGAAGAGGCAATCGAGACCAGAGGAATGTTGGACTACACCCAAGGTCTGAAAGACAAGATAGGAAAACTCCGAGATTTAGCCTATTCCCACCTGGTGAAGAAACAGGAACAACAGACCCAGTACTATAACCGCGGGAAAAGATGGAGGACCCTAAGGAAGGATGACTGGGCACTGGTGTTACTACCCACGGCTACAACGAAGTTAAAGACGGAATGGAAAGGCCCATACAAAGTCATAGCGGTCATCGGTAAAACCACATATAGGTTATAAATCACCCCGACCCGCACCCAAACGTACCACATAAACATGCTAAAGAAATGGCTGGGACCCCTACCCAAGGCCTCAAATCTCACTCTGCCCACACTTACCACCAAGCATTCCACGGTAGCAGAGCTCGTGGTGAACGAAGACCTAACCCAAAGAGAGCGGGACGAGCTGGATGAAGCCCTTCGGCCCTTTGCATCGGTGTTCTCCGACGCTCCAGGCAAGACCCACCTGGCAGAACACCGGATTGAGACCCCGGCCGGGAAAGCCATAAAACTGAGACCCTACCGGATCCCCGCGGCCCGAAGAAAAGCCATACAGAAGGAAGTACAGGAGATGTTACAGCTGGGAGTCATAAGGCCCTCGAGGAGTGAGTGGTCCTCTCCGATCGTCATGGTGCCGAAGCCAGACGGTAGTACCCGTTTCTGCATGGACTTCAGGGCTCTCAATGAAATCTCGTCCTTCGATGCCTACCCCATCCCTCGGATAGACGAGCTGATAGAGAAACTAGGAGAGGCCACGTATATCACCACGTTAGACCTGACCAAGAGTTACTGGCAGGTACCCCTAAGGGAGGAGGATAGAAAGAAGACGGCCTTTTCCACACCCGAGGGCCTCTACGAATTCACCGTCCTCCCGTTTGGACTACATGGGGCCCCAGCGATCTTCCAGAGACTCATGAACACTGTGTTACAGAACCACCACTCCTTTTCGTCAGCGTATCTGGACGATATCGTGGTTTTTAGCCCCAACTGGAAAACCCACCTTGGCCATCTCCACACCATCTTACAGGCCCTAAGGGAAGCGGGCCTACACATAAATGCAAAGAAATCCCGGGTGGGATACCAAAAAGTAAAATACCTGGGATATGTACTAGGACATGGGGTGATCGCCCCTCAGATAGAAAAGGTCAGAGCGATTTCAGACACTCCCTTTCCAGCCTCCAAACGAGACCTAAGAGCCTTTCTCGGCCTGATTGGCTATTATAGATGGTTTATACCCCGCTTTTCCGAGGTGGCCGCCCCGTTGACAGACATCCTCCAGAAGCATGTGAAACCACAGGTCCTGTCATGTCCCACGGAACCCATGACAAAGGCATTCCAAACCCTAAAACAAGCCCTAACTACAAGTCCCGTCCTGGCCTCACCTGACTTCTCCCGACCCTTTCTCCTACATACTGACGCCTCACAACAGGGCATAGGCGCAGTCCTATCACAGCTGACTCAAGAGGGGATAGAACACCCTATAGTGTACATAAGTAGGAAGCTATTCCCGAGGGAGGTGAGATATCCCACCATTGAGCGCGAGTGCCTGGCCGTAAAATGAGCCATAGAGAAGTTGCGTTATTACCTAGAGGGACACCAGTTCACCCTGTACACAGACCATGCACCTCTCCAATGGATGAGCCGCAATATCGCCAATAATCCCAGGGTTCTCCGTTGGTTTCTCTCCCTCCAACCCTATTCATTCACCGTGCAACATCGAAAAGGGGTCGACAACGGCAATGCGGACTATCTGTCTAGAGTGTTCCCTCTCCCCAATCGGGAGAATCCAGCTGTGGAGGAGTGTTTGGGGCGGGTATGTGTCAGGACGGCCCGGATCAACGGAAAGACTGGTGGGAGGCGCAGGACGTCACCGCACCTTTTGTTTTGTCACCGCAGGAGGACTGGACTGGTTCATCCTCTTCCGACACCGCAGAAAGAAGACACGGTCCCTTTAACTGGGATCCGACATGGGACAATCCCGCCCCTTTTGATGACGACATCGCCCTCCGTCCAACAAGAGAGGGCTGGAACAGGAAGACGATGTGCGCTGACACCGGAGGTGAAACAGGAGGAAGCGGAGTAGCGGAGAGTCGGGACGGAGACAGAGAGCGACGGACCTCGAGAGGAACGGCAAACCCAGGAGGAGTGGAGGAAGACCCCGAGACAACCCGAGAGCCAGGAGGCCAACGGATTCACGCTGCGACAGCCACGCTCCAGGAGGAGCGTGGCTAAAACAGGTACGGGATCGTTTCACGGGTTGGGTAGGGAGGCGGGGGACGCCAGAGGCTTAGGGGCGCGAGCGCCGTGTCGCGCATTGAAGAGAGCCGATCCCCATCCACCACATTTTGTTGGTTGAGGGCTGGTGTTTCCTCACTCCCTTTCCCTGACAACGCACCGCACCACGATCACCCTGACCCCCTGTTGTCCTCTTCCTTCCTTTGGGGCATCCGGAGTGTCTGACGGTGGCCACCCGGCACAGAATCCGAGGAGGAGAAAGAAGCGATAGACGACAGGGACCTGACAGGAAGAAGACTACAGCACACACCCCGGGAACTGAGGACTATTCATACAAAATAAACCCCTGTACACTGGACACCCTTAAGAGACCTACCCTATCAAGAATAAAACCTGCACTATCACGACCAGGTCTCCCGCTCCTTATTCCCGATAGTTCACATGCCTCTTTGTAACACTTGTCTCCAAGGGTAGCTAGGTAGAGCAGTCGACGGCTGACTTAGGGAGCTGCTGTAGGATAGAAACTCAGAAAACGGCAACATTAAAACTCAATAAATGCATGTCCAGCCAGTTCTGTTTCTTAAAAATTTTAAAGGTCATTAATGCACATAACTAAATGCTATAATCAAAAAGTACGTTCATTTTAAGATGCTGGCCCTCCCGCGCTTTTTCTATATTCTTTAAAATTGCCCCCACGAGGTCCTGGATGGATTTTTCTCGGGAGTAGATAGTGAGATTAGGACGTTGTTGTGGGACGGGGGATCCCCCCGTATTGCGATGAGTAAGCTCACCAAGGGTTGGTATGATGGGGGAATCGCCCTCCCCGATATGCGACTCTACTATTGGGCATCGCAACTAACGGTGGTGAACCACTGGGTGTACCGCTCCCCAATAGACCCGGCATATCAACTAGACAGACATCAAATGGGGAGGGAGGGATGCTTGGGGGCGCTGTACTCGAAGGCCCGGAAGGGTAGGTACTCGGGTCCCAAGACCCACACGGTGAGAATTTGGCACCAGGCCAGTTCCCGGTTGGGCTGGTCGAATGTCTTGACCAAGGCCACACCATTGTGGTCCACGCAAAGGCTGGGACTATTGTGCCATCAGCCGGGGTTCGATAAATGGGACATGATCGGAATCTCTACTATAGGCGACCTGGTGAAGGGAGGCAAAATCCTCACGTTTGAGGAGCTTAGGGGAAAATACGCTATGGCCCCCGGGGAGGTGTTCAGATACTTGCAGATTCGGCATGCCCTTGCTGCGGCTCTTCCGGACCTGAGTAACATACCGGAGTTGTCCCCTTTGGAAGATAGGCTCCTTGATAGACCGTTGCTTAAGAAAGCAATATCGCTAACCTACAGAAAACTGTGCAATAATCTGCCCGACACGTTTCAAAAACTCAGGCAGAAGTGACCTCGGGCTTATTGATGACGAAGATTGGCAGGCGGCGTTGATGTCCCCGAGGGAGGCAGCCATTACCCTTCGTTACCGATTGATTCAACTTAAAATCTTACATAGATCATATCTCACCGGGGTCACACTGGCGAAGATAGGCTTTAGACACAACGCACTCTGCCTGCGGGGCTGCCAACAGGAAGCCACCTTCTACCATATGATTAGGGAATGTATACGGCCCATTTGGGAGGGGGCCACGAGACATGTTCGAGAGGCATTGGGGAAAGAGCTAACCACAGCGGCGCGACTGGGCCTACTAAATATGTGGGACCATACAGAGCTAACGGGGGTGGAACAGCAACTGACTACTCTGGGGTTTACGCTGGTTAAGCGCGAGATAGCGCGACACTGGGGAGTAGCAGACAGGCCCTCTCTTCGAGTGTGGGTAAAAGAAGTGGATAAATGTACGGTAGCTGAAAAGGAGGTGTTTAAATCAAGAGGGTGTCCGAAGAAATGGGGCAAATGGAATGTATACAGAGGGGACATGTGTGTTTCACCCTTGGTGGAAATGGAAATGCAACGCACGGGAGAGCGTCCGTGAGTATTATAGTGTATGTGGTTAACCTCATATCAGTAAGAAGATCTCAGATACTGTATCAATTGCCGAAAGTCTGATCAAGTGATGTATGTGACTATAAAACAATGTGACATTAATAAAAAGATGTTTAAAAAAAAAAAAAAGTACGTTCATTTACATTATTTCGAATGAAATTACAAATAGGAGCCTCCCAGGTAATTAGTCAGGGTGCATATCATATGGGGCAACGAATTCTGTAAATGTCCGCCATTTTAAACTCCTGATTTGGAAATAATGAGAAAACATGTTAGAGTGCAATTCCGTTTAAGGTTGGGAAGTTCCTAGAAGCTGCATTGGCATTATTTGACTGCTCCTCTTGCTGTCGCTGCTTTGTGTCGCATTTATAATGGGTAAAGCAAAAAACATACCACTAAGTAACAAAAATATAGGACTGGATGAACTCACTCACAACTGAGACTGGACTAGAGGAGGTCTTGAAAGACTATGGCATTGAAATAATGAAGGTGCTCAGTATTCTTTTTGTCTTCAATAGCTTTTATGTCAGGTTAGGGTCTGTGTCTTGTCTGTCAGCGAGCAGACCTTTAACACAAGACATACAGCAGTAGAATATTTTTGAGCCTCTAGGTACATCACTTAAGGGGGAGATTCCTTCTAGAACAGCCCCACGTTGAGCCAGGGTGGAATTTTCAGTGTGCAAATGCCAAGTGTATCCATGTAAGGCCTCTTGGGAATAGCAAGGGCTCCTCGAAATCTGGAGTTTAGTTAAACCTCTCTTATACCATCTGGGAAAAACTATAAATTGTGAACTTGGAAAAGCTGAAGGTTAGCACATGAGCTACTACGGGAAGCTGGTTCGGGAGTACTGTGCAGGGCAGACGCGGGCGCGGTAAATCAACTTGACGTTCCCATGTTTCGAAAGTGAACTCTTTCTCTTTTTCGTTCTGGAATATTGTGTTTCCTTAAATCGTAGTAAAATGGCTTCCATCTGTGACAGCTCCTTAAATCTGAGAGATTATCTTATTTTGTTTGCATTTTTTGAGGGATTTTGTGCACTATTTTGTTGACGGCTAAAGTCATTACCGAATCCTTTTAATGTGCATGGCTACCAGTCCTCTTGGCCTGCAGTGCTCTGTATTGTTGCTGAACCTACAGTGTTTCTGCATTGTTCCAAAGGCTGTGTTAGTTCTGTTTAAAGATGATCGATCTCTCGTCTGTTCATGGAACGCACCCCATTTTACATTTATGATATCAATACAAAAGTATAGATAATATTGAATATTCGAATACTTTTTCTTCAAATATGGTATATAAAACATGGACAGTCTGCCATGACTGATTTTAGATGGTGTCAATATTATATAATAGCCACCCTAAAAGGTTACACCAGCCACTGTCTAGTGCCTGCTTGTATCATCTGGAGGTTCACATGAAGGCCTCGTATGAGGGAAAAGACATAGTACCAACGGGCATAGCCCTCAATAATGTTTTTTGTTTGTAAAACAAGAAGAGTCGGAGGTAAAACTCCAGAGTGCTGGGCGGGCGGGCATATACTGGTGCTTTTAAGTCTGTCACTTGACTGTCATCAGCAGACCTCCCAGCAGTATTATGAAACATCATGGGCAGTAGGCATTGTGGAGCACCCTTCACAATGGGAAGGTGGCAGAGCAAGCTACAATGGTTGAGCGGTCGTTAATACAATGCAGCTCATTGCTGTCTCTGCCCAAAACCCACATCAATCACCATTTGCATTTGAAATGAAGTCGCAGGGCACAGATCTTGATAAACAGGAGCATGCAAGGCATGCCTAGTTTCTTAAAATCTAACATTGTTCAGTATTTGTAAGTATGTGTAGCAAATGGGTTCCGCCCATGTAGTCCAGCAGGATTCTTTGCAAGTGACTACCCACTTTTTGGACTTTTTACTCTGCGTGAGTCTCGCTACTTGAGTCTTACGGTAAATTCATGGCAATTGGACTGAGCGTGTTAACCGCCAGCGCCTGCCTTTTAAGATAAGGCCACTGCTGTGCAGCTAGAGTGAGAGGTACTAGTTGCTTACACGCAAACATGTGTGCACGTGTGTGATACTACCACAGTTCGCAGCCTGGTATCTGCACACAGATAACTTGTCACAGAAGGGACTCTTCGAGGATTGAATCGCTACACTGATTTCCAACCATGCCTTCACCGTACTGAACTTGGCACTAGTGGACTGGACTATTATTAGCATGCCAATGCGAAGGCAACAATTTGCCTTGGTCCCAGTCTCCGTTGCAAGTTTACTTTTGATGCAGTTCTGTTTTTTTCATCTTCCATAAACACAAAAAGCTTTCAACAAGGATCTCTTTTTAGATATACCTTGCACTGGTGATCAGATATTTTCATACTGGAGTGCTTTATAGTCATAGTTGGGGGAGGATTAACTTTCGAATGAATGTTACAAGTGATGGAAAAAGCTGATAATGATTCTGTACTGGAGTTACTTATGCCAGTACTAAGATTTAGCTGCTTCTTTGTATTGTAGATAATGTAACTGTGGTGCAGGCATAAAATCGATTTGTCAAGGATCACACATTTTGGAGAAGTAGCGAAAACAAGATGTGAACTTGGGTTTGTTGGTTGCACAGGCTAACTCCTAAGTCGTGTAAGCACACCGCTTGATGCAGTAAAACCAACCAAGAGATATTACTGAGATGCTTAAAATTTGGGGACCTTTTATGAAATATTTCAAGGTTTAATATATCCCTCAGAAAGTGTTCTAACTCTCCATTAGTCAACAACTGACTAGGTAGTGTGGTTCTCTTAAAGACGGTATGAATTAGAAAACTGGGAACATGAACTCATTTTAAGTGGGTCACGGATTAGTGGTCACAACATCTGGAAGCATCTTGTTAGAGACACTTGTCTTCCATCTGTCGATTCATGTGTTTCTCCTATCGAAAGCCATGTGATTGGCACTTTTGAAAAATACGGTATATAACCCTATTGCCTTGCCCAAGTCTGAAGTTGTAATTAGTCTGACATCGGCTGTATGTTAATATAATAATGCTGACTCTCGTTGTATAAAGTGCATCATCGTGTTAGGTGTATGTAAAAACGTGTACTATTTCACTGCATCATTGCAGTACAAGTGGTTGAGATGGAATGGCTGCAACTCTGGAAAGGAAGGGACGATAAAAAATATTATTTTAAAGTAGGCAGTAAGTACTGTACTGCAGCGGAGAATAGTAAAATAAGGTATCCTGTTGCTAATTTGTAACTGTTTTGTTTTTTATTAACTTGATGTGAAAGGTGGAGTCATATTTACTTGCAGTGTTCGAAGCTAATGTGTGCTTCCTGGCTAGTGATCTCAGCGTCTTGAGTGCAGATGTCAAGGGATGATCTATTTCGAGACAGATCCTTGCTAGGTGTGGAGTTGAGTGCACATGTTGACATCTATGCAAAGGTCCTGTGAACTGTGCCCTGAGATAACCAGCTCTTCTTATCAGAGGGATGGCTTTGCTACCCTGCCTCCCTGCAGTGGAAATGTGTGATTGTTCCACTTCCTGAGTGTGGCATGGTGACGAGCGATATGCTAATTAAAGCTCAGAGTTTTTCATTTTTACTGTTGGGATCGAAACTTGAAACACAAGCACCTGTTTGACTGCACTGTATTTGTATAATAGCTTCCAAACCTTAACTTTGAATTGAGCCCATGGTAATGAGGTTTGCATACGTATTTCTGGAGCCCATTCCACCTGATCCAGCTTATTCGAGGTCAGATGAATACTGTGACTACCTGGGTGCTGTGGCCCGCAGGCCTGGTTTCCATATAAAAAGAACCAGGACTGGCCACACTTTCCCAGTCCGTTGAAATATGCATAGACCATCATTTTATGTAGCGTTGGACACCCAGCTGCCATAACTTACCCATGGAAAGTGGGAAGCTAGTCCTAAAATAGATAGGGAAAATTATAACTCTAAGTCACAGGAGGGAATGTGACAACCTTACGTATACGTATCCTTCACTTGAATGTGAATGGGTCTGTTTTCTAGTCAAAACTGAGATGCAAACTTCACTAGATGTGTACTAGATTTTTGTTTTCACAATATTAGGAGGACAACCTAATTTCCTTGTTCACATTGAACTTTCTAATTCGAATTGCATGGACCAAGGATTGAGTTTTGTGGGCAGTCAGAACTTCAGTAGTGGGCATAAGAGAACTATAAGATTGGGATATTTGACCGGTGCCGTCCAGAATCACTCCTGCTGGCTGTCTTTTGGAAGATGTATACTAGATGTAAGTATAATATACAGCATCCCTGTTCATATATAAAGTATATGTGTACCAACTTTTTTGTCTGTCACTGCAAAGCAACAGTGTAGAAGTCAAAACACAAACCTGCATTTAAACAAAATAATGCATTAATTTAAAAATATTCAATTATTTCTGCCATGCATTAAAGCATAGAGTAAGGAACGTAAAGGTTGCTTTGAAAAAGCTCTGACCTCCTATGCTGTCATTCTTTAAATATGGATCGCATTAAATTAATAGCATTGGTAGTGTATCATGTTAAGTATTAGTGATACCCTAAAGATAATGTGGCATAAGTGAAGTTTTGCATTCACGATTCTCCAAGATTTGTTTTCTGTTTTTATTAGCGCTCAGAAGCGTCCTTTTGATTGTTGGAGCGCAATACAAAAACAATAAACAAACTGGATTATACCACACACAGAGAGGTTGATCAGCTTTTAAGTGACATCAAGTGACAACCTTTTTAAACAAAGAAGAAGAAAGCTTGGCTGGTATATTTAAAGAGTTCTGTTTTCAGTGAACATAAGCAAAAATGTTTTAAAATGTATTTGCTTAGTGGTAGTGCTAGCCCCAGATAACAGTTGATCCCATATATGCTTTTTCTCTGCAGCCTTTAGATGTGCTAATGCACCTAAGACCTTTCTAAGAAGGAGGCAGGCAGAGCCTGGCAGAGTGAGTCGAGCCCAGAGGTGAAAGGGCTTCCGTCAGCCTTCCTAAGTTGTCTTAGCCCAGTTTGATGCTCTTCAGCTTACATTGCAGATTGACAGGATGGTCTTCCTTCACTGCCTCTAACAAGTCAGAAAAAATGGTTGTGACTCTTGAGAGATGTCTATTCCACGAACATATGTTTAAGAAAAGACAAATCCTCATATGTCTGATAACGTTGGCATCTGTATCTATAAGGTGCATCTTACACATAAACTTGTCCTTCTTATTTGAAACAAGAAAGTTGTAAATCTGAATAGAATTCATCACCAGTGGTACATATGTGGTTTTCATGGTGCAAGAAGCTCCGCACTCCGAGCATTTTCGAGGATCGATTCGGAGATGCTACACACCTCTCACACAGATAATACCTAAGATCAGTATAAAACTCGTACAGCTCACCCTCTAAAAATCACCACTGGGAAAACTGCAGACTCCTGGACACTGCTATGAAAAGGGAGTTGCTGCCTCCATTTTGAAAGTCTAATGCAAGCACTGATATTCTAGAGGGCTCCCATTCTTTAGTATTATGTGAATTAGCTCGGAGTAGGCACACTTCTGATGACTTTTCTGCTCAAGCATATTTCGAAATATTTCAGAGAGACAAAAAAGTTTCAATGAACAATACTTATAAATAGAAAGCAATGTCTTAAAACACAAGTATTTGTTAACTTATCACTAGGTGAATCTAAAATTGGCAGTAGAAGACAAGTAAAGTAGTTAAGCGTTGGTATTTGCACATAATTCTATCCAGACCAATGAGAGTTGCAGGTAAATTGGAAAGAATCCAAATGGTTCGTTTTTTAGTCTGGCTTTAGCCAAGACCTTTTAATTTTAGTAAAATTATATATATAACTTACTTACATTTAGGGGTTTTCAACAAGCCCTCTTTATCCATTGGTCTGTTTATGTACCATTCATATTTTTCTTCCACACACTAAAGCAAACTGCATGGGGAAAATGATCAGCATGCGTCAGCCATTGGCTAACATTGTGAGTGACGTCATTCTCCTCTTTCATAAAGAGTGCATCTACACACAATATAGTTCCCTTCAACTCCAGGCACTATTATGTCAATGTGTGCATTTTAAAACGAGCAACAATACTTTTGTTTTTGTACAATATATGTTTGTTAATATTGGCAAGGGCCTTACAGCTCCCACAGCAATGTTCTTTAAACACCATAGCAAAACGAAGGCAAGCATTGACAAAGCCAAAATTCTGGCAGCCAGTGCCGTCCAATTGGCTCTGCCAATGCTTTTTTCCCCCTTTCAAGCAACACAGTCGACCTGATCGCGGGTATTTAATACAGCAATTAGTTACAGGGTTAATACAGCAAAACTAGGAATTTGATATGATAAGGAGTAGAAAAGAGCACATCATGTAGCACAAATGTTGCTGGAAATTACTGTTATTGGTCTGAAGCAGACACGCAACGCCCATTGGGCTCAAAGGGCTAAAGCCCCCCCCCCCCATCGTGTGTGTCAGCCCGGGCTGAGACAACTTCCCGGGCACACACACCAACAGTTTTTGAGCTGCTGTGGGCTGGCGTCCGTCTTTTTGCAGCCGCACCCGAGTACTTCAGAGACCCCCCAGGTTGGCTCCCGGCCCCACCCCCATCCAAACCCACAAATCAATACTTGACGATCAAAGCTGTGGGTAAAAGAGGCCATATTTATTACAAACCAACACACAAACATGACAATATATAATTAATACAATATATAATTAATACAATTCGATACGATATGGATTTATCAAATTCAACCGTTAAGCAATATGTACATTTAAGTTGATCATAAAATCATAATCCATCAGCAAGTCTGACAGAACCTAATTTATCTACCAGAAGAATGTTGTCTATTGCTCCAGCACTAAGGGGCCTTCTGGCTCGCGTCCCCCAACCAACTGAGAGCCACGCAAGGCGCAACACACCTGCGTCCTTGAGAGGTGAGCCCCTGCCATCTGGTCCTTGTCCGCCACCTGAGGGGCCCACCCCTCCACCACCAGGCTGCCCAACGGGGCTCGTAGGGAATAACCAGGGGCGGATGCCCCATGCCCTAGTTTGTAAACTGGCGCCCTTGCCCCCAGCTGGTGTCTCCATTCTCTCTGGGGTGAGCTTACCGTATCACCCCCTCAGTGCTGGCCTAGGGAGTATGCAGGAGGACTCCTCTTACAATGTAAGGCAATTTTTGTGGCCTCCTTACCGCCACTCTCTATTCAACTTCCAACACCTTTCCAAGCTCTACCTCTAGGGATGGGTGGGTGGGAGATTCACGGAGTCCCCTGAATACCGGGGCCGGCGCCGTAAGGAAGAGAGGGCGAGGACCAGGGCCAGTTGCCCTAAATATGCCCACGCCCACTCCTCCCCCTCGCTGTTGCCTGCTCCGGCCGGAAGTGACGTCACGACGTTGCCCCGGAAGTGATTCACGCTGTAGTTACGCCCAATCCTTTGAAGAGGAACCACGAGGGCGTGGCCGGGTTCCCGGGGGACCGCGGCCTAATGGCGCGCTTTCTTACAGTTCGCGCTTTTCCAAAGACCATTTACTTGCTAACGAGGCTTTGTTGTTTTTCACCCCTTCTTAGAGCCCCTGCATCTCCACTCTGCATATTACTGGAAGAGTCAGCCCCCCCCCCCGAAATTTTTAGTAGACCCCCCCCCGAAATTTGGCTCTAGTTGCGCCTCCTGTCTGAAGGCATTGCGTCAGTGGCCATTTTGCATTTGTTTCATTTTCAGCTTTGAGATAGAGGCCCTATTAGTGCTCAGAACTGTGAGAAGGTTATACTACAAACTGTGGGACTGAGAACTTAACAGCGTGGATCTCAGAGAGGATACACATACAGGAAATGAGAGTTTTCTTTGGCAGTGGAGACAACAGTGGAAAGGTTAAAAAGAATGACAGCTTTGTCTTTGTATCCCCATGGCTGACTTTTCCATTTGTAGTGTGCGTCTACTGGTCTTTATATTGATATTTTTGGTAAGTGTTGTGACAGACATGTTGAAAGTCTCAGATCCTGTCATGGCCCACAGGCTGGCGTCGCTTCAACTGAAAGAGATGGTTGAATTTTTCACCAGAGAATGCAATTCCTAGTAAATTTTCAAAAAAATATATTTCTCAGTCTAGTTTCAAACTAAATGGAAACTTTTGTTTGTAGCTAAAATTTGCCAGAATTTCAGCCCATTTGTGTTGCAAACCCGCTCCTTTGTGGTTGTAATCTATATCGCTTCCTATTTTGGTGAAAGGACATGTGTGTTTGGTGTCCATTTTTAGGTCTCACCTGTGACAGCACATGTGCTCTCGCTTGCAAGAGACATTGTATACAACAAGGGTCTCGTAGCCCGCCCACTGCTTACCATTGGTTGGCTTCATTGTAACTCTTATTTGCTGCCTTCTAATTGGCCTGTGTGTGCCAACTTCACTTCTTAAACTTTCAGCTGGAGCCATGGACCAAGCTTGATTGCTGGCCTTCCGCTGATCGTGCTGTGATTGAGGTATTATTTTTAAGTCTTGCATACACAGCGCATGTGCTGTGGTGCAAGATATATTGTTTACAATTCAGTGGGCTTACACCCCTCCAACAGCATACCATTAGTTGTTTTCATTGTCACTCTCTTTTCCAGTCTTTTGATTGCTTATCTCCCATAGACTTAACTTCCGTTATTGTGTTTGCTGCTCCCTGGTGCATGGACCAAGTACATGTGTTCTGCCCCATCTTTTTGCTACACACTATTTTTTTAAATTTTATAGCGTTTTTGTATTTCTGAACGTGCAATGCGCATTCCTACTTTTAACACAGGCATAGAGGGCTTCTTATTTATGCTGCTTTCACCCTACCTGTCTTCTATATTGGCGCTTTAGATACTTACACCTACAACTATACTACTCTACACCACTCTACTCTATGGGACTCTGATCCTCTCCACTGCACTCCACTGTATGACACGCCACTATAATTTACTCCACACCACTCTACTCCACGCCACTTCACTCTGTGCCATTTCACTCTACTCTACGCCACTCTACTCTGTGTCATTCTGCTCTACGCCACTCTATTCTACGTCACTCCACTTTTTTCCACTTCACTTCACTCTACATCACTTCATACCACTCTATTCTATGCCACTCCACATAATGCCACTCTGTGCAACTCTACACCACTCCACTCCACTCTGTGCCACTCCACGCTGTGCCACTCAACGCCACTCTACTCTCTGCTACTCTATTCTACCCCACTCCACACTAATCTAATGTATGCCACTCAACTCTGTCACTCCACCCTGTACCGATCTACTCTACGCCACACTACTCTACGCCAGTCTATGCCACTCCACACAAGTCCATGCCACTCTGTGACACTCTACGCCACTCTTCTTTAAGCCACTCTACGCTAATCTACCTTATGCCCCTGTATGCCACTACACTGTATGCCTTTAGATACGAGTCTACTCCACTCCATTTCACTCTATGCCAATCTACTCTGTGCCACTTCTCTCTATGCCACTCCACTCCACTCTGTCACTCCATTTTGTGCCACTCTACGCCACTGTACACCACTCTACGCAACTCCACCCTACGTCACTCTGTGCCACTTCTCTCTATGCACTCCAATCTACGCCACTCCAGTTTGTGCCACTCCACGCCACTCAGCTCTTCGCCACTCTACTTTTAACCACTCTACACTGCTGTATCCTATGCCAATTCTCCCTATGCCGCTCCACTCTATGCCACTCTACTCTGTGCCATTCCACTCTACCCTCCTCTACGCCACTCTACTCACTTTTAGCCATGCTGACCAGCAGCCATACAACTGTACAACATGGCTAAAAGACATTGGCAAAGCCAATAGCTCTCACAGAGGTGTGACCTATTGGCTTTGCCAATACTTGTTTTAGTTTTTCTACTTATGCTGCCGTCCTTGTCTGTGTTGCTATTTTCCTCCTACCTCCGTTGTCTGTGTTGCTTCTTCCCCTCTCACCCCTGTGTCTGTATTGCCTTTTCCTCTCCCATCCCCTTGTTGCTTCTTACCCTTCCCAGCCTGCCTTGTCTGTGTTGCTTCTTCCTCTCCCACCCCACCACCCACCTGTTGTCCGAGTTTCCCACCCTCCTGCCAACTGCTATAAGAAAAAAAAGCGCTATGACGCAGCCAGGGCTGGCTGCGTCATAGCGCTTTTTTGTCCAGTTTCCCTTCCCCTCCCTACCTTCGTCTCATTGTCAGTGTTGTCTGTTTCTTCCCACCCTCCTTCCTGCTGTCCGTGAATAAAGAAGAGTTATGAAGTGTCTAGTGCTGGCCGCATCATATCGTTTTTTTTTCTATCTTAAACATTCCCATATTTGATTACTGCACCCTTTTTTCTAGCAAACTGTTCAAAGCAAGAGGTGGAAGCCATTTTTAATCCATCATATCCGTGAAGACCATGCAAAAAAGCTTCACAGTTTGACACACACACACTCACTCTCGCTCTCATTCACTCTCTCTCACTCTCTCTCCCACTCTCTCACACACTCTCACACACTCTATCTCTCTCTCACACAGTCTCTCTCTCTCACACACATTCTCTCTCACTCAGGAAAACACACAAAGCTCTTGCCTGTTGGAAGAAAACAAAAACAGCTACTCCCTCCAGGCGGGAGTAATGCTGGCTCCCGCAGCATGGGTGCATGTAGAGGGCCGGCTGGGGCCACAAGGATCCTAGACCTCCCCCCCACGACCCCAAATTACTGTTTAGTAGGTGCCCCGGTAGGCATCGGGGCACCCACCCACAAGCAGTACTGGCCTGGGGGGATAGGATCCCCATAGTCACTAGAGATACGGGAGAGGGGGCTACGCACTCCCTCTCCTTTATGGAAAAAAAAAGCCATGGGGGATGGGTCCCCGGGGCCCATAGTGGGTCAGGGAGGGGACTGCCCACCCTCCTACTCTTAAATTTAATTTGTTGGGATGGACTCCCTGGGCAACTAGTGGCTCGTGGAGGGGGGCCGTGTGTCGCCCTCCCCTCAAGGGCCTCGAGGGATGGAGTTCCCGGGGCCCCTTGTGGCTTGAGGAGAGAGGCCATGCCCTACTCTCCCCATTCTAAATATCTTTTGGACCCCAGGGATAGGGTCCCCAA
This sequence comes from Calotriton arnoldi, assembly GCA_963921515.1. Classification (NCBI taxonomy): domain Eukaryota; kingdom Metazoa; phylum Chordata; class Amphibia; order Caudata; family Salamandridae; genus Calotriton; species Calotriton arnoldi. The sequence continues at coordinate 1,079,482 of CAWUFW010002529.1, read as the reverse complement.
GATCACTTTTGACTTAGGGAAGAGGCAGTGCACTCCTTCCCCTTAATTAAAAAAAAGACCCCAGGGGATGGGGTCCCAGGGATCCAAAGTGGCTTGTGAATTGCCACTAATGGCCCTGTTTCCAACCCCACACCGCACAGACTGACTGCCTGCGTAGAGGTTGGACGCAGGCCCTGAATCCAATCTCACACCACTTACAGCCGAATGCCGTGCGCGCATAGTATTGGCTGCCTGCGGAGGGGTTGGCTACAGGGCTGGACCACAGGCCAGGCCCTGTGGCCAACTCTTTCGCCGTGCGCAGTGGGTGGTTGGTTTCATGTATGATAATAAAATATTTCTTTATGTTAAAAAAAAAATCTTGAAATTCACTGAAAATACCAAAGGTTAAAGTAGCATTATAGTTATGTGAAAATTTCAGTGAGAACATAACGTTTTAACCTTACAAAACCACTGAAATTCACCAGATATAGTTATTTCACATAACTATAGCTCGTGCCCTAAGGTAACTATAACTCGCGCCATTGATGTACTCCTAGAATGCTGTGAACTGTATAAATGTAAGCGCCTCTAAAGCATTGGTCAGATATATATAACTTTTAAAGTGAATCAGGTCATCAGTTACTCGAAAGTGAAATTAAAGTGCACAAATAGCACCAGTTATGACTGCAAATTAACCATTGTTATTCTAAGACTTTTACATTAAACTTACAAATGAATATACTCGCACACAAAGTTTCAAGAACATGGCGTAAGTTTATCTATAAATAAATCTCACCTTGTAGGTTTGTGGGCCTTGCAGAGTGGGGATTTCTTCAAACGTTGATGAACACCTCGAAACTTGGAAAATTCAAGGGTTTTTAGAAAGCTTTTGCAGGTAGCTTAACACCCTGAAAACTGCTTAAGATTTACTTTTAGTAAGGGCAGGAATACATCTGTTTTCAGAGTATGTAATAGATGGGGACACCTCCCAAAAATCAGTGGAGGTGTAAGTAAAACAGATTTTCCACTGGGAAAATGTAAATAACATGGCACATGTACATATGCATTACATTTAGCCAATTTAAATGTACATTATGAAATGTGTAAATGGTTATGCCTGTGAGTTCTCCTGGGAAGCTGCAGAAGAAGCCGGCCTAGAACTTTTGGTCAATTCCAAGAAAGTCAGAAATGTGGTAGTAACCCTATGGAGCAAATTTGCAACTTTCTTGATACATCAAGACATGAGAGACTCGGTCTCTATTAACACTCAGGAGAACGAACGACAGTTGTCAAGGACTGGTGGAGAAGGAGGCTGTAGGAACATAGGGGCTCATTATGATGGCGGAACGATCGCCACCGCCGGGCCGGCCGTGGCGATCGTTCCGCCATCACAATGAGATTTACCCACCGCCATATTAGTATGGCGGTGGGTATCGCGGCGGACGCAAAGTCCGTCTGCCGCTTTACCGCCGGTGGCAATCGCACCGATTGCCTGGCGGGCGGAGCAGGGCCACTAATATGGTGGCGGTGCCTAGAAGGCACCGTCCGCCATATTAGGATGTGGGAAAACAAAGGCCTTTCCATGGCGGCGAGGCCACCTTGGAAAGGCTGGCGGGGATTGGGTTCGGGGGCCCCCCTTGTGTCGGGGGTACCCCCCCTACATTTCACTGCGCCAAGTGGCAGGCACCGTGTGGTGCCTGCCATGTGGTGCAGCAAAATGCGGTGCAAGCACCTTTCACATTGCGGACGGTGCTGCAGCCAGCAGCACCGCCCGCAATGTTAAAGACCCAGGAAGCGCACGCCAGTATGGCGGTCGCATCCTAATTGCAGTGGTGGGACCGCCGCTTGTCTGGCGGGCGGTCCCAATCACCGCTACGGTGTCTGCCCGCCATCGTAATCAGCCCCATAGTCTCCCGTTTGATTGGCAATAATGATACCTTTCTTTGGCAATGCCAAGAATCTTAGTTAACCACAGGCTACATCTTGAGATCCTTTACCCTAGAGGAGATGCATCATCTTCCCTTGTGACAAACGTGAACCGCCTGCCCGTGTACCATCTGCAGTATCCTTGGTGCCCCCTTCCCCTTTGTGATCTAACTGTTTTCTCAAGTTGAAACGCAATTCTTGAAAACATACATTTTCTATACAGCCTTCAACCAGCTCCACCTTTGCTTAGGGGTGCAGCTAAAGAACACTGTATCTAAGACATTTGCTTTCAACCATTTGAACTCGAACCCCCATGTAAATTTCTGTTTTGCCATCAGCGCTCTGAGGTGACCAAAGCGATGTGTCCGCGTTTTACACAACATTGCATATAAATAAGTGCATGTATTTCTTTCAGTACCCTTGCAAACCTTCTCTTTTGTCTAATCTGCTCACTTTGCACCTATTGGACTTGAGCCACTCTAGGCTTCCTAAATGTGACAACAAAATACAGCAGCAAAAGTAAGTAGAATAATTTTAGCTGCTGCAAAACAATGTTGGCGAGAAAGCGTAACAAGATGTGAAAATGACATTCTTTTGTTAACAACCTCAGAAAGAGATAATACTAAATAATGCTGGAGTCTTCCAAGCGCTATGAATGGATTACAGAACCCAACCACCAATGCAGACCCATAGAACGCAGGGTGGTGCCACGCAGGGAGACACAATGGGAATCATTGCCACATGGGGGGGTTTGTAGGTCTGTGGCTTGCACGTGGCATTGATTCTCGTCTATTGTCCCAGTACGCTCCTGAATTTTATTGGTCTCCAAAATATGTTAGTTTATCTTTTAACATAAATTACGTGGGTGATTGGAATTATGCCCATTTATCACTTGGTGTAACTCATATGTATGTCCCTTGGTTCTGCAGACAGGTAATGTTTTTTTTTTTAAATATTGGTAGCCGTGAATCCTGAGAGCCTGCTTCTAATGCGTTTGCCTTTGTATCGGCAGCAAAGAGATCAGAATGCGTGAAGTAAGAGCCGCAGATGATAGAAACGCACTAAGAGCCGACTGTTGCTGCCAATAACGAGTAACTTGACATGCCGTGTATACCACAACAAGCTGTATTAATTATGTGGCTATTAATTACAGAAAGCAGCCGATAGAGAGCGAAACACACTGACTGACTGACAAGAGGTTTGCAGTTTGACTAGCATGGGGTTGCAGAATTAGTCGCTGCACAATCAGCCCAAATGCTTTTCGTTGCCAAATACAATTCTTGGCTTACACAATGTCAGCGACACATCACATGGAACAGTGGCGACATGCCAGAGCAAAGGGCATGTGAGTGCTGTAGTATGGCAAAGAAAGCCATCTAAGGTGCACGGCAAAGAGGGGCCGCTGGGTATCCTAGAACTGCAACATCACCTGCCTCCATGAAGGAGTACCCTCTGCAGCCTTTCATGGTTGTCTTTGAAGCTGAGAGAAATCACCAGCTCCTTGTAGGAAATTAGACTAATCTAGTGTGTTTCTTAATTTAAGGGGTAGTGGTTCCAGAGCTTTTCACTGTCATGCCGTGATACTTCCCCCCCCCCCCCGTTTTGCTATAAACATTCTAAACGGCCTTTATGTGTGTAGGTCACAGGACTGCTAGATTTTTGACTGGGTCTGTTGTTTAGCTAGTTAACCAGTCAAAGACAACCTAGCTATTCTCTGTTGACTAGTTGGCAAAATGTTCACACTTTGTATAGTATTCCCAACTACGTTGTCCTTTGCTGGTTGCAATTAAATTACTTATAAGAGACATCCATGCCCACTGCATGGGGAAAAGGTGCTTAAAGGGAAATTCGAGGGTTAAGCATCAAATAGCTTTAGATGTGTAGACTTCGGCCTTCCCCTCTGGCGTGTTAAAAGCACAACCAATGCCACCTCCTTCTCCTCTGCACCCACCGGCACTACTTATGCTTTCCGAGGTCCCAGGGAGGAGATGCATAAATGCACGAGTTTACCCTGCAGTACATGGGGTCCCCTTTTAGTCAGTGTCCTGTATACAGGTGACTATACGAAATAGCATCTTCAGGGCGCTTCACACTATTTTGCCTAAGATTGACATGATTTGTACTGAATAACTGACCTTTGTATCCCTCAGGGATTTCTCCGATTTACTGCAATAAAAATGCGGCCTCACCAAAGTTTTCATCACTCGAAGGCCTCCCCTTCATTTTGAGGGATTGTGCTCGTCATCAAAATAAAGGAACTATGAAGAGACGAAGATGGCGGCTTTCTGGCAGTTAATGTGGCCACACACCTGAGGAAATGTGCAGTTAGTGAAGAGGTTTCCAGTCACAGGAAATAGCCACATTAGGAAAAGGACCACAAGGCTACAACTTGGTATTACAGAAATCATACTTAATAAATGACATTAGGGTCATGTTAGCTCTTAACCTTTGCACGAAGGATGTGGTCAGGTTACATACTTTAACGTTTGGGGTTGTCCTTTCTGGTTCATTTAATAAATTCTTGTCTCTTTACCTGTTGACTTTGTATCTAACGCCAGCACACTGAGGCAGTACTCCAAATGGGGTCGGACTGGGAACAGAAATAGTCCCGGGCACTGAAATAAAGATGGCCCCCATTAGCAATCCAGATAGGTAAAAAAGTGACCTACGTTGGCTAATCGGACCACTTTTGAATTTGTAAAGACATGGTGTATGGGAGACTGCATACATTTGTGTTTTCTACTGGCAGTGTTTGTGGTAATATCAGGGAAATTAACAATAAAAAACGGCCTACCTGATCATAAACCAGGCTATCAAACTGCAAAAAAAAAAAATCGTCCCATGCACCTATCTGTCAGACCAGCCCATTGGGCTCTTCCAGATAGCCCTATAGACCAGTCCTTTCCTGACTCAAAAAAAACAGTCTCTCCCTTCTTTGTAGTGTAGTGCATTATTGATGGCTGCAACGCTTTGGTTCAGCTAAAAAGGCTGCTGAGCTTGTCACTTACCTAGTGGGAAGCTTGAGTAATCAGTAGTTTCTATTAGCAAAAGTAAATGCACGAACATGGTGTGACCACCACTGACGTCTCCAAGTACTTGCCGTTATTTCAAAGTAGCACCATACGTCCCAAGAAATAATCTGCCCTTCCACCAGCAATCACTGCCACCTGAACGTATTGAGCGCTGTCACCACCACCCAATGACACAGCTATTCTTAAAGATGGACAGTAATCCGATAGAGACAGCTAGCCACAGATTTCTTACCTTTGAATTTCCGAGGCTTCAGACTGGATCCAGAAGAATTTTCTTCGAGCAGTACCCTTGCGTGCCAGTAGGTGGCATTGGTCACCTCCACGTGGCGTCTGTGCCAGAAGGGGCGTCACCAAAATAGGTACCACCTCGGCACGCTGATGTCATTTCTTTTCTTTCCGCACCAGTCAAGCACTAAACCATGAAGAAAGCTGCTCTCTGTCACTTTTTGACAGGATTTTTCGACTTTTTGTTGACCCCTCTTTTGCTGGTGTATGGGAAGTCATGTCATCTCGAAGACTTTAAAGGTTTAAATTGTGCGGAGCCTGTCATCGTGCCATGTCGGTAACAGACCCACATATCGTTTGTCTGTGGTGTCTAGAGCGCGACCACAACTCCAAGTCGTGCTTTGACTGCCAGGCCATGGCCCTGAAGCTATCTTTTTTGATTGAATCATGGCCCTGAAGCTACTTGCCACCCCCAACTCCTCGGTGGTCTCAGTCCCTGTCGAGAGGAAGGTCCCAGAACTTCTCCAGGAGTCATAAGTCTTCTTTGTCCCACTCGGGATCGTCAGGACATTCAGGTAAGAGGCACAAGAGATAGAAGTGTGCCTCGACTTCTCCCCGTTCATGGGCCGACGTAACAAAGGAACATCGGCGTTCGAGGCCTCGTTCTTTGGAACCCATGCCTGGGTTGGCTCCGCGCCTTCCCCCTTTTCTGGGAGATGGATCGACTCTCGCTCAATATAAAGAATTTAATGAGGCCATGCTCCTCATTTTTGAGTGCCTTGACCCCTCAGGCATGCCTTTCGGCCCCACGGGGTCAGAGGGAGCTCCATCGGGTTCCGCGCCAGTGGCTCCAGCCCTGTCGCCGATGCCCTCCTCCATGGATCCGAACCGGCGCTGGTCGTGCCACTGTGGCCTTCCCTGCCGCCGATCCAGACGCCAACGCTCCCGGCACCCACTGGCAGAACCAGGCCTATTTATCATCACAGACGTCATGGAGCCGGCACCAATTAGACCAACACAAATTCTAGCGCAGACAGGACCCATAGGTCCTATGCCGTTCCCTGAGCCTTATTCGGACAGGCCAGGCTTGGGAGAAGAATGGAAGGGGTCACTGGACCCTTTAGAATACCAGCAGTACAATCAGGATATGGACTGGTATGAGGAATTGGGTGAGGCCAGCGGAATGGATACTTCTCCAGATACTGGCATGCTTTCTCCCCCTACCATGGCTACGGAGGAGGGGGCATCTTATGTAATGGTGGTGTGGAGGGCGGCTGAGATCCTTGACCTTCAGCTACCTTCAGTGGCAGTCAAGACTAACGGTTAATCTTGACAGAAGTGCTACAGCCAGGACCTTCCTCCTCAGAACCCTTGCTCCCATTTAATGAAGCCCTCACGGACATCCTACTGGGAATCTGGTCCAAACCCAGCAGAGGGTCTCCTGTGAACAGGACGATCGCCCACCATCACCGCCCTGCGCGACCCAAACGTCCTCACTACTGACCCCACCTTGGAGAGCTTGGTAGTTCAAGCCTCTACTTCCCATGGTGTGTTCTCTGCCGCTCCCCTGGACAGGGAATCCAAGAGACTGGATAGTTGGGGTCAAGAAAATATTTTCTTCCTCCAGCCTTGCATTGCGGTCCGTGAACACCTCATGCTTATTAGGCTGTTATTCCCAATCAGAAACGGTTGCGCAAGTGCTGCCTCGGGTCCCGGAGGAGGCTCTGGCCATCCTCTCCCAAGCTGTATCAGACGAGAGGGATGCAGAAAAATTCTCAATTAGATGTGGTTTAGACACAACCGACTCACTGGGCAGAGCAATTTCCACGACGGTGGCTGTTAGACACCGTGCCTGGCTGAGAACCTCTGCCTTTTCAGGGGATGTCCAGTCTTCTCTCATGGAGATGCCCTTTGATGGCACCTGTCTCTTCGAAGACAAGGCAGACACAGTGCTGGAGCGCTTTAAAGACTCACGGGCTACAGCCAAGTCCTTGGGCCTCTCAGCTGCCCCTTGTCCCCAGTTTGCCTTTCGTGGCTACAGAAGGAATTTCAACCGCACCAGCCCTATCCCATCCACAGACCTACGCAAGTTGCACAACCCCTGCGTGGACGAAGGCCCGCTACGTACCGACCACATGGGTCATGCAGCCTGAGGTCCAGTCCTCTTTCCCCCCCCCACCCCCCCGGCAGCCTCAGCCTCCAAGTCCTCCTAGTCTCGCTCTTCCAGACCTTGGGCGTCCAGTTGGTCGCAGGATCAACCATCACCTCCTCCACTGGCAAAACATTACATCGGACAGGTGGTTCCTCCAGATTGTCCGTGGGGCTACTCCCTCCCCTTCGAGGCCACCCCTCCATCGACCGGCTGACAGAGGATCATTTACAATTGCTCCAGGAGGAAGTAATGGCTGTCGTGGCCAAAGGAGCCATAGAAAGGGTTCCAGTGCCAGAAGTAGGCTGTGGTTGCTATTCCCACTACTTTCTTGTCCCGATAAAGGAAAAGGGCCTTCCTCCTATCCAAGACCTACGAGCCCTCAACTACTTTCTCAAAAAGGAGAAATTAAAGATGCTCACAGTAGCTCAGATCCTGTGTGCCATGAACCCGGAAGACTGGATGGTAGCGTTGGACTTGCAGGATGCCTATTTTCACATTCCTGTCCTGACTGCCCATCGGCGCTACTTGCTGTTTACGGTAGGCCACGATCATATTCAGTTCACCGTGCTCCCCTTTGACCTTACCGGCGCCTCTCGGGTGTTCATCAAGGGGATGGCGGCGGTCACAGCTTATCTGCGCAGATCAGGGGTGCCAGTCTTCCCCTATCTCAACGACTGGCTGCTGAAGGCGGGCTCACTCCAGGCTGAAGTCTCTCACCTCCAGACTATGGCAAATTTCCTGCATTTGCTGGGGTTCACTATCACTCTACCGAAGTCACACCTTTCTCCCTCTCAGATGCTCTCTTTCATCACAGCCGTTCTGGACACAGTGCAGTTTCAGGCCTATCCTCCCGAGCGGAGAGTCCAGGATATTCAGGCTATGATACCAATTTATCAGCCTCTATCCTGGATTTCGATGATAATGACTCTGAGGCTGTTGGGCCTCATGGCCTCCTGTATACTGCTAGTAACACATGCCAGATGGCATATGCGGGCTCTGCAGTGGGACCTGAAGTTCCAATGGGCACAGCACCAGGGTAATCTCCCCGACATGGTCCAGATCTCGGAGGAAACTGCAAGAGACCTGCAGTGGTGACTGACGAACCATGATTGGGTCAGAGGCAGACCCCTCTCCCTTCCCCAACCAGATCTCACAGTAGTGACACAGCCGTCACTCCTGGGATGGGGCAGCCATCTGGGAAAGGTGGAGACCAGAGGATTCTGGTCTCCAGCAGAATTTGGACTCCACATCAACATTCTGGAGCTCTGAGGGATTTGCTTTACATTGAAAGCCTTTCTACCCTCCCATCAAGGAAAGCCAGTTCAAGTGTTCGCAGACACCACCGCCATGTGGAACTGCAACAAACAGGGCGGAGTGGAGCCTTGGACCCTCTGTCAAGAGGCCCTGTGTCTCTGGACATGGCTGGAACAGCAGGTCATTTCCCTGGTGGTTCAACATCTGGCAGGTTCCCTGAACGCCAGGGCAGACAAACTCCGCCATCGATGCCTAGCGGATCACGAGTGGCGACTCCATCCGGAGGTGGCGCAAGGTCGCTTTCAACAGTGGGGAGACCCTTGGTTAGATCTGTTCGCCTCTGCCGAGAACGCCCAATGTCAGCAGTTTTGCTCGCAGGAGTTTCCAAGGCGGCTCTCACTCGGGAGTGCTTTTCGTCTTGAGTGGAGCTCAGGCCTCCTGTACACCTTTCTGCCCATACCACTCCTGCTAAGAGTTCTCAAGAGGATCAGGAACAACCAGGCCCAAGTCATCCTTGTGGCTCCGGACTGGGCAAGGAGAGTCTGGTATCCCGAGCTCCTACAAATGAGTATTGATTCTCCGATGAGGCTGCCCCTTCGGGAGGATCTTCCTTTGCAGCAGATGGGGAGGGTCCTCCGCCCGAACCTGTCAACTGCCTTCTTGCATGGAGATTGAGCGGCGGCAGCTGATAGCGTGCACCTTCCTCCCAAAGTCTGTAATGTTATTCTAGCAGCCAGATTTCCCTCCACCAAAAAGGTGCACTACTGCTGATGGAAGAAATTCGTAATATGTTGTACAGAAAAGTCTATTGATCCTCTTTCTGATGTGTTCCTTTTTAGGTCTCGCCTAGCGACGCAGCGCGAAAGCGCTGTCGCTAGCGAGATCTATTGTTACTGACTTGCTTCGGAAGGGAGACAGGAGATGTGCACGCGCAGGACGGACTGCAACCGTGAACACGCACGTACAGACACGCGATGTGCACATCTCCTGTCCCCCTTCCGTCCTCTCCAGCCCAAAACATGAGCTGTGCACGCACTCCCCAGCTGTCCTTGCACCCCCTCCAGTGTCAGTCAGCCATGCGCCATCTGCCAACACCCACCCACACCCACCTTACCGTTGTTCCGCCATGCTTGAGCGCGATGCCCTGCAGCGTGTCCTCAGAGCTCACAGGGTGCTCGGTGTACCTCGCAGCCCATGCGGCCGCCGTCACGCTGGCCGTGCTGCGAGCGTGCCAGGCTCAAGGACAGTTCAGCCTCCGATTCAGACTCTGAGCCTCAGCGCAAATAAACAGCGTGTCTTCTCCGGCGATCCTCAGCTTACGCCGGGACAGCCGATGTGCACGCTCACGGTGTCTCGTGCGCTCCCACCCCGCTTTCAGTTTCGCGCGCTGGTTCTTTTTTGGATCCATTTCACAGGGAAGCAACTAAATCAAAGAAGGAAAGAGATGTTGTGAACCGTTTCTTCAAGTCACGGTTTTCAGTAAGTGAGGAGCGAGGCGCGCGCTGGTTTTAACCTGCAGTTAAATGCCAGGCAGAAAGATTGCTTACTAGGGTAGGTGCTTTATTTAATCTAACTAGGAACAATCCATGTGTTTTTCTGGAAAAAGATAGCCATGGTATATAATAATCAATAAATGGTTTGTATCCAGCCTCGGATTGGCAAGGCGGGCAATCGGCCATGGTTGAGGACAGTTGGTGGGCTTTTTTTTGTGTGTGTGGAATAAGCAGCCCCACCTTACCTGGGCCGTCTGTCTCCACTGCAAGCACACAATGGTATACATATACTGAACTTGACAGGATGCACATTAAAGGAGACCAGCTGGCTAATTGTCAGATGCAGAATGACGTTGGCTGCTCTTGGTCTTCACAGCATAAGGTGGGGGGGTGTAGGAGGGGGTCGCATTAACAAGTTTGAATACCACTGCTGTACGCACTGAAATAAACTATCGGATGCTGCATTTAATGAAAACGGACTGTGCAAAGCCAGCTTCCCACACCTCGACTGAAGCCAAAAGTCTGAAATTCGACCGAGCATCTCGTCAACGCTGTATTTCGAAAACATCCCTAACTTCGTTTTGTTTTCACCAAACATACATGTATTTGGTTTTCAAAGGAAAGGAGGCAGTCGAATGACTTTACTGTGGCTACCGTTTCCACAAAAAACAGCAGTTTCCATGGTGCTCTGCAGGCTGGGAGGATGGGTCATTTTCCTGCATCGTGGACGAGCAGAAGGAGGGGAAATCACGGCTCTGGAGAAGTTTTATTGAAGGTGGGGGTGGAGCAGGAATGCGCTGCCACGTATGTGCCCTTTTCACGGTAGCGCGCATATCCCCCCGCCCTCCGGGCCTTCAAGGTCTGCGTGCAAAATTGCATGTGTAGCTGGAATAGTCACACCCTATATGCATGTGTGCATTTATTTACACATATGCCTATTTGTGTATTTTTAAAAAGCTGAAAATTACTGCCTAAATCTCCAGTAACGCGGTTTACATCTCAAGAAATAACGTTGGCAAAACACGTGCACCTTTCCGTGTCTACAGTTACACTAAAATTGCATAAACGAAGCCAGCAATACTTAGATTAACCGAACTGTTTATAAAGACTAAAACCAAGCTGCACTCTTGACTGACATTGTGAAACCCTTCTGTTAGACTTGGCATCTTTTGGCGTGTTTCCCCTGACTTTTTGCTTTCTGACCTCCCGGTTTTGACTCTGTTTTTGCTGGTGTGATGATTCTGCGCACTTTCCTCACTGCGGTCCAGTGGGAAAGTGCAAGTGCTCCTGTATAAAATGTGTTATGGATTGGTGTTTCCATGATTGGCCTATTTGGTTTATGTGTCAGTCCCTTGTAAAGTGCACTGCGAGTGCCAGGGCCTATAGACCAAATGCTGTTGGTGGGCTGCAGCACTGGATTGTGCCACCCACGCAAACAGCTCGTAAAGTGTAACTCGGGCCTGCCATCGCAGAGCCCGTGCGCAGCCTGGGGCTGCCATGTCGACTTGGCAAGTGCACACACTTGCAAGTCCCTAAACCTTCCCTTTGCTACATGTTAGTCACCCCTAAGGTAGGCCCAAGGTACCCCTGTGGGCAGGGTGCGTTGTACGCGAAAGGTAGGACATGCCCGGGTGTGTGCGGCATGTCCTGATAGTGAATTACAGCCTAGTTCGTTTTTCACTATTGCAAGGCTACCTGTTCCCCCTAGGTCAGAACGGGCAGTTTGATTATTACAGCATATAATCCTAACTGACCCCGGGAACATGGTAGAAATTCGAGTTTAGTATGCCTGGACTCAGAATGATAAAATGCAGCTTTTAGTAAGGGTGGTTTTAACATTCTGTGTTTGAAAATACCACTTTTAGAACGTGGGTATTTTCTTGTCTAACCATCCAAGCCTGCCTCTGCGAGATTGTGTATTCCTTGTCTGGAATGTGAGTGACAGGGGCTGGGGGATGCCAGGAGACAGGGTGAGTCAGCGCAGGGCTGAATAGCCAGATCGACCTGTAGATGGGTGGGAGGGGTCGCACCTGGGCCCTGAATAGGACAGTGCCTTCCCTCCACAATGCTGGCTCCACCTCCTGTGGTGCATCTGATGTCCCTGGCCTACTCACTGAAAGAAGGGACGGAGACTTGTCAACAAAGTGCTCCAGAACTGGTTTGGACTAGGCGAAGGCCTCTCTGCCTTCAGAGAACAAAGGAATTTGGGATATAAATATTGGGGCCCTGACCCCATGAATTTAGATCTCGCGGGAATCAAGGAACCTGCCAAGACGAAGAGCTGGAAGAGCTGCCAGGAGGAGTACTGCCCCTTTGCTGTGTTGTTGCTTTGTTGGGTTGGCCTGCAGCTGCTGCTTCTGCCTTGGGCAGTGAAAGGACTGGACTGAACTTTCTACAAACTTGTGCTGAGTATCTCCAAGGGCCAGGAACCGAGCTGGCCTCCTGTTAAGAAGTCTCAGGGACTACAAAGACTTCACAAACCTCTGGGTACCGCTTCTGGAACGCTGTTTCAGTTGCCACAGAGGAAGGGAACCGCAACCGACTCCGTCAACCGAATCCATCCCTGGCCGGTGACCTGTTTGCACCGCAGACCGCATCGCCCCGCTTTGCATCGCAACCCTGGTCTCACCGTGGGCGACGTCCGACGCCGCCAACATCGAGCCGCTGCTTGCACCGTGACCTGTGGGCACCGCAGTTCGCATCGCATCGCTTCACTGGGCCAGCCGGACCAGACCGACACTGTCGCTGCAACTGGCTCAAGAGTCGAGACCGCACCGCATTTGGGGGCACCGCTCGCACGTCTGCGACGCACCGCTCCGACTCGCACCGCTGTCCGACGCCAGCTCCCGCACTCCGGCTAGGTCACCTGCATCGCAACCTGTCAGCACCGCATCGAGCATCGTCTCACCCTGCATCGCACGCCTTGGACTCACCGACTCCGTCTGCACGACGCTCATCGAGCCGCTGCCTGCACCGCATCGAGGGACACCGCACCTTGCATCGCTCCGTCTTGCACCGCAACCGCGACGAACGCCGACCGGCTCGTACACTCCGTGCCAGCCACAACGAGAAAGGTACTGTGACCGAGTCTGTTCACGACTCTGCTGGCCCGTATCGACGCGTCCGGCTGGAACTGTTAGACTCTGGGGTTTTCAGCATCACGGTAGGCTCGGACGGAGCTACCGACTCGTACGAACTTTGCTTTTGTGCTATTCCTGCAAAGAAGAAGTTAACGTAGCAAGTATTCATTCGTAAAGTATAGTATTGTGGATTTTTGTCGTAATTGGTCTTGTCTTGAGTATATAAAATAATTGGTTATTTTTCTAAACTGGTGTGGTGTCCGTTTGTAGTGCTTACACTGTATTACTGTTGGTTATGTGCAAATGCTTTACACACTGCCTCTGAATTAAGCCTGACTGCTCGTGCCAAGCTACCACGAGGGTGAGCAGGGGTTACTTCACGAGTGTAACAACCCTTACCCTGACTAGGAAGAAGGGTCCCTACTTGGACAAAGGTGCAAGCCCTTGCCAACTAGAGATCCCATTTCTAACATTGGTTGTCAGCGGTGAGGATAGGACTTGTGTTTGCACTTGACTTACAGTGATTGGTGTGCACTACTACCATATCGCAGACCATTACGTACCACATACTGGTTCTTTTTCTTTTGGCCTATTTTTGATCTTGCCAGTTTTCAACTCACGACTTTTGTCATGCCTGAATCAATTGCATCATCCGTTGCATCTCTGGAAGTTATCTTTGAGGAGGACAGGTTGGAATCCTACGCCGTAAAGGAGTTACGAGCGATTTGTAAAAACCTGAAAGTCCAAATTAAAGGCCTCACAAGGAAGGAGGAGCTACAGAAGGCGCTGAGGGCCTGGGTAGCAGCCAGACATGCCAATGGGCAGCCTGGTGATCTCAGTGAGGAGGCGGAGGAGCCTATTTCCAGGGTGGATGTGCTTTTGGGGAGGGGGAACCCGCCAGGTCAGGCAGCAGCAGTCTGTCCCCAGAGGAGCTGGAGGACAGGCGGGAGGCAAGGCAGTTCGAGCTGCAGAAGCTCAGGCTGGAGAGTGAGCGGGAGGAGAAGAGATTGGCCATAGAGGAGAGGAAGATGCTCTTAGAGCATGAGAGAGAACTGAAGGAGCTAGAGCTTAGGAGTAAGTCAGGCTCAGATGGTGGCAGCAATTCGTCTAGAAAGGCAGACAGGATTGTGCACATTCCCAAGAACGTAGGCAAGGAGTTCAAGAAGGGGGATGACATACAAAGGTGGTTCCAGGGTTATGAGGCAGCCATACACATGAATGGGGTCCCTGAGGAGAATTGGGGAGCAGGATTGTGGCCACTTTTCCCGGAAGAAGCAAGGGATGCTCTGATAGCTTTGGGTAAGGGGTATCACCTCACCTATGCTGACATGAAGGATGCCCTTCTCACGAAGTATGGTCTTACTCCTGAAAAGTACAGGGATCAGTTCAGGTCCAGTAAGAAGTCTGATGTCAACACTTGGTTGGAATGTGTGGATGTGTTCTGCAGGTCTCTGGATGGTTGGGTGAAGGGCAGTAGTGTAACAGATTTTCAGGGGCTCTACAACTTGATTGCATGGGAGCACTTGTCTAGTCTATGTTTTGCAGATCTGCGCCAGCACCTAGTTGATAGTAAGCTAACTGACCCCAGGAAGCTTGCTATGGAAGCGGACCGCTGGGTGAGTACCAGGGTCCACAAGAAAGCGTTTGAGGGAGACTCAGCCAAAGGTGGGCAGGGTCCCCAGCAGAAAGGTGGGGGGACAAGGGTAAAGCACAGGAGTTCTCTAAAGGGCCCCAAACTAGTACCCAGGGTAAAGGTTCCCAGCCCCCCGGTGATAAGAAGAAAGGGGTCTCTACAGGAAGCCTGTTGAGACCGGCCCCCGCAAGTGTTATGCATGTGACCAGGTAGGTCACTTTAAGGGGGACCCCAAGTGCCCGAAGGGGACACAGCCACCCACCGGTGGACAGTCCAAAGTGTTGGCTAGTGTAGCGCTTGGGGAGGAGGGGTGCCCACAGGAGGGTGGGGATCCCGCAGAAATGACCCTTGTCTCACTCGGGGACAGTGAGATGGTCCCAGGAAACCAGGTGCCCCCTAACACAAATAAATATAGCACCTGGGTGACCATCAATGGGAACAGGGTAGAGGCTCTCAGAGATACTGGAGCCAGTGTGACCTCAGTCCGGTGTCACCTGGTGTCTGAGAAGCAAGTAGTCCCAGGAGCATTCCACCAAGTAGTTGCTGTCGACAACTCTGAGCGCCAGTGTATGGTGGCGCAGGTTCCCTTTGAATGGGGGGGGTCTCAGGTCCCTTAAGGGTGGTTGTGAGCCCTACCATGCCTGTAGATTGTCTGCTAGGAAACGACCTGGAGCAGTCCTCATGGAAGGAGGTTGAGCTCAGGTCTCACTTGGAGATGCTTGGGTTGCCAGAGTGGGCATGCGTGTCTACTCGGTCAATGGCGGCCAGAAAGGGTGATCAAGAGGACTTGGAGCCTGAAACAGTGGCCCAAGTCCCTGCCAAGAGAAAGGGCAGGGGCGCGGGAAACCGGCCCCCGAAGTTCCCACGGACCGGGAGGAGGCGGACCTCGAGGGGGACGCCCCGGTGCCTACAGGGGAGCAGGTAGCCGAACTGGGAGACATCTCTGAGCTGACCCATTGGCAGCAAGAAGGGGTCCCACCAGGGAGGAGTTCTGCAGGGAGCAGAACGAGTGCCCTACTCTGGAGGGTCTGCGGCGGCAGGCTGCAGACCAGGCAGCTGGTAATCAGTCCGGGTCACATCTGATCTACTGGGAGAGTGGTCTCCTATACAGTGAGCCTAAGGTTGCTGAGCCTGGGTCAGCCCGTGTGCTGGTGGTACCCCAGCGCTTCAGGACCTTCCTACTGGGTCTGGCTCATGACGTGCCTTTGGCAGGACATTTGGGGCAGGACAAGACCTTTGACAGGCTTGTCACCCACTTCTTTTGGCCCCAAATGCGAAGGCAGACAGATGCACACTGCAGGTCTTGCCAAACTTGCCAGGCAAGTGGTAAGAGTGGGAGGAAGGTCAAAGCTCCTCTCCAACCTTTTCCGGTTGTTGGAACACCCTTTGAAAGGGTAGGGATGGATATTGTGGGGCCGCTGGATCCCAAGACAGCCATGGGCAACAGGTACATCCTGGTCTTGGTGGACCATGCCACCCGGTACCCGGAGGCAATCCCTCTCAGGACAACGACGGCGCCAGTGGTGGGCCGGGCGTTAATGGGGATCTTTTCCCGTGTGGGATTCCCCAGAGAGGTGGTTTCCGATAGGGGGACCAATTTCATATCGAAGTATATGACATCCCTGTGGAAGGAGTGTGGTGTAACCTACAAGTTCACCACTCCTTACCACCCACAAGGAAACGGTCTGGTGGAGAGATTCAACCAGACCTTGAAAGGCATGATCAAGGGTCTAACAGAACCCATGAGGCGTAAGTGGGACTTCCTCTTGCCATGCCTACTCTTTGCATACAGGGAGGTGCCTCAGAAGTCTCTTGGGTACAGCCCCTTTGAGCTCCTGTATGGCCACCCTGTCAGAGGACCTCTGAGTTTGGTGAAGGAAGGCTGGGAGGCGGCTCCCAGGAAAACTCCCCAGGATGTATTTAGCTACATGCTGGCCTTTAGAAACCAAACTGCCCGCTTCAGGAAACTCGCTCAGGCGAACCTAGAAGCAAGCCAGGAAGAAATGAAGAGATGGTATGACCAGAATGCCACTCTGGTCGAATTTCAACCTGGGCAAAAAGTGTGGGTCATGGCCCCAGTAGCACCTTGTGCCTTGCAGGACAAGTGGACTGGGCCATATGAGGTAAAGGAGCGCAAAAGTGACGTCACCTACCTGGTGGATTTGCAGGCTCCAAGGAACCCTTTGAGGGTCCTTCACGTGAACCGCCTCAAGCCCCACTTCGAGAGGTCCGAAGTGAGTATGCTCTTGGCGACAGATGATGGGGTGGAAGAGGAGAGCGAGCCTCTCCCTGACCTCCTGTCTACCAAGGAGCATGATGGGTCAGTAGAGGGTGTGATCCTCTCCCCTACTCTGACTCAGGAGCAGCAGGGGGACTGTCGCCAGTTGTTGGGACAGTTCGCCCCACTGTTCTCTCTGACCCCCGGTGTTACTCACTGGTGTACCCATGACGTGGACACCGGCGACAGCCATCCTGTGAAGCACAAGATTTACAGGTTGACTGACCGGGTCAGAGCCAGCATCAAGGAGGAGGTCTCTAAGATGTTGGCGTTAGGGGTGATTGAGCGCTCCCACAGTCCTTGGGCCAGCCCAGTGGTCTTGGTCCCAAAGGCTGCGGCGCCCGGTGCCACTCCAGAACTCCGGTTTTGTGTGGACTACCGTGGGCTCAATGCCGTCACCAGGACTGACGCGCACCTCATCCCCCGAGCTGATGAGCTCATTGATAGGTTGGGAGCTGCCCGGTTCCTCAGCACGTTTGATTTGACGTCTGGGTACTGGCAGATTGCCTTAACCGATGGGGCCAAGGAGAGATCAGCATTCTCAACCCCAGAAGGTCATTACCAATTTCGGGTGATGCCCTTTGGGTTGAAGAATGCCCCTGCCACCTTTCAGAGGTTGGTCAATCAGGTGTTGGCTGGGCTGGAGGATTTCAGTGCCGCCTACCTGGATGACATTGCTGTGTTCAGTTCCAGCTGGGAAGAACATTTACAGCACCTTGAGAAAGTGTTGAGGGCTCTGCAAGGTGCAGGCCTCACGATCAAGGCCAGTAAGTGCCAGATCGGGCAGGGTTCTGTGGTGTACTTGGGACACCAGGTAGGAAGCGGCCAGGTGGCGCCCCTACAACCCAAGATTGACACCATTCTGGCTTGGGAACCCCCAAGACCCAGACAGAGGTGAGAGCCTTCTTAGGTCTCACCGGCTACTACCGGAGATTTGTTAAGGGCTATGGCACCATCGTTGCTCCCTTAACAGAGCTGACCTCTAAGAGGCAGCCCAGGAAAGTGATCTGGACTGAGTCCTGCCAGAAAGCTTTTGATGCCCTGAAGGCAGCCATGTGCACGGCGCCCGTGCTCAAGGCACCTGACTTCTCCAAAGAATTTGTCGTGCAGACTGACGCTTCAGAGCATGGTGTGGGAGCGGTGCTCTCACAACTGAACGAAGAGGGCCTGGATCAGCCTGTAGTGTTCCTTAGCAGGAGACTACTTCCCAGGGAACAGAGGTGGAGTGCCATAGAAAGGGAAGCTTTTGCTGTGGTCTGGGCGCTGAAGAAGTTGAGACCATACCTGTTTGGGACTCACTTCCGGGTTCAGACAGACCACAGGCCCCTCAGATGGTTGATGAAAATGAGGGGTGAGAATCCAAAACTGCTGAGGTGGTCCATCTCCCTACAGGGAATGGACTTTACGGTGGAACACCGTCCTGGTACAGAACACGCCAACGCAGATGGTCTGTCCAGGTTCTTCCGCCTTAGTGAAGAGAACTCCAATGGGGTTGGGTAGTTCTCCCTACTTTCAGCTGGAGGGGACATGTGTTAGACTTGGCATCTTTTGGCGTGTTTCCCCTGACTTTTTGCTTTCTGACCTCCCGGTTTTGACTCTGTTTTTGCTGGTGTGATGATTCTGCGCACTTTCCTCACTGCGGTCCAGTGGGAAAGTGCAAGTGCTCCTGTATAAAATGTGTTATGGATTGGTGTTTCCATGATTGGCCTATTTGGTTTATGTGTCAGTCCCTTGTAAAGTGCACTGCGAGTGCCAGGGCCTATAGACCAAATGCTGTTGGTGGGCTGCAGCACTGGATTGTGCCACCCACGCAAACAGCCCGTAAGTGTAACTCGGGCCTGCCATCGCAGAGCCCGTGCGCAGCCTGGGGCTGCCATGTCGACTTGGCAAGTGCACACACTTGCAAGTCCCTAAACCTTCCCTTTGCTACATGTTAGTCACCCCTAAGGTAGGCCCAAGGTACCCCTGTGGGCAGGGTGCGTTGTACGCGAAAGGTAGGACATGCCCGGGTGTGTGCGGCATGTCCTGATAGTGAATTACAGCCTAGTTCGTTTTTCACTATTGCAAGGCTACCTGTTCCCCCTAGGTCAGAACGGGCAGTTTGATTATTACAGCATATAATCCTAACTGACCCCGGGAACATGGTAGAAATTCGAGTTTAGTATACCGTGAGTTCGGTCTGGACTGTTCCCATGAGGCACAGGGTCAAGACTGATTTGCATATAGCTGTGTCTGAACTGAGGTGGCGAAGTGAGCTAAAGAATGATGATGGATTCAACCCAGATCTGTGACTGGGGGTGAGTGTCTGAAAAGTTTCAGCGCTCCGTCCATCATCTCCTTGTGTTTGCTTTGTTCGCCCTAAGTTGGCAGGGTATGCCCAGACGTGGGTCCCTTGCTCACTTTGCCACTGGATTCAAGCTAGCCTGGCTGATGAAGGGTGTTACCCAGAAACCGGTCCCAGGATGCTTGTTTCCGATTCAGGGAAGACCTGGCTTGGCAGTTCGGGCTGGACTGTTCCCATGAGGCACAGGGTCAAGATTGATTTGCATATGGCTGGGTCTGAACTGAGGTGGCGAATTGGATTCAACCCAGATCTGTGACTGGGGGTGAGTGTCTGAAAAGATTCAGCGCCCATGCCCACAGACACTGCATGGGATATAGGTAAGAGACCCCTCTGGCAGGCCTTATAGCCCTTAGGCAGGATGCACTATATCTCCTGTGAGGACATATCTGCATGAGCAAATATGCCCCAGCAATATCCATGTCCATTCTTGGGTATTATAAGTGAACAGGGAAGCCATAGAGAGTACGTGGGCTGGACTCTCATCATTACGAGTTCCCTAGCTCCATGATGGTTCACTGTATTATGGGATGTTTGGTACTAAACAAATCGTCTTAATAAACTTGAACTGATTCTATTGTCAGATTTATTAATAATTGCACACAGAGGAACTTTTAGAGGGGTCACCTGAAAACTACCATCCCTTAGTGTGGTCACCGACTGGTCTAAGCCAGCCTGTCACCACCAGACAGAGTTCTGAACTCATGGGGTGAGCGCCAGTGCGCTCAGAGGCTTCCCCCGGTCAGGAAGAGCCATTCGCGGCGGGAAGCTTAAAGGCCTTGTCATCTTTGAAACACGATCCCAGCCTCTCCTGATAAAAGGAGCAGGCCCCGTCCTCCTGTCCTCTCCCCCTTTTGGCAGGAAGACATGCGGGAAAACTTAGAAGGAATAGGAGGTGTGCCCCCCTCTGCCAGTTCTACCCCTTAGGTGCTGGAGGCGAGGTGAAGCACATTTTTCAGTGCCCAACATCTTGAAGATGGCGGGACTTCTCCTATCAGGACTAGGGCTATGTCCCCCTCCCACAGGAGGTGGGCATAATAGAGGGTGTAGACATGCCATGTAAGGGTCCCATTGGCCACTACCTTTCCCTCACTTGTAAACGCCCCTAAATTTAGTATTTAGGTGGCATCCCCAGACCCTGAACGTTAGTATCCACGGACACAAGAAGAAGACGAACAACGAACCACTGTTGGACCAAGAACTGCAGACCTCGTGGTGGACTTTTGGCGCAAACTCTTGCCTGCAGCCACAGAGCTCGACAATCGCCATCCTCCAGCTTGTCTTGTCGCTGTGTGACCTCCACAAACCCCGGAGAGTATTCAACACTTCGCAAATCGCCAGAGAACTCCCTTGAGATAGAAGTACTATCTCTCTGCTGCTGCTGGCCTCCAAAACATCAAAGTCCAGTCCAGCGTCGTCCACCTCCCCAGCCCAGCCGACATCTCCTAGTGCCAGCTGAAGGCACACTTGCTGTGGAGGGTCAGGCCTCTGCACCAAGTCTTGAGGCCACAGGAGCTGAAAGGCACCAATAACCAGGGTACCGGACCCCTTACTGCAAAAACCTACAAAACGGAGTCCAGGCGGACTCCAACTCTACAGCGAGCCACCCGACGAGGAACTTCAGGACTCCAGAGACCCACCTCAGCAGTGGCCCTGCAGCTCCAGAATCTTCACTCCAAGGTGCTAGCTCCTGACCGCGAGGTGCTTCTTTGCGCGCCCATTGTCCAGCTGCACATCTTCACTGCACCTAGCCCGCCCGGCTTGGGCATCTTCAATCCAGCTGTGCTCCTGCGGCTCCAGAGCCCTTGCTACCTCGAATCTCCCTTGAGAGCCCTCTGACTTGCCTGCAAGTCCCCTTTTGGTTTGCTTTTACAGGTTGCCCCCTGGCTTTATATCGCACCAGCTACCAAGTCTCCTTTTACTGTGCTCCTAGTGAAATCCAGGAAGCTCCCAAGAACTTGGCCTTGGAACTTTGGACCTTGGCCCCCGAACCTTCTGATTCCAAATGGTGAACAACTAAATGTAACTGCATTGCACTGATTTTCCAATTTCCTTTTTCCTCCCATGGGAACTGTAATCACTGCATTTATTATGATTTTATCACATTGCAAAAAGTATTTACCTTGTACCCGAAGTTCTTGGTCTAAACATTTATATAAAAAGAAGTACTATTTTTCTAAGTTTGTTCTCGACTTTAAGCATTGAGTGTGTGTATCATTTATTGCCTCTGTGAGTACAACAAATGCTTAGCACTACCCTCTGATAAGCCTAACTGCTTGCCCACACTACCACAAAATAGAGCGTTAGTATTATCTACTTTTTCCTCTGTGAACTAATAAGGGTCTCCTCGACCTCTCTGCACAGTGTACCCCATTGTGTTGCAATATATAGAGAAATGGGTTTTCTACAATTGCCATTCTATTTTACGTGCACGGCTGGCAGCAGGCGGGGGGAGACGACGCTCCCCCGCCCTCCTGTAGTAACCGCCGCTGCCAAGCCTCCCTTCTTGACAATATTCCCTGACAAGTTGGTGCTTCGCACTAAGGCCTCTTTCTTTCCTAAAGTGGTAACACCTTTCCATGTGGGACAATTGGTCACCTTGCCCACTTTCTGCGCTCCTCCTCATTGTTCTAAGGAAGAGGAGAGACTCCACCGTCTGAACCCAAAAAGAGCATTGTCGCTCTACCTTGTCCGCACAAAAGAGTTCCGGGTGGACGCCCAGCTCTTCGTGGGGTATGTTGGATGCGAAGAAAGATCGGGCAGTGCAGAAAAGGACCATCTCACGATGGGTCGTCCTCTGCTTCAAGATTTGCTACGCTCTATCAAAGAAGCAGCTTTGTGAAGGCTTAAGGGGTCATTCCACCAGAGCTAAGTCTGCTACCCCCACTGCGTTAGCACGTGGAGTCCCATTCATGGACATCTATAAGGCAGCAACGTAGGCATCCCTGCACACATTTACCAAACATTGCTGCCTGTATAGTTAGGTCCGTAAGGGTGGCGATTTTGCCTGTTCGGTCCTCAGGACTTCTCAGTCTGTCCACAGTCCCTCCTCCGAGGATAGTATTGCTTGGGTATCTATTCAAAGGTAAGGAATCTGCAGCTAGATCATGTCTCTACCATATAAGGCATTATCGAAGGTAAGTAACTTGTTCAACAAGAGAATTGCCAGCTAGCCACCATTTTGGTCATGTTTAGCTTCCTTTGTCTTGGCACCTAATGCACTTCCCCAACATCCGAGTTTTTTGATCAAGGACAAACCATGGTTACATATGGATGACCAAAGTTTACCCTTGTTTCTTGCCACAAACTTGACTGAAGCTTTCATATATTGACACAATTGTGAGGTAGGTGGGAGATTCTGTCAGTGCCAGAACACCCTTGATTCTGTATTGACTCAAGTGACTCAGTGGAAGCTCTGAGGTTTACATGGTGGGGAATGCCACCAACTTCCAAGGTACTGCAGCATATGTCTGAGGCTGACTCCTTGTGTTTCACTTTACGAAATGGGGTACATTGCCCCCAATTTAGTTACAATGGTCACAGGCCACTTCCTGCAACCAGGAATGGAAACCAAAATTGCGAATATTGGATGACTATTTAAAGATTTAGTAAAATAATACAGTGGAGGGTCGAAGGCTTTATTTAATCTCAGAAATTAATAATTACTTATGTCACATTCCAGTCTGTTATATTTTTTTCTGTCCACTGTGCTGTTCAAGACAGAAACCAGCCATATGCAAAACCTACTTGGTCCTACTCCAATAGGAACAGTCCAGCCAGAACGACCAGGTCCCTTACAAATGGGAACATAAGTTCCCAAAAGGGCTCAGAATTTTCTGGCTTTATCGCTGAGGTGCAGCTTGCCTCGAATAATATGGTGAGCATGGGACCGTCATTGGGCATAGCAGTTGCACTTGGAGCATCTCACTTAGAGAAACAAAGAAGTGATGGGTGGAATCTTTGAAATAATATCTTGGGCCGCATTCCAGTCCATCATTTTTGGCCACTCTAGACAGAAACTAACTGTATGCAAAACAGGCTTGGCCCTGGTCCAATAGGACAGTGCAGCCATGATATAAGGATGTCATTTTGCAATTTAGGTTGTAATTCATAACTATGTCTGTCTGTTACAATATATGAGAATATATCTGATGTGCAAGAGACACATTATCCAAACATATACTGTCAAGGGTCTAACAATCATGTGAGTTGCACTGTAAAAAACAAATGTGTGCGTGCCGCAAAAGGGGGCATATATCGCCACCTGAAAGTGGCACATTGTGGAAACACTGCCCACTGTTCTACAAGTTCAGAAAAACAGAAGATTCACTAAATCTCATAAAAAGTAATGTCTGCCGATTTCTGTTTAACCTCTTAGATAGTCGTGAAAAGCTGCACCCTTTTTCATGCAAGTTACGACTACGTTATGTTCAGCCTACAGTAAGCACTTTTAAAAAGATGAAAGTACTTAAATAATAAATAATTAGAATCTAATGTGTGGTGTGCTGGTGGTATCTGTGAGTTAAGGTTTTTTGTGTAGCGGAAGAATGTGCT
Source organism: Calotriton arnoldi (assembly GCA_963921515.1). Classification (NCBI taxonomy): domain Eukaryota; kingdom Metazoa; phylum Chordata; class Amphibia; order Caudata; family Salamandridae; genus Calotriton; species Calotriton arnoldi. The sequence goes on along the minus strand of CAWUFW010002529.1, from coordinate 1,055,535 downwards.
TTTGGAAAACAATTATTTAATGTACTGTATCATCTAATGATTAGATGACACAGTACATTATTACGGGTACGTTTAGGTTTTCAGATAGTGCTGTGATGTGTTCTATGTAATAGGCACCTTAGTTGATGCATTTCTGTAATTTTGAGAGTTCTTTTTTCAGTTGTTTTCGTCTGCATCCATAGCAATCTACTTTTAACACATATGTGCCTACATATGTACATACATCATTAGTTAAACACCTCAGTGCAGGAGATGAAGGTACGCTTATGGGCCGCACAATTACAAGTATTTTGTTCATCTGGCTTCCAGATGAACAGCCCGCAGTTCTGACAGTTTTGACAAATCAGATTATTAAAGCTGCAATTGTGGCCCAGAACAGTTCATGTAGCTCGGGGAGCCTTGCGATGTCCCTGCGCCGCATTATGTTCAGCCATTTCATTATTGGAGGTAAATACTGCGTGGACTTAGACGCAGAGCAGCTGGTCTCATGTGAGAAGGCAATCCATAGATTAAGTTGCCAAATGTATTACCAGTTCATTTCACGAGGCTGGGAACGTAAGGGTATTTTCAAAGAGATGTGACCTTGATCGTGTCCACACGCATACAAAATGCCCTCATTTGTAAGTCTAACCTGCGACTGAAATCCTCCGGGGTCTGGTGCACTGTGATGTTTGCCTGGCGCAAAACCCCATCGGCCTCATTAGCGAGTGCCGTTTTAGGGACCCCGGGAACAGGATCCTGGGTATAATCTTTACAAATCTTTATCAAAAGGCATGTTTTGCAATTCAGCATAATTCCCCCTAATGAAGTTATGGGATTTGAAGACTGTATCCATTGATAGCCTGACAGCCTCAACCTCTAGATACCTTGTCACCAGCCGTCAAACAGCAGACTCTGCATGGCCTGCAGTGAGTAGCGTGGATCAAACCTAGCAATGCGGCCTAGTTGGTAGGCAGATGGAATCATTAAATACAGTATTCTGAAAAGGCATTATTCTGGGCTTCTTCTTCTGCTCAGACGATCCTTGACGTTGATCGGCGTATGGTCTGTTCCATTAGTTGCTGGAGGCAGAGATAAATGGAGCTTAGATTATCTGCTTGGATCAATAACTCCAGGAGAGGAGGCAACCTCTGCTCTGGGGAGTCCCAGTCAGCAAACATCTTGCGATAAAGAAAACACTGGTGTATCTGACACGTCAACGGCTCTTGGTGTTTGCCTACAACCCGAGTGCTTGTCACTACAAGGAGAGGCTTGCATCCAGCCCGCGGGTTCCGCCGCCAGGCCCTCCTAAGAGATGCTTTTAGTCAAAGCTTTGTTTAAGATACCCCAGTCAAGTACGGCGGGGACTGCTTTTTGAAAGAATGCGCCCTAAAAGATTTGCCCACTTGAGCAGACACTCTTCGAAGCTCATGTCAATTTACCGCACACAAGGCGGCCTATCTCGCGCCCTGTTTCGCTTAAATTGATAATTGTGAACGAAGGCATGTCGATGAAATCACCGGCTAATTCTGTGAAGGGCAGCTTCGCAATGACCAGGACACTTAAAGTGCTGCTTTTATAAATCGCTTAAAGGCACTACAGTAGGCTGCCTCACACTTACTCTGATGTCGCTGGGAGGCATCTAAGCATTTCTTTACTGCTTGTTTGTGGAGGTTCTCCTGGAAGGAAATTTGTTCAACACATGAATACTACAGTTATGGCAGTTCATCACAATAGCGGCGTTGGTAATTACAAACATGTCAAATGAAAATTTTTAAAGAATGGTAAAGATCAAGACGACCGTGGCATTACAAGATTGAAGCTCTCCAGACAGCGAGATTACAATATATTTATAGAGTATACAGATTGCCCAGATTTGCAGGTTTTGAGATATTAGACGACAAGACAAAGGATATAAGGCTTGTAGTCTTATATTCATATTCAGTCTGTTGTCCTTTGCAAAGAAAAAAATTAAAAAAGTATATTTTACACGCAATCAAAATTGCTGCAGACTGGATGAAGATGCTTGTCACAAAGCTACAGTGAAGAATTTCAAACATAATAGAAGCAAAAATAGGCAAGCAAGCGCATTTTGGGTCAGAGAGCTTGGGGATGATAGAGGGACTGCTATGGAAAGAAGTAGTCTCTGTTGTGATGCAACTGTTTGAAAACGAAAAAGATGTCCAAATCTCAACTTAAGAAAGGGATGAACCTTCCACAGGAATCAAATTCAACTTTTCTTGGTCAAGCAAAGAGAGAGAGGTATTTGAGGGAAAAATAATATTCCCGCTACATTCAGTTAAGCCTCCTGCAGATGAAAGTTTAACTTTTTTGGTGTTGGAATAACTTGAATCTTCTTTGCTAATTGAATGTCTCTGATCTTCAGTTTGGTGTCAAAGGCCTGGCCGTTTTATCCTGTATTTGCTCCTTTGCTCTCACTGTATTACTATGGGTGGCTGTATTTCTTTGCATCTCTTGGGTCCATTTGTTATTTTTATATTAACGTTTTTGACTTTTGGCATCTAAAGTTTCAGTTTTGGCTTCTGGTGGTCCATTCCTGCCTCAGAAACTGCTTGGGTTACACTTCTGACACAGTTCTGAATACATTGCGGGAGGCTGTTGACGGTTGTACTGGGGGAAGTTTAGTTCTTTCTCTTCAGAAGTCTGCATCAGTAGTGTTTTGGACACAGGTTTAAAGAAGCTTTTTTAGCAGATGGGCACAAATGAGATCAGTTTTTTTTTATCTCTTTGGGACTCTTTTTGCAAACATTTAATAACAGCATTCTGGGACACAGTTTATTTTTCAAGTGCCTTATCTCATCATCCCCACATCATGCTTCCCTAAGGACTAAGAAATTACCTTTCCTAAATTTCTTCAAATAATCAACAGGGCATTGACCTAATATATGTTGTAGTTAAGAAGTCCTAGGGAGTCTTGTGGCTTTCAGTATTTACCTGAGTGGATGTGTCTAGAAGATCTCTATCTGGTTCTGGGTCTTTGTTTGTACCAGCTGAGGATCCAATATCGTCTTTCCTTCCTCCACCCCCAATTGTTCTGTCGTTTGACTGTTGTGGACATATTTTGTCTTATTCTGTTTCCCTTTCCTTTGACCTTTTGGTCTGCAACTCAAAGTGCAGATATCTTTTATCATTATTCACCCCAACTGAGCCCCACGTCTTTGTGCCCTGCTGTCAAGACTACATCTCCTGCCCACTCCTAGTAGACTTTGTGCTAGACTCACTCTTTTTCTCAAAAAGGTTATTGATTTATCTGGGCTGCATGTGAGAGACTCTTTTCTCTTTCTTCTTTGGGCTTCTACATCCTCCTCTGGGTGTTCACCCGAGTGTAGTTTAAGCCATGAAGCTGCTTGGACTCAGTGGTACTAGGGAATACACCTACTACTTGCACCTGGGATCTTCGTGTGTTAGGCTGAGCCTGATTTGCACATAAAAATCTCTGTAATTCTTTACTTGGACCTTGTCCTGGGGGGGTTGACGCTATTGAAATATTAGATGTATCCTTCAAGATGCCTTGATGGACGATGGGGATGAAATAATCACTGCTTCTCTTGCACTCCTTTTGTGGATGCATGACTTTAACAGTTGACATGGGCTGGGTCAGTGGGCACTTTTCAGGCAGCTGGGTGCTTACCATACAGGCTTCACACACTGTCAGTAAATCCATTAGTGGTTATTGAGTGCCAGTTTGATTAACTGTTTCATTTTTGAAGCCATTGGGGATTGCTATCTTTACATTCCCCGATGATCTGCACCATTCACTGCCCTTGCTGCTTCACATAGACTTTCTCCAGTAAGTGCAAAACTACTGACCACTAGGTGGCGCCCCAAGCAGCCGCATCAAAGCACCTACATAAAAGAAGGATTGTTATGTTAAGTTGATTTGTATAGTGCCCTGATCGCCTAAGAGGGTGTTCAGACATTTGGGCATGGGGTGTAGGTGTGTGGTCGCAAGGTACCTGTATGGAGAGCCAAATCTTCAGCTTCTTGCGGAACTCAAGAAGTGAGGAGGAGGCTCTGATGTATTGAGGAAGGTTGTTCCATGACTTGGGTGTGATATAGGAGAATGAGCGACCTCCAGTTTTGGTTTTATGGATGGAGGGCATGTGCACGAGTGAGAGTGAGGCAGAGCATAGGTGCCTGGTGGGTTGGTGAAAGTATATGCGATATTCTGGTGTTGTGTTGTGTAGGGCTTTGTATGTGTGTGTGAGAAGTTTGAATTGGATGTGCTTGTGAATGGGGAGCCAGTGAAGCTTCCTGAGGCGTGGTGTGATGTGGGTGCGCAATGGGAGGTCCGGTATGAGTCTTGCGGATGCTTTCTGGATGGTCTGGAGTCGGATGTATGATGTAACAACGCGATCATTTAGATTGCGGTACATTACATCACTGTTTTTACAACGCAAGTCCTTACCACGACTTGCGCTGTAGGGTGCTGGACTTAGGAATAGTATGATTTACTATTCCAACTCCAGCCTACGTACAGTAGGGAAGGTGTTGGAATAGTAAATCACACTATTCCTTAGTCTAGAGCGCCCTCCAGTGCAAGTCGTGGTAACGACTTGCGTTGTAAAAGCAGCGATCTGAATGTACTGCGGTGTTTTGACCGCGTTGTTAAGCTCGTTTCCCCTGGAGTCTGTGTAAAAGTTGTTTGGAGATTATGGCATAGAGAGTGTTGCCTGCTGGGGACAAGTGCTTGCGTGATGGTCCCTCTGGTGTTCTGAGGCAACCATTTGAAGATCATTCGCTGCATGCATAGGATGTGGCAGCAGGAGGTGTACACTACGTTGACTTGAGTCGTCATGTTGAGCTTGTCATATGGATGATCCCTAGATTTCTTGCGTGGTCTGCTGGTGTGGGTGTTGGTCCTAACCCAGACAGCCACCATAGGAATCCCATGGGGAGGTTTGGTTGCCGAAGACCAGTACTTCCGTCTTGTCGGAGTTGAGTTTCAGGCAGTTGGTTCGCATCCACTCTGCTACCATGGTCATGCATTTGGTGAAGTTGGTTTTGGTGCTGTTTGTCTTGTCTGTCAGGGAAAGGATGAGTTGGGTGTCATCGGCGTAGGAGATGATGATAATGTCTTGTGAGGGGATGATGTTAGCTAGCAGTGTCATGTATATGTTGAAAAGAGTGGGGCTGAGGGACAATACCTGTGGGACACCACATATCAGTTTCTTGGTCTCTGATGTGAAGGGTGGCAGCCTGACCCTTTGGGTTCTTCCCATGAGGAAGGAACAGATCCATTTGAGAGCGGCTCCTTGAATGCCAATCTTGTGAATTCTTCTGATGAGGGTGTTGTGGGAGACAGTGTCATAGGCTGCGGAGTAGTTAAGCAGCATGAGAGCCGCTGTTTCTCCTCTGTACAGGATGTTTCGAATGTCGTCGGCCACAATGAGTGCTGTTTCACTGCTGTGGGCTTCTTGAGGGGGACGTTGATTTCTGCAAGTTTCCATTCATCTGGGAAGGTGGCAGACATGATGGAGGTGTTGATGATGTGGGTTAGGGTGGTGCTGATTGGTGAAGTTCCCAGGTTGTAGATGTGGTGAGAGCATGGGTCCGCTGGGGCCCCTGAGTGGATGTTCCACATGATTGATGCTGTGTCGTTTCTGGTGTGGGTTGTTCATTCGGTCAATGGCCGTTTTGCTTGGTGCTGGGTATGTTGGCAATGAGTTCTTGATCCAGTTGTTGATGTCCTTGTCGAGGTTGTCTGTGGGGCTAGGCTGATCAGTGCTGAGGGCACTGAGATAGTCTACTTCTGTGATAATGCCCCAGCTGCAGCTTGGAGTGCTGAACCTCGTAGGGGTGTCGGCTTGAGATATGTTGATTTGGAAGTGGATGATGGAGTGGTCGGTCTATGTGATCTGTGTAATGGAGTTGTATTTGATGGTGTCGCTTGTGGCGAAGATGGGGTGCAGTGTGTGTCCTGCGATTTGTGTTGGTTCTGTGATGAGCTGGGTGAGTCTGTTGCCTAAGCTTTCGAGGAATGCTATGGAGCAGGGGGTGTTTTGGTCTTCCAGGTGAAAGTTGAGGTCACAGAGGAGAATGTGGACTCTGGAGTCGATAGTGAATGGAGCGACAAAGTGGGTGATGAGGTTGGTAAAGGTCACTTGTGGTCCGGATGGTCGGTAGGCAAGGGTTTTATTCAGGGTGAATTTTTCAAAGATTTGCCGCTTGAAGTGCTGGTGCTTCATGAATGGGGTGGCGTTCTCTGTGGATGTTGTGCATTTGATGGATTCCTTGTAGATGATAGCGAGTCCTCCTCCTAGCTTGTGAAGGCAGTCCTATTGAGCGATCTTGTAGCCGACTGGGATTGTCGTATCGATGTCGGGAGCCGATGAGGGCTTGAGCCAGGTCTCTGCGATTAAGAGAATGTCGGGTGCGCTGCTGCTGAGAAGTTCACATATTTCGGTTGTGTGTTTGAGTGATCGTGTGTTAAGAAGCATGATTGCGAGTGGATGTTGACATGCAGGTTTGCTGCGGTGTAGGGTGGGAGAGTAGGTGATGTTGATGCTTGTGTGGTGTGTGTTGGGAGGGGGTGCTGAGGGCATTGTTAGTATTTTCGTGGGTGGTGTCGGTGAGTGGCTGCTGGAGAACTGGCAGAGGGTTCTGGTGAAAGCTCCTGATGTGGCATGAGGTGCGGCACGTCAGCAGTTGGGGGAACGGTGTCCAGGGTCTAGCGACCTAAGGAGTGCTGCAGAGTATCGGTGGGTGGTGATTCGACCAAGATTCCTTGCGCTGGGCCCGGGCGAGGTGCGGATGGGTGCAGACGTGCTTGCCTTTGGCACACCAGTGGCGCGTCCGATGTGTGTCCGTGTTGCAGCTGTCATTAAGTAGGTCCTGGGAGAGGGGAGGAGTCCAGGGTGCCATGTTGTAATTTCTTGTGCTGATGGGAAATGAAGTCCTCTTGCTTGGCTTCTTTTAAAGACGGTTTTAGCGGGGGAAACCAGTAATGTCACTTCCTGTCCAGATGGATGATAGGAAATTCAGTGGGCACGTCCTGTGCAGGTGGATGATGGGAGATCAGTTATGTTGTTTACCAAGAACATACACGGACTTACAGCCCGCCCATTGCTTATCATTGGTTGGTTTTATTGTCCTTTTAATTTCCTTGCTTCTTATTTGATGGCCTTCCTTGTCCCATCTTGTGCATCTTGTGTTTGTGTTATGCGCCGGGGCGCTTTGTTGAAAGCAGCTGCATGCTATACAAATGGTTTATTATTATTTTTTGTCTCTCCTTGAGCATACTGTTTTTACCATATCTCTGATTTTTTGGCTTTTATCCTTCTACTGCTTGCTTTTAGGGGACTACTTTTGGCTTAAGCACTCCATGAGAGTGCATGTGTTTTCCATCTCTCTCCCTCGTGTACTTCTCCCCCTCCACCAAATACCCCAAATTCCTGCCCCCCCACACTCTGTGTTGCTGTCTTCCTCATGCCGCATGCTGTTGTTCATGTGCTTCTCCCCTGCTTCACCTTTACTCCCTCCCTCTCCCGCTATCTGTGTTCTCCCTTGTGTGTTGCTTTTCCCCTTCTCCATCCACTCCCTGTTGCTTCCCGCTAACCCACTCCCCTGTTTCGCCCCACAGCCACTATTTTCTTCCTTTTGGCCAGGCTGCATAGTATTTAGCCAATGCCCTACAGCATCGGTAAAAGACATTGGCAAAGCAATTAGTTCCAGAACGTGAGACCTATAGGCTGTACCAATACTTGTTTTGAAGGGAGCCTCCCTCCTCTTTAATCAGAAATATAGTTATATACACATTTTCTCTCACTAAAGTCTTCCAAAAAGCATAATTTACCTCTAAAGCCCTTTTTCTTTGTCATTCCCAGATCTCCCTTCCATGCTCACTCTCAAGGCCCCTTCCGTCTCTCTTGTCCATCAAGGCTGGAGTCACTCAAATGCCTCCCTGCACCGCTCTGAAGCTGCAACAGGCACAGAAACATGTTCACAATGCATTGCAGTGTGTCAGTCCTATACTGCTTTTGCTGATCCTCATTATAAATCTAATATAGGTTAACTTATTTGTGTAAATGAAATTGTGCTACATATAAATGGCATTTAAAATAAGAAAAATCTTCTAAGCACTGTGTGCTTTGGAAGTAGGTGAAGGCGCCTTTAAATATATACTCTACAGTGCAATGTTTTCTTTCTCAGTTTGCCTTCTTTCCTGTCAGTAAACACCCACCGCCCGCTGTGCTCGAGGACACTGTTCACCTAATAATCCTGTCTTTTGCCTTATGGCCTTAACACTTCAGTTGTCGCTCTGATGTCACCTGACTGAGCCCAGTATCCATGTGACTCCAAAATAGGCTGGCTAACTGTCCGGTTGTGTGCATGGTCTGTCCTTGTTCTCGCACTGAGCTGTGCAAAACTCTTTTTGCTGCTGACAGCTATCTGTGTGATGGGACCCCTCAAACTGCTTGGTAGGGTGTCCGCCTCTATTTCAGCTGTCTACTAGATGTGAAAGAGGTGCCTGTCTGTGGCAGGGAGGGAGAAGCTGTTAATCAAACGGGCTCCTGTACAATGCGGCTTCAAGGATGCTATCACCCGCAGAGATACTAAAAGAGAATGTGGAGACCCGTAGTTAAACAATCCTGAATGTGTGAATGAAAACTATGCTGGGGCATGTGCTGGTAATAAACTCCTGGTGGTTACTTCTTCCATGAAGCCTCCTTCACTGCATGCACATTTTGACAGATCAAGGGACAGATGCATACGGAGAGTATGATTTACCCAAGATCAAACAATGTAATAAAGTTGGAGGCCAGGGATTTTAATGATGTATTACTCTTTCCAAAGGCCTTTACCTCATATAACATTTTAGTAAATAGACCATGATGGTGGGGTTCTGAGGTAATATCCAGTCAAGATTATTTTTAACTGCCAGCTTACTGTTTTTAGATGGAGTCTATATACTCCCAATCTTGGACAAAAAATTAGGGCAAAGGAATATGTTAAAAATGCGATTGCCCAAGAGCACACAATTTAGCCAGATGGAAAATCCCGGATTAAAACCATGTCTTCTGGTTCCATAGTTTTCAACTAAACCCTTAGGCCACATCTGGGGTAGCAGTGATTCCATGGAAAGACCAAGTGAGTAACCTTCTTCAAGAACCTTCAATGTATTGTAGGCCATGCTCTTATTTATAATTCATTGTTTATTTTCAATATATATGGGAATGTGATAAAGCCAGGATTAGATGCCAAGGCTAGGGGTGGTGTCTGCCCAACCCTGTCATTGGCCCACTTTGTTAGGGGTTCTGTCAAGATGTTTTTTAATAGCAGTCACTGAATGTATCGTATCAATGTCTTAGCCCCACTCATGAAAATGTCATGGATTTTGGGAACAAGGTAAACGTAGATTGTGGGACCTTTTCTTTAGGTCCTGTAGCCGTAGGTGGTTACTGGGCAGTAACCATGGTGGATACTGTAGTTTACTATTGGTATTTAAGACTATTTAATTAAACTTGGATGAAGGAGTTATTAATTTTGTAAACTTGTCTCTTCAGTGGTGCCAAAACGAGCTGTTTATGCTTATTCTAGGAGGTGGAAAAGGATTAGAAGCCAAATACAGTATAACCCAGTAATCAGGATTGATAATCTGGCCTAACGATATATTTTAAAGGGGTCTGATTTAGAAGAGGAGTTATGGAATTAAACCCCAGGAATGTGCTTCACAACTCAAAATCCTTCGTTCTCTCCAGCAAATGATTCCTGATGTGTCTAGATGCACGCAAAGAGTCTCTGTGTGCGCGAAGTGTCTCCACGCACCAAAGTGTGCTGCGAAGTGATAATGGAAAGTTGGGCACCTTACTCTAACATGGACACTGGGTTGAGCTTTGAGTCTGAAGTGGGACAGGATTTTATTTATTCAATAAAATCGTTTTGGTGTTGTTAGCTTTTGATTTAACACGGATGTTTACGGAACTTAAAGGAAATGGGAAAAATCTGACAAATATAATGTTTTTATTTTTTTTATTTTGGCGCTTGTGGCTAACAGTCAGTCCTGTTCATAACCATTGGTATTGCTACCCGTCTGAGGGCATCACTTTGAGAAGGCTGTTTTGTTTGTGGTAAAACCACCATTCGGTAACTGTTTTACCACGAGCAGTAATTAATGCGTCGAAAGTTCCAGCAAATGCTTCAAGTAATTACTCCTCTTCAGGAACTCTATAAGCATTCTCTGAACTGTTTGTCAATACCAGAAATAATGTAGCTATTTATACATATGATGAGAAAACGTTTGGCTGTGGGATCGCTGATTATATGTCAAATGCCTTATAGATTTGTAATTTTGCACAGAACAATTGTGAGGGGGCGCGGCCAGGCCAGATTCCTTCCAGCACACTTTCTGCTTCTCTGCTGATTGTATTTTAACAACTTTCATTTTTTCCATGACATTTTAATGCCTTTCTTCTGCAGCTTCCAGTGGAGTTGCAACATTTAGTTGTCATACAAAGCGCCCCGTAGGAACCGTAAACCCCAGCCCTCAAATACCACAAAGTAATCGAGAGCAACCGAGCAAGACGATTAACGTCGTAGGCCAAACCCTTTGAACTCAGTGACCTTTCACAATTTAGCAATTCATTGTGACAAAATATTGTCGAACATTTTCCCATTTCAGAAGTGTTTTGCCTCGCAGATATGATTTTGCCCGGTGGCTTAACGGAACTTGAAGGGGGTGGGTTCCCTGCAAGGTACATGCAACCCCCAACACCCCCCCCCCCCCCCACTCAATTGGGAGCTCCGAGACGGTGACCAGGGTACTTTGCTGAGGGAGCCCCCTGGAGCTCGCCCCAGCCCCACGGGGGCTGCGGTGGCCTGTGTTACTTACGCCAGTGATTATGCCCCCAAACTTAACTGATCAAGAACGCCTTTTAACACCGAAGTCCCGCGCGCGCGCACAAGCTGGCGCGCGCTCGTGGCACAGGGCTGTGTATGGCTTTAATTATCTGCAAGGCCAAGAGGAGTGAAAATTCGAAGGAATTTCAGAGCTAATGAAGACTGTCTGCCCGGCTTTACGACAGCGATAAGTCATCCCCGCTCGATAAAAGTTGAATCTTCGCATCTGAGAATTGTGTGGGACAGCGTGACGCGCGCTTGCGCTTCCATCCGTACGCGGCGTCCAGAAGAAAATCTCTACCCGAGAACTAACGTCTGCTTGGATCTGTGCTGAAAAACACTTCAAACAGGTTGCTCGGCTGTGCCAAACGATGCCTGTTTTCCATCATCGGAGTTATTAAAGGGATTTATGCAAAGAAAGATTGTAATAACAAAAAGCATTTCACCTCTGACTGCGTGGCGTTACCTGTGGCCACGGCATGTTTTTCATCCCTCTGCTGTCTCGGATTTAGCCTGGGATTAGCCAGCCATATATTGATGAAATTTATGTACCCGACGCGTTCCCTTGTGCAGGGTCTTTTTCTGCATTTATTTCCTCTTGGTGTTATTAGTACAGTGTCTAGAATAGAATATTAAAAAAAGCAAAACAAGGAAATAACGGCTCAGCACTGTGCAGTCATGTATTTTATACCGGCGACCCATTTCCTTTGCGTGCCTAAATAGTCATTTTTTTCCACTGAGCGTTATAATTCATAATATGAAATAATTGTAATAGAATTTATGTTTTTTTCACCCGGACACGTTAATGGTCCAGGAAATGCCTCCCCAGTGGGAAAGTCCATGGCCTCGGACAGCGTTTGTGAGAATCCGCAAATAGCACGAGTTGCCATCTTGGCTGCCATACGGTTTCCGGCAGCCTCGGTTGGGCCTGCTGCTCCCTGGGAATTGTAGCTATCCTTTTCTCATGGGAACATACCAAAGAGTGGTCGTGATATTCATAGTGGCTGTTCCCAAAGTGGACTTATTTTAGTTTGTGTTTGTGCCTGGCAGAAAATGCTCAGAAAAGTCCGGAAATAGATAGGCGTCACGTCCGGTGCCTCATGAATGGATAGCTGCTAAGTGACCCTATATCACAGGAGACACCCTCTGATAGTCTAGGCTTTTTATTCAAGAGCACTTTGCATGCTGGGCCAATGGTGGGAAGGGGGGGGGGGGGGTCCCAAAGACTCAAACGGGGCAAAATTCCAAGTCCCAAAATCCCAATAATTGTAGACTAAAAGACCAGGATGCAGTGATGTTGTCACATGGTTCAGGGCAAATTGGCAGCCATGTCAAAAGGCTGAAAAATAGTGTATAATTTTCACACCTGGGCAGCGAACCAGAGGTCACTGCACAGCTTCTGAAGTATCCCAACTATCACCAAACTCTAGGTGCAAATGCCAGTGTTCCTTACAACTGCCATCAGTTTGACATGTCATCTGGCTTACCAGTGTCCTGATCTTAGCCCAGTATAATTATATGTCTTCACTACTGCACATGTAAGTGACACTAAGCCCTGCCCCTATAAACCCAGGTTTAGTTGTCTAAATCATTGACTGATGAATGTCACGTGTACCGCACATACTAGCTTAGATGTCTGCTGTCCAAATTAATGCAGTGGTCCAAAGCGTAGCCTTACAAATAAATCTTCACATAGTCCTACAACCACTAGACACTGTCTCTCTCTTCAACTTGAGTTGAACTTCTATCTGGTTTACAACCATTCTCACCTTAGTGGTTGCTGAAAGTCCATCCAAAATGCTGAAGAAATGCACCTTGTCTCCAAATTCAAATGGTAACATTGACTCTAGCTGCCTAAAGCTTAATGGCAACAAAACAGAGGTTCTCATAGTTGGCAAGCAACCGTCTGTGTGGTCCTCAGCGTGGTGGCCGAGGGCATTAGGCCCCACTCCTAGCCCAAAGCCTAAGATAAAAAAAATTGTAATATGGTTCAACGCAAACCTCTTTCGAAGGCCAAATAGTCTGCCTGGCTGGAAGATGTTTCGCCATTCTTAAAATGTTCTTCAAGATCTCTGTTCTTCTTCCCTTGGCAGCTAGAAAATCTGTAGTGCAGGCCCTTGTGATCTCAAGACTAGATTACTGTAACAGCCTCTACAACGGAGCCACGCAGGACAGGATCCGGAAGCTTCAAAGAGTGCAAAATGAAGCTGCCCAGGGCTTTCAGTGGGATGAAAAAACTTGGGGGTCTCTCAAAGGGGCGTGGCCAATGTAAAAAAGGGGCGTGGCTTAAAAACACATACGCTAAAAATCTGAGTTTAGCATAGTGTGCCGCCCGACTTGTATTTTGAAGTTTCTGTCATTGCATCCAGATATATGAAAGAAGTAACATACCTACAACAAGTCATAACTATTGGCTTTGTCAATGGTTGTTAGTTTCAAAAGATAAATAAGCAGAAACTATGGCTTGTATATAATATTGATAAAGCTTCGACTTACAGCCCTGGTGACACCACAACATTGTTGCTGCTCCTGACTTCAAAAAAGAGAAGGGAAATCCCGAGAGAAAATGACTCTCTCTAAAGGATTTCCCTTCCCCTACAACGCTCAAGTCATGCGGTAACTTCTCCACTAGTGAGAAGTGAGCAGTGTGAGCAGCGCACATCGATGTGCCTGCTGTCACTGCAGTCCGGAAAAAAACGGACCGACTGTGCCAGGGCACAAAACAGAGCCCGATAGAGACCTGTTTCGAGGCCCCCTTCGAAAAACTGCCGGTGCTCAGCACCGGTGAGACCCGGCCCACTTAAAGCCCTGCAGCTGCCCGACTTCTTTTGAAGCTCCTGAGACGAGCGCATGTGTCCCCGGCCTTGGCTGAACTACACTGGCTCCCGCTGGAAAAACGTATAATCTTTAAGGCTATGTGCCTCTGTCAAAAAATTCTTAACAACAGAGAGCCGCACTATCTTTCCAATTTGGGGAAACCCTACTCACCTAGTCTCAGCCTCAGATCCTCTGGAACAGCACTTGCAGTGATTCCTTGTGCTAAGAAGGCCCGGATGGGTGGTTGTTCCTTTGGATTCAAAGCTTCTGAGTTCTGGAACACCCTTCCCCCCTACTTGAGACTAGAACCTGCTGAGGCAACCTTCAGGAAAAAAAAAAAAAAAACTGGCTGTTTAGACAGAGTTAATTCCCTATAGTCCTCACTGTGGGTTGGCATCGGTCTTATGCCTTGGATGCCTTTTTTCTTTAGGGTCTCTGCTAGCTTCTTGCGTTCTTTTTCTCTTCCTGTAGGTTAGCGATCCTAGCACGGGGACATTCCTGCTGGAGTAATCTGAGCGCGTTAAAAAAAACTGCTAACATAACTCGCTGTTAGTGAAAATTCACTTGAAAGTCCAGTGTTTAACATTTGAATGTACGACTAATACAGACATACTTGTAAGTCCAGGACTGGCTCATGTGTTACGCTCCCAGCCAAACTGTGATGCTCAATGGATTATCTTCTCAGTATGTCCTTTTCGAGGTGCGCAGGCACACGCTCAGCGTGCACCTTTCCTAACATGATCACCTTTAGTAGTGCTTTAAAGAGATCTCTGTAGATCCTAATTGTCAGTGGTGACTTATCCCATCTCCCCTAAGTTTTCTGCTGCTAGATATGCTTACGTTTGTTTGCAGTGCTGCATGTTACAAATGATAAAATCAAATTATATTGTTTTTAGCCCTTTGCCTCCCACAAGGAGAATTTGCAAACAGTGGATTCAAGTTTGGTCCCCTAGAGCTGCCATGACCCGAGCAAGGCTATACATTTTGTTTATCCTTCTCTTAAATGTGAAGTAATGAGGATTGATTGATCCGGAAGAGAACAGACTCCCAGAATCCCTTTAACCCGGACGCTGGTAATTTCAAAACTGGAGAAAGCATATCACTTAAATCAAATCTACCAGTTTTGACCTGAGCACAATGCCAAACGTTACTTGTTTGGGTAATGTAACTCTGGCACTTTGACATTTTCACTTGTCCGGCTTAATACCAAAGTCTGAGTTTCCATTTAGTGTGTATGTTACTGCTTTAAAAGTCTATCAGATGAAGATAAATTAGAAACATATAATTAGGAAATAGAAGAACAACAATGCACAGCTCATGGTTGAAAAATGTTGGCAGTGAACCACCAGAGCACCGGAGTTCACTTTTTTTTTTTAAAGGATGGGGCCCACAAATCTAACCCAAGACATAGTTAAACAAATTTTGTTTCTTAACTTATAATCATGAAGTCTGCCTGGAGGGATGCTGGACTTCGTATCGAGGCCTGGAAGGAATCATTATATTAGATGAAGATTAAAGATCTTTTTTTGTAAGGTTGGGGAAAGCATTTTAGAGAGCTTTATCAAATGAAATATAGAACTTAGGGTCGCTGCATTCCAGTCTGTCAAATACAGGGATCCTGTGGGGCCACTATTGAAGGAGAAAAGCGTGTGTTTATTTAATTTTTTTAGTTTATATTTAGGTCACTACTTCACCATTAGCCGAATGTAGATGACTTAAAATTTGTGATGACTCTGCATATTTACAATGTAAAAACATGATGATAAAACGTTGACAATCGCATATTTAGGGTATGAAGATTTGAAATGAATAGGAGGGACGATAATTTTGGGCAAAATAAGTATTTGTGTATATGAATTTCAAATCAAGGTCCCGCTTAAGAAAGCAGCTACCAGGAAATCTTTAGTACTTTAAGACTTGTAGACCAATGGTGTCATTGTCAGGTCACATACATTAGTCCTTTAGACAAAATGCTCCAGTGACACCAAAGACTTCTACCAACATAAAGGCTGCACGTTTATTTGTATGTAATAATCTCAGCCTATGCAACTCACAAATTGTTGTTACCCTCAAATATGGTAGGATTCTTAACGTAGAGTAGAGGCCAAGCTCTGAAGGAGCATGGTATCTGAACTGTTAGCAGATATTTTTACTTAACGAGGCGATCCCTCCAAAGTAGATACTTTGATGCACAGTAGCAAAATTTGCATTGTGCTTTTCGTGGTTTGTGGATATATAGAAGACTTCATAGTCCATAGCCTAAAACCCTCCGACCACTCAAATGTGTGATGAACATGTTTTCCCCCCGGCAATCCCAAATGTGCTTCAGGTTGGCGGCTGTGGCATAAACATTACTTTGCAGAACCTGAGAAATGTAATTGGACCTTTCTTAATCCCTCATTCTGATTGCTTAGAGTCCAGTGGCGGCCAGCATGGCTCGCGGGTGGTGAGGCGGCGAGTGGGGGGGGGTGTTGCGCGGGGGATCGCGCAAGGTGCATGGCTTGCGGGTGGCCCGGTGGGTCGCGCAAATGGGAGGTCACGCAGGAGGGGGGTCACGTGGGAGGGGTCGCGCATATAAAAAAAAACTTTTAAAAAATAAACTTACCTGTGCGCCGGGTCCCGCGTCTCTGGTCCTGCTCTCCTCGTGGAATTCGAGGAACAGCAAGCAGGCCTCACTGACCAATCACAACGCTGCAATGCAGTGTTGTGACTGGTAAGCACCCAGGCTCCCCTGACCAATCACAACGCTGTAGTGCAGCGTTGTGATTGGTTTTGAGTGTCCTGGTTCGACGCTCAACCAGGGAATGGGGGCTTGTGTTTGTTCTCCACGCAGGATGTAATGCAGCCTTCATGGAGAATGGGGAAAGTGCGCGTGACTGGTTTGGGCAGCCCGAGAGGGCCGACCAAACAGTCACTGCGCACTTAGGAGTGGGCAAACCACTCCTCCCCTGCCCTGCTTTGAGAGCAGAGCAGCCCCGCCCGCCCGCAAAGCAGCATGAAGCATAAAATGATAAAAAACTAAAAGTTATTATCATTTTATGTTTCTTCTTCGCACTACTTATAAGCAGTGGGGCGACGCTCCTCCGCCATAGCAGAGGAGCTGCCACTGTTAGTCACTAAATGTTGAGCTCAGCCTGTGCTGCGAATCAGTGCTATCCAAGCACCTGAATGTCAGTACTTTTAAAGACCAAAAGTACTTTGTGTTGTTTGCTTTGCTAATGGTTTGGACAGCAGTCACTCGCATTCCTGTGAATTTTTCAGTTCCCATTTCATGGGGATATGGCACCATCCTTTGCTGATTGTATCTGACCTTTAGGCCTTTAATAACCAGAGCTGTGCTCAGCATAGGCAATGCTTTTCTACTCAATTACATAGCCTGACATTTTTTATATTGAAAGTTATCCAGGTACTTTCTATATACTCAGATCTCCATAGAACTCAACTCTTTCACCTGTACAATTACAACTAGGAAACTCCCTCCATTGGTCATTAATTATTAGAAATCTGGTATAAATCCAAGACCTTGTTGGTAAAAGTTTGCCATACCCATTGTTCTGAAGCAATAGGTTATAGTGGCACAGTCTTCTGAATTCAAATTAAGGTATTTCTGGAAGTAATCAATAAAATAACTATTGCTGGGAACTTTGGGTGTCCTAGTAATCACATAAGATGTGACCTCGAGCTGAAACTTGATGAGGAACTGGAAACCAAGGCCTCTTATCCATTGCGTTCACTGCTTATCTCTTTTTGAAGGAGAGATTGACTGCTGCAGATGGGGGAGGAGGGTGCAGAGATATTAAATAAGCATGTGTCCGCATGAGTTAGCACATGGGGAAGGATACCCAAGCTTCCCTCTTTTTTTTTTTTTTAAACAAATTTTATTTGTCAAATAGCACATAAAGAGCAGAGCTCTGAACCCCAGAAACTTCTGCACAATAAACTTACATCGTTATGACTTTGACTTTTACAAAAGAATAATCAAGGAAAAATGGAAAGCAATACAGATGAAAAGAAAACAGATCAACAGAGAAATTATAACATAACATAAACCACCCCCTATCGCACTAACATCTCACCTTGATCCGCATATCATTAGGAAATGCAGCCACCTCGTTGGCTTCAGCACTCTATTACACCTAAAACTGCATCTTGCACCAACCGAAATAAGATTATACTGGGTCATGGGGCCCTGCCATAGAGACGGGCTCCAACTGCAGGCCTCGATAGTCCGCCCATCTCTTCCAAATTTTAAAATGTTTGTGCGGACACCCCCTTGCCGCAAAAATGGGGACCTCCAAGCCCATGCAAAAATCCAGGCCATTCTTCCATGCGGTCACCGAGGGTGCCGCCGGTGCCTTCCATGACTTTGCGATATCTCTTTTGGCCAGAGTAAACCCCAGTAGCATAAGATGGCGTTTGTATATGTTGCCCCCCACCCCTTCCATAATGTGTAGGAGTACCAGCTTCGGCGAGCGGGGTAGGTTCCAGCCCAGTACCTCCGAGAGGCAGGTCATAACTCCCCTCCAGAATCGTGTCAGAGCAGTGAAATGCCAGACTGTGTGCATCAGGGTTCCCTCTTCCCGCTCGCACCTGAGACATGTAGGGGAGGCCACCAATCTCTCTCTCCACAATCTAACCCTAGTAAAATATACCCGATGAAGGTACTTGAACTGGATAAGTCGCAGGCGTACTGCAATTGCAGCCCCCCGCGGGGAGGCCAGCGCCTCCGTCCAGTCCTCCCCGTCCAGCTGACCAACATCACCCTCCCAGGCCTCTCTAAGCTTCTGTAATGAGGAGGAGCTATGGGTAACCAGGGATTGGTAGATTTTAGAAATCTTATGGTCTTGGAGATCTTCCATAAATACCTTCGCCTCAATTGGGCTAAACTCAGCAAGCGACTCTAACCCCTCCAAGCTAGGGGAGATAGCATGGCGGAACTGAAGATATCTATAAAATTGAGTTTTCGGCATTTGAAAGTCCCTCTGCAGATCTTGAAAAGATTTCAAGACCGTTCCTCGCATCACATCCCCCAGGGTAGAGATACCTATACTGTCCCAGCTACGAAACCCAGCTAGAGTAGCCAGCTGTGGCAATCACCCATTGTTCCAGAGGGGAGTCTCTCTTGTCAATCTATTCCACCATCCCATCTTCCGAAGGGACTGCCTCCATATTTGAAAAATAATCCTCGTAGCTGGCGGCAAGGAATTGCGCGGTGGTGCAGAGTATAGTATACAAAGTGTAATCCCCCATATACCGCCGTTCGACTGCATAAGCCGGGTCGGCCCTGTCCCCGTACCACCATTCATTTAAGACAAGCAGATGCGAGGCCATATAGTAAGACTGAATGTCGGAGGTCGCCAGCCCCCCGCAGTACGTAGACTGGAAACATGTCGGTAGCGCAACTCTGGCCACTCCACCGGCCCACAGAAACTGTCCCAAGGCCGCATTAACCTGGCAGAACCATCTGGAAGGGATCGGATACGGGTAATTTTGCAAGTGGTATAGTAGACGGGGGGAGCGAGACCATCTTCAAGATGGCCGATCTACCATAGATGGATAGGGGCATATGAGACCAGGTCTTAAGATCTTCTTGTACGCGTTCCCATACCGGGGCCAAATTTCTGTCCCAAGACACACTAGGCGAGTCCGACAGGAATATTCCCAGATACTTCAGCCCCCCTACAGCCACCCGAATCGACGAGGCCCAGGAGTCCAGACCCGCAGCATCCCCAAGGACCCACAGCGTGGACTTTCGGGGGTTCATATACAAACCCGAAGACTCCCTGAAGACCTGCATGATGCGAAGGAGTCTCGGTCCCGTCCTGTTTACATTGGTAAGAAAGAACAGCACGTCGTCGGCGTACAATGCAATGCGGTCCGATAGTCCATGCGCCCACTCAAAGCCAGTCACCTGTGCATCAATTCGCGGCCAGGGGTTCCATAGCCAACGCAAATAAGTATGGTGACAAAGGGCAGCCCTGCCTGGTACCCCGCCCAACGGGAAATATTGAAGAAGTGGAGCCAGCTACGCGCACCGACGCGGATAGGTCAGTGTATAGTAATGTAAGGTAGGACAGGAATCGTGGGCCAATATTCAGCCGGCGCAAAAGCGCGAATAGATATACCCAACTAAGGGAATCAAATGCCCTATCCATGTCTGCCAGTAACAATGCTGCTTGTACGCCCAAGCCCTGAATGGCCACGACAGCAACATGTGCTCGTCGAATATTGTGACGTGTCGCTCTCTGAGGCATAAAGCCCGCCTGGTCCGGATGTACCAAAGTAGTTATATGGGACCGAAGACGATTGGCCAGAGCCTTGGCCAAGATTTTTGCCTCCACATTTAGCAAAGAAATAGGGCGATATGAGGCATGTTGGTCCGGGGGTCGCCCGGGCTTGTGGAACACCACCACTTCCGCATGTCTCCAGTTCCGAGGGAGGCAACCCCGCTCCCTGGCCTCCTCCACCACTCTAAGAAAATGGGGCCCTAGCTGTGTAAAGTATTTTTTAAAGTACTCACACGGAAAGCCGTTCGGACCCGGGGCTCTCCCAGAGTTCAGGTCCCCCAGGGCAGCACCCAGCTCTTCTTCCGTGAGTGGGAGATCCAGCTCCGCGTGTGCCTCACTAGATTATGCCTTAGGTGGGAGATCGTCGAGAAAGCGGCCTATCACGCCTTCGTGTAAATACTCTCTGGGGGCGTAAAGCTCTGCATAGTAAGTGGCAAAACGTTTGGCTATTTCAGAGGGATCCGTAAGGGGCTCCCCATCTGGGCCGGCGACACCCGGAAGGGCCTGGGGGTATAATGCCCCCTGACACAGCCTGTGGAGCAGCTTACTCGACTTATCCCCCCATTGATACACTCTACTTCGGGTCGCCAGCCAAGCCAGACGGGCCTCATCCACAAATAAGTCTGCATACACCTGTTGTGCTAGCAATAATTGTCGACGGACCTGACCACCCCCGTCACCCCTACTACAGCTTTCCAGTTCTATAATATTGGCCTCTGATTTTAGAAGGGACTCCCTGCGCGCTCTGCGAGCTGCCGAGCAGAAGGAGATGTCTACCCCCCTTATGGTGGGCTTCATGGCTTCCCACAGGGGTTCAGCCCCCTCAACCGATCCCACATTCAATGTCAAGTACTGATCAATGGCATCCTCTAAGCGTACCCTATATTCCTCCTCCTGTAAGTTCCATACTGAGAGGCGCCATCGGAAAGGCTGTTGCGCAGGGCCCACCTGCAAGGTAAGGGCCACCGGCGAGTGATCAGATAGACCCCGTGGGAGGATATCTGCCTCTACCACCCTACCAGCCCCTATTCGGGGCACGAATAAATAGTCCAGCCGTGAATAAGAGTCGTGAACTGCTGAGAGATATGTGTATCCCTGCTCAGTCCCATGTAATCAACGCCAGGGGTCCACCCAATCAAGTCCCATCACCAAGGAGTGTAGTTTGGTGGGCTGGCGAACGTCCAAGCATCTCCCGGGTCTCCAACGATCTCTAGCCACTTCCATCACATCATTCCAGTCCCCCCCCCAACCACAGACAAGCCACCCGGCATATCCGCCCATAAGGTCATGAGTCGCTCTACCAAGCCCCGGGAGAGTGGTGGGGGGCATAAACACATCCCAATACCATATGTTCTTCATAGATAGCGCCATGAAGGAACAAAAACCTCCCCTGAGTGTCGGCCCACGTTTTAACATGTTTGTAGGGAACCCTGCGGTGGATCAAGATTGCTACCCCCCGGGACCCCTTATGAATCCAGAATGGAACACCTGAATGTATCCATAGCGTTGAAAGCACAATGCTTTCTTCCCCATGAGGTGTGTCTCTTGCAGCATGAGGATGTCCGCCTGAGCCCTTTTGGCCTGCCGAAGTATGGCCCCTCGCTTGATTTTATCCAACGCCCCCCTGACGTTCCAGCTTACTACTCGAAGGGTACCTAAGGGAACCCGTTGTTTACCTGATGGGGCCGCCATAGGATGACCTAATGGTAGTTACTGGTGCATAAAAAGATGTATGGTGTGCATATAGTGACTTCGTAATGGCATAGAGTAGTGCGATCTGATAACAAAAGCAACAACCCCCCACCCTATACCTCAAAACCGTTGAAGTATCTGTCGCGGCGGGTGCGGCCTGCAGACCCCAACAGGAAGTCCCGGCCCACCCCCGCCAATGGATCCCCAACTTACAACCCATTGTCAGCAGGCACTCTCCCTGTCAGACAAGGTCTGGCAAGGATGCCGGCCTTCATTTGTGCTTCTCCGGTCAAGGCACTAATGTATGAGTCACACGGGACCAGGGTCCCCCCATCCATTAGGATGCTGATGTATGTTGCTGGGGGCCCGACCTGGCCCGGGAGGAATCGCTGTGCGACGGAGATCGACTTATAGACCTGGAGCGATTGTTCCCTTTAAGCTTTGGTTTGGGTGGCTTCCTAACCACCTCGCTAGACGATGAGTCTGAGTCCCGCCTGGGCGGAATGTGGGGGCGAATCTTCACCGTCTCGTCTGTCCACCGAAAGACCTCCTCCGGCGAGTCGAAAAAGTGGGTGCGGGACTGATAAACCACCTGCAGTCTGGCCGGGTACAGCAAGGCATACGGAAGCTTGAGGTCACGAAGACGAGCCTTGGCTGCCAGAAATGATTGTCTCTGTTGCTGGACCAGCCTCGTGTAGTCAGGGAATATTAAAATGCGGATATTATCAAAGAGCAAGGGTTCCTTAGCCCTGGCCTGTTTCAGAATAATGTCTCGATCATGATAGTTTAGCAGCTTAGCTATGACCGGCCTCGGGTGAGCCCCGGGCGGAGGCTTTTGCATCAGGGCCCTATGGGCACGCTCAACCACAAAACACCGAGACAAGGACTCCGAGGGGAGCCAGCTCTCCAGCCACTGAGTAAGGAACCGCTCCATATCTCCCCCCTCGCAGCCCTCCGGAAAGCCAACAAAGTGGAGGTTGTTACGTCTGGCCCTGCCTTCAGCATCCTCCACCCGTGTCGCCAAGCCACGTTGAATGGTCTCCAGCGAGGCAACTTTTTTCTCCAATGTGCTGACTACGTCTTCCACTCCAGATATCCTTGTCTCAGCCTCCGTGATGCGCCCCACTGCGTTGCGCAAATCTTGTCGAAGCAGCATGACGTCCGAGCCAACCGCTCCGATTTTGGCATTGAGGGCATCTCTGGATTGCGTGATGGCAGCCATGAGTGCGGCGTTGTCCGGCATGCCACCATGTGCCCTTCCAGACTCAGCTGCGGAGGCCCCTGGGCCAGTAAACTTGTCCAACGTGCTCTGCTTGGCCGAGCCCCCCCTGATTTGTCCTTCGTCATGGCGGCCTTCGAGCCACCCGACTCTTAGGATAGCCCCGCTTCAACTCTCCGCGCAATTCAGATAGGACAATGCGGGCCCCCCAATGCAGGACAGGAGGAGGCTCGCTCCCGTATATGACTCAGTCCGCTGCAGCTCCAGAAGCCAAAGGGTGTTCGGCCGGGTGGGGACTGCCCGCCCACAAGCCGCACCAGGCACTAGCCCGGTCGCCTCTGTAGGCAAGTGCGTCCCCCCCCTAATGGGTGCCCCACACCATCCACTCTTGCGTGGCCACTTCCACGGGCAAATAGAGGCAGGCCTCCCACTTCTACGGCACTCCAGGCCTCTCAGCTCCAGTTACAGCAGCACACCTTCAATTATACCGCCAGGTCCCGGCGTGGATGGCCGTCAAAGTCTATGAAACCGAGTCCCAAGACCGGACCCTCCAGAGCCCCAGACGCACGGGTAGGCACTCCAGGGCGCAAAGCGCTGCGATCAGCAGACTCAGGCCTCCCAGGTCCCCGCTCGAAATCACCAAAATTCGTATGTGTGGCCCGCGTGACCCGAATCGGCCCCGACCGCAGGACCGCCAACCAATGGGGGGGGGGCCCCCAGAGCCCACTGCCGTGCACTCGGCCCCACAGGCGTCTTCACACCGCTGGCGCTGCACTATGCCCCCTCAGCGCCTCCCAGGCCGGCCCCCAGGATTACATCTCACCTTTGGGTGTTGCCGCTTACTTTATTCCCAGCCGGGAATCCGAGGGGGGGGGGATCCTCCACACACTGCGCCACCCCCTCGAGGGCCTGCAGCCAGTCTCCAAAATATCGCAGCCGCCGAGGTCCGCGAAGGCCCCCACCGAGCCGGCAGCCCACAACCCTCCTCCGAGGGCCCTCGCGACCCGGTATGGCCGCCGATGCACGGGCACAACACAGCGGAGAGAGGAAGGAGCAAGGGGGGCGGCCAACCAGGCACTCGAGCTCCGCAGCGGCTCCAGTCACAGCATCAGCCCGGGATCCAGGGAACCCCCACGAGTCCCCCGGGAAGGCTGACCCCCGATCGGCTTCACCCGCAGTCCCAGGCGGCCGCCAACAACCAGGCCCCAGCCCGCGGGGGAAGGGGCGGCATAGAACGTCTTCTCTCCGGGTGCGGGGATCCGGACCGGGGCAGCCACCACCTCGCCGCGGCCCCCCGTGCAGCGAGGATCTCGTTTTGGTGCTCCGTCACCATCTGCACTCACCGCTGGAGGCCCCGGACGAGGCGCACTCCGTTCCACAAGCCGCCGTCAGAGGCCACGAGACCCCGCCCCAGCTCCACTGTTCGCAGGCCGCAAACCAGGCCACCTCCGTCCTCGCGCTCCGTGCAGCGATCCAGGTCCAATCTGGAGTATAGGGAGCAGTCCCCACTCGCGTCACGCCTAGGCTGTAGTCAAGTTGCCCGAACAGACCGGGGAAGCAGGATATACAAAGGATAATTGCCGAGGCTGGACGGAGCTCG
Organism: Calotriton arnoldi; assembly: GCA_963921515.1. Classification (NCBI taxonomy): domain Eukaryota; kingdom Metazoa; phylum Chordata; class Amphibia; order Caudata; family Salamandridae; genus Calotriton; species Calotriton arnoldi. The sequence goes on along the minus strand of CAWUFW010002529.1, from coordinate 1,031,081 downwards.
TCTAGCACACGTCCGCCATCATGGCTCGCTAGACCACGCCAAGCTTCCCTCTTTTTAAGCAAGTTATGACAGGACAAGATGCATAGCCATTCCCGGGCCTCCTAATATGACAGTGCAAGTCTGATTATGACTGCTTACTCATGACTGTAGTATTTTTAAAATTCCTTTAGTTGTAAATGAACTATTTTTATATTTCTGTCTTGACTGTCACAAACCTAGGCACTTTCAGGTTAGTGCGGCAGCAGTTTGCCAATCACAACGCTGAGTCTCCTCTGTAAATACCGATAGCCAGCACCTTGGCACACTGCCGTTGATCTTGACAGATCATAATAAACCATTTTTACTTGAAGCAGGAATCTTTGTGATCAGCAGTGGGTAAATCTGTTTGAAACCAGACTGTTCTCCCAGTTATTCTCTCCACAACATATGTGGAGATTGTGTTGGACAAACACCAGTATCGCCTCCAAACCATCCAGAACTCGGCAGCTAGTCTCACCCACAACCTTTCCAGAAGATCCAGCATCACTCCGCACCTCAGAGCCCTCCACTGGCTCCCAGTCCAGAATAGATGTCTCTTCAAGCACGCCTACAAAGCCGTCCACAGAACTGGACCTGCCTGCATCAACAGCCGCCTCACTTTCCACCAACCAGAGAGCTCCTCTCCTCCACCCTTGCCTTGGCCCACATCCCCAACATCTGTCACAGCTGCTGCGGAGGTAGCTCCTTTTCCTACCTCACCACAAAATCCTGGAACGACCTCCCCCTCCACCTTCACACTGGGACTTTAGGAAACAGCTCAAGACTTGGCTCTTCGACCACCACCTCTCCGAACGAGGCTCGCACCTCCACCCAGTGGCTGGAGACCCCCACTGTGCTCTACAAGAACCTCTGATTAATTGATTTTTGTCTTGTCAACGTAGGCCATGAGAACCTCTGCAGTAATTCCATGTGACATGACGTATTGTTCTTTCTGTGCCCGAGGGTTTTCTTAATCAGTTATCAACAGAACCATAGGAAATTCCTTGCATAGCCAATAATAGGGCAACCAGTTTGTACCTAGTAAAACCTGCAGATATTGCGTTATGTTGCGTATGATTATTTTACTTTGAAGGAGTTTTTCAAAACTTTTGAATGCAGCAAATATGACTTATTGATGCTAACCTACATGTAGTGAGAGGCGAGGAATTTAATTACTGCATGACTAGCTAATGTTTCAGTGTTACGGAACTGAGGATTTTAATAGATGGTTGGGGTTAGCGATTGACGAGGTAGCCCCCATTATTAACAAAGTCAAGGGGATGAGGAAGTACTCCCCCTCTCCCCCCCCCCATGGTTTTCAGAAAGCCTGAAAGATCTTCAACTGCAATGCCGTAAGCAAGAACGCAAGTGGAGATTGTTACGTAGCTCAGAGGAAAAGGACAAACACAAAGAGGCAATTTTGAATTATAAAAATGCTATTAAAGAGGCTAAATCCGCATATTTCTCGCTCCAAATAAGATCCTCAATGAATGTACCTAAAGAGCTGTTTAAGGTAGTTCGAGATCTTACTTCGCCGCCAGCTCAACAAGAGCTGGAAAACTCTTTAGATTTCACCAATAGGGTTGCCTCGATTTTTGAGGACAAGGTTTTGAAGATTCTGTCGCAATTTCAGGTGGTGGAGGTTGGACCAGTGCCATTTTAGGACAAATTACATCAGGCTCCCCTGATGACCCTTGTCCACCTATGGTGATGCAACTTGCACCAAATCTAATAGCCACTTTTTTTGGTGAAGGTGTATGCCCAGGTGTTAGATTCTGGAGTGTATCCCCAATGCTGGAAAGAAGCAATTGTGATACCTTTAAAAAAGAAACCAAATGGAGATACAGGAGACCTGAAAAATCTGCACCCGATCTCCTTATTACCGGTACCTGCCAAAATCCTGGAGAGGCACATTAATCAGGAACTAGCACCGTTTTTTATAGATGCTGAGCTGTTAGATTCCTCACAGAATGGTTTTAGGAGGAACCACAGCACAGAATCTGCACTTATTGCAGCGGCAGACTCTATACGCCACCAAGTAGATCAGGAAGGCGCTACGATTCTAGTCATGCTAGATTTATCCTCAGCCTTTGATACCATCTCTCCTATGCGACTGATGCAAAGACTGCACCAGGGTGGACTAAGGGGTTCGGCTCTTAACCTCCTAGAGTCCTATCTGACAAATAAGACCCAAATAGTGAGCTGCGGTGACTTTAGAGCTAAGTCTTTTCAGATTCTGTGCGGGGTCCCGCAGGGGTCTTCCATCAGCCCCACACTGTTTAACCTTTATGTGGCCCCTTCTGGCTAAATTGGTCTGTTCTTTTGGCTTTCAGGTACTGTCCTACGCGGACGATACACAGATTATTTTCTCTCTATCAAGTGACTGGAAAGGCAGAGCCGATACGTTCAGGGTGTGCATGGGGCGAGTCAACACCTGGATGCAAGAAAATTGGCTCAAGTTAAATGCAGATAAGACAGAGATTTTGATTTTGGGGGCAGAGAACTCGGTCTGGTCCGATCACTGGTGGCTGGAGACCTGTGGCTCACTACCTACTCTTAAAACTTATGCTAAAAACCTGGGGGTGCTGTTGGACAACACCTTGACATTTGACATGCAGATCAAGAGGACGGTGAGCTCCTGCTTCTGGATCATCAAGTACCTGAAAAAGATCTTGCCCTTCCTCCCTGAGGAGCTAAGAATATCAGTGGTCATTGCGCTCATAACATCTCGCCTTGACTACTTTAATGGTCTGTATTTGAACGCCAACCAGTATTCCCTGAAAAAACTTCAGGTTATTCAGAATGTGGAGGCACGACTGGTTTTGGGAGTTCCTAAACGTCAATCAGTGAGGGCAGGGCTGAGGGCTCTTCATCGGCTCCCAGTGAGGAAAACACTGTCGTTCAAAGCCCTATGTTTAGTCTTTAAGGCCTTAAATCATCAGGGCTCTGACAATTTGAGGACCATGTTTAATTGGTATCGTCCTAGTAGACAGTTACGATCATCTGGTCAGAGGAAAGTTATAATCCCCCGCATCAGGAAGGCCAGATGGGGTGAGCGGGCAGTCTCTGTGGCACCTGCTAGGCTATGGAATACTCTCCCAGTACATATTGCTAGCATTGCTGCATTTCACAAGAACGCGAAAACATGGCTTTTTCCCCAATCATAATAGCTGCTTGGTTCTCCCCTATATTCTCTCACTGGTTGCAGCGCTTTGATGCCTTTGGTTTATTGCGCTCTTTAAATGCATATTTACATTACATTTACAAGATGGCGTTGTACCATCTGATGTCCTAGGAGGTGTAGTTGCAAAGAGTTGGAAATTGTAACAAGAAGGCACTGGCATACACTCTAGATTTACAGGTAGGTGGTGCTGAGAGAAACAGTGGATGGGCGAGCATACAATATTTCTTTTCAAATTTTTCATGAGGGAAGATAGAATGGTCCAAGATTAGCCTGTGTAGAATGTTAAGTAATAGATAAATATGTTCACATCTTGTCAGCACTTATGCTGCCAGTCTCTTGTTAGTCATGGAGAACACACTTTTACCAGTATCACTCATGAGTGTCGTGTTCCCTGATATTTTGCCTATCACAGAGCTACCCTTACTTGCAATCTGTGGATGCCCAGCTGCACAGACGCCCATCAATCGACCTCTCCTTAAACTGTGAAGGGACATGCCCGCTACGAATGTGATCAGCATCATGCCTGAGCAATTGAAAGAACTTCTGCATGAGATCCAAAATCAAGAGACAGTTGTCCACTCTATGTAGTCGCATTGTTGAATCCCTGTGGGTGAAGTAAACTATGTTGTTTGATAGACGAGGCTTTCAATTTTCATGTGACCTAACCAATGCTAGAGTCAGCTCTGAGGAGAACAGTTGGGCCTCAAGCATGCTGCCTTTAACAGGTGCATTCTTAACTGGATTGAGAGCATACCTGCGATCCACATCAGGGTGGGAATCCTTATACAAACTCTCCTGGAGGCACCCTAAAAATAAACTGAAAATTCCACAACTCGGGTCACCCATCCCCATTTAAACAGAGGGACACCGCGGCAGACAGATGTTTAGCCTTAGAACCAAATATCAATAACTTCCTGCAGTTGTTTTAGTAGCAGAATATATTCCCTATGACTCTGCTTCTGCTTAGTCTACCGCCGAGCCCCCCCCCCCCACCAGCCCACTCTCTTTTATCAAACCCTACCAAACTTAGGAAATATGTGCGGTATATCAGGCGAGGAACACTAATCCAAGCAATTCATGACCTTAATGGAAGCTGGTTGAGTTAAGAACCACGCACGCATACACAGGTAGCATTAACATCATTCACAGAAACGTGTGAGACCGAAATAGTCAAGAGTATTAACAAGGACGGCTCCTCCTCGGGAGCGGAGGAGCGTCGCCCCACTTGCTGCGAGTGCAGCAGGCAAACACAAATAAGTAAAATGGCATAATAATCAATATTTGTAAAGCGCGCACATATCACCGCTTAAGGTTTCAAGGCGCTGAGGACCGTTGGGGAGATTAAGTGAGCTTTTGCCCAGAGGCACATGGAGCTGAGCTGCTGCCGGCGATCGAACCATGATCCCTGTGCTCCGAAGTCAGCCGTTCTGGCTGCTGCGCCACACCTCTCCCTTCATTGCATGACAATGCCATTTTATTTTTTTACCACCGCACCGGCTCGCGCTGTGTAGAGCCCGATGGTGGGGGCGGGGTTCAATCCTGCAAATGCAGGATGGCAGCACTTGTCTACAGTGCGCATGTCGATTGGCCGGATTGCGACAGCCAGCCCGACATACGCACTGCAGACCCAGCAATCCAAAGGCTGTGAAACAGCCTGGGGATTGCTGGCACAGGACCCCAGCCTCAAAATGAGCACTGGGTGAGCCTGCTCCCACCAATCCTGGAGCTGCTTTCACAGCATGAGAGCAGCTCCAGGATTGGTTGGAGATGCATTCCACAAGCAGGAAGGAAGTTCTTCCTTTTCATTCCTGCTCGTGAAAAGCTAAGAGGAGTGCTGCAGCGGTCATGCTCCCGAATTTATGGTGAGTCACGCACCATCACGCCTCACCATTATTTAATTACAGTGGCCGCCACTGAGTATTAAATGACAGAGTGGGATAAGGTCATAGCATATCATCAAAAAGTATCACGTAATGCAAAGCTTAAATATATTCAGTTTAACATATTGCATAGAGCCTACCTCACACCTGGTAAAATTAACAAAATATTCCCTTATTCATCACTGGCTGTCCTTCGCCTTAAGTGGGATTAAAACACATGCTGTAGCATTGGCCCGCCATAACAGATTATTGGAGAGACATTCTTGATGAGCTGACAGAAGTGATACGTCTGATTGAATATTGTATGCTCCGTCTATACAGATGAAAAATGGACAGTAACATTGGTAACGGCTTCCCCCTTAAGGTGGAAAGCCAGGGCACCTCCAACCTTCACTAACTGGTTGAAAGGGACACTTTGCTGGGAAGACGCTGAGAATGCAAAAGGTCTGAGGAAGCACCGTATGGACTGGGCCACTGGAATTGTGCGATTCTGTGGCCACAGCGTTTTTCATATAATTATGATTTTTTGGCAGCATTTGCCACACAATCCACCATCTGCAGCATAATCTACAGATTTTAACAAAAAAAACGTTTCTAGCTCAAATGGATAAAAAGGTTACTAAAAAGATTGCACATGTGTTTGTGCGCAATGGAAGGCCCTTCACAAAGGTTAACTGATCAGCTTTGAGTTGCTTATTTCCATATTTCTTTGTTAAACTGGTAGGATGAAGTAAAATCTTTGCCCTGACGGTATTGCATGCATAAAAATTTCAAAATAATGAAGTAATACTGTAAAAAAAATGTGCTGCATTATTCTGTATAATTTGCCTTTTCTTACAGCATAATTTACTCGACCCTGCCGCATAATTTGGTGCAACCCTACCGCATAATTCCTGTGGCCCTGTCCATAGCATAACAATGGGACGAAATAGTACACACAATTAGCAACGATGTAAAACCTCGTGGACTATCAGATGACTGAACCTAGGTTTCTGCATCTGAGTTGAACAAATCATTCCTCGTGTTAGTAATTCTGCCTCCTTCGTTAATAAACCACACACAGGACAGGCCAGACACATTTAGTCTACAAATACGTTTGTTGTGACGAGCAGTTAGCCGAATTTACTGAGAATGTCACGGATCAGAGCACAGTTGCTGGTTTCCCTGATATCCACATGCAATTATTTGGTTTTTTTGCAGTAAGTTACTAATAACTCATCCTGAAACTCATACGCTAACCTTTTCTACTTCGGTAACATAAAAAAATTACGATTATCAATGGTAGGTAAGTAGTCATATTTGGCTTATTGAAATATCAATACAGATAATTTATATTTAAAAAAAAAAAAACACTTAGCCCAAAATGTGGGTACGAGATGTTCACTGTCGACCACAGACGTTTTAGCGTCAAGGGTTCCAAGCAAAATGAATGAGTGATACCATGGTTCAAAAGAAGCAACACTTCAGAGGAGACAGACAAACCTCAAAGATATTCAACAATCACAGGTGATGTTTGCCCTTTTCGTGGCTTATCATTCCCTTGTTGCTGACATGCTTTAAAAGAGCTATGAAGCTTAAGGAATGTACAATATCAAATAGCCTAAATGGTTTGCATATAAAACCCCTTTGAGCTGCATTTGTTGACATATTTCTGGAGAAAGTCTTGTGTTTCTGGTAACTGATGTGGCGTCATCATTGAGTGAGACACAGCTTTGCATTTTCCTTGGCTCCTGTTTCCACATTTGTGGCGACCCGGCTGGTGGCAGAGACAGAGACTTCAGGGAACATTTCATTGTGCTGCTGAAAGACGTCTCCTGGGCTTGCTTTGTCGAACAATACCACTTGTTCTGAAGCCAGCGCCATGACAGGAGGGGCGGCGACCTCCCCGCGGGATTAAAATTCCTCACGTTTCGGTTTGTTTGCGCAGGCTTTTGCAGATTTGGGGACCGTGACCTGAAGCGAGCCTCCAAGAGGTTCTCTAAATGATTTTGTCTGAGCCTTTTGCAAACATGCTCACAGGTGAAAGGCTGACAGTAAAGCCACAGACATGTGGTGAGCGTTTCTTCCAGCCCGCCAGTCTGAGTGATTTTCATTGGAGTATGGGCTGGCCGTGACCCCTGCAATAGAGATATCAACGAGGCCAGTCACTAACACGGTCCCTGCCCGGCCTGCATGTTTGTACTTTGATCACCTAGGAAACACGGTTTCCCCAATCCCAGAGATTCCCAGCCTTCCTGACAGGTTGGCACATGGACCCAGGACCAGTTACTCATTTAACGGGCGACTTGTAAAGTTCAAAGCTGTATGCACCAGACACGAGTCTTACGGAGGGAAAAGAACACGTATTTACTCTCTCCCTCACAGGTACTCGGAGGAGTATTTAATCTGCGTGCAGTCTTATACACAGCTGTTCTTTTTTTAAAGTAAAATATCGCTATTGTGCAAAAAACTAATTTTTTTCTATTTACTGATCCAGGTAGCATCCACCATTTTAGAGCCGTATAATTAAAAAATAAAAGCAAATAGTGCTCACGTCATTCCGCTGGCGTGTACATACGCGGTAACGCATGCGCGTCAGTGGAACGATGTGACCGCCATTGTACATTTAATTATGTATTTTGATGCCACACAGCGTCCTGATGCAGTACCGGACTGCCAAAAGCAATTGCAAAGCTAATACATTGGACCTGTTAGCTTCTGCCAATGCTTGTTATGCAAAGTTTTGAGGCCCTGATAAGAAGCTCTCCCACGGACATTGCCGGGAAACAAGCTGTAAGCTAATCATACCGTCCCGAGGTCATGTTAAGTATCCGCAGTACCGCCATTTTATGAGCTATCAGAAAATGTTGTGGCCGTTAGCCAACTTAGTAGCAATCACATATCGGCCTCGGAAGGATGGAAGCTCTAGTGAGCCTTTCCATGACACTTTAAGCTTTCAGCAGCAAGTGATGAACTCGGCCAGCTATGTACACTGGCTTCTGCAAAGCGGTGTTCGTCTCCTTCCAGGTACCCCAAACGTTTGAACGAAGATCCCAGTGTGGAGGAGAAGGGGGTTGTTTTAATATTAGATGCGAGTTCCTCTGTAATGTATAACATCTATGCACTTTTAACAAGGCCTCCTGCAAAGGATCCCGGCCAGGACTTTCAGTGCTGCTTTTACACTCACCACACATCTTAGTTGTGACTGTCTGCCAGTATTGTGTGCTATTAACAGGGATATATTCTTTTATATGCGAGCTGTGTGCGCTCTTCCCCGTGGGATGCGGCGTGCGTGCTCGGCGTCACCTGTTCCAAGCAGAACCCTGAGCTCGAGGCCCTGAAGCCGCCCCGCAGACACGATCTGAGCGAAAGAAGAAATAGATTCAGTAGCAGAGACAATACATCTTGAAGATCCTGCGCCACTAATAACTGAAAACCCCACGCAGCCCCGGTTGTTTCAAGGCCTGCGGTGCCAGTGGTTAGTCTGGTCGAACAGGCTGTCTCTGCGCCAAGAGGTTCCTTCAATTAGCACTTCAAACTTTCACTAAAGTGTCACCATTTCCAGAGGATGCGTTCACTTCTGCTGGCTCTCTGCACTGCAAGCCTCTCCTAGATGAGCTTCTCTGGAGATCATAGTGCCAGGCTGATATGAGAGCGGGTGCAGAGGGAACCCAGTGGTTCAAGACATTTTATATTCTCCAACCAATTGAAATCCTGTACTTGCAGCAAGGAGCACCTTCTGTGGCGCAAACCTCTTATTCCCTGCAGAAGAGTCACAGGACAGCTCATGTCTCGCTTGCTGTCTCTTGAATAGGCTGTGCCGGCTAATCTTCATGTCGAAAGGTTACTGCCTGCTTTTTGATCAGGTGTTTTACGCTGTAGTTATCACATTTTTGGTAAATTAAATGTTTTCGAGCTTTGGTGGTGCATAGGCATGAGTACCGAAAGTGTATTTTTCATTGTATGCGTATTTCACGTTTATGCTACAAGGGCGCATACTTTTAATATGCAGGTGTGTTATCACTAGTTGCATCATACAAGCTGCTCTGAGCACTTGTCTTTTGTCTGCCCGTAGAAGATGTGTTGTGAGTAAGCCTGGGCGTAGTTCGCGAAGTAGCGCTACGCGAAGCTACGCAAAGTGCAGTTTGCACTACGCGAGCTACGCGTAGCACTACGCGAACTGCGTAGTGCACTGTTCGCAATGATTGCACAGTGCCGGATGCTTGTCCGCACTGTGCAATCATTGAAAACGGCATCTTGCACAGTGCAAGCTGTCTTTTACTGCCGCTCGAGTAGATTTTTACTCGAGCGGCAGCTTCTCAACGCGGACTGGTAGTTTCTCATCGCGAGCGGTCGCGAGCATACGCGACCACTCGCAATGAGAAACCTGACCTCCCCGCGTTGAGAATCTCGCCGGATGATCATTTTGCTTGCTCGCGGTCGCCAACTTGACGTTGAGGACCGCGAGCAAGCAAAAAATGACCGCTGCACTACGCTACGCTACGCGTGTTTGCACTGTGCTACGTGCAATTCGCGTTGTGCGAAGTTGCGCAAACTACGCAAACTACGCGAGCGTAGCGTAGTGCTTTGCCCAGGGTTAGTTGTGAGTGCAACTTCGTGATTTGGTGTCAACCAAGATTTACATTAGCATGGGGCCCATTTTTTAGGCTGAATTAATTAAAGCAAAAACCTGAAAGTCGCCGACTTTGAGACCTTCACAAAGATTAGATGTTGGTGAGAAATCCTGCAAAAAGTGGGTTTTACAGGAGAAAATGTATTTTAAAAACACTTAGCAAAAGTGTACTCATGCAAAAAACAGGGTTTAGGGAGAAAGTCTCCTGGTTCTAAGTTTACCTTCCAGTAGCTCACAAACATCACACAATTTTGAACTTTTTACTATTATGTGGCAAAAAACATCTTCACAGCCTGCAGGCATGCCCCGTTCTTATTTCTATTTTATTTAAGGATTAACATCTGAAATACCAGATACTTTTCATATGTAGCAGTGCCAAAAGCAGGTCGTGCTTCTGATAGGTGCGTTTCGTCGCTGACACTTCAAACCCTTTGCTGGAGCGTTACGGCGACTATTTGATCCAGACCCGCCATATACCACGAAGGAATTGAATGAATAAAGCTTTGTATAGCTGTGTCTCTGATTCCTCAGGTTTCCGCCATGGTGAAAAGGGTTTTCAGCAGCTGTGTAGTTTCAAAACCATGAACGCCATCCCTGCTGGGAAGCCGCGTTGTAAGCACCAACGCACAGCTACCACCTTACAGTAAAGGCATGCGTTGGGGGCTCCCACTGCCGAAACAAATTGAATTTGCCCGCTCTACAACTTTAAACACCAGACCAAGACCCACAAAGACCGCCCAAAACTGTGCACCCCCTTACTACAGTTTGCTGACAAATGGGCTGTGTGAGTGTCAGATGCAGAGGAGTGACTGAGGCAGTCTGAAGAGTACTGGCAGGAGATCTGTCTCTGGTACTGGGCCAGATAGAGTGGGCTGTGGGTCACTAGGCAGGAATGTTTATTAACATTTTGATTTAGGTATGAGATACAAATGTAATTACATATTATTTTATTGTGTAAAGGTGACAAGATATCATTTTCTTTGATGTAAGTTAAGTGACTATAGGTGTATGTTAGATGAAGATCAAATGTAAATTATGCCCTTCTCTTCCTTTTTTCTATGGATGTACATTTGCTGTGTGTTTATTGTAAACATCTGATAGCAATAACACTTTGGTGCAGTAAGGGCCCCTATCTGCCTTTTCCTCTCTACATGAGACAGTTTAAGTGAGAACCTCTGTAAAGACTTATGTGATTTTCGGACCAGCGTAGCAGTCCAAGGTAGTAGCACATCTTGGGAAGAAATCTTAACTCGGAATGCATTTTTCCTTCTTTTCAGTGCACCATCTGTGCGTCAGGTAAAGCAAGTTCCTTACAGAGGATGTGTTCTGTCCAGCCTGGGAGAACCATCTGCAGCCTCCATTTGCTATTTCATGACCCCAACAAAGAGCTCCTTTTGTACGAAACCCCCCCGGGGACCACAAACAGGCTGTTCTTGTCACCGCTCTCAGTACCACATCTGACGTGGACCATTGGGTCTTGGACAAGACGTCGAGCAGGTGAAAGGCACACTGTTGCAACCCTGAAGGCTTCTGTTTTTAGCAAACTGCATTATATTTCACACGTGTGGTGATTTATCGCAGTTAAGAAGACAATGTGTTCAATCTCGACTGTAATATATGGGTTTCAGTCCATCCCTGCACAATCGCTTTACTGCTCCTCTCTGCATACAGCCGCACCATCGTTCATCTTTTTTTTAGTGATTTGATGTAGCCTGGATCTAGTTTCAGTGAAAAATGTATTTAAGGTGAAGCGATACATAGCACACCAGTAGAGTACTATAGTGTGAGCTGGAAGCTAGAGCCCAGTTTACAGAAATCAGTACGTGATGGGCACAGTGCAGTGGAAATATGTAATAGGGACACTATGCTGGGCGGTCTGCATTATACATCTTAATAATCTAAAGAACAGTGACATAAAGTGGTTTGCTTAAATCGCATGTTTGTTGGGTAAATTCCGAGGCAAGGATTAGAACCTAGGTCTCTAGTTTCAAATCAGCAATTTAGCCATTAGAGCATGTCATCCCAAGCAAGTTCTATTTTGTGTGAACACCCAATGTATAGAAGGATAAATAGCTGCATACTAAAGTTGCGTTTGGCACGAAAAATTGATAATTTAATTACGTCGGTTAAACAGAGATGTCGCGATTCTAAAAACCAACACTGTACTGTTAACAAATCTGATGTAACAGAGACATTGCCTTTTAAAGAAGGTGAGTTGAAAAACAGGTTAAATGCCGAAATATAGAAGCAAAGCAAGTAAACCGAAAGGAAACAAAGAAAAGGTTGCCATTGTTGGTGCTGTCAATTTTAGCCCCAGCTCATCATAGTTGTTGTTGCTCTAAGTGCCTCTGTGAACAGAGGGGGTGTGTGTGGGGGGGCGGGGGGGAGGGGGGCAGAGGGTATTCTGACCATTTGAACTTGAGACCCCCGAGAGAGTCTTTTATTCTAATAAAGCAGCAACATATTGGATATATGACACCCTCTACATCAAACTCTATCACATTAGGGAACCTTAGAACTCCCGCCTGCAGTCTGGCTGGGTACATTACAATCCAGCTGGGATCAGTCGAAGGAATAATTACATCTATTTATTTATTCCGCTCTCAGAATGTTGACACTAGTTTTTCATGCTGTCTCTGTCACTGAGAGTCATAATTAAATAACATGTCAGATGTATCGATCACGTGTTTATAGATTGGGTTGATAGATCCGAGCAGCCTTTTGTCATTTTGACAGCTGCTGAGGCAGAGCAACGAAATGCTACCCCAGGAAGCAGCGCAATGGTGAAGATTTTTTTTTTGTTCTCGCAAACCGCAAATTCCTGATGTCTTGTCATTTTGACATCGCGGCGAGCCATCTCCTCATTTAATTTGAGCACAATATGGCATCTCTTTTCAGACCTAAATTCTATTTGGGAGTTAAAATGACATCACCGCGTGATGGGGCCCGTGGACTGCCTTGGTTACCTGCTAGCTGTCTTGCAATTGGTTTGTGATTTTGGGAACTAAAGGCAAGCTCAGATTGTTGACATCGAAATGCTTAGCAGGGCACATCAAGGACAGATGCAAATACAAGGGCCATTTTCCTATTGGTAACGTGGACCTTGGCGTCTCCCTGTTGAAGCAGAATTATGTGCGCTTTGGCTGCACTTGACTGTCTACCAGAATTGGCAAGTGATATTTTCATAGAACATTGACCTCTCCCTTACTGGCATCTGCTCCGATATAACTTTACAAGTTAATCATGGTCGATTTTAAAGAGTAAGAGGTACATTTTCAGTTTAAGTGTTATTTACTAAATGCCGTAATAAGTAGGGTAAGTCAGGACGTGTAGTGCCAAGCAGCTGAGCCCGGGCTTCATCTTTTGACGCTCAGCTCCACCATCTCACCACTTGGCAACACCTCCTCCCACAATGTAAAACAATTGACACACTACTAACTATTCAAAATATCTTTCCCTCAATTAGTCAAAGCTCCTTTGGGTCATGCTACGCTTTGATTTGTTTTAATAGAGATCCAAGCTGTTTGTTGATCATCCCCTTTGTGACATTTTGCATCTTCTAACAATCATGATTCATAATCTTGAGTTTTGTCTACAGGGCATTTAAACCATCATTAGTTCCTGATAGTGAGATTCTGAATGTATGCGTGTTCAGGCCACTGATTGCCATCTCGTAGACATTGGGACAGTTTAGCACCATTCCATTGTCATTAGAAATATTATATAATGCTGCATTTGTCATCCCTTTGCGTCTTGACAATTGCCACTACTGCCTTTTTTAGTACGTTCAGGTTTTTATTAATAGTCATTGATGCCATATCATGAAATTCAATGCCAAGAACTGCTCTCATTCTACGGCAATTCAAAATTATTGTTTCTTGCCACTTGTGCTCTTATTAGGACATGTCATCGTTCATGCATGATGGTGCTAATCTGTGCCCCAGTGTTTTATTAGTCTTGACGACCCGTGCCTCCCATGTTAATTCAGGACTTCACAGACAGCCAGTGGTACTGTATCACTTGTGTGAACTGTTCTGCTTGATCATTGGTGCACATACTGACAGTTCACAGTTACTGGCCGCTTGCACCAAAGTTTTTCAAACCTTTCTTTATGACCACTGGTGTCATCCCAAGGACACTATTCATGACCAAGCGGCCTTTGAGTTAACTTCTTGATTTATCAGTGCCTCTACAACACGTGCAGATGGTTAGGGTGTTCACTTGTGCCACCAGAGCAAATTCAGATGTGTAAAAGGCTGTAGGTGTCTCTCCAGGTAAGCACATTCAAATAATGATTAATAACTACCAGTGGCACTCCTGTGACCATGATCTTCACTTGGGCCCTCTCATTGACATTTAGACTATTATGACTTTCCATTGCTCCCAGACACAGTCAGAGCGATCACAATGGCACCTGGTGCCATCCCATGGACGTACTGTTAGAGAGGCAACTGGCCCTACCCAAGACCTTCTAGGTCATATGTTTAGGAGTTTGTTCCCTTCTTTCTGCCTGAAATGCGTGGCAGTTCAATTCATGTGTAAGTGATTCTTGCTTATTGGAGATTTAAAATGCTTACTGATTGTTCATCTGAGTCCCGCTGAACACTTCTGAGTTACAGTTTATGGTGTTATGAGCTGTGTCAACGCCATTCTTGACAATGATGTCTGTTTCTGAGACAGATAAGAACCTGCATATTCAAAGTTAATAAAAGGAAGTCAGAAATGATCAATAGCATGAAAGCTAAAGCATCAATTCCTGCGTTTTTAGGCAGTAAGTTCCTGAATACTCAACCATGTTGCTCACAGCTCTCATTGGTGGTATTCCAGGGAAGATGAAGCACACAATCATAGAGCAGGGAGCAGAATGTGCAGGTATGTCAGTGACCGTATATCATGCATACCTGTGTGTTTGCAAGTAATCCAGTTAGTTCCTTCCACTGTTCATGCTCTAAGATCCGGGTGCGAGGTAGACAGATTCTCTAGTTCATCTCGTCCATACAGTGCACATGGCCATGCTGTAGGTGATGGTTGCATCGCTGGCCTCAGTTTTGTGGAAAACAACAGGTTTTCAGTGGCCTGCAAAAAGCTAGTTGGTCAAAAAAATTGTTATTAGCAGGGAAAACCTTTAAAAGTTTTGTGGGCTTCTTCCTCTGTTTGAGCTTTGCTGTATTTCATTTCCGAGATGCATCTTTGAGTAGATTCTGAGGTGCATTTTTGAAGGGATTCTGAGGTGCATATTTGAATGGAGTCTTCTTTTGGGCTGATATGTGAAAATCTTCCTCTCGAGGAGCAAGTCCATGTTCCATGTAAGGAATGATAGGTGATGCCAAGAGCCTTGAAGCCCTTCTTGCAGCTGGAAAAAATATGGGGCGTGATCTGATGTAGTCCTTTATTTGCATGTTCAGAAGTCTTGCTGCAGTGTTTTGGGGTTTGTTGTAATATGCACACCAAGTTCGATGGCACTAGTGTAGTCCAGGAGCAAGAGTGCACAGGTGATGGTCACCTGCACCTGAGAACTGAAACCCAGGAATGGGGAGATTCATTTTAGGTTTCTAAGTCAATGAAGGTAAATCTTATATGTTTTCCTTTTTGTAATTGGTGGTAAGAGCAAAGGAGGGCATGGCTATTACTGATATTCAAACAGCTTGATTATCAGAATAATCCAGTGAGCAATGCACCTCTGCAAACTAAACTAACTGAAGACACATCATTGTTGGACGAAGGCGTCAGAAAATGGAAGCCAAAGCTCTATGACATTTGTTCCCAGTGCAGATGGTCATGGGGCCTGTTCTATAATAGCAGATTGTGAATCATTGACCACCTTTTGATCTCCTGCATTACCTTGGAATAGGTATTGGCCGGATGTAGTGCTGTGATTAATTGCTTTGAGTATTTGTGAATATTTCTGTGCATACATTTATGAGATTGGACTTGAGCATTGACTGGCAACTAGTGTACTGATATCTGAAAGAGACACGTTAGTGACAGATTCTTTACCTTAGAATATCCCCAGGCGTCAGGCTGGATCCGGAAAGTTTTTGCGTAGCAGTACCCTTGCGCGTCGGTAGGCGGCGTCGTGCGGCTCCGCGTCCGTCGTCGGCGTCGTGATCGCCGGGATGACGTCGCGGGCAGTACTTAGGCGCCGCCCCTGCGCGCTGTCAGTTCTTCTTTTTCCGCGCCAGCAAGCGCAGATCCGGGAAGAGCAGTGCCCTGGTCATTTTTTGACCAAACTTTTTGGTGAATTTTTCACTTTTTTTCTCAATCGACTTCAAGGTGTCGTAGGGATGCCCGGGTTTAAACATTGCGGCGCCTGTGCTCGGATGATGTCCGTCACAGACCCGCATTGGGAGTGTCTCTTCTGCCTCGGCCGAGGCCACGACACGGAGTCTTGTACCGACTGCCAGGCCCTCAACCCGAAAGCTTTGCGAGAGCGGTCTCGAAAGCTCCTCGAGGCCCGGCATTCGGCTCCGCGGAAGCCCCGGTCGCGTGAGAGGTCCAGGGGTCGATCGCGGAGTCCACACCGGTCGCCGGCATCGAAGTCTTCTTCGTCCGGTAAGTCGAAACACAAAAAGTCCAAAAGCATCATCGCTCTAGGACTTCGCCTCGCCGGTCTCGCGACTCGGCTGAGGCCCCTCCCGGCACCGTCCCCGCCGCCCGGACATGCCTGTGGAGTCGCCCCGCAATACCCGCCCTTCCCGGGTTCGGGGCGGATCCGGCCAAAGTGCAGGAATTCCTGTCGGCCATGGCCCGCCTCTTCGGGCCTCCAGGTCCCTCCGGTGCGCCTTCGGGCCCGCGGGCCCTGATGGGGTTGCTCCGGCGCCGCCGACGGCTCCGGCGCCGCCCGTGCCTCCAGCCTCGATCCCGGCTCCGGCTTCGGCCCCGGCCTCGATCCCGGCTCCGCAACCCCCATCGACGCCGGTCGACCTAACAACACCTCCGCCGGCGCCGATGTCTCCGGTGCCGCTCTCGACGCCGCCTGGGGCTCCGGGCGGCGTCGTTCCTCAGTTCCTTCCGGCTCCAGACATGGACCCGGCCCGGCGTCGCTCGACGCCGGTTCCGGCGCCGATGAGACCTTGGGTCCCAAATGTCCCTCCTCCCCTTATTTTGAACCTGAGGAGGACCAGGAGGACTGGGAGGGGTCTGATGACCCTCTGACACAACAGTGTCAGTACGATGAGGACTGGACAGAGGGTCTAGGGGATGCCAGTGGTCTAGATACTTCCCCTGACACTGGCATGCTGTCTCCTCCCGTGGCTACGTAGGAGGGAGCCAATTTTGCAACGGTCTTGCGTAGGGCGGCTGGAGCCTTACATCTCCAACTCCCTGCTGTGGCGGTCAAGGTTAATCTCTTGACAGAGGTGCTTCAGCCGGCAGCCTCCTCTACGGAGACTGTGCTGCCGTTTAACGACGCCCTCACTGACGTTCTTTTGGGCGCCTGGTCCAAGCCCAACACTGGGGCTCCTGTGGATAGGAACGTGTCCCGACGCCATCGCCCAGCTCCGGGCGACCCCCTGTTTCTCTCTGTCCACCCCACCCCTGAGAGCTTGGTTGTCCAAGCCTCCGCTTCCCAAACCGCCTTCCCTACCGCCCCTCCGGATAGGGAATCCAAACGCCTGGATCAATTTGGGAAGAAGGGTTTTTCTTCCTCCAGTGCTGGCTTGCGGTCCATCAACACCGCTTGCCTTTTGGGCCGATATACCCACTCCTTGTGGGATTCGGTGGCGAATGTTTTGCCCCAGTGTTCTGAGGAGGTCCAGACACTGCTTTCCCGCGCCATTGCGGAAGGAAGGGATGCGGCCAAATACACAATCAGATGTGGCCTTGATACCGCCGACTCGCTGGGCAGGTCTATTGCAACGACGGTGGCGCTACGACGCCACGCCTGGCTGAGAACCACTGGTTTTTCAGGGGATGTCCAGAATACTCTCATGGACATGCCCTTTGATGGAGTCGGTCTTTTTGGGTCCAAAGCAGACCATGCGTTGGAGCGCTTTAAGGACTCACGGGCTACTGCAAAGTCCCTGGGCCTTTCTGCTACACGCACTCCGCTGACTTCTGCTTTTCGCCCCTATCGTGGCCACGGTAGGGGCGCCCTTCACGTCAGCAGCCCAGCCACCGGCCCGCGCAGCAGGCGTCTTCGCGTGGCCGAGGACGTGGATTCCGCCGTGGCGGATCGGGCAACCAGCGTGCGGGTCAGGCCACCACCTCCAACCCGTCCGCGGCCTCCAAACCCTCCTAGTCCCTCCTTTCAGGTGCACAGCACGCCAGTAGGGGCAGGGTCCGCCATCACCTTCCCCACTGGCGTACCATCACGCCGGACAGGTGGGTCTTGGACATTGTCCGAAGGGGCTACTCCCTCCCCTTCGAGTCCACCCCCCAGCCATGCCACCTCAATTCCACCGCATGTCAGGGGATCACTTGGTACTTCTGCAGAAGGAAGTCACGGCCCTCTTGGCCAAGAGGGCCATCGAGCATGTTCCGACCCCAGAAGTAGGGCGTGGTTGCTACTCCCACTACTTCCTGGTGCCCAAAAAGGACAAGGAGGACATGCGTCCTATCTTGGACCTCCGGAACGTCAATCGCTTCCTCCGGAAGGAGAAGTTCAAGATGCTCACCCTAGCTCAGGTCTTGACTGCCCTCGACCCTGGAGACTGGTTGGTAGCGTTGGACTTGCAGGACGCATATTTCCACATCCCCGTCCTGCCGGCCCACCGGCGTTACCTTCGGTTCACGGTAGGCCTCGAGCATTTTCAGTTCACCGTGCTCCCCTTTGGCCTTACCAGTGCCCCTCGGGTGTTCACGAAAGTGATGGCGGTGGTCGCAGCTCATCTGCGCCGGGCAGGGGTTTCAGTCTTCCCCTACCTCGACGACTGGCTGCTGAAGGCGGGCTCGTCCCAGGCAGTCGTCTCCCACCTCCAGACTACGGCCGAACTCCTGCACTTGCTGGGGTTCTCCATCAATGTGCCGAAGTCGCATCTGATTCCTTCTCCACAGCTCCTTTTCATCGGAGCAGTTCTGGACACGACGCAGTTTCGGGCCTATCCTCCCGAACGGCGAGTCCGGGATATTCAGGCTATGATTCCGATCTTTCAGCCTTTATCCTGGGTTTCGGTACGGATGACCCTGAGGCTGCTGGGCCTCATGGCCTCCTGCATCCTGCTGGTCAATCATGCCAGATGGCATATGCGGGCTCTGCAGTGGGACCTGAAGTTCCAGTGGGCGCAGCACCAGGGCAACCTGTCCGATCACGTCCAGATCTCGGAGGGGACTGCAAAACAGTTGCAGTGGTGGCTCTCGAACCGGCAATGGGTCATGGGCAGATCCTCTCCCTTCCCCAGCCAGAGCACACAGTTGTGACGGACGCGTCCCTTCTGGGATGGGGCGGTCACATGGGAGAGGCGGAGATCAGAGGCCTCTGGTCTCCGGCGGAGTCCCGGCTCCATATCAACCTTCTGGAGCTCCGGGCGATCCGACTTGCACTCAAGGCATTCCTTCCCTCTGTCAAAGGGAAGGTAGTGCAGGTGTTCACAGACAACACCACCGCCATGTGGTACTGCAACAAACAAGGCGGGGTGGGGTCGTGGACCCTTTGTCAGGAGGCTCTGCGCCTCTGGACATGGCTGGAACATCAGGGCATGTTCCTGATGGTTCAACACCTGGCAGGTTCGCTGAACGCCAGGGCGGACGAACTCAGCCGCAGGTGCATGATGGATCACGAATGGCGTATTCAATCGGAAGTGGCGCAAGGACTCTTTCTACAGTGGGGAGAGCCTTGGTTAGATCTATTCGCCACCGAAGAGAACGCGCAATGTCATCAGTTCTGCGCGTTGGAATTTCCAAGGCGGCACTCGCTCGGCGACGCTTTTCGTCACGAGTGGAGTTGCGGTCTATTGTACGCCTTTCCGCCTATACCACTTCTACCCAGAGTGTTGAAGAAGATTCGGCACGACCGGGCCCAAGTCATTCTTGTGGCTCCGGACTGGGCTCGAAGAGTTTGGTATCCCGAGCTACTCAATATGAGCGTAGATCCCCCGATCCGTCTGCCTCTTCGGGAGGATCTTCTGTCGCAGCAGCAGGGGACGGTCCTCCACCCGAACCTGTCCAGTCTACACCTGCTTGCGTGGAGATTGAGCGGCGGCAGTTGATTCCTTTCGACTTGCCTCCCGAAGTTTGTGATGTGATTCTGGCAGCCAGGCGTCCCTCCACTAAGGTGGTATACGCCTGCAGGTGGAACACATTTGTGGCATGGTGCACAGCAAAGGCTGTGAATCCCCTTTCTGCCCCTCTTTCTGAGGTCCTTCTGTTCCTTCTCTCTCTGGCCCAACAGGGTTCTGCCCTGGGTACCATCAAGGGTTATCTTTGTGCTATCTCGGCCTTCCTCAGGCTCCCTGATCAGCCCTCCCTTTTTAAGTCCCCTGTTGTTAACAGGTTCTTAAAAGGCATTACTCACCTCTTCCCTCCTGTTCCGTTTGTGATGCCTCAGTGGGACTTGAACTTGGTTCTTACCTTTTTAATGTGCGCTCCCTTTGAGCCTCTACATAACTGTCCTCTTCGTCTTCTGACTCTGAAGACAGCCTTTCTGGTGGCCATCACCTCTGCTCGGCGGGTGAGTGAGCTCCAGGCTCTATCTTGCAAACCTCCCTTTCTGTCTGTTCATCCAGACAAGGTTGTTCTTCGGACGCGTCCGTCCTTCTTGCCAAAGGTGGTTACTGCTTTCCACATTGGGCAGACCATCACTTTGCCCACCTTCTTTCCGCCTCCGCATCCTTCCAGAGAGGAAGAGAGGCTCCACCGTCTGGACCCAAAACGTGCGCTCTCCTTCTATATTGACCGCACAAAACACTTCCGGGTGGATGACCAGCTCTTTGTTGGCTACGTGGGCGCCAAAAGGTCGGGCGGTGCACAAGAGGACCATCTCCCGCTGGGTTACCTTGTGCATCAAGACCTGCTATTCTTTGGCTAAGAAGGAGCCTCCTGTTGGGCTGCGTGCCCATTCCACCAGGGCAACGGCTGCTACCACGGCCTTGGGCCGCGGTGTTCCGCTGCCGGTTATCTGTCAGGCAGCTATGTGGGCCTCGCTGCACACGTTTACAAAGCATTACTGCCTTGACAGTCAGGTCCGGAGGGACGGCTTCTTTGGCCGTTCTGTCCTCCAGGACTTCCTTGTCTGATCTTTGTTCGCAGACCCACCACCGGAGTTGGTATTGCTGGGGTATCTATTCTAAGGTAAGGAATCTGTCACTAACGTGTCTCTTTCAGATGCACAAGTTACTAACTTGTGTAACGATATATCTGTAAGAGACAGTAGTTAGTGACAGATTCCTTACCGCCCACCCATCTTCCCCGTTCTGCGAACTGATTTCTAGGGTTAAGGACATCCCTTTCAGGGCCCTAGTATTTTTCAGACACCTATGTCAGCTTCTTGCATGGCTCTGCGTTCCTGGCGCGGAAAGTCGTGTACAGAACTGACGTCAGCGCGCAGGGGCGGCGCCTAAGTACTGCCCGCGACGTCATCCCGGCGATCACGACGCCGACGACGGACGTGGAGCCGCACGACGCCGCCTACCGACGCGCAAGGGTACTGCTACGCAAAAACTTTCCGGATCCAGCCTGACGCCTGGGGATATTCTAAGGTAAGGAATCTGTCACTAACTACTGTCTCTTACAGATATATCGTTACACAAGTTAGTAACTTGTGCATTAGGGCCGCAGAGGTTGGTTACATGTTCTCTACCGTGAATTGTGTGGGTTGTTTATTCTTTTAACATTTAAGAGAACTGTTTTAGAGAGCATATTAATGTGGTGCTTTACAGTGGATGGATTTTAAACCCAGTGGCAGCCGCCACACCCGAAGTGGGGGAAGAGGGGACAGGGGACGGGAAAATCAATAATTTAAAAAAACGTACCTTTCGCTACTGCCTCCGACGGCCGCTTTAGTGCTCTCCCAGAAGTCTCTGGGAAGCCAGATGCTGCCCAGCCAATCCAGACGCTGCTCTCTATGAGAGCAGCACCAGGATTGGTCTAAGCGGCCTGCTCTGCCGCTCAGACACTGCCTTGTAGCCTGCAGCTTTTCTCCAACCCGGCTGTGAACACAGCTGGATTGGAGAAATAGAAGTGCACAGATTGAGATTTGCTGTACTTATATGCGCACTTCTAACTACCCACTCTTGCCTGTCAGGGCTCCCCCGCCCTACACGCATGCCAGAGCCAGTCACAGAAAAATAAAATGATATTGTTTCAATATCATTTTATTTTTCTGTGGCCGACTCTGATGAGTGGGGTGACGCTCCTCCGGCATTACAGAGGAGCCGCCCCTGTTTAAACCTACATTTGATACTTGCCCTCAGCTATTTGGAACTTGCGCCTGACAATCGAAATGAGAAAAAGATACTTTATGGAATTGTACTCAATACTGTAAATCCACATATTGATGACATTTGTGTACGTTGATTGGTGGTATTTCACTCATTGAAACTTGTTTGATTGAATTTGGACCAACTACAGTGCGTGCTGAGGAATTAAAATAGAAAAGGGGATACAAAGCAATATTTGGTGTGACTTCTTAGACCAGGAGCCATGTGGCTACCCCGAATTTCCTGTCCTGGTACACCCTCCCCTTTGCACCTTGGGGCAGACAGCTGAGAGTGTTCTGAAACTGACAGGGCTGAACAAATCAATATCACATATGTCTCAATGATCCTCTCTTCCAGATCAATTATCTTTTGAAAAGAATCATATTGTCTTTGTGTTCATCACGCTATGCACACCAAGCCCTATCCAGCAAGTGTGTCTGGCCATACACAGGGCTCTTGAGCTGGTCCATTTCCTGGATGTTTATATCAGCTTTTCTTATAATAACATAAGCTTTGTCAAATTTGCTCTGATTTAACAGGCGGAAACAAACACACCAAGATTACGTTTCCTTCACTAAATGTGCCTGGTTTGCTGTGTGGCTCGGCCAAAACGAGGACAAGCAGGTCTCTCTTCTGATCTACTGCATGTCTTAGTATTAAAATGTAGAGTAATATACTCCTTCATTCTAATGAGCTTTGCAGCTCTGACCTAAAAAAGTGTCGCCCAGCTTCTTTGAAATGAGTTTCCTACAACTTGTCCTGAGCTGATTGTGTGTTTTAGGGGAGGTTAAATGGGTTAAGATCCTTAGCTCTCCTAAAGCCACCGCCAGTGATTCCTTATTAATCTTTTTCACCCCCTAAGACATCATCTGCAGATCTCGGCGGATTTGCTGCACCGGATAACATGCTCGACTCATCCACAGCTCCCAAGGCATGGCTAGAGATGAAGGAGGGGCGCCAGCGCGACCGAGCATGAAGACTGGCTTCATATTATATGTGATTCATGACAACGTGCCAATTTTTATGAGTGTATGTGGGCCTGGATCTGTAAAATACATCCAGGTATCCTCACATCATGACCCAGCTGCAAGTGGAGAGGTGTGGTGCAGCGGCCAGGGCAGCTGACTTCGGAGCACAGGGTTCACGGTTCGATCCCCGGCTCCGGCGGCAGCTCAGCTCAGCACCATGTGACTCTGGGCAATAGCTCACTTAATTTCCACTACGGCCCCCAGCGCCTTGAGACCCGTAAGGGTGAGTAGCTGCGCTATATAAAAATGGACTTACTCACAGTTTGCTCATTTGCTGCGACTCTGTTTCCATAATTCCAAATACTTGTTATTTATGTTTACTGGGTGTCACAGGAGCCTGGACTGACTAATAGGTGACATGTTGGAGCTCTGAATAAATGAGTTTGATGGCATTTTACTCAATGGCAGAGTCTCCCATTGCTTCTAGCGAAGCATTGCATTTGTTCAGAGGACTTGTGCCACCCGGTACTTGAAACATATGAATACCAAGAGAAGTTTATTGTACGTCTTGGTTTGTGTGTCAGAGTCGTAATATCTTTGTCATTCGTTTTTATTATCAACAGTAGTTTTTAACGTAAGTTTATTGTTTAGCTGTAAAGCGCAGCAATGGTGTCTTTTAGAGGTACAGTGACCCCTTATCGGTGTCGTAGGTCGCTCCTGCTAGTTTGTACAGCGTCGTCGGGTGATTGTAGAGGTGCCCTAGGTATGACTTGTGTTACACAGGACTGCACTTTTCAAATTTTGCTATAACAGTTTTGTTTGGAGGGGAGGAGGACAGTTTGGCTTTATAGCTTGTTGAAGGAGGTATATCAAGCCTTTCATTGTAGTGGCTGGAGCACGGAGGGCTTCTGGGTAGACCAGGGAAAGCGTATTTGACTCGTGATTGGTTTGCAGAAGGTAATATGGTGACCTGGCGGCAGTAGGGCACAGTGTTTAGTTTTCTGTGGTGAATAACTATAATCTTCCAGCTTGCCTTGGTGAAGATGACTGCACTAGTTAGTTTACAGTTGGTGCCTGCGAGGGTGAAGCTCCGCAAATGAGAAGTAACAAACCTTTGTTTCTGCAACGCAAGCTTAGACTACTGCCCGCTGGCACCACTGCATGGAACACATTCCTTATCCCCCCAGCTTGATTGTATCTATTTAGCAACTTTTTCTGTGTATTAAAAGCACTCCCCAGTCTCACCCCGAAAGGGCAGTGTTGGAAATGGCCCTTTTTGCAGGGTCACCCCTAAACTTTTTGCCCGCCTCCTGTATTTTTGCTGACCTGTTTCTGTTGGTTTTATGACTCTGGGCACTATACCACTGCTGTTCAGTGCTAAAGTGCATATGCTCTCCCTTTGTAAATATGACTATGTGAATTGGTATATCCCTGATTGGCTTATTTGGTTTACCTGTTAGTCCCTAGTAGTGTGGCCTGTGTGTGCCCAGGGCTGGTAAACCAAATGCTGCTGGTGGGCCTGCAGCACTGATGTGTGCCTCCCTCAGAAGCAGCTTGTAAAGTGTGTCTCAGACCTGCCACTGCAGTGTCTGTGTGCAGTCCAGAACTGCCATCTTGGCTGTGAAGTGCACCCACTTCCCAGCCCCTGAACCTTCCCTTGGCATCTTGTAAGTCACCCCTATGGTAGGGTGCATTGTATGTGTAAGGTAGGATATGCCTTGGTGTGTGTAGCATGTCCTGGTAGTGAATTATGTCCCATTTCGTTTTTCACTACTGTAAGGCTACCTGTTCCTCATAGGCTAGAATGGGCAGTTTGACTATTACATTCTATAGTCCTAACTGACCCCAGGAACATGGTAGAAAAACGAATTTAGTATGCCTGAGCTCAGAATATTAAAATACATCTTTTAGTGAAGTTTATTTTTATATTCTGTGTTTGAAAATACCACTTTTAGAAAGTAGGTATTTTCTTGCCTAAGCCTTCCAGTGTGCTCTGCTGTTATGTGTATTGGCTGTCTGGTTTTAGAGGGGCAGGGCAGGCTGAGTCAGACCTGGGTTGAATAGAGAGATCTGCATTTAGAGTGTGGGGAGGGGTGGCTCCTTGACCTGAATAGGGCTGTGCCTGGCAAGGTGAATGCTGGCTCCACTTCCTACTGTGTGTCTGCTAGCAGACCCCCTCTTTCTGAAAGGAAGAATGCAGCCTGGTAAACAAAGTGCTCCAGGCCTGAGCAGAACTGGTTCTGGCTAGGTTCAGTGACTGGTAGCTTCAAAGATCAAAGGCTTTTGGGGTATAAATATCTGTGCTCATGCCCCTACATTTTGTATTGCTTTTGGATCTGGAGAGGAAACTCTGTCCGTGCCACTGGAGGAATCTGCAGGAAGTGACTGTCCTTGTGCTTGTGTGTTGTTTCTTGCACTGGCCTGCAGCAGTGACCACTGGACCTTGAAGAAGTGGAAAAGGAACTTTTGAGAGAACTTTTATTTTTGTTACAGCAATTACCCAAGGGCTAGGAAAAGAGCTAGCCTCCTGCTGGAGTCTCAGGCACATCTGACTCCACCACCAACCTCCTGCTTCCTCCCTGCGAGGATTGCTATCTGCTGATGAGGCTCCTGTGAGTTCCAGGGCCTCTAGTTTTGCTTCAGAGAAAAGAGTGCTGGAAAACGTCGCTAACGCACGTTTGCGAGCCGCTGCAGCCGAGAGCGCTGGAAAAATCATCGCGCTGCTGCCGCTGGGTGCTCGCAACACGAAACCATCGCTAACGCCACTTTGCGAGCCGCTGCAGCTGAGACGCGCTGGAAAAATCATCGCGCTGCTGTCGCCGAGCGCTCGCAACCCCTAAAGAAATCATCGCTTCAAGACATCGCTTTGCGGACGCCGTGCGTCCGCCATTTTCATCGCATCGCACCGGATTTCGTCGCTCCCTCGCGGAGCGTCATCTCTTCGCATCGCAACACAATCGCACAGCGCAACAGGATCGTCGCATCGACTTCTCCCTCGCGGCAAGAAAGTCATCGCATCGGCGGCCAGCGTGCAGAAGTTGGTCGCAGTGTCTCCGCACGCATCACGCAGATCGGCGCATCATCCTCCCTTGCGGCAAGGATTTCAACGCATCGCCGGCCTCGCGTGCCGAGAATCATCGCTACCACTTCTTTGCGACATTTTGTTGGTTTTGCTACTAAACCCAGGTACTTTGTGAGAGAAAGGGTCGCAGAGACCACTGCTTTGAATTTGAACCTTATTTTTTTGTAACCTTTGAACTATTTTTTGACAGTCCTTCAACAGCCATCCTATTTTTGACAGTCTTATGAGAGAAAGGGTCGCAGAGACCACTGCCTTGAATTTGAACCTTATTTTTGCAACCTCTGAACGAGAAAGGGGCGCAGAGACCCCTGCCTTGAATTTGAACCTTATTCTTGCAACCTTTGAACTATCTTTGACAGCCCTTCAACAGCTATCCTATTTTTGACAGTATTGTGGCTTTTACAGTTATTGGTCTTGTGATAAATCTGCCTTTATATAAAGATACTTATTTTTTATAACTACTTGTGTGGTGTCCCTCTGTAGTGTTCCTCACTGTGTTACTGTGTATGGTCATAAATGCTTCACACCCTGCCTCTGAGATAAGCCTACCTGCTCGTGCTACGTTACCACAGGGTTGAGCAGGGGTATTAAAGAGGGTAGCCCTCTCACTCTGACTTAAGAAGAAGGGTCCCTACTTGGACAGTGGCCAGCCATTGCCAACTAGAGACCCCCATTTCTAACATTGGTGGGCAGCGGTGAGGATCTGGACTTGCATTTATGATCGCATACAATAATTATAGTGTACACTACTAGTGAGTGCAGACCATAACGTACCGCACACATTTCCTGAGAGTTTTTGGGATCCTATATTGTGATTGATATTGCCGGTGATTTTTCACCCGCGCCCATTTTTTGAGAGTTTTTGGATCCCATATTGTAATTGATATTGCCGGTGATTTTTCACCTGCGCACATTTTTTGAGAGTTTTTGGATCCCATATTGTAATTGATATTGCCGGTGCTTTTTCACCCGCACACATTTCTGAGAGTTTTTGGGATCCTATATTGTGATTGATATTGCCGGTGATTTTTCACCCGCATACATTTTTTTTTAGAAGTTTTCTTCTATCTTTTATTGATATTGCCCGTGATTGTTACAATGGGCAAGCCTATGTTTTATTGATATTGCCAGTGATAGTACCTGCATACCTTTTTGAGAATTGTTGGATCCTATATTGTGATTGATATTGCCGGTGATTTTTTACCCGCATACATTTTCTTGAGAAGTTTTCGTCTATCTTTTATTGATATTGCCCGTGATTGTTACAATGGGCAAGCCTATTGTTTATTGATATTGCCGGTGATAGTACCCGCATACATTTTTGAAAGTTTTTGGATCCTATATTGTGATTGATATTGCCGGTGATTTTTTACCCGCATACATTTTCTTGAGAAGTTTTCTTCTATCTGTTATTGATATTGCCCGTGATTGTTACAACGGGCAAGCCTATTTGTTTTATTATTGATATTGCCAGATATTGCTACAATGGGTCTTGCTGAAATGAGACCTACCTTTATATAGATGATCTGTTAACCTACAGTCTAGAGGAGCTAAGGGGGTTCTGTGAGGAGAAGGGCTTAGCAGTGAGTAGGAAGGAGACTCAGCTATCCCTGCAGACATCCCTGAGACTTTGGCAACAAGACAGATGGAGATTCTTGGAGTCCCAGTACACCTACCAAGAGGGTAGTTGGTCTGAGGGTGGCTCTGGAGAGTCTGAAGAGGAGGAAGAAAGTGTTATGGAATATCTCATAGGTGGGGAGTTCCTTGATGAGTCTAGTGCCTATGGTAGTGCCAGATTCCCCTCAGGGTCCCCAGAGGAGTTGGTGGACAGGCGGGAAGGTCCCATAGGTAGGGAGTCCCTTGCTGGATCTAGTGCACAGGGTAGCACCCAATCCCCTTCATGGTCCCCAGAGGAGTTGGGCAGACAGAGGGAGAGGGAGTACCAGCTGGAATTGGAGAGGCTCCAAATAGAGATTGCCCAGCTGGAGGCGCACCTAGCGCAGATAGCAGAAAAGGAGAAGTTAGCTCAAGAGGGTAGGTTACCCCTGGAGCGCAGTTTTAATTGTCTGGATTCCCCAGAGAGGGTGGGGTCCAGTGGTGGCAGCCAAATTGAAGTATATAGTGATGACAGTGTAGTACACCCACCCAGAGATGTAGCACCTGACTTGAAGGAGGGGGTTGATCTACACCAGGGGATTCAAGGATATGAGGTAGCTCCATTAATATGCAGTGTCCCTGAGGTGGATTGGGGAACTAGCGCAGGGGCCCATAGTCCTAGTGAAAGGAGGGAGACTCTACCGACTCTGGATGAGAGGTGCAGGGAGAGGGGTTCCCCCGTGGTTGAAGTCCTGGTGTATGAGTGTGAGGACCGCCCAGAAGAGTGTGGGTTGAGTGATAGAGACAGTCAGTTAATGTCTCGCCCATTTCAAGAGAGTGGTGTGGGGTACGTATGTGAGACACTGGATTGTGAGGTAAAGGTTAGCACCTGCGTGGAACTGTGTAATCCAATTGTGGGAGAGCATATTGTGAGTTCCTATTTTCCTGAGCTAAACCAACATGTGTTAGAGTGCGAGTTCTCTGATCCTAGGGAACTTGCGCAGGAGGCAGACCTCTGGGTGAGTACCAGAGGCTCTGTAGAGGTATTGGGGAATGACCATAAGAGGAGTGGTTCAGATGTCTTCCAACCCAGAGTGGTGGGAAAGGTTAGGAGTGTTACAGCTGGGTCCCCTTGTTGTGAGGAGGTTGTAGGGCCTCACATCCTGTCTCGTGGGAGCAGGAGTGAGACTGGGATAGGTCCCGAAGTGCCCCAACCTCAGTCTCCAGGACTGGATGGTTCCATGAGGGAACACCAGGTAGGGAGCCTAGTCTGTCCGGATGGACCGTCCATTGTGGGGGTCCCCCGTGTTAGGTGAGCTGGGAGTGCCTGTAATCAGACCTCCAGCAGTTCTAGAGTCTGGCAGTACCGCTCCAGTTGGGAGGGTGCAGAAGGCCAGAGTGAGGGGTGAGGGGGGGAAAGAGTCCCCAGTGGAAGAACCAGTGGGTCAGGGGCCAGCCAGAAGGGCTAAGCCTCATAGGATTGGCCATGGTGACTCCACTTCTGTCCTGGGGCATCTTCACGCACTGTCAGAGGGACAGGAGGTCGTGAGCCCTGTGCCAGGCAGACTGTCACACGACACGCTAGGTATGTGTCACCCTCAGGAAGCCCTGGTTGGCCAGGCAGTTGTTCAACCACAGGGGTTGGTCCCTGGGATGGTACGTCAGGTCCAGGTGTTGTCTGACCTGGAGGGAGGGACCACTGTAAGCAGTGTCCCGGCCATTTTTTTCTAAGAGCACCACTCCAGGTGGGAGGGTGCAGTATGCTGGAAGGGGGTGCAGAGGGAGGGAGTCCTCGCCTCTGACCCCGGTGCAACCTAAGGGTTTTTTCAGGTTGGTAGATCAGTTGCAGGGTCCAAGCCCTGAACTGGTGGAGGGGTGTGTTTTCCTTGAGGGGGGCCTGTGTGCTCCCCAGGAAGTCCTGGTGTGCCAGGCAGACTGTCGCACAACTCTAGAGGAGTGTGCTTTCCTTGGGGGGAATTGGTGTACTCCCCAGAAGTCCTGGGTTGCCAGGCACAGGCCCAGCCTAAGGGTACAGACCCTAGGTTGGGGGCCAGGTTCAGGGTGTCCCCCTGATCTGGAGGAAGGGGCAACTGCTAACAGTGCCCCTCCCGGTTTGTGTTATGGAGGCACCTCTCCAGGTGGGAGGGTGCCGGGCCCCAGTAAAGGGGCGGGGAGAGGGCAGCCTCACCCCTGACCTCCGCCCAGTCTAAGGGTACAGACCCTATGCTGGGATACCAGTTGCAGGATAGAACCCCTGAACTGGTGGGCGAATTATGCAGGACACCTGCCTCAGGTGCCCTGACAATTCTGGAGGGGGTACCGCTCCAAGTGGGAGGGTGCCGAGCCCCAAAGAGAAGGACCGGGTGTGGGGGAGCCCACCCCAGTCGCTGGCCCCGCCGTTGGGTACAGGCCCAGGGCTGGTGGGTCAGTGTCAGGACGCGTTGCCTGACCTCACAGGAGGGAGAGTGGACAAAAGGTGCCAGACACCTGGGGTTACTGCCCCGCACTCTCTGATGCCACAAAAGTTTGAGAGCCTTGAGAGGTATAGGGCTTGGATTTTATCACTGACTACTGTCAGTGACTACTGGGGCTTGTTGTTTATCTGTTGGGACACACCTGGGGGCCAGTTAAGGTTAGATGCGGCACAGGTGGTATCCACAGGTGAGGGGAAGAGTTCCCCATTGGTTATCTTAGTGGGCCCTAGGAGTGTGGACAGAGGGATCCACCAGGGTTCAGATTGGAGTAGAGCTGCCATATGCCCCTGCAGATGCGGGCCAGTTCCGTGTTCTATCGCCCGAAGCAGGGAAGCCCATCAAAGTAGTGATTGGTCTACCCTGCGTTTTGGCTGGAAGGGGGTTGTGTTGGAAATGGCCCTTTTTGCAGGGTCACCCCTAAACTTTTTGCCTGCCTCCTGTATTTTTGCTGACCTGTTTCTGTTGGTTTTATGACTCTGGGCACTTTACCACTGCTGTTCAGTGCTAAAGTGCATATGCTCTCCCTTTGTAAATATGACTATGTGAATTGGTATATCCCTGATTGGCTTATTTGGTTTACCTGTTAGTCCCTAGTAGTGTGGCCTGTGTGTGCCCAGGGCTGGTAAACCAAATGCTGCTGGTGGGCCTGCAGCACTGATGTGTGCCACCCACAGAAGCAGCTTGTAAAGTGTGTCTCAGACCTGCCACTGCAGTGTCTCAGACCTGCCACTGCAGTGTCTGTGTGCAGTCCAGAACTGCCATCTTGGCTGTGAAGTGCACCCACTTCCCAGCCCCTGAACCTTCCCTTGGCATCTTGTAAGTCACCCCTATGGTAGGGTGCATTGTATGTGTAAGGTAGGATATGCCTTGGTGTGTGTAGCATGTCCTGGTAGTGAATTATGCCCCATTTCGTTTTTCACTACTGTAAGGCTACCTGTTCCTCATAGGCTAGAATGGGCAGTTTGACTATTACATTCTATAGTCCTAACTGACCCCAGGAACATGGTAGAAAAACGAATTTAGTATGCCTGAGCTCAGAATATTAAAATACATCTTTTAGTGAAGTTTATTTTTATATTCTGTGTTTGAAAATACCACTTTTAGAAAGTAGGTATTTTCTTGCCTAAGCCTTCCAGTGTGCTCTGCTGTTATGTGTATTGGCTGTCTGGTTTTAGAGGGGCAGGGCAGGCTGAGTCAGACCTGGGTTGAATAGAGAGATCTGCATTTAGAGTGTGGGGAGGGGTGGCTCCTTGACCTGAATAGGGCTGTGCCTGGCAAGGTGAATGCTGGCTCCACCTCCTACTGTGTGTCTGCTAGCAGACCCCTCTTTCTGAAAGGAAGAATGCAGCCTGGTAAACAAAGTGCTCCAGGCCTGAGCAGAACTGGTTCTGGGTAGGTTCAGTGACTGGTAGCTTCAAAGATCAAAGGCTTTTGGGGTATAAATATCTGTGCTCAAGCCCCTACATTTTGTATTGCTTTTGGATCTGAAGAGGAAACTCTGTCCGTGCCACTGGAGGAATCTGCAGGAAGTGACTGTCCTTGTGCTTGTGTGTTGTTTCTGGCACTGGCCTGCAGCAGTGACCACTGGACCTTGAAGAAGTGGAAAAGGAACTTTAGAGAGAACTTTTATTTTTGTTACAGCAATTACCCAAGGGCTAGGAAAAGAGCTAGCCTCCTGCTGGAGTCTCAGGCACATCTGACTCCACCACCAACCTCCTGCTTCCTCCCTGCGAGGATTGCTATCTGCTGATGAGGCTCCTGTGAGTTCCAGGGCCTCTAGTTTTGCTTCAGAGAAAAGAGTGCTGGAAATCGTCGCTAACGCACGTTTGCGAGCCGCTGCAGCCGAGAGCGCTGGAAAAATCATCGCGCTGCTGCCGCTGGGTGCTCGCAACACGAAACCATCGCTAACGCCACTTTGCGAGCCGCTGCAGCTGAGACGCGCTGGAAAAATCATCGCGCTGCTGTCGCCGAGCGCTCGCAACCCCTAAAGAAATCATCGCTTCAAGACATCGATTTGCGGACGCCGTGCGTCCGCCATTTTCATCGCATCGCACCGGATTTCGTCGCTCCCTCGCGGAGCGTCATCTCTTCGCACGATCGCACAGCGCAACAGGATCGTCGCATCGACTTCTCCCTCGCGGCAAGAAAGTCATCGCATCGGCGGCCTAGCGTGCAGAAGTTGGTCGCAGTGTCTCCGCACGCATCACGCAGATCGGCGCATCATCCTCCCTTGCGGCAAGGATTTCAACGCATCGCCGGCCTCGCGTGCCGAGAATCATCGCTACCACTTCTTTGCGACATTTTGTTGGTTTTGCTACTAAACCCAGGTACTTTGTGAGAGAAAGGGTCGCAGAGACCACTGCTTTGAATTTGAACCTTATTTTTGCAACCTTTGAACTATTTTTTGACAGTCCTTCAACAGCCATCCTATTTTTGACAGTCTTATGAGAGAAAGGGTCGCAGAGACCACTGCCTTGAATTTGAACCTTATTTTTGCAACCTCTGAACGAGAAAGGGGCGCAGAGACCCCTGCCTTGAATTTGAACCTTATTCTTGCAACCTTTGAACTATCTTTGACAGCCCTTCAACAGCTATCCTATTTTTGACAGTATTGTGGCTTTTACAGTTATTGGTCTTGTGATAAATCTGCCTTTATATAAAGATACTTATTTTTTATAACTACTTGTGTGGTGTCCCTCTGTAGTGTTCCTCACTGTGTTACTGTGTATGGTCATAAATGCTTCACACCCTGCCTCTGAGATAAGCCTACCTGCTCGTGCTACGTTACCACAGGGTTGAGCAGGGGTATTAAAGAGGGTAGCCCTCTCACTCTGACTTAGGAAGAAGGGTCCCTACTTGGACAGTGGCCAGCCATTGCCAACTAGAGACCCCCATTTCTAACAGGCAGCATTTGAATCCTTTTTACAAGACAGGCAGGATCATAAGCAACTTGTCCCCTTCCCTCATATCCTTGCTGAAGCCCCCAGAATGTGTGCCTCCTTGCTGTGGTTCTTAGTACTGGTGCTGTTGTCCTGCATGTGTGACTTTTTGTACACTAAGCTTGGCCCAGCGTGATTACCAGCCAAAAAAGATGAAGGCGCTGGAGAGATGAAGGCGTTGTTGTCCTTGGCTGGGCCTGAACACACATGCTCGCACCCCCGTCATCCCTTTGACTCCGTGTTGCAGAAATCCCTCGCTGGACCCAGAGGGGCATGCACTGGGAGATGAAATGTGGAAGCGATCAGTTAGGATTGCTGATACAGAGGAGAGATACATGGCTCTCTCTCCCTTCAGCCTTTCTCCTACTCAGGTCTCAGGCTTGCCAACTGGCCCCCTTCCCCAGTGTCTGACCCTGCTTTTGGCAGATCCATCCGTTATGTCAGCAGTCCTGCCAAACAAGTTTCCACTAAACTGGCCTCTGGTTGAAACAAACAAAAAAACCCTCAACGGCTTCCATTTTCTTCCTACTTGGATTTCATTTCTGCAGCAAAATAGGAGCTAACATTCCAGAATCCCTCACTTCCGTTTTTTATTAACTCTTCTTTCTATGGCGGATGGATAGTCCAGTGAGAGGAGAAGGTGTTTTATAAAGTCTTTTATGTTAATAGATGTTAGTATATATTTGTACTTGTGGGGAAGAGTTGCTGTTCACCACTGAAAACTGCATCATCAGCAAAGTGGGAACATAGCCCGCACGTTTGGGAGTCATTGGATGAGACATTTTGATTTGATAAAGAGGACGAGGCAGAAATCAGAGTTGCTTGCTCTGCAGTTAATCCTCTCACAAAATGTATGTGTAAGACACAATACCCCTGCTCTGCTGGGTCCTGTGTATTAAAAAATAGAATATTAATAACTTTATTGACCTCTTACACATATGAAACAAAGAGGGACTTTTATAGTGGGATTCCATACTAATACAATTGGACGTCCATTTAAAGGGACTCGGCTTTCAAAACTGGACCTCTTACTGCTTAGACTGTGAGGCGGATGGGAAGAGTCTGTTCCATTATTGCCACTAGGTATGCAAACGTATAGGCTCCCCACCAGAGCAGGTTGGTCATGACGCAAATTCATAGGTTCTACTTTATGCTATAACTCACACTGGAGAACCATACTCCATACTTGCCAGCATCATTTCCCGTACCATGCCAGCATGTGATTTCCATCTTCACTGCACATCAACTTTTACAACTGTTACTTTTAAAGATGTTTTGTAAGTCATAATGTTTTTAACTTACCCATCTGTAAATTGAAGTCAGAATTTTCATAAATACTTATATTTGCAACAGGGATAATGATTCAGCTTAAGAAATCTTTTAAATAAAACATTTGTTTAAATGCTGGAGGTGTGTGAACATCCCAATTTTGGAGAAAGCAAGTGTCTAGTTTTTATGTAGTGCTTAATACTGAATTTGAACAGTTTAAAAGCACCCCCACCTTTTGGAGAGATAATTGAGTCAGGGTCCAAGGAGCTTAGATGATTTACCCTGTGACACAATTTGATGCGGCGTGAAAGCAAAAATAAAAACCCATGCCTTCAA
This sequence comes from Calotriton arnoldi, assembly GCA_963921515.1. Classification (NCBI taxonomy): domain Eukaryota; kingdom Metazoa; phylum Chordata; class Amphibia; order Caudata; family Salamandridae; genus Calotriton; species Calotriton arnoldi. Next base: position 996,370 of record CAWUFW010002529.1, on the reverse strand, counting down.
GTTCTGTATAGCTTAACCACACAAACCGCAACTTTAGCACCATTGAGATAAGACCAGAGCCTCATGCACATAACATGACATCATAGCTGAAAACAATCTGCAGTGGCCGGCCTACAGCAATCTTATCACTTAACTCACAGAATAATGAACATCTGCCTATATGCGTAACGCACTACAGAATTTATCAGGAGGTACAAACTCATTTTACTTTCACATAAACCAAGACAAACCATTACCAAACGAGACGTTTTCTAAATCTCTACAAATCTCCCACTCCCAAACCACCATACACAGCTGATCAGTGGAAACCCCCGAACATAAAAAGATTAAGAAAGTGCTTAGGAGCCATACTGGCAGTGGCGGGCGGCATGGCTCGCGGGGCAGGCAAGGGGGGGTCGCGCAATATAAAAAAAAAAAAAAAAACTTACCTTGACGTTGGGTCCCGCATCTCTGCTCCTGCTCTCCTCGTCGAACTCAAGGAACAGGAAGCACAGCCAGGCCCCACTGAACAATCACAACTCTGCAATGCATCGTTGTGATTGGTCTGAGCGTCCCGGTTCGACACTCCTGCTCTCCTCGTCGAACTCAAGGAACAGGAAGCACAGCCAGGCCCCACTGACCAATCACAACTCTGCAATGCATCGTTGTGATTGGTCTGAGCGTCCCGGTTCGACACTCAGCCAGGGAATGGGGGCCTGGGTATGTTCTCCACGCAGGCTGTAATGCAGCCTGCATGGAGAACAGGGAAAGTGTGCATGACTGTTTTGGGCGGCCCAAGAGGGCCGGCCAAACAGTCATGTGCACTTAGAAGTGGGCAAACCACTCCTAACCTGCCCTGCTACGAGAGCAGTGCAGCCCCGCCCGCCCGCAAAGCAGCAAGAGCATAATATGAAAATAACTCAAAGTTATTATCATTTTATGTTTCTACTTCGCACTGCCTAAAAGCAATGGGGTGACTCTCCTCTGCCATAGCAGTGGAGCCGCCACTGCATACTCGTGGGCGAAGGCTCTATGTAAATTCTAATTTCACTACGTTATGGAAAAGCCCAGTTTTATGTAGTATATTCACAAGCAGAACTTAGCTTTCAGGCTTTTAGGTAGTTTGATAGCAGCCATGGCACACTACGGAAATGATTATTTCACAGTAGCGTAAAGGCTAAGAGTAATGATGTAATTTGTGCTGTCCTGGGTTCGGCCTTAGAAAGAACTTGCTTTGGTTCTGGAAGTCAGGAGAACATCCATACATCCCCCTCCACCATGTCGATTTGCGTTAGTGATAGCACCATTAACTGCAGGACAGCTTGTTGAGTTGAGCTGTTTGTGCCAGATGCGGAAGTTCAACTCTATAGGAATTCCTGTTGGTCTTTAAATAAAGAGCCTCTCTTTATTTTTAAGTGTACAGGAATTCCTGCCTCTTGACAATGGAGCTTGTTACTAGACCCCTCAAGTTTCATGACAATTAATCATGCCTTTTGGCTTACACCATAACTTTTAGTGGAAATTAATAATAGGGCAGCACAAAAGTGTGTCAGGTTGTTATCGCTTCACCTGGAATGACACATCGTTTGTGGGAATTGTAAGGAAGTTCATTCCACTTAAAAACCACACACAAGAACATTATTTAGACAGGGCTACAATCACTTCCCTGGCTGCGCTGTAAATCATCCCGCCCGCTGTACACCACTACTAGTTGCTTGCTTCATTTCAGGCACTCTTCCCTCAAGCAGAGTTCCTGTAAAACCGCAATCCTTTGTGTATCTCTGCTTCCCTGAATTCACCCTTCAGACCTTGGATTGCTGCCCTTCCATCTTCGACCCTCCCTGCTCACGGATCATGGAAATACCTAAAAGTCCTCTACCCACCCCCACTCTTTCATGGAACGTGAGTGGTTTCTTCATCTTGCCATTCAAATCAGGTCAACTTGGAGGCCTTCTACTTTCCTATTCTTCGTTAATATCGTGAGGTTTTGTTCTGCCAAGCACAAGATATTTCCTATGAGGTTATTAGTTTTACAAAATGCGTTTCTATCGCTTCACACACAAGCGGAATGCACAAATTGGCAGAGAGGTCAAATGCTTGTATTGAGTGACTAGCAGAGACTGCAACTCTTCCTCAGTTCCAGGGGTGATGTTTCATGTGCTGCATTTTATTGCATTGCACCGTTTCTATAGCACCGTCTGACTACCTGTGTGGCCCGAAACGTTGTCGTCTTCTTCTTGGGTTTGTGACAATCCGGCCTAGTATAGGTGGGCGCATGTATGTTTGCAGTGTAACCTAGGCGAGAAGCGTTGGATGTCACGCAAAAAGGGCAGAGGGGTGCTCCAGTCATGTTGCCGTGGTTTTGGTACCGCGTGTAGGCACAACACTGATGCAGAAGAGCGTGATGTAGAAGGGAAGTGTTACTTCTTGACACAGCCAGGTACAAGTATGTTTTACACAGTTGCTTTTCTGAGAGCAATGAAGAGCAGTCTTCCTGTGCTTCCATGCATGTCTGAACCCTTCATCTTAGTAAGGAACTCTTTGAATCCGATATGCTGAATAAGTATAGTGTTCTATCTTAAGAAGAGTATTTGACATAACATCGGAATCCTTTTTGTATCAATGTTTGTTAAAATGTCAACATATCTGCATAATAATGCCACAGATTTTGCCACATTAGTTTCCTTTTATTGCATAATGTGCTACATAATTTGCCATACTTTGCTTCTTAATGTATTCTTTCTTTTTGCATCATCTAGTCAACCCTGCCTGCCATTGCTGAATGATTATAGTGGCCCTGAGTGTATCCATTGTCTTGCTAATGGTGCTTAAAACCAGGGCAATAGTTCAGTCATTTAGGTGCCCACTGCACACATCTATGTAGCTGAAAGTTAGAAGTGTGAATCTTGGCAGGGCTGCATCCTTTTTGGGTCCCCTTAGTGTTCAGATTTAATCAGATAATTATCAAACCCTCTGTTTTAATGAGTGCTTGAAATATGTGCTATGTGATTGGTCACTATTGTTATTTTTACTATCATAGTGCACAAGGTAACTTTAGTGCTGCTAGAATGAGGCAGTCGCAAGTCCAGTTAAAAGTACATTTCCTGTATAATAACATGAGGCAGTCACAAGTTCTGTTGAAAGTACATTTCCTGTTTAGTAAAATGAGGCAGTCACAAGCCCTGTTGAAAGTACATTTCCTGTATAGTAAAATCCCATACCTACTTTGGTATCACTATAAATTTTACCAAGTACTAACATTTCAGTTAGACGCACATGAAAAGGAGGAGAGACCAGACGTATGCGGGCAGTGGTTGGTGTCAGCTTTTGGATAGGAAATGAAGGTATGTCTATAGGGTTGATCGTAGCAGGCAAAATATATCATGCAAAAAATTCTGCTAAATTCCACAGTTTTCTGCAGTACTGGCTACTGTGGAATACTCCACGTTGGATTGTAGGTAGTAAGGGGCAGAAATCAGTAAATATGCATTTAAGCCATGTGCTGGTGCTGTGCATTGCATGGAATCCTGCCCGATCCCTAGATGGTGAAAACATTGGCTTCATGCCCTATAGAAGCAGCAGGTAGAAGGCTGGTGAGCTGCAATTGGATGTGGCTCTGCTGTCCATCACAAAGGCACTTTGCCTCTCAGGATCTCGCAGTCTCAGCCTCTGAAATCCTGTGAAAAGCCAAGGTCTAAAAACACCACTTGAAAGGCACTTTAGGTATTTATCCACAAAGCAATCCAAGGACTTTTTGTGTGCGTTTGTTAATTACTTATAATCCGACCTCATTTCTCGACTAATTGAGACGCGCAACATCTGTCCATTACAAAGAATCTTACCCACTTCTTTACATGGTACTTGGCGTCGACCTTACAGGACACGTGTAAGGCTCTTAGATAGATAATCCGGCCTTCGTCCTGAGAATTATGTCGCCATTGGTGGGTCACTGGTGTGAGACAGTGCAGCCTGAGGTGCGAAGACCAGCGGAGGCTGACACGTGGTACCTAGAGACAGCTGGCAATCTCTTAATGTGCTGATCCGGGCTTTTAAGAGCAGGTCCTCATCCCACATGTGTCAAAGGATAAGGCAAGAGCGGCCTTTCTTGGCTCTTGTGGACTCTGAGTGTGCTGATCCGGGGTCTTAATGGGTTATCGCCCGCAAGTCCCCAAGAAAGGGGGAACCGAGACACTAGTGGCCTTTCTTGTCCTGTGTTGGACCTGGGAGCTCTTAATATACTGATCTGTCTTCCTTTACATGTTCCCGAGGCATAGCATTGAATGGCTTTGCTTGTCTTTTGGTGAGCCTGAGATCCCTTAATGCAGAACACTGATGCAACATTCTACGGAGAGTATCCTGCCTTCTTCCTATTAGGTGTGGGTCTGTAATCTTTTACTATACTGAGCTCATGTTTTACAGAGTCTTATTATACATGTGGCAAAGGGTCCAATGGCCTTGCTCATCTTTTATTTGATCCACTGATCGCTTATGTGCTATTCTTGCGGCAGGTTTTACAAGGACTCCTTATGTCTGTGGCAAACAGTGAAGGGTCCAATGACCTTGCTCATCTTTGGGCCTCATAGCTCTTATACCCTTTATTAATCAGGGGTTTTATAGTGCCCTTATGCTTGGGCCCAAAGGTGAAAATGCAGTGGCTTTGTGGACTCACTTGTCTTTTATTGGGCCTCAGATCTCGTATACACTATTCTGATCATGTAGTTACAGTCACCTTATGCATGCAATCAAGGACATATGCGGCATTGGACCATATTTTAATTTGGCGGGCCTGAGATTTCTTAATACAGCGTTCTGGTCTGGAGTCTTACAGTCTCCTTTATGCATGGTCGGTAGACAGTTGAGCGGCATCGCTATTCTCTTGGTGGGCCTGAGATCTCGTAATGCATTCTCTGAACTGGAGTCTTACAGTCTACTGCATACACCGAAGGCAGACAGTCGAGTGGCCTCACTGGTGTCTTGGTGAACCTGAGATCTCTTAATGCATCGTCTGAGCTGGAGTCTTACAGTCTACTGCATACACCCAAGGCAGACAGTCGAGTGGCCTCACTGGTGTCTTGGTGAGCCTGAGATATCTTAATGCATCGTCTGAGCTGGAGTCTTACAGTCTACTGCAGAGATCCAAGGCAGACGGTCGAGTGGCCTCGCTGGTCTCTTGGTGGGCCTGAGATCTTGTAATGCATCATCTGAGCCGGAGTCTTACCGTCTCCTGTATACACTCAAGGCTGATGGGCAAGTGGCCTCACTGGTGTCTTGGTGGGCCTGAGATCTCTTAATGCATCGTCTGAGCTGGAGTCTTACAGTCTACTGCAGAGACCCAAGGCAGACGGTGGAGTGACCTCGCTGGTCTCCCCATGGGCCTGCGACTTCATGTGGGGTTGTACAGAGCGTCTCCCTTAACGTGAGCCCGAGGCAGAGGGTTGAGTGCCTCTCTCGTTCCTTGGTGGGCTGGAAGCTGCACGTCTCTGTCAGTTCATCCCCTTCAGGCAGCGCTGGGCACATTACACGCTAAATTCCTCACCGTGGGCCATATCTAATTGGACAAATTCGAACAGCAGGCCGACAGGCCAATCACAGCATGGAGCGCTGACATACGACCCGGGCAAGTGTTACAAATGCGTCCTTTTCAAGGCCGGCCAGGACCCTTAATATATAGCATGCTGTCATGGTTATCACTATGTATTCCATTTTGAAAGAAAATAAATAACAATTCAAGTAGTCAAGTTAATAGAACAAAGAAACACAATGTTACTACATAAAATGAGAATTCTTTTTCACACTCTTATTAACATTTAATCATTATTTTTATTATTATAAACAATATTAGCAGCAATTACATTTTTAGGACATAATAAAAACAAATTGTCTCTCGGTAGCGATAACCCACGTTATTAGGCAAATACAATTTAAAAACAGAGGCAAGCAGTAGAAAAGTAGCAGTGTGCCTTCATGGACTGAGAGTGCCTTAGTTCTCCCTACTGAAAATACTGCATTGCCTCATCATGATGCATTTATTGGGCCTTGCCATGTTTGCTTGAATAGCGCTTGTGCCAGCCAATGGCCACTAAGTAGCGCTACAGAGGAGGAGAAGGAAGTGTAGAAGAGTTCAGGAAGGGACCTGGATGTGATGCCCCCGAGGTGCTGCAGAGTGGTGGGAGGGGAGCAGAAGAAACGAGAAGGGGACATGAGAGTCTGGAAACACAAGGCACATGAGCTTGTATTACGATTATTGTTGAAACCCCTGGCGCAGTCCATGTGCCATCCTGCTCCTAGGTTTATCGTTCTTACCCATCTGGTATGATTCCTTGTAAAGTAGGCGTTTTCCCTCACAAATGCTTTACATGATTCAGTATGTTGCTCACCAATGGAGTGCCAGGCTCTTTTGGCACTCCTTTTAACATGGATGACTACTACTGTCATGGCTAATGCTTGGTGGCAGCTGATAGATAGTAGTAGAGTCACAGGCCTTTTTACTTACCCCAGTAGAGTGAGTGCCACCTCCTTCCCCGTGTGACTCTGTATAGTACGTCATGATCGGGCCTTCCGATTACCCCTGACTGTGGTGTGCATGATGCTGCTGTCTCCCCTTCCCTGCCTGACCCAATGCACTGCTCCCACCTTTCCACCTTCCCTGCTGCACCATTGTCCAGCCACGTATATGTGTCTCATTTTAAATCGCATCCACTGATTAGCGCAAGAAGAATCCTTTTTGCTTACCTGATCTAGCCCAGCCTCCTGCCAGCAGGTCAGTCGGTGGCAAAGGCAACACATGGACAATGACAGAGGCCAAGGGAATGGATAAAGGTGCAAACCTTACAAATACAGATAGTAAGCTTGCGAGTGCCCAGTGTCCAGTGTCTCGTTCTACTAGGATCCAGTGACAGCATCTCATGCTCGAAGGTCGTCTGGCCCTCAGTCCACAACCTCAAAGGGGTGGTTCCCCTGAAGCCTGATTGCCATGGAGCTGTGGCACACCTGAGGTAAATGCACTTTATTATGATTGGCTCATTCTGAAGATTTATAGCCTCTTTTAAATCTGTTTGACCAAGTGCTTTGTAATGGGTATAAAGTGAGTTCGTTGGCTTATCCATTGCTCACCTTGTGCTTGGAAGAAGCTCTGTACACTGCTGTAGAGGAAGGCTGAGATCTGACTCAGCAGTCAGTCCTGGAGGGGGTAGGGCATATATCGCAGGACTGAGAAAGAAGACTGCTGTTGCTACTTCCCAAGGAAGAGAAGGAGCTAGCCTGCCCAGCACGTAGAGAATCTGCCTTTCGTGTGCACCAGAGCCTAGGACCAGTGTTCAGCATATTGCCGCTTAGAATTGGAGCCTGCCAAGACCTGAAGGCCTATCCCAGCACCACTGGAATTATGCAGAAGGGGAGGAACAAATTAGAAAAGGCAAAGTTTGTGGCAGTATTAAATAACTATTTTGTGATTTTTACAGGATTAACACTATTTGGGCAGGCTTTGCACCACATTAATGTCAATTTAACACCTAAATGCAGCAATCAGAAAAAGAAAGGGGACCTGCTATGTCACTGCAACACATTTGACAACTTTTTAAATAACTTCTGGTCCGTTTAAGTTAGAAAATGGTTTTTGTTAAGTTCTGCAAATTATAGAGAAGATGATGCAACACGTGGCAAGAGCGGTAAATTTGTAACTGTGGAAAATGCAGCGGCAGCAGAATTGCATAATTCCAATGACCCTGTCCATGACCCGGATCCATTTTGCTCTAAGGGCCTCAGCATGTGACAAGGGCTCATGTGCCACCGCACCCAGAGCATCCCTCTGAAAAGCATTTCCGTGTGACTGCAACCCCGAGTCAGGGCCCGTATGCCACCACCTTCATGTTGGCCCTTGATATTTCTGCCAGGGGCATTGACCCCTCCCCCCCGTTGGCCTGAGGGTTCATTTGCCAGGCTACTGACACCGCCTCCTGCTTGCCATCGGTATGGCTCCTGGAGACTGCAATCACTGCATACCTGTGAAGTGTGTAGGAAGAGTAGGGAGAGGCTTCTACCAACAACTATGAGAAGTGTGACCGAACGTAAATAACTGACCTGCCAGATTGAGTTCGGACTGTGAGACCAATGCCGTATTTCCAGCATTGCACTGGCTGTAGCATTGCATGCTTCTCCCGCTGATGTACCTTATCTTTTGAATTGCGCAGAGGGCCTAGAAAACACAGATTTGTTTATAGATTAACCGTGATTATGCCATACAATTTTCTGAAGTTTCTCTGCATATGGTCTTGTGTGTAATACTTGTAAATGAAGTCCAAGCCCTTTTACATTATATTAAGTGTGAGCGGTGCATGTAGCCCACTGAACTAAGCATTTTACGTCACACCTCCCACTGAGAGTGTACCTTAACTGTTCAAATTTGCAACCCACTCTGAAGTCGAAGGAATATGTACTTAGCAATGGAGTGAGATGGCAGTTGGTCCAGGCTCCTGTGATTCCAAGAACAGTGGCAATACTGTCACAAAGATAGTCTGATTGCCCTTAAGTCTCTCATTTTCTGGAGGAATTGACCAGTCATTACTGTAATGATGCAGACTTGTTTTATAAAATGTAAGCATGTGAATCACAACCTTTGTTGCTTTCACAACAGTGATCTACACTTTGTGGGTTGCCACTACAGATAAAGGGCCTGATTATGAGTCTGGCGGTCCACAGACCGCCAGACTCACAGTGGTGCGGCGGTGACGTTCTTCCCATTGACTTATTACAACTAGGGCGGTCGGACCACCTTTGCTCTTCCACAACCGCTAGGGATCATAGACCCCTGGCAGTGCAGCGATGGTCTTAAGGCCGCAATATGCTTGGCGGGACCGCCACGGTCCCGCCAAGCATATTACAAGTTTCCTCTCTGCCACGGTTTTCATGGCGATTCCACCACCATGAAAATCTTGGAGGAGAGGGAACAAAGGTGGTCCTGCCGGACCACCTGTTGCCTCTGGGCCGTGGGGTGCCTGCAGGAGGGCACATTTTGTGCCCTCCTGTGTGCACGCACCCCAGTACCTGCACGCCATGGTCTGCACCAGTCCATGCCGTTCAGATACTGCCTTTGACGTTTTCCATTGCGGTACCCATTTCATAGGCACCGCCATGGGAATGCCAAAGAACTGCCCGCCTGTGACTAAAAAAGTCATAATCTGGAGGGCGGTGCGCACACAGGTTTGTCGGTGCGGGAGCGGGGTCACGGCGTGGCCATCCCGCTCCTGCACCACCAAACTCATAATCAGGCCCATAGTCTGCACATAGAAACCGAGGTCGTGGAATACCCTGAGAAGTGCAGTAGAATGGGGTCTAATGTTTAAGTCCTCAACTGTTGAATTATAATACCATATTTGCAATCTCGGTGCCATCAATTTAGCATTTTGTGTTATGTTAGACAAATCACTTTCTTGCCCTGTTATTTAATTCACTGTTTTGATCACTTGACAATAGGCTAAAAGCTAGTATTGAACACTGCATGAACTCTACATTTATGTTTGTATTTATATTAGCAAAATACTCTTTTTTAAAACAATTGTAAGCAGTTATGAGACAGGTGAACATTTGAGAACCGCTTGTGTGCTACTGATAAATTCAGCTAATTTCCTGGCAGCGTTCTTTTGAATTATTCATTTTGCTGAACCACACCCATAATTTCTTATTTAGTGGCTGTGCAGACTGAAATCTGTGCATTAACTGGATGTCTAGAAACAAGGACGAGGCAGGAAGGCCTGACAGCGGAGTGGGTAGAGCATGATTTTGGAAATGGTGTCATCAAAATTAAACAGTTCTTTGTCTTTACATCAAAAAAGCACAACTAAAATATGCTGTTCACTATGTTCGTTTAACTCATCCCTGTTGATATTCTGAAAATTAGAACTACCAAAGCGCTCTTTGTTAATAGTAACTAAATTTGCAGTAAATATTTTAGTTGTGTAAATTATATAATTTTACTCTCTTTTTTATAGGTCTACTTTGTTAAAAAATATCATTAGAATTCAGCATAGTTTTGTTTGATCTGATAAATAATAACACATTACAATTAAATGACAGAAAAAAATAATTTAGCAAAAACACGAAAGCGTTAGTCAGAGTAAAATGACTGGGTATGAGAAATAAATGATGTGCCTTTGTTGATTAGTGTTCTGGATGGCACATTAACAATTTGGGTTGATACAGCAATTACTTTTTAAGACAACAACACGCTGTACACATGCTCCAGATTCCAGCTGGCCCCTAAGTGTCTTAGGTTGTTCAGAAAAACAAACTCGTAAAAGCCTGTCTCTGAAGCCTTGGGAGGCCGTACTTTGAGTTTTCTGTGTGTGCCACTGAGGCCAAGAATGCGGTAAGGAGAGACTAACATGCCATGGAGCTCACACCAACATATCAGGCAGAGTCACAGTGTGGGTCACTATTTGAAGTACCCACCCAACCCCCAGCTCTCACATCGGTGTGGAAGAGATGGACCTGGTATTGGCAGTGCCATCTGCGAAGGAGCAATACCTGCAGAGGTTTTCATTTAAAATGTATTTGCAGTGTTTGCCTTGTTTTGTTGCGTGTCTGGGCACAAGCCGGGAAACCAGAGAAATCCTCACTTCATTGTCTTGCCACCTTGCTCTGAAAAGAAGACATTGATCTGGGGCAAAGGTGTAGCAGCAGTGCTTAATTTGAGCCAGTTGTTGCAGGTCAGGCCCATCAACACTCACTTATTTTTCCTCATCAGACTTTGGCCCAGAGCAAGAGAGAGAGAGAAAACAAACAAGGCAAACTGGAGGAAGAGAAAGACGTGGAATCAGAGATAGCAGGAACCTGCAAGAGTGAGATAAAGGGTCAGTGAGTGTCTGCTGATGGAGAAAGGAGGCCTGAGTTGGAGTCAAAACTACACAACATTGATATTCAGCACACCAGCATTCTGTAACACCAATTGCGGCCTTCTGACCAAAACATAGGGCTTCAGCACATATTCTTTTACAAATTAAGCACTGTAGCAGCCAAGCTGTTTGGACAGTGTTTTAAAAAAATTCCTAAGGACCATTGGAAGTAGGCTCTTAACTCCACTGGCTGCTCCAAGGTTTAGCCAATCTCACCTGGCAGCAACCAGGGGGATTCCACTCACAGGAAAAGACAGTACTTCACTCCAGAATGCCTGATTAAACCCAGTAGCAGCTGGTGTAAGAGGAGAGTGGTGGGGCGGCAGGGTAGATGACGGAGACAACGAATAAAAGAGAAAAAAAAGAACTTGCCTACCTTCTAAAGCCCGCCGCATCGCTGGTCTTCTGCTCCTCTCATGGCTCCACTGCAGGCACAGGGTCCAAGACTCACCTGCGGCCAATCTTGAAGCTGCTCTCATGCATGAGAACAGCTTCAGGATTGGCCTGAGCGCCCTCAATTTGCACTCTCATGGAGACTGGGAGCCTTTGCTTGCTGTCTCCAACACGGCAACGCAGCTCGGGTTGGAGACAGCTTCAGTGCACATGTCGATTTGGCCGGCCTTAAACGGCCAGCCAAACCGACATGCGCACTGATAGCAGTGCATACCACTCCCCGTCGGTGCCTGTCATCCCCCTGGCCCCGTACCCAAGACTCGGCCGGGAAACACAATAAAATGATAATAAACCTGGTTTATTATTGTTTTCTTTTCTTTCTTTTTTACGCTGCTGGCAGGGGGGAGGCGACCCTCCTCCGCCATAGTGCAGGAGACACTGCTTATTAAACCCTCCTCCCTCTGCATAAAGGGTCCAGGGTCCAGGTTTGACTGTGCGCCACTACCTTGCCCTAGGTAGAAAGATGCTACAGCACTAATGGTCTCAGTGATTTTAACTTTCCATTTCTTTTTTATGTTTTTCTGTGTTTTCTTTTTAGTGTGTCTGGCAGTGTTTATTGTAGGTGCCGCACAACAATTGTTTTTATACAATAAACTAAACCCAATTGTCATAACTGTAAGATAGCTCAGCTGAGTGAATATATGTTGCAAAGAGCTGTGTGTTTAACCTGCAGATTTTAATACCAGCAGACCAAATCAGCATGTAATTCTTGAGGTTCGAGAAATGAGTACTAGCGAGCTGGGTTCTTACACATATTTTCAAGTGCCAGTCAATAATTTAGTTAGTGGTGTTTGTGACTAGTTAATGGAAAATATAATAATCGAGTATTATTGTCCTTTGCTCAGAGGATTAACAGCTGGTAATTGCCCACCAGGCCTAATGAGGTGAAAATCAGCTAAGAGCACCTTGGCCAAAAGGGTATTAACACCCAGTCTCCAGTCTCGCCCACACCCATAGAACACACTTTGTATCCGTGTGCTTCTTACTCCTAATTCTCACTTTAGCTAAACGCAGAATAGGGTCACATAATAGTTATTGCCTGCACTTGCGAGTGACTGAGCTACTCTCAACATTCTCCTATAAAAAAATGGCAATATTTCTTATTACATTTTCTTCTGCCCCTATGTTGAGTGGTTGCTGAGCCATCAATGGTAGATGTACTATGTAAAATCGAAGAGAAGATACTTAGAATGCTCCGATGTTCTGGAAGGAGATCTCATCCTTTAATAGGCACATTTTATCCCCTCCTCTTGGGAAATGTGTCTTCTAAGGTGTGCTGGTGAGAAAGAAGCTAAAAGGCTCCAATGTAAATAGCAAAGAGGATTTTTGTCAAATTTCTTTTGTCGAAATGAGTGGGTACTTGTTCAACACTGACCAACAAATTGCCATTTGTCTGTTTTTTGGTTACCGTAATAGGGAAACCTTAATAACGATAGCGATAAAGGACAGCACATCTATCAAAGCTACTGATGATTTGCACAATTCATTCTTGGGCAGGAAAGAGGCTAGCATTTTCAACATCGTAATCTATTCAATTGGTTGCTACAAAGCAAAGGGCACAATTTTGCTAAGACAAAAAAGGACATGGCTCTTGGTAAATTATTGGGGAAGGGCCCCATCTTTGGCCTGGCACAACTGAGGCCTGACTCCTCCTTATCAGGTACTGTCCATCTCCTGTTATTAGGATGACCACCATCAATCCTTGTCCCCATGGGGAGCCGGGTTGAGTAGTAGTAAACATTTGTCAATAGTGCCAAAAGTCCCATCAGCAGTGAACATACCTGTTATGTACATGAGCAGGAGCCCCACTTGCCACCCTTCTGTTACAAATGCGGTCACCCATTTTGCTTACAAGTAATTTGTTGAACCCTTCAGAATAAGCCTTTTCATTTTGATTGTTAATATTCCCCCCCCTTTTTCTTTGTAGTATTTGTGCATCCTCCCCGAAAAGCTTATTGACTAGCGATATTGTGTATTATGAAAGGACAGCAGTACGAAACACCCCTTAAAAGCACTCTGCACTCCTTTGACTGTTCTAGAGTCTAGACTTAAATGATAAGTCCTCTGTGCCTTGCACAAGTCTTTCTGGAGATAGGATCCATGCAATCTGTGAAGCTTGCCATCCCCTATGAACCATCGAAGAACCACTTGTAGGTCAGCACACAAACAGTCTGCCGATCAAACATCAGGTGGAAAAAACGCAGAGGCAGATCCATTGAAGTACCTTTTTCCCAGCTCTGTTAGTATTCAATCAGTGCTTCAGATAACGTAAATCACCAGCTGTATACAAGACTCCTAACAGCAGACCGTTCACAGCAGCCTTAAAAGGGCATCGTTTCCACTTGACCTGGGGGCACAGGTATGGCAAATATTTGACCCCAAGTATGTTCGTTAGATTGTAACTGCTGGATTTGTTCCCTGGATGTAGATTTCTCTACTGTTTAAATGGTAGAGGTTTGCAGTAGTTTGAGATGTTTTCTTAGGTTTGGATTGGAGCTATTAGGTATAGTGACTATTTATAAGCAGGCTTACTATGAATTGTCTAGGACTATTGTAGATAAGAACATGTCTTTACTCTGAGTCAATAGCTGTAAGTTGCACGTCTTGACCACACTGCCCATTAGCTTTTTCTAGATATATTTTCATCAGTAAACCTTTGGTCGAAGCAGATTTGCTATGGAGGATGCTAGTCCTTAATAGGAGTGGGAAATGCTGTAGAAGTCCCAGTAGCCTGTTTTGAGACACAATTTTCTGCAATGTTCTCCCATCCAAATTCTTTGGGACATAGAGCCCGGACCCCCCCAGGTAGTCCCCCGCCCCAACCTCATGCAGTCCCACAAACACTTTGCCAGTCCAAGCGTGTGGGTAAAACGGCCATGTTTAATCAACTTCACACCTTCATAAACATGACAAAACATTAATACAATTCATCTTTATAAAATCAATCTTTACACTTTTATTATTTACAAGCCTTATCACTGATCATAACCACCGGTTATGCACTATCTACTTACTCCAGCACCAAGGGGCCCTCTGGCTCGCCTCTCCTTAACTGAGAACCACGCAAGGCGCAACCCACCTGCGTCCTTGAGCGGTGAGCCCCCAGCCCTTGGTCCTTGTCCGTCCTTCGAGGGGCCCACCCCTCTACCACCAGGCTGCCAAGGAGGCACGTGTGACCTGGCGCCCTTGCCTCCCCAGCCGGTGTCCCCATTCTCCCTGCGGAGAGCTTACCGTCTCTCCCCTCAGTGCTGGCCTCGGGAGTATGTAAGCGGGCCTCCCGTTAACCCTGAAAATCACTGTTCTGTGGTCTCTTTTCCGCCACTAGGGTGACCAGGGCCTACCGGTCCTTCACCCTCACCACCTGCCAATAAGTTCTGCACAAAGACCAGATCCCCTTTATCCATACATCTGTGCCAATGTCCGATAAGTGCACGCCGTCTTTGTGAAACATCATGTCCCCTGTGATCAGTCTATGTGGAATGTGACACAAGCGGCCCGGCCCTGAGCACAACCTGGCCAATTCCCGGTTGAGGCGTCTCACTGATACGTTCAATGCCCGAGATCTGACTCCAGTGGCCCATGTCCGGCGAGGTATCATGCACGACCATGCAATCCGAGCATGAGGAAATTCTCTCCCGATCCAGGCGAATTCGGTCAGTAAGGCTTCCCTGACTGCCATGCGTCCCAACTCCACCATGTCGTTGCCGCCCAAGTGTAGGATCACCAAATCCGGGGACTGCTGTCCCTCGTGCGCCCTAGTCTCCTCCACCAGCTGCCGCAGCTGCCGAGTCCGCAGACCCCCGACGCCGCGCCATAGGAACGACGCCCTCCTTAACCCCGGTGGTTTCGACACTCGCTTCTGCCTTAGCCGCACTGTGGCCCGCCGCACGAACGAGTGTCCCAACACCCATATCAACTTTGAGGACATACTAATAGTAGGAAGAGAAATGGAAACGTCAGCATGATCACATCAACATCTCGGTCCTGTGTTTTCCAGCAATTCAGGTCGCACATAGCGCTTAAAGCAAGTTGATGACCAGCGCCCCACCTTCTTGACCGCTTCGGCTGGTAAGCCTGCGCCTGCTGCCAATGTTGCCGCCCCAATTCTAAATGAGTGTGAGGAGTACCCCTTGTCATCCAGACCCAGACACGCCCGCGCCCGCCCAAACACTGCCCTGAATTGGTACTGCGACACGCAAGCGCCCTGCTCATGTATGAACAGTGCCTGACCACTCCCTCCTGGACGAATCGGCAGGTAGGCTTTCATTCTGTTTACTGGGCAAATATCCTCCCCCGGCGCCGGGCCCAAACGAATTGTCACCCCCCTCCCCAATGGATCTGTCTTGGATTTCCTCAAAACCACCACCAGGTCCCCTTGGACTAGCTTTGTATCCTGCCACTGGAGTCCTCCTGCGTGGTCTAACTTGGAGGCCCCCACCAATTCCCCCACTCTAAAAGCCCCGTAAAAGGCTAAGGTAAATACCGCCCCAAAATAACACGCTCTCGTAATAAGAAGAGCAAATCGCCTGCAATACCCCCAGCATGTCGCCCAGAGTTTTTATATCTAACGGCCTTCTACTGTCTCTCTTGACCCCTTCTAGCCTGGCCCATCCTGATAGTGCTTTCCTTACTACAAAAGCTGCGCTGGGGTCACATTCCCCCGCTAGTTTCGCAAAGAAGCCTATTGCTGACACATGTGCCCTAGCATATGACGCTGGCCTTCCTTGCTCCTTCAGAGCTAGTAAAAATTCGCAGAGCGCCCCTGTAGAAAAAAGGGCCAACCGGCCATTGCGCGCCGCAAATATCCTGTAAGTTTTGAACTGTTGCTGATAAGTTCTTCTAGTGCGCTCGCTCAATGACGCTCCCACCAGCCCTGCTAGGGCGGGGCTCCAATCCTCCACAGTGATGTCGGGAACCCAGTCATCTGCTCTTCTGCTTGAGGATGATACCTCCGGAAATCCTGCAACTTGGAGCGAGACAAAGCATCAGCAGCCTGGTTTTCCACACCTGGGATATGTGCTGCTTTGAACAGCAGGTTGAGCTTTAAGCAGGCCAACACTAAATGTTTTAACAACCTCAAAACATGCTTACACGTAGCTCCCTGCCTATTGATCGCTTCCACCACTGCCATGTTGTCTGACCAAAAGATTACCGATTTGTTTCTAAAGAATCCCGCCCAGATGTCCACTGCCACTATGATAGGAAAAAGTTCCAAAAAGGCTATGTTTCTGGTCAAACCACTCACCTGCCAGAAAGCCGGCCAATCGCCCCTACACCAATGGGACCCCAGTACTGCTCCAAAGCCAATGCTACCTGCGGAGTCAGTGAGCAATCCTAATTCTGCGCTCGATATTGGCGGCTCTGGCCAGATTACCTTACCATTGAACTCCTTCAGGAAACTTCGCCACACCCTCAGGTCCTCCCTCACATCTGCCTGCAAGCGCACATGATGGTGCTTTTGGGTCAACCCCACCATCGCCCGTGCAATTGACCTAGAAAGGGGCGTCCCATCGGGATGATCCTTAATGCAAAATTCAGCTGGCCCACTAAGACCTGGAGCTGGTGCAGCGTGACTTTGGGACCTGCCAGGGCCGAATCAATCGCTTGCGAGAAAGCCTGTACCTTATCCTGTGGCAACCTGCATTCCCCCTCACCGTGTCTATCTCAATGCCCAGGAAAGACATACATGTGGCCGGGCCCACCGTCTTGCCTGGAGCCAATGGCACCCCCAGTTCCTCCCACATGTCTACTAGCCTGCTCAAGGCCTGGCCACACTCTCCTGATGCTGGGGGCCCATGATCATAAAGTCATCCAGGTAGTGTACTACGTCTTTGTGATTTGTTCTGAATACAAACATCCACTGAAGCATCGTGCTGAACAACTCAAAATACTTGCATGACACTGCGCAACCCATGGGCATACACCTGTCATAATAAAATTCGGAGTTCAACTGGAAACCTAGCAGATGATAGTCATCCGGATGAACCGGCAATAGCCTGAATGCTGACTCGATATCCGTCTTTGCCATGAGGGCGCTGGGACCTAAGTCGCGCAGCCTCTGTAATGCTGTGTCAAAGGAAGCGTATGTCACTGAGCAAAGGGACGGATCTATGGCATCATTCACTGACGCCCCCTTGGCGCTGACAAGTTATGGATCATCCTGAACTGACCTGGCTCTTTTTGGGAACCACGCCCAGAGGTGAGCACACATACCCTGGCAATGGGGGAGCAGTAAACGGGCCGGCCACCCGTCCCAGCGCCCTTTCCTTACCAACCTTCTGAGCCACCACCGTGGGCTGCATGCGTGCAGACAGTAGGTTATGGCAATACCCTATTGGGGGCACCCCTTGTGCTGGGATTCGAAAGCCTGAGGAGAACCCATCATACAATGTCTTGGCTGCCTTTCTATCCGGGTACTGATTCAGCCAGAAAATCAGTCTACCTATGTCTACTGGCGTGGGAAGCTTACTGTTGGGGAGGTTTAACCTCCCTCCCTTTCTCTTTGGACTTCTTAATACACTTAAACTCGGGATGTGAAGGGTGGCCGCAGTAGGCACATGCGTGTTTGAACTTACATGCCCCATTGGGCCATGTACAAATTTTTCGGTTAAAAGCCCAACAAGTCCCTCTCTTCTCCCCTGTGCCCCCTGGGAAGTCCGAAAGGGCTGTTTCATGGGTGTTTTGTTATTGACACTCTCCAACCATACATTTACCTCTGTTTGGTCCCAGCCCATATCTGGGTCGTCCACTTTGGCCCATCTAAAGTCTCTATCATAATCCAGCCAGGCCACCCCCCATACATCGTCTGTGCCTTTAAAATCTTATTTGAATAGCAAATCAGGGGTATCGCCAATTCTGGCTTCTTTTCTAGCATTACTATGGAAAAAACATTGAAACCAAACAACCAGTTAGTAATTGACTCTTCTACCCTTGGTTTCCTGTCTCTGAAGGAACCTTCTTTCCCGTCTTTCTCTTTGGAATCTACTTCCCTCCTCTTTGGTCTAATTAAGGAGAATATGTCAATAAACTCCCCCTTCCAAATCTTCTCTCTTGTGTCCTGCGTAACATGTGTTGCCAATTTGCCCCTTTTAGATAACACTGAATCGTGACCACCAATTACCTTTGGCCCGTTATCTACTTCTTTGCTTGAACACTCTACTGCCTTACCTGCCGCAACCCCAGTTGTCGCTGCTTGCGCGGGGGCCGCTTGACCCACCGCCTGGAGGGCGTACACGCCTCATTTTCTTGCGCCTTGCCCAAGAGGGCCACTTGTTTACTTAAATCGCTGAGCACGCCTCCCGTGCCTGCTGATGACGCCCATGGTGCTACCGTCGCGCTGCCATTCGGGCTCCCCCCTGCCGGTGCGTCTAATTGCGCCAAAAGAGATGCCACCGTCGCCCATATGGTGGCTGGGGCCCCTTGGCCCACCTCCGCTGCTGCCATTGGTTGCCTTAAGGTGGGAGGCAGAACCCCACTCGCTGCCCCCCCCTGCGGGATTGGGGCTGCCACTGGCACTACCTCCGGTAATACAACGATGGGAGGAGCAGGAGCTGGCATTAAGGCCTTCAAAACCCCCCTGATCTCAGCCAGTATTGTACTCACATCCTCCCTTCCCTCTCCTGGTGTCTCGTTGATTGCCTGCGGGGGTACCCCCGGCGGAGGAGAAGGCTCCATGCTGGGAACCGGTTTTTCGGGTTCACCCGGCGGTGCTGGGATCCCCGCGGGCACGGGGCAATGGTTCGGGCACACAAGGCACTGGCCCTGGGGGCCCACTAGGCGGCTGGGGTACTGGTTGTGGAGGCATTGCGGGAGAAGCCGGTGCAGGTAGTTGTTCCTCCAGACCCTTGCCCCCCCTCCCTCTCCTGCTCACCCTGGGCCTCTTCACTAATGGAGGGAAGGCCGACTTGGGCGGGACTATGGTTCTACGGGGGCGGGCCCTCTCGACTGGTTCCGGGACCTCCTCACTATCCGAGATTGGCGCCTCGCCCCCCTGTTCCCCCTCATCCTCATCCTCATCTCTGCCCAGTTTCGCCAACACCAGCTTCAACAGCTGCGTTATTTCCGACTCGCCCTCCTTTCGCTTTTGGTTGCGCTTTGGTGGCATCCTTCCTACTCGGTGCGCGCGCCCTTCTAGCTCTGGCCCCGCGCTAACGCTGGCGCGTTTACTCCGACCCCTGTGCTGCCCCTAAATGCCGATATCCCCTGAACGCGTGGAGTCAGTCGGCTAGCACACACAAAGACCTCACATCAAATGAGACGCTCCCGAACCCTCCTTCTACGGGTGCGCAAGACCTCCCACGTGCACTCTGTAGTCTACCCGCCGCCCAGCACAAGCGCGGTCCCTTGTATTCCCGGAGCCGCCTTCTCCGCTGCTATCCCCCTGCAGCAGTGCACCGTACCGCTGGGCAGTCAACAAGGCCCCCCCCCAGGGAAGCTCGCCAAACCAACACCGGCGGAACTCACCAAAACTCAGTGCCCCCCAAACGCAGGGTGTCTAGTGGTAGCCCCACACCAAAATCGCCCGCTCTCAGCAGAGGATTGTACCGCTGCGCAGTCTACAAGGCCCCCCCCCGGAGAAGCACGCCCAATCGAAACCGGCAGACTCAGCCAGATCCTCGTTACCAAGCCAAATCGCCCGCTCTCCGCCCTCGCCCGATACCAAATTCAGCCGCCTAACCGGGAAGCACAATACCACTCTCACAGCCTACGGACGCCGGATCACCCGAGGGAGGTGTCCACATAAAACACTCCCGAGGCGTGCTAGCACAGCAAGGGAGACCACGGGCGGCCACCAGCGCCCAGCGGGGAAAACAGTCTTCTCAAGATACAACTTATCTCGCCCACCGGCTACCAGCGGCCCCCGCGCTCCCCCAAAGCCCCGACACCTCACCTCGGAATCCGCGTCGCCCACGATATCCTCAGCGCCAACACCGCTACGCGCCCCCAAGTCCCACGACGGCGCGTCCTCCGAAAGTGGATTCCCGATACAGCGACGCCCGAGATTCCAACGATGCCCGAGATTCCAGCGATGTCCAAGATTCCGGAACTCTGCTGCTCCCGGGGGTCAAGTACAGGCAAAGAGGATGTCCTCAAGGGGACCCGGGGCCTAAATAGCCACCCCCTGGCTCCCCCCTTCCGCTCCTCGGGCAGGCCGGACACACGTCACGGCCGACCCGGAAGTACTTCATTCGGCCAGTAGCCAATAGGGCTACTGGTCCGGGCTATGGGCGGGGTGTGGCGTGGGACCGGTGGGGCCGGGCCCTAAGGGTGCGCTCACCAAGGCCTCGCGCTTTTCATTCTTCGAAGCTGTGGAATTATTTTTCTGACCTTGGTACATGGTTTGTTATAATTTGCGTAAGAGTGAAGGAGTATTCCATTCCTATGTTCCATTTCATTGCAATGTTTATGTTAAAAAGTATGAATGAGAGAGCAGAACTTCTGGAGACTGTGTAATAGGATGGTTTTAGAACAGATCTGAAAGTTCACATTTTGACTGTCTTGGTAGTTTTGCCAAAATGACTTAAGACTTTATTGCCATTAGGGGATCTGATCAATCCTAATTTTAAATCCTTCAGGCAATGTTTAGAAGGAGCAAGCTGGTGACTTATCTTCCTGTGGGAGTTGGGAGCCTAGGCATTTAGCATAACGGTTTCTGTTCCATAACTTTTAGTTTGAAGTCGCTTTGCTTACATTTGATCTCCTTTCACATAATTGTCATTTCCACACCCTACGTTCACTTGTTAGCCCAGCACAAGGTCATACTGGTACAAAAAATCATCCAGGCACTCAAATAAAAGTGGCCCACATTAGCAAACCAGGCAACTAAAAAAGTGGCCCACATTTACAAATCAGACCAGTTTTTAAATTGTTAAGTCACGCTGTATGGGTATTTTGCATGGTATGGGAGTCTGCATCTATGTGTGTTTACCTGAGGCAATATGTGCGGTGATATCAAGGAAATCAACAGTGAAAACCGACCCATGTGGCCATAAAACAGCCCTACAAACTGCTAAAAAATCGACCCACACACTGATCTGTCAGACCAGCCCATCATGCACTTATTGCCCTATAGTCCAGTCCGACCCTGGCCCAGCATTCTAGTGGGCTTCTGCCTAGTCGTCCTTTTACCACTTGTTAGTATTCCCCTGGGTGAGTCTCAGTGGCACATTGCCAGTCCAGCTTCTCTCTTTCTCCAGTGGTCCTCTCTAATTCTTCCTGTTGCCTTGTCTGATCCTCCGTTTCCTGATCATGTGTCATGCACGGCTTTGTGGACCTATAGGAGAGGGATTCAGTCCCTGGGGGAGTGCTTTGGATCAGCAGAAGTGTGAGGGCCGCTTTCTGCAATGGAGTCATTACTTTTAGCTCTTCTTTCTTGAAAAGCACTGTTTACTCTAACTTCTGTTCAGCCATGCTTTGTGTGGTAATTAGTGGGATTTCTGTTATGCAAAAGCTTTTACTTTTGAAAATTATTTCAAATTAGCCCGCATCCTTACTGTCTTCATATCGATGGCTGCTCTGACCCTCACCTAATTTTTTAGGGATTAAGCTGCCCTATGTATGTGTGCGTGGCGTTGGACTTCTGAGCTACAACTTTTTCAGTAGTTTGAACTGGAGCAGGGAGATTTATCATCGAGTTGTTTTCAACCAATGTTTACTGCTAAGGTAGGGTTAAATTAAAAAGTGTTGTTCTAGTAGTAGGGAGATGGCATTACATTAATATTTATTATTCGCATTATTATTGTTGGTGGTGGTCACTTCCTTGACCTGCCAAGATTAATAAAACAAGGTAAATACTGGAATCTTCTGTGGTCGGATCAACCAACACCAGAGGGGCAGCGGTCTATAAGCTAGTCAGGAAGTTAGCAGGTGGGCACAGGGCCGGGTCAGTCCTTTGTCGCCTGACATGACTCGCTCTCTCAGACCTGCAGGCCTGTCGGTGACATTTGCCTTTGCAGCAGTTTTCAGACTTCCTCGTGTCCTGGGCTGGTTCTGCTCACTAGCACATTACAGGACCGAGTGTGAGAGGCGAGTGGTTATTGATGGAGTGGACTCTGTAAATCTGGTGAACACGTGTGTGCTTTTTGCAGGGCAGGGTTCCCACAGTATTCTGCCCGGAGAAGCACTGCGGTGCTCGTTGTGTTGGGCTTCGGTTTTGAGGATGTCCCCGGTGCTGTGATGAGGCCACGGCTTGGTGCGCCAGCCCATCTTTACATCTATAGCACAGTACCTCCTGTAGGAGCGCGGATCCCGCCCCAGCGAGCATCTGCTTGACCGATGCACGCTTCTCTGCGGCTATTTCATTTTCTTTTGTGGATATGATAATATTTTGGAAGAGCCGTCTATGTTCCTGCCTTGGCCGGCTCCGTTTCCCCCTTCGGAGTTTAGTAACATATGGTCTGTAAATCAGCCCCGGCCAGTGATGTGCTGTGCATCAGGAACTGAACTGCGTGTTCCGTGAAAGCTGAAGTGAAGACGCAGCCGCTGCCTTCTTCCTCGCAGAGTGCCTGGGTGAGGTGCCAGGCTGTCAGGCTGAAGAAGCCCATTTATCCAGCACCGGGAGCCGGGGCGCGAGCTTCTCCACGCTCCCTGGCACCTTGCCCACGCCTTCTTCCAGGGCAGCGTGGTGCCAGGGTGGTCAGCCCTACTGGACTCTGCTTTGTAGATGGTCTGTGGATTCCTTAGCTCCTCAGTGTGGCAATGTCTGGCTTTCAACATACCTCACTATCAGCAGCCTTCATTGTCCTTAGTGGCAAGACCACGATTACTGGAGAAAAGCACCTACAGGCACATCACGGACCCAACACTGTCCAGATGCGCAACCCAACTGACCAGCTACTATGCTACCCCCCCCCCCACGCCTCCCCGGATATGCGTCCACTACCTGCTGGCACGAATACCCATCTGCCAGGCAGTCTGCACGCACACTGCATGAGACGAAGTCTGCCACATTCACCTAACAGAGACACACTCCATCACCCTCATAGCAACACATCGCCCTCTGCAGAAACCTTTGAAAGTATCACCTGAGCCCCTGAAAGCACTGCAATACTTGAGACCAGATGCAGACTACACATCTGACAAATCCCAATCATAACAACAGCCGACCAACATGTGTAGACGTGAAAGTAGGGACAAGCAGGGCACAAAACCTGTGTCTTTAAGCCCAGGATTGTCTCTCTAGTAGGAAAGTACAGAGCCTCTTAACTCGTGCACCTGACAAAATGTTGAAAGTGAAATGTGGCAGTGGTGTCCTTACTGCTGTGGCAAAAACATCTAATATATTGCCATTTTCATTACACAAAGTTCAGACCTAAACACCCATTTTCCTATCTGGGTATGGTGTGGTAGGATGTCTTATTTTACACTTTGTACCATTATGGGGGTGAATTAAGACTCATACTTTTGCCTTCCTTGTGCCATGGAGCACTGTGGCTGCTGAGGATGTTGTGGGAATCGTCCCCGGTAAGAGCAGGTCTACACATCCTCAGCAGTGCTGTAGCACTGCCAATTGGAAGGTTGGCCTCTTGTGACTAAAAGTGAAAACTGTAAAAGGGAAGTTTGTTTAACAACTTGATTACAGCAATCTAAGATGGCCCAATCTGCATAAAGCTTACCAGTGAAATGGATAGATCCCCATGTTACAGCGGACACAGAAATTAAGCAGCAGTAATTTAGGGAAATGTATGTTTTGGAGAGAAAAATGACCTGCTGTTTAGCCTGTGAATCTTTTTCAACAAAACGTAGACAATCTCATCGACAGAGTAACTAGTTCAACACATGCCAGATGCTGAGGATACATAGAACTGCACAGGCATGCACAATTACTGAATGCTTTAAACCTGGAAATGCTAGGCCAGCAAGAAGCTGATTGACCTCAAAGAACAAGCACACCAAGATATTAGGGTTAGAGGAGATGGTTTTCTAGAGGATTTAACCAAACCTGTTTCTGGATAATGACGAGCTGCTCCACAAATGTGCAGTTGACAGAACACATATGGTTCCTTATAGAGGCGTGAATCCTTGCTTCATACAAAATGATCCACTTTATGTGGTACAAAGATAATGTGAAACTTCTTAGGGCCGTAAACTTCAAATGTACCTGGATGACAGTCATGGAATACAAAGACCTATGACATTCTTTGGCATTGAAAAGAAGATCCTTAGAGAGAAGTGGATGAAATATACATTGCTGATTCCAGCTAAACTTCATGTGGGCTTCAGTGTCAGGACGTAGTTCTTCACTGAACGTAGTTATTCATCTTATTAAAGGTTCAGTATTGACCACGTCTGAAGTAGGGGCATTGTAAATCACTGTTTCTGTTTTTACAGCCTGACTTATCTCAACCATTAACTTGCTGTGTAAAGAGGAGAAGGTCATTTCATCTACAACTACTGAACAATTAGTGACACTGTCATTGACTAATACTGCCCTGTTTTTCCAGCTGGATCTGGCCCCTAAGAGAATCTTATTGTTATATTTTTATTTATTGTTTTCTGAAAGTATGCAAAAGGATTGGATTTTTTATACTGCACTTAAGCAGGCACCATCGTGGTGCTAAATGTGAAAAAGAGATGGAACTGCGTAGTGCATTAATGTCCCTTGTATTTGGCCATATTATTCATGCTATTATGTGAGCTGGCCACTCCGGATGGAAAAAACAGTGCAAAGACAACTGTTATCTTCCAATACAGATTGCGATTTTTTTTTCTGTCTTGTGTAATTCTATTTTTACATTTGCACCTTAAACCACAAGACGTTGTATAGGTGTAAATTTGACCAACAAGTTAAGGTCTTTCAAATTATCCATTGGATAATTCAGCATTTGTTTTAGTTTATTTCCTAAACTTGACAACAATAATGTGGCAATGATAGTATCTGGACTAGAAGAGACTTGCTCTGTTGCATTAGTTGTTTACCAAGCAACTGAAATTGGGCTTTTGAATTATAGAACAGACCTTCATTTGCATGAACCAAGGTGAGGATGCACCCTTTACATTTGAGAACGGTAAAGATGCCCTCAAGCCTTGGAAGACACTTGAGATGTGCAGTTTTCATTCAAGTTCATCCTAATAATAATCCACAATAGGCTCACTATCTTTTAGGTCCATGTTGCCCTCTTGGTTCTAACAGCTTCTTCTCTTAGTAATTCAAATAATGATGAGTTTCCTAGGCCTGGGACACCCCGTCTAGGCAGCCTTGCGCTCAACAAACCCCGAACAAAAATATGTTGGCCTGCTGTTAACAAGCCATTGGCATGACATGCAATGCAATGCAGTGCTTTGGAAGCAGTCCACATTTTACACTGGGCCCCACCGTCGTTTTTATTGAAACTACAACTAGTGCAGAATGCAGCTGTGGTTTATTCAAATGATTTTATTTAAATAAAAGCAATCACTTCGGGTGTTTTCAGGGTGCATGCAAGAGGCTGGAAGAAAGACAGAGGAGATTGGGTGAAGCTGCAAATGTCAAACAAAGGCAAATGATTGCTGAAGGCTGAACCTTGTGCAAATTGAGTGAGCAGGATTGAGTAGCAGTAAAGGCAATTCTGTAAGAGAACGATTTTCATTTTTTCTTGAAATGTCTATGGTTTCTCTCAGATTCGGATGCTTCCTGGAAGCCCAGTGGCTTGTAACAGGGCTGTACCTTCCTGATAGTGGAATCAGGGACTTCACTACGGCGTATTGGGAGACTAGTGCCTGTATTTCATAATCTTTATTTCATGCACTGATTTTGTGTACTGCCTGCACAGCAGGACGGTTACTTCATATTCATGCTAATGCTGTGTGCCGGCCTGTAGCTATTTATGATGGTTGTATGTGTTTTGTTTAAAAGTTACTAAAATCAACATGGCTGGGGATTTGTAGCCGGTGCAGGACTTTCAGAACCACAAGGGGGAGATGCGAAATCTCTTGTTGCCTCAATGAATCATCTGGGCTGGCTGGTTTTGGATGAATTAAGGTTCGCAACATAAGTTCGCCAGCAGGGTCACTTAGTGATCTTCCTTCGTTCGTACATCTACTATGATCCTTACTGGTTCCTGAGATATTAATTCAGTTCAAGTTGGCCATTATGGTCAAGCTGGACTATTTTCATTTAAACATGGAATTTGTCTGCAGCCAGCAGTGATCTAACCTTCAAGCAATGGATAGCACTGGTTTGTCTCTTGTGGCCCCTATTAGTGGACGTTTTAGACAGTTTGGGAATAATGCATACTTCCTATTTGTTCAAAGAAAATGTTAAATGTCCCTTTGGCCTACTTATTTGCGCAACATTGTAGCAGCATAATTTGTGTTTCGATTTATTGGTAATATCTAGAAAATTAACCCATATCTAATTGGGCTTCCAGTGTCAATTCCTAAAGTTTGTCTCACAAAGGCGGCTTAATGTTTGAAGAGCATTGTATATAATAATGTTCGTATGGCCTAGATTTGCACTTAACCACATCTCTGTGTCATTTTTGCTCCTGTATAATCAAGTGCTTTCATGTGAAATGCTTACGTTCTGCCTTGAGGTCAGCTATTGAATCGTGCTCTACAGAGTATGGTAGGGAATCACTGCTGCACATCTTTAATTGTAGTACAGGTATCGCTACCGGCATTCTCAGGGTTTGCTGCCCATCGACACCACAATGTTAGTTGTACACCATGAACTTTCAATTTCATAATCCCTTTTTCACTTTATGCCATTCCCTCCTTCACTGTCACCTGTCAACTCCTCCTCTATCTGTCCCTTCCTTGCCTCTCTTGTTCCCTGCCTATCACTGGCTTTTATCACGATGCACCCAACCAACATAACATACTGTGGAATGATAGGGGCATAAACATGTAGCTTATATGCACACCTCTGTTTTCTTCCAAGTCGTCTTACATTCCAGACTGCTCCTGCCAGCCATAGAATTTAAAGATTTATAATCACTTTCTTGACTCTCGACGTATGCTCAGTCCCGTGTGACCTAGACTGGATTATCATGCTTAAGTGTCTGACACCATTTCAGTATCTGAAGGATCTTTCCAGAAAAGTCCTCCTGTTCTTTAACTGACCTACTGCTCACTTATCACCAGGAACCAGTGGCGTAACAAAGACCCCTGCAGTGTGGGGGGGGTCCGAGCTCCAGGGGGCCCCCTCAGCACAGTACCCTGGACTGAGAGCTCCTGAGTGAGTCCGGAGGGGACCCCTCTATGCACTTTGCAGGGGGGGCCCTCAAGTTTCGTTACGCCACTGCCAGGAACAAGTAAATAAATATTCTTTGCCATATGGCAAAAAAAAGCATTTTTGTTGACCCTGATGGTCTTGTTCCTACCTGTCTTGCCAAGTGCTATGTGCTCAATGTCATTGCCTTGAGTCATTAGGAGCAGTGGGAAACCTATTTTTGAAATTGTGGGTTCAAGCAGCTTTAAAGAAATAGGAGGGACAGGCATGTTACACTTAGGTCCAGTCTTGTGGACTATCCATCCGCAGAAAATAAGCAATTCACCAGAGCTTGACGTTCCTTAACACTGACCTGGAAATCCAACTTGATTAAATACTTTCCCCACTAATAGTAAGGACATGGTGCCCATCGAGTGACACTTAAAAACAGGTAATGTTAGTAGAACTTTTTCCCTGACCAAGAGATGTCTTTTAAGCTACTGAAGTTCTATCTCTAAAGCTTCTTTTTAGATGTCTTGGTGTCTGTGATACGCACAAATCATTGTTATAGAACATTTAAAAAGGTACATACACATTGGTCTTCATTGTTAGAAGATAATAATTGCAGTATTATTGACGCTGGATACAGAGGATTGAGGGGCCTTTCCTCACACTGTCCATCTTGGAGCACCTACCAACGAGAAGGAACCCATGTCTTGATGTGTCCCCCAGTCTACCCACCTCACGTTTTGTAAAATAGTAGCATCATCAGTCAGATTCTTTTAGCATAAGACCATTGCAAGCAGCAGAA
Source organism: Calotriton arnoldi (assembly GCA_963921515.1). Taxonomy (NCBI): domain Eukaryota; kingdom Metazoa; phylum Chordata; class Amphibia; order Caudata; family Salamandridae; genus Calotriton; species Calotriton arnoldi. The sequence continues at coordinate 968,109 of CAWUFW010002529.1, read as the reverse complement.
CTACCATTCTTTTTTTTTTCAGTTTTATATAGCACAAACTCGACCCGAAGCTCGGACACATTCATTTTTCAGGCAACGGGGACAATACGTGATTTGCCCAGAATCACAGGATGATTAAGCCTAACACCAAGACAGGAACCTGGTTCTCCAGCTTAGAGGTTGGCCACTCTGGCCGTCACGCCACATCCTCTCCCCATCCTCCTTTAATGATCCTTACGACCATCAGAAAGAGCAAGACCTCGAGCAAACTTTTAAGGACAGAGGTAAAAAGTAGAACATTCTGCATGGAGCCAGGGTTTGGGGCCAGTTGAGTGCGGTAGCCGTAAGCACTGAGCCTTCATGTCACAGCGCCGGGACACACTTCCTGAGTAGCTGCGCGCTCTATAAGTACCCATTAACATAACATAACATTAACATAACATAACACAGTGCAGCGTCCCAACAGCAGTCTTGTTTGAGACGCACCTGATGTACCATGTCGTAAAGGCAGGGAATGCCTTGTTTTTTTATGTAGCGCTAAATACCACACTGCTGCCATTTCTAAGCACTGTAAATAACAGGTTTTACTGTTAAGGGAATCACACCCACTTGATGGCCTTTGAAAGGATAAAAGCCCGCCTTGGCCTGAAGGGTTTCGAACGTGTAACCTGACAAACACAGAAGAACGCAACTAGTTTACTTTAACTCAGTTTTGTTGCACTATGTCTGTATCATGTTGTAGAGTTTGTCATTAATAGCAGTCCATCCGAGCCGGGCGCAGGCAGTGGGGAGCTCAGGGGTTGTCTAGAATGTGTCACAACGCTGGGGTCATTTTCAGAACAGTTGACAAGCCAGTTTACCCACAGTTCTGTCCTCCAGGAGCCCTACCCGGAAACCAGGTGTAGGTGTGGTGACTGCATGACTGCACAAGAGTGGGTGCTGTTCTTCTGGGGTTTCAGTGCTGTGGTTCTGAGATGGAACATTCCTCTCTCGTGTTTAAAAGAACAGACGAGCACTGTCTCCTTTCCTAGAAAGGACACAGTCCTAGCAGGCTCGTCTGTGGAGCGTGTCTTTATCACCGACCAGAGGCTTCCAGTGGAACGGAGATCGTGCGAGCAGCAGTTACGTTTGATCTCCCCATTTTTCGCCCCCTTCTTTTTAATGTTGTGTCGCTGAACTTTTGTGTGTGTGTTAAGCCCTCGGAGGCCCTGCACCCACATGGCTATGCTGGAAGCTGGCTGTGCTAAAACTCCCAGCTCACAGGTCTGCAAAGCAAACTTCAGCCCGCTTCTATTTACCTTGGCAAGTGTGGCCCTAGATTGACGATCTGCAAAGTGGATTTGTGATTCCCCTGTTTGCTTTGGCAGCTCTTGAAAGCAGCCAGCTGATTGCCGGCCCAGATGTCATTGCATACATCACAGTGCACTATAACTTTCGCTCACAGTTTTAATTTCATCCACAAATACTATTAAGCTCTTTGCACCTCTCGCCTTCAGCTCTCGTATCTTGGCTCTTGAGAGCCGACAGCCTCCATTTCCTTCTGCTGTCTAGTAGTTATCTGTGTCAGCCTGTGAGTAGGAAAGCGGCTTCGTATGCTACTCGCATTTGTAGCGTTGTCCATTATACGGTGAGGTGGGTAGCGCCCTGGGCGAGAGTGTAAATGTAGTTCTTGGCAAAAGGATCGGCTACTTTGGAACATATCCTCCTGTAGTTACCCGTTGAATGCTGTTGACAACCAGGATTAGTTACTCAACAATCTCCTGAATGTCAGTGTGGAGTATGAGGGTCGTTCCAAACCCATGTTCACTCATTCCGCGCTTCCTCTTTACCAGGGATGATGCTGACGAGAGTAGTAGCCAGTACTTCATTGGAGCTGGTGGTTGCAGGTGGGGCCCACCAGCACTTGCATTTGGGCACCAGCTCTTATTTTTCCTCATCAGAGAGAAAAGCACAAACGGGGGAAGAGGGAGAAAGACGGAAAAACAGTGTCAAAGGGATTAAGCAGGGACAAAAAACGTGCAGGAGTGAGTTTGAGGGGCATGGAGTGTATGGTGATGGATTAAAGATGCAGGAAGGGGAATCAGGACTATGCAGCCTTGGTATTCAGCATCACAGTCTTCTTCAGCACCGGCAGTGGCTTCTAAGCAAAATGTTTGGGCCCTTGCACTTGTTTTCAATTTAAGCACTGGTGGTAGCATTAGTCACTTCGGGGTAGCCCTGTTAGAATCATTTCTGAGCCTTATGAAGGAGCCCCTCTGAACTTCGCCACTGGTTGGTGTCTGAGATCTTCAGTACAGAGAGGAGAAGCCTGGCATTTCCAGAAGTCCTTTGCCTGAAGGGAGTGGCATCCGACAGGAGTTACTTTGGAAGTGTGGGCGATGGCAAGACGCCTGTTCATTTTTAGCTTCTCATACCCACGAGATAAAAGCAGTCTTTGTAGCAGCATTTAGCATTAGTACTTTTTATGTCTCACTGGTGGGATTGATGGTGTTGCACATGGTTTGCTGTGCTGAGTAAGTGATGTTCGTAGCCTTCATTGCATTGTGATTTTCAGTGGACTTCTCACTAAATCCAGCTCGTCGTTTTATTAGACAATGTTGGGTGGTGACTTTGTGTTAGTGGCTTGTCTTTGAGGTGGTGATACCGACTGGGTCTGCGGAAGGAAGGAGAATCGCAGGTCAACTAAGGGGTTTTCAGCAGTTAATCATAGAGTACTCGACTCAAAGTCCATTGAATTTGGTGTGGGATCAAGACTCTAAATAGAATTAATTGCCTTGCATTCACCACAGACATAGCATTTCTCATGGCCACCTTGAATCGCTGTACATTTCGGTAAGCCATCCAGCGTCTGATCTGTTTGTCTGCACAAAGGTGGACTTGGTTAGGTCTTGCTCAACTTTTATCAGTGCTGCGCTCATCTGCCACCCCGAGCCCTCTCGTCGTCTTCTTTGGGCAGTGCTTAATTCTTCACCCACCTCGTGACCAGTGCCCTTACGTTCTATCACATTACCCTATTCTGCATAGTCTGTACTTTGAAGCTAGGTTTAACTAGAACGAGGCCAGTTCAATCATCAAAGCTTATTAATTCCTCCCAAAGTAAATAGTTTCTGGTGGGGGTGTCAAGTAGGTCTACCACATGTGCAGTGACTTCTTTTGGCGGGAGACTCCAAAATGTCAGAAAATAGCACACAAGTCTATCATTTATGGTGCTTGACTTCTTTCTCTACAAGGTGCATTCACTGTCTGGTGTTTGCAAATGCAAGTCTTTTTGTTTGCCTTTTTACTTCAATGACTGCAAACTCTTTGTCCTCTCTGACTGGTATGCTGGTATGCTCTTTGGGGCCCACTAGATGTTTTTAAAAACTTTTAAATAAATAAAGAGACTAGTGCTGTAATGTACTAAGGACTGCCACGTCTGTGGGAGCTGGCCTCCTCTCCAGCTCTTCCTGTATCTATGCGATTGACAGATCGCTCTGGCGGCCCTGTTGGGGTTATAATTCTTCCAGATGGGAAGTCTTTCTTTGACTTTTGAATCATTCATGAATACTTTTGAAAATCATTTCTGCAGATGTTTCTACCCATGTAGCTGGAGGGTGAGAATCGTGCTCGTGTGCTCAGAAACTATGAGTCATGTGCGAACGTTGATTTTGTGAACTGTGTGTGTATGGGTTCTGTTCTAACATACAAAGATTGCTTTACTCTTTATGCATGTCAATAGCTTTCATACCGCCATTGTGATGCTTTTGTTTTTAGTTATATTTTCGGGTTTATGATGATGTTTGTTGCTTTTATCAGCGTTCCTTTATAATTTCCCTGTAATACTCACTTCTCCGGGTTTTAGTTGCTACTAATAGAAGTTAAAATAAAAAATGCGCCGTTTTGTTGTAGGTCTTGCATACTTGACCTCTTTAAGCGTTCTGGTTGTGAAAGACCTCTTGTGGACTACACCAAAACGTCACTGGGCTCTTAGCTTTCCTGTTGCTTACCATTGGATGGCTTTATTGTCTCTCCCATGTGCTTGCTTCCTCTTCTTGTGCTTGTCCCTACCATGGAGTAATCTCCTCTTTACCATTGTTTTGATTCTCTGACTTGTATCCTTCCACTGCTCACATTTAGGAACTACTTTTTCCCTTTTCTCTTAGCACTCCATGAAAGTGCACATATATGTTTGCTCTCTCCATTGTCTGTTGCACCTCCTCCTACAAACCCACTCTCCCCAACACATAATCTGTGTTGCTCCCTCATCCCTCCCTTTCTAGTCCATTGCTTTCTTCACTGCTCCCTGGCTTTTTTTTAAATTCTCCCCAACCTCAAGTGCCTTGGTTGCTCCCTCACCACTGCCAACTCTCTGTTGCATCGCCCGCCTCTCCTCCATTGTTCTACCACTCCTTGTGGTCGTTTTTTTTAATAGAAATTACTTTTTTTGGAGAGTTTGGCAGGGCCACTTGCTGCCAAGTGGCTTAGAATATTAAAACACTTTTGTGCACATAATTTTTTTATTTACCATTCCAAGTGGCATCCACCATCTTGGATCGGTAAATAAAAACACTAAAAACAAAAGAAATGGCGCTCACATAAATTTTTAGGCATGGGTATGAGTGGTGACACATGCATGCGCTCATGGAATAGGGCAGGCTGCCGGTTATTGAAAGGTACTTATGACTTTTTTGGGGCGGTATTTCCTTATCCTGCACAGCATCAGTAATTTTGCTTTTTGAGGATGCTGTACTGCATCAGCATAGGTATTGGCAAAGCCAATAGATGAAAAAGTTGAGACCTGATGGCTTTGCCGATGTTTATTTGATTTGCAGCCACTTTGCCAGACTGAAACAATGTTACTGAACATAAGCAAAATAAATGCACTAATAATGAGAAATATTACCGCTATTTTTATGACCGTTCCTTCAGAACTAGAATAACCATAAGTGGTGATCAACTCTGAGTGGGACAAAAAACATTTATAACAAGGTCCTTTTTTTAACAATAAAAAAACCTGCATAATTTAGAGAAGACTATCAGGAGAACTGCATATAAAACACTGAGGGGCCGATTACGATGCAGCCTATAAAGGCTCCGTCCGAGGGTCGGAGCAAATGGGCCGCTCGGTTTACTTTCCGACCGCCGCATTTTGATGCTGGCGGTTGGAAAGTAAACCGGCCCGTCATTCTGGCTGGCTTACGATGGGCTTATGGTGCCTGTCGGCGCCGGCCCGTAATCCCAAAGGGCGTGCCTTTCCGCCCTTGAGATTACGATGCACGGTTTCCAACATGATTTCCATGCCGGCCTGTCCGACATGAAAACCATGTCGGAAAGCATGTTTGGGCGCCCACAGCAGGGCCCCCTTGGGTGCGCGGCCTCCGGTTGGGGGCCGAGGGGGCACCTATGGTGCCCCCCTGTTGATCCCTGCACCACGTGGTAGGCACCTTGAGGTGCCTGCCACAGGGTGCAGGGATGAACAGCACCTCCTATTTCCCTATGGGAGCATGTATTAAGGCCGGTTTACGGCCGATATGCATGCTGCCATAGGGAAATGCCGGAATGCGACTGAACAGTGTTCGGTCGCATCCTAATGAGGCAGTCGGAACCCCCGACCAGAAGTCGGTCAGTCGCAGGACCGATTCGGTGTCGGGCGGAGGCAATTCCGCCTGACATCGAAATTGGCCCCTTAATGTTAAACAAGAGTGAAACAGAATGAGAGGACTCCGAAATCACAAAACATGCTCTATTTGGTTGAGTAGATTTTTGTAATTCACTAGATCCTGAACATGTATGTAGTGGCATGCAGCTTAAATGTAAAGAAAATGGTGTAAAACATATTGATCTGAAAGACGCTGCAGCAATCACTTGATAATTAAAAATAATGCTGTTGAATGCTGTCATATGCAGTAAAATGTCATGTTATAAGTGTCTATCAGAAGAACCTCCTCTCTTGTCTGCCTGCATCCACGTGGATGTTAATGGAGCAGATCTCTTCAAGATACACCCCCCCTCCCCCAACACCACAACTTGCATACACCTATTTCATCTCTCATTATTCCACCACCACAGTTAGCAACGTATTCTGCTGGACGTTTATTCAAAGAAGCTAGTGATTGGATGACTCCTGCTGGCTACAAGGTAGCAGCTGAACAGTCACTTCCCAACCGCTGTAGGGTCAGTGTAAGCCACTGGAGCCCTGAGCTCTCTTACCTATGTGCCATTCATGTACTGCGCCCTCTGTTGAGACACATGGATCAATAGAACATATATTAGTGTATGTTACTGAGGAGGCTGGGCCCGGCTTTCTACCTCACTTCATAATTGGAGCGCCTGTAAAGCCAAAGAACTGGGCAGATGTGAAATGTGTTACTCCTTCCACATGAAGAGGCCAGGGATAAGGAAGAGCAGAGGAATGGAAGTGCTAAGATCTAATGCGGCGGCTGAGTCGAACAAGCCCGTGGTCATTTAGAGATGGCCAAGAGGGAATGTGCATCTGAGTGCGAGGTATATGCTTGTAGCACCTTTGCTGCAATAAATTAGACACATATGGAAGAAAACTTACACCACCCAAAGGCTACTAAAACACTCAAGCTGCATGCCAAGTATGTCTACAATGGAAACTGGTAGGAGGTAGGAACTGAACCTACAAAAAGAAAAGGTGGGCGGTGCTATATTTTACATAAAAAAGGGGAAATGTATTTCTTATAAATTTGAGGACAAAATTCTCGATTTTTGGGGTTTTTGATAGGGTGAGGCTCACTCTCGTAGAGTGGGGACTGTGAGGAGAAAGACAGATGAGGAAGTAAAGTGGCAGAAGTTCTTACCATTACTGGACCCTGACTTTCTAAAGACGGTTCCATTGCAGTGACATATTGTGAGCTAGGAAATACTGTTAGTAGGCTTCTCCTTAATGCATTGCTACATTATGAACAGGGTTTCCTCATCACTATCTCTATTCATAAGCCTATAAAGATGGCTCCTGTGTCATAGGTCATGGACGGAGATGTGATCTGGTAAAAAAGTTGTTGAAACCAGAAAACGTGACCAAATTGTCTGACACTGGGGCAAAACTAAAAAACAATCTAGCTCTGATATTTAGAACTACATACATTTTTTTAATTTTTGTGAGAGTGCGGCTTCTTTAAGAAGTCTACCCTGGGTGGCATAACTTTTTCTGTCCATGAAGCTGATTACTGAACACCGTTCCTGCCTGAATGGAATCCGAGCTTCACCACATCACATGTTGCCTTACGCCCGTGTTCTGGAGACCAAGCTGTGTGGCTTTGACATGGTTAGCCCACAGGCTTCCTGTTCAATGGTTGGATTTCCTCTCCGCGCATCTGTTTTTTCTTTTTTCTTGTCTTGGTGTTGCAGCTCTCTTTTAAATTCTACAAGGAATAAAGTGGCACACACGTCTGAGTCCCTTTTTCCCCACCCGAAGAAACATTTAGCTCTAGTGCAGTAAAACTCAAAAGTAGAAACGGGTTTGAGAAGCTTTTTCATTGATATTTTTCTTTGTGCTGAACATGTTTTTGAACCTTCTTAAGCATTAGTCTAAAAATCCAATTCGTTTTCTGCTAATATGCCAGAATGCTTTTCAGCTTCCTTGCCGGTTTGAAAAGGCTCAGTACTAGACTTGACTTCTGCAATTTCTGTTACTCAAATTAAAGCAAATCAAATCAAACAGGACTTATAAAGTACAGCTAATCACCCGTAAGGGTATCCAGGCACTGAGAACCCTGCCGCGTATGGAGGGTTTATTTGAACAGCCATGCCTTGAGTCCTTTCCTGAATTCTAAATTACTGTTGGTTAATATATTGGCTTTAGTCTCAGAATAGAGCACTGTGCCAACCACCATCTCATCTCTCATCTTTGTGTCCCACAAGAACAGAATATTGAGGACCGCAACAATGCAACAGCCTAATCCTGCACATCATAGCACACCCACATTTTGTCTTCTTCAGGACACCTTTAAAAATTTCATGTTGGCATGCTTTTCCTCCGCAGAGTCTTGAACATTTATCAGAAGGACATGAGCCATAGCAGGAGACAGCGGTGTTTGTAGTGTACCATTTCATATGACATAACACTATCTTTATGGTGTTTTGTGGACAATGATTGTGATTCACCTGTGCCTCAGCTCCTGTGTAATTAGCCCCATGTGTTTGTTGCATGTCTGGTCTTGTGACGACACATGCCACACCAGCACATCTGCCATATTTTGGCATGTTACATGGCTGACAATAGACCTGCATATTAAAGATAAGGCAACTAGGTTTCATTTCTGACAGGAACATTTCATCATTTTGCTTTTTCATGTAGCTTGTGATGTTCATGCGACAAACTCGCAATTGGATCACCACTTCAAAAATAAATTCTTAAACATGATTGTAGGCAGCTGGTCATCTTGCCCTATCTGTTTTGCTGGCTTTAGAACTCTGTGTAATTTACCCCTGCTAAGTGCCTGTACTGCCCCTTTAAACATGGCCAAATTGTCATACTCCTAATTGGTTTATTTAACTTGCCTAAAAGTCCATAGTATATTGTACAAAATGTACCCAGGGCCTAGAATTTAAATGCCACTAGTTGACTGTGGCACCTATTGTACTATTCACTATAGAGGCAGTGCAAAAATGGCTTCAGCCTACCATTGTAGCCTAACTGTAACAGTGCAAAACATGCACTGCGACCTGTCAAAACGTTTTGACAGGTAACAATTTCCCATTTTAATATAAGTAAATCACTCCCATGTGTTTCTTGTAGCACACAAGGTACGATGCCTGGTATTTAAAAGTGGGACATGTAGAAAAAATAGTATTACAATATCCCTACAGTGACAAGGCTGTAACAGCTATTTTTGGCACAGCCAATAGGTCTCGCCTTTGGGACCTTATAAGTATTTAGTTATGCAGCACAATATCCTTGGTGCAACAACATCAACTGTTGCGTGGCTAAACACTTATAAGGTCCCAAAGGCGAGACCTATTGGCTATGCCAATGCTTGTTTAAATCTTATTGGCCTATTATAGCACCTTCCAAGGATACCAATAAATGCATTACAAACCGAAAGCCGTGTTTGATGCAAATCTCTGCTCAAACCCCAAGATATGAGTAGTAAAAGAAATAGATGCGCCTGTGGTGGGATATCAGCCTACTGATTTTGGTCTGCATAATAGACTGGTCACTGGTAATGGTTAAGCAGCGGAATTCATGATGAGCTCTCCAAGAAAATAATTTACCACAAGGAGCGCTATAATATTCAATTCATCTCACCTAAGACATGAGACATGTTCACAATCACCTTGCATAGGAGTTCATTTTCTTGATGTCTAAGGTTTGACACCAACTCGATTTTATGTGCCTCATCATTGTTTTACTTCTTCCACACAACACCCCACTATCCCATCAGCCTCCTCTTACCGTCTTCATAGAAAATCCCCCAGATGCAGCCAATCTAATGAACCCGAATAAAAAGATATCATAAATCAATGCGTGTGATGCTGCCCCCAGGCAAGAGACATTTTGCTGCAAACTTAGGCTTCAGTAATTTATGCAGATTCGTAAAATATGACCATGGCCCATGGGCATTACAGCACTTTACGAGGCCAAAAAACAGACAAATACAGTTCCCATAGAATATTATATATTATATATAACGAAGCAAAAGTACAATTGAGTATCATCAACAAAAAGGTACACACTTTCCAGGAGTAAGAACCTGACATGATTAAGTAAAACAAGCACTGGCAAGCCAATTGGTTTCACTTTTTAACTACTGGCTTTGCCAATGCCCTTAGCCATGCTGAACAGCATCAGTAAAATGCTGAATACCTCTCCAGCTCTGAATTCATGGGGCTGACCTTAGACGTCGGCAGAATGATTTTAATGCAGTGTGCTATCAGCGGGACCCGCTGGAACACATGCCCCATCTGGCGGGGCCCCATTCGCAGACAGTGCCGCTTCTCTCGGCTCCGCGCCCCTTTTCTACGGCCCAGCTGTATGGTAATGAGCGCCAGCAGCTGAAACATACTGCACGGCAACAACGCTGGTATGAAATGGGCAAAGCAAGACTCCCGCCGAACAAAAGCCGATGCCGCATGAACTTTGGAGATTAGCTCCTGAAGCGAGGGGAGGCGCGAGAAGGAAGGGTGATGAGGGGGCAGGAAAAATGAAAAGCGGTGTATTGTGTCAAAGGCAGGCAAAAAGGGCTAATTGTCACAGCAGGCTACAGCACCTAAGGAAGGGCTCTACCCCTGCTTAGACTCGCTCTTTCAGCCTGTAAAGTCCCACACGCTGCCTCCTAATGATATGCCAACCTCCAGGATCATCACCTCAAGACCAGCCAGTGTTCAAGCAGGGCAAGCCCTTAATAAATACTTCCCATTCATTACCTGCAATCCGCCCGAACCATTGGAGGAGAGGAGCGGGGAAGAGAGGAGCGGGGGCGAGCGAGCGCGGCAGCCTGCTGAGCTGACCACACGCTCGTGCACCATGGCCTTTTGCTTGCGGTTACCCGCACGGCCGCCATGTGTTTTCAATTATCGCGCCCGCGTCTGGGCACGATAATTGGAAACAGATGGCGGCCGTGTGGGAAAAGGCCATGACGCACGAGTGTCTGGTCAGCTTTTTGAAGCCCCCTAAATAAAGTCTTCGCCAGAGCAGCGCTTGCGCGCTACTCTAGGCTTGACCTAAAAACAGAGTACAGATTAAAATGCTAATAATACATCTCGGAAATGGGACCAGCTAGAACAACAATTAAAAAAACAATAATTAATAAAACAACGATTTTAAAAGTTACTAAAAATCCAATTCAATTGTGAAGTCTGATTTTTTAAAAATATTAAAGAAAAGTACTTTTAAGGAAGCTACCTTTCCCTGCCTGAAGTTGCTGGAGACTGACTTTGGCTCACAAGCTTCTCCTAAATAGTGATTAGCCTTGAATAGGTGTGAAATGCCTCCTAGGAGCAAGCAATAGGCTGACTTTAATGAGCAGAGATGACTTCTCTAAACTCCATAGAATATTAAGTATGGGGGCTGTGAACATCATTTTTGACACTACAGGGTAGAAAGCTGGCTGTCTATATAGTGCACTAAAACAAAGCACGCTGTGTAGAGAGTCCGGATGAGACCCATATTGGTATACAGAAGCAAAAGTAGATAATACTAACGCTCTGTTTGTGGTAGTGTGGGCGAGCAGTTAGGCTTATCAGAGAGTAGTGCTAAGCATTTGTTGTACTCACAGAGGTAATAAATGAAACCCACACTCAAGAATAAATCCGAGACCAATTTGCAAAAATAACACAAATTTTTATATAATTTCTCAGACCAAGAACTTCGTTCACAGATAAGTACTTATTTTGTTATGAATTTTCAAAGTTCCGAAAATAACTCACAGTTGTGCGCAATTACGCACAATGCATTCCTATGGGAGAAAACACATAAAAGTATAAAAAATCGTGTAGGCGGTTCTCAGGGTTCACCTTTGGGTTTTAGGGTAGTCGCTAGCCAAGGTCCAATGTTCCACCAGCAGATCGTCGGGAGCGTCCCGGATTCGGCCGGGAGCAGGGTGCTGAGGTTGTTGGTAGTAGACGCGCTACAAGGATGGGGGCACCTCAAAACTGACTGAACAAGGGAACTTACAGGTAAGCCTGAGTGATCCCAAACGAGGGATCAGGTCGCAAGGGCCTCAGGAGCACGGGAACACAGCTGGTTCGTCGGTACCTAGGCCAACGAGCTGGGGGCAGAGCAGGTTGGTCAGCTGGGCTCTGTGCGTCAAGACGGTCTTCGCGGTAAGGGGCAGGCAGGTTGCAGGGACGATAAAAGGACAGGTGGGCCACTCATGGAGTAGGTCTTAGGGGTCTGGCGTCCCTTTACGGGTGCTTACTTCCTGGGCTGTTGGAGTCTGGATTGGACTCTTCGTCTCGGTGTAGGTTGTAGGGGATCCGGTATCCTGGGGACTGCTACCACACGGCTCCGGGTCCTGGTGTCTTCACACTCAGTGGGGAGACTGATCTGACCCTCCGGAGCTGGCGTACCTCTTCTGGTTTGGTTGCTGTGTCGGCGTCGCCGGGGATCAGCAAGTCGGTAAGCCGGACTCCGCAGTTTCGGTGCCTGTGGACTGCAGGGGAGTAGCTCCTCTAATCCAAGGGAGATCTTTGGTGATTACCGAAGGGCTAAAGATTCTCTGGGGTTCTTAGAGGACTCACAGCATCAGGACGAGAAAGCACACCACGACGAAGCAGCAGGCAGGATCTTGAGTCAAAATTCTGCGGCAGGTCCTCTGTTCTCCAGTTCAGCGTCTCTTCTTTGTCCTTTTTTTCTTTGTCTGTTGAATCTGAAGATATGGGTCAAGGGATGCCACTTAAATACTAAATTTAAGGGCATTAAAGGGAGTGACAGGTAGTAGCCAAAGGGCTACCTACCTTTAGGGTATCTATTCCCTCTATGTGACCACTTAATTAGGGTAGGGGCACAACCCTGACCCTGATAGGCTAAGTCTCTCCAACCCAAGATGAAGGAATTGGAAAAGTGGGGTCCACATCACCTGCTCCACCTGAGGGGTGGTGCTGGCTGACTGTAGGCACACCTCCTAATCTTACTGATTTTCCTGCCTGCCCTCCCACAATAAGTGGGATCGGGACAGGGGGGTTGGCATTCTCTACTAAGTTGAGAGGCTTGAGTCGCATTTCAAAGGCGGCATGTCCTTTGAAGCTTCCCCCCCTGGATGGCAGATCCTGCTTGGAGGAGGTGTGAAAAACCCCTCCCAGAGCAGCCTTTGTTCTTGGCCTCTGAGAGCGAAGGCTCTCGCCTCAGGAGGCTAGAAACATGTCTAGTAATGACAGGCTGGCTAAGACCAGTCGGTAACAACACATGTAGTTGGTAGGTTTGCAGGGAACACCTCTTAGGTGTCCTTTGTGTGCATTCATTAATGAATCCAACACTGGCATCATTGAGGATTTATTAAGACAAGATGTTTGGTACCAAACATTTGTGGGTACAGCAAAGCCATCAAGGAGCTGGGGAACACGTACTGACAAGTATCCAGCCCATAGTCTCTTTATGGCTTCCCTGTGCACTTACAATTTCCAAGAATAGACTTGGAGATTGTAGGGTCATATCCATTCAGGCAGATATTTCCACACATGGGATATAGTGCACCCTGCCTTAGGGTTGTAAGGCCTGCTGTAAGGGTGGCTTACCTATATCTCATGCAGTGTCTGTGGGCATGGCACACATTTCGACTCTTCAGTTTTCTCTGCCCCAAGACATGCAGCCTGCACTGGCAGTATGCATGATCTTGGTGAGGGGACCCTAGGGTAGCACAATTCATGCTGCAGCCCTAGTGGACCCTCTTCAGTTCCAATGCCCTAGGTACCAGGGATACCATTTACTAGGGATTTACAAGGGGGCTGAAGTTGTGCCAATTGTGGAACAAAGGTACAGTTTTTAGGGAAAGAACACTGGTACTGGGGGCCTGGTTAGCAGGGACCCAGTACTATTCAGTCAAAGTTGCATTAAAAAACAGGCAAAAATGGGGGGGGTTGCGACAACAAAAACCCAATTTCCACACACAGTGTCAAATCCTGCTTTACAGGTCTGCTGGGTTCACATATTACACTTGGGGCGTGCTTGAAAGTGAGAGAGCAGGATGCCAAGACAATTCTTGTGTATCATCTGTTTGGTTGCTGAAGGACCTTGCTTTTGTTCTCCCAGACTTCAGTCTCTAGGTTTGCATATGACACTTAGGTCGCATTTGAAAGGGAGAGGACAGGATGCCAATACAGTTCTTGTGTATCCACTATCTGGTTGCTGGAGGACCCTGCTTTAGTCCTACCAGACTTCTATCTCCAGGTTTGTTGTGGGTACAGTACTTGCTCCAAACTGGATTTTAGTGTTAGGTGTGGGAGGACACTAGGATTATTATACTGCACCCCCCCGCCCCCCCGCCCACACACACACACCCCAAGCCCTCAAAGCCTACGTTTAGTGTGGCTGAAGATTTTTGCCATCTTGAAAATGCTCTGATACGTTACATTTTTGGCCTGTTTGCAATAAGGCCAACAAGAACTACTGAAAAAATGGGTAGAGTTGGCCTTCTGGAATGTTTACCCCATTGGTTAGGGAGGGGCCAAGAGTCACACCACTCACTAGCTGGTCCCAGGCATAAATGTAGCATCCACAGGCACCCGCTCCAGAAATTTTTTGGGACCGGCAGAAAATCAGAATAGGATTGGACATGCTGTCTGTCTGTGACCTGAGACGAACCCTGAAGGACTTGACTTGCTCTCTCTTGTACCCAGGACAAAGATTTGGACTCCAAGGGTCAGTCGGCTAACCTCCTGTGTGGCTACAGGGAGAAGAAAAAGCTGCAAAAGGTCTTTTTCTGTCAATACCAGGCTGACCAGTGGTAACTGGGCCTGGACTAGACACTGCTTTTGGCCTTTGCCTGATATACTGTGAGTCCCTAAATTCCTCCTCTGAGGTTCTAGGGGGCTTCAGAAGTGTACTCCTGTGGTAGATTGGGAGTTAAAAGGCTAAGTCAGAAGGTAAAATCTTTGACTAGGACGAACCTGTTTAGTGTATTCGACCTATGCTCTATCACTGTCAGCCTCAAATCACAACTAGGTCCCAGTCCATTGTGACCATAGACTATCATTGGCGCTGTGTACTTTTTGATGCTATGTTCCGTTAAATCTTTAAAAACTCATATCTCTGAATCCCCTTATTGTATTTGTGTCATTTTGTTTATTCAATTTTATTATAGTCTAATTCAGTTTGGGATTTTTATTGTTTTGCATTTTGACTTTGTTACAGTTGTGTTACTGCATAAATACTTTTCACATTGACTTAATGTAAGCCTGCCTGCTCTGTGTCATAGCTACCAGGGGGTTGAGCTCAGGTTAATTAGGGATCACCCTGATAAGGGTTGTAATTATTTTTTCAGGGTGGGTAGTCGTCCACCCCCAAATAATAATCCAGTTTCTTACAAGGCTGAAGAGCCTTTTCCATAGTGCATATAAACTGCAGACCAGGGCTGTCAGGCACCATTTGCACCACCAAAACTGATCTTGTGGGCTTAAGGTTGGTTAAACCCTCACTGTTTTCCTGGCAGCTCATGCCAATGCCTTTGAGTGCAGTTTTTTTGCCTTTGAGGTTTTGTGAACTTACCATTTTCACCCTTTACAAGGTTTGCAAAGTTTACTGTGCGGTCACTGTTTATCTATGAATAGTGAGATTATTCACACCACATAGCCTGATCATTTTATTCTGTTCAATCACCGCCAAGCTGGAAGATGTATGCAAAATGTTTCTTTGCAGGTTTATCCTTTGCACATCTTTTCAATCCACAGTGGCAAATGTAGACAGTTTCTCTCTGCAAATGTATCTTTTGTTGAACCTTTCCCTGCAAAATGGCAGGGCACAGAACAATACTGTTTTTCTGTGAATTATTAATTATGGGGAACTATTTGGTTAGATGGATATGTGTGACATGAAGTATCGCAAAAGTCATAGTATTCATATGGATGGGATGAAAACGTTGCTACTTCGCACAGCCATATTCTGAGCGTTTGTGAAGAATTCTCTCTTGGCTCGTGCCAGGTGGCCAGTGAGATGCACACTTCACTGGAAACACCTTTACTAAAGTTTATCCACTCATTAGACAGGAGAATAACAGTTTAAGCAGTATTCATTTTTGAATTTCTTCACTGGACGCCTTTTGGCATTCGAGTACTAAGTAAAATGAATTTCTTCCGCCGAGGTGTCAGTCGCCGCAGTGCACACCGGGAGTTATTTCTGCCATGGTGTGTCCGCTGCGCCTGTAGACCTACTGACGAGTCTCGAGTTTCCTTATCGCGCTCCCTCTGGAAGCCTTCATCACTGGACTTGGCAATGGAGCGAGCTTGGTGATTGGCTCCTCCGCCTGACTCTGAGCATCTGGCCAGACTGCTGGCTCTGTGGTTTGCAGTTTCCAGCCCGCCTTCCATGGGGCTGTCTGTCTTCTTTCAAGAATAAAGGACTGAAGCCCGGCCCGCGGAGCCTCTGTGACCTGGTTCTTTGAGAACGGTTTCCTATCCCTGAATCTGTTCTTGGACCAGGCGCGCTGATGCTTCATGGCACATCATTGCGTTGTGTGCATTTGTATTGCAATTGCACGTTCCGACTACTTTTTAAGCTCCCAGATAACTTCAGCTCAGATATGGGGGCGCCCTTTACCGTGCTGGGATTCTCATTGACCGGACCCAAAGTGGTCGGTAGACATTGTATTTTTCCTCGTTGTCCTTGATGGCCTTTTACATCCTTCCATTCTTACCTTTGGGCAAAGCCGCAGCAGAGCTTATAGTAATATTTTTGTGAAGCATGTGTTTATATCTATAATTAGCAAGTTCTGTAGTATGTCTGCTTTGCCTTTATATCTACGGTCCATAATTGTTCTACTTAAAATGGATGTCCGGCTGAGCGTTCCCTATGATGCCAGAGGGCTGCTTCTGTTCACATAGCCAATATGTAATTGTGTGACCCATATAAGTTGTACAACCAGGCAAAATCTGATCCGTACATTGCAGGAGTCGCAAGAGGACGTTTTAACAACCATGATGAAAAAATCTAGTGATATTGCGATTCTTATATGTTGCTGAGCACTGTGAACTTGATTCTAAATCCGTATTCCCCACTGTTTCTAAGCCTGCTTTAGCACGTTTGTTCATCAGGTAACTGAGACCAACAGCAGTGATGTGATTTCACCATCCAACATAATTGTCAAGTGTGTATTTTTGGATTAGAAACCAGGGTGCTTTGACTGGCAGCAATTTAGTAATTTTTGGCCAGGTTTTCGAACACACTGGTTCCAAAAGGTGGTCCCATATTGTGCACGACTTTTTGAGACCATTCATTAATTTTACAATGCGAACCATGTATTAACAGGTCACATAACAAAATCTGCTGCAGCTGGGGTTACAGAACGACCTACCTAGTGAATATTAATTAGGCAGGTCGCTATTTGTGATACCCTGTGATTGGCTTCAAAGACAGGGATCGGGACTTCAAAGGACAGCACACCACCATGGTTGTGCTTGTATTCCACTCTATTCAATGTGTATGTGGCACCCCGGGCAAAACGTATAAGATCATGTGGTTTGGAAACCATCTCTTATGCCGATGACACACAACTGGTCATCACCATGGACCATGACCCAACACTGACCAAAGCCAAATTTAAGAAATGCTTACTGACAGTAGCCACATGGATGTCCAACAACTGTCTACAGCTGAACATGACTAAAACACGGGAAAACACATACAGCCTGGTCAGCCGACTGGTGGCCTTCGGAGCTGGGCCCTCCACCTGTTCCCAGTAAATATGTTAAAAACCTAGGACTGCTCATTGATGACAAGCTCATTATGAGTGAGCATGTCAAAACGGTCACTGGAACCTGTTTTGGCATCATGTGATTATTTAAAAAGGTCTTTCAATGGACCCCTCTCCATGCCAGGAAAGCTTTGGTACAGGCACAGATAATGAGTTGCCTGGACTATGGCATTGCCCTTCTGGTGGGTATCAACGAAAGCCTCCTAGCCAGGTTTCAGGTGGTGCAGAATTCTGCTGCTCGTCTGGTCCTGAATCTTCCCCCCCGCTCCCTGTCGGAGCCCTCTCTCCGCTCCCTTCACTGGCTCCCGAGCAAAAAGCGTGCCCTTTTTAAACTTCTCTGCTTGGTTTGTAAGACCCTGCACGGAAAAAGTCCACTCTATCTTAGGCACAAGTTGCAGCCATACATCCCTGCCCGTCAGCTTTGATCTAGTGATCTATTACTTTTATGCCCCAAATGCATTCGAACGACCAGGTTCGGAAGCCGCTCCTTTTCATTTTTCGCTCCCCATCACTGGAATCAGCTATTCCTATTCTATTTGAGCATGCTATGTCTTTACCACTTTTAAAAAACTTCTGAAAACATGGTTATTCACTCAGTAATCTCTCCTTGTACAGCTTTCCCCCCTCCCACCCCCACTGCAAAGGCGCCTAGAGATCCCCCCGGGGATGATTCATGCGCCTAACAAATGGAACAAATAAATTGTGCTTGTATTCCAAAACTGAAAGTTTTTTTTAAGCAACCCATTTGGAGGACATTGGGAGGAGCGTCAGAGGTCCAATGGAACACTGTATGCTCCCTCTGAGACACTATTTCCAAAGGGGAAGTTGTCCAATGAGGACATCTACCCCTTTGCAAATATTTTAACCAGGGCTTTAAGTGGGATGATAAAACTGGTGGGGGGGGGATATCTCAAAGGGGAGTGGCCGATGTAATTAAGGGCGTGGCTTAAAACACATGCTGAAAATCTGCTTAGCATAGTTTGCCGCCCGACTGGTATTTTGTTGCTTTCTTTCATTGCATTCAGATATATAATACAAGTAACATTACACCAACAACAAGCAAGGACTATTGGCTTTGTCAATGGTTGTAAGTTGCATAAGATAAATAAGCAACAACTTTGGCTTCATTGTATAGGATATTGAAAATGTTTCAGTTCTGAAATGATGAGACTGTGAAAGAACTATAAGGAGTATCTTTAAAATCACATCAAAGGCAGGAAAGGGTGGTACTGCTGCAGAATTAAGATGTATTTTTTTCATCCTGAGGGTGAGGGCAAAAATGGAGAGCCTTATAGGGACCCGTCTCTAGCACCTGCTTTTTAGAACTGCCGGTGCTGAGCACTGGCAGGACCCGGCCCACTTAAAGCCCTGATTTTACCACTTCTTTTGAGGAGTCTGTAACGTTTCAATGGTTTACAACCTCAGTTGTGATCACAGACTATTTATACATCTCATTGCGAATTGCACTAAGGAAGGGGCGACTTTTCCTATTTACAATGAGTTGTTAATCCCATTTTGCGATTTATAGATGCTTTACTGAATTGCAAAATGGGATTAATATATGGTAGGATGCCCTTTTGCTGTCACAAACCCTGTGATTTTTCAAACTGCAGGATTTGCAACTGCAAAATGGTTTCTTGCTACTTGCCCCTAGTTTCTAAACTACACGTACTCCCGCCCAAGAAAAAAAAAAAATGTATTGAAGTTTCCTCAGCATGTTTTGTGCAATACAAATCTTACCCTGTTTGTAAATAGAAATGTTTTCAATATTAGAAATTTCATGTTATGATATATTACCAGCATTTGTAATCAGTGTGTCTTTTTCTCATGTAGTTTTAATGCCGCTGGTGTAGTAATGATCGTTGTGGTTCGCACACATAGACACAATGGGTTCTAAAAACGAACGCACTTGGTTAATGTAGTTTAAAGTTCGAAGTTGTGATCTTGAGGAGATCTTATCATTATATCATTAATGCATTGCTCTGCGTGAATAGCGAACCGGACATTTTTAACAATGCCTTGCTTTTGGCCCAAGACGCCATCATTGTCTTGGGGTTTGACTTGTTGTGGTAATTCCTTTAAAGTCTCTTGCATTGCAGTAGTAAACAGGGTGTACAAAGTACCTCCTCAAATAATGACAGGTATACGTTTAGGTTCTTTATTGCCAGCAAACCATTACTTACAAGTCCATTTCAAGAAAGAAAAGCAACAAAGAGTAGCGAACTGGACATTAAGTTATTTTTATTGATGGGTATGTGGTACTTTTGTTTATTTGTATTTAGCCTGAAAAAAAGCTTTAGGAGAACTGTGGTTATTACCATCAGTTTAAAACAAAATCCGCATTTCCTGCATGGTTAGCTATGCAATTATAGCACCCCTACCACTCTTCATGAACGCACACATTATTACCCGTGTCAGGCTTTAACGACCATATCCCGCAAGTACTTTGGTCCAAGAACCACTGCCCACTGCTCATGCTCTTAATGGCAGCTTTGTACAACTTGGACCCATTCCCCTTGCTCTGGGCCCACTGGATATGGAGCTGTTGGCAATGTCCAGCAAGCTCTGGGCCAAAGCCATGGCTTTGAGCCATGCACTGCACCCAGTCTCTCTGCCCAAAGGTCCATAGGGCAGAGTCTTTTGTCACTTTGTCAAATTGCTCTGAACAAAGGGAGTGACTAGGTTCAGTGTACCTGCAGCTGGAGCAAACTGGGCAAGGCATTTGTCTGTCACAAGCAGTCTCTGGGTACAGGACATGATCCTTCGCAGGCCCTTCGCCCAGTTCTGCCACATTAAGAATCTGCTAGATCCAGCATTTAGTTGTCTCCATCAGGTCCTATGCCAGTCCCTCTGAGTAAAATACTATTGTATCTGTGTGATGCCCCTTCTCTAGGACTTCTATAATTTTTATTTAGCTAACCGTAGTGTAAAAGTTTTTTTTAAGTGCCCATTGCTGTATGAACCAGGAAAACAGCTTTCCAGCCAATGAGAAGGTTCACAATGTGGTTCCTGCATATTTAATTTAGTATTTAAGCTTGAAATGTGCCTATCAGACCCCCTACATAGCCCCATCAATGTATTTCGAAATTTGAAGAATTTCAGTCAAAAATAAAACAAATTATAGGCAAAACATAACTTTGACTTGGTTACGCACAGGAAGTCTCAGAGCACCACCCTAAGCAACCATGCTATAAATGTAGAAAACAAATGTCAGTCATGAACAGATCGATACCAAGTGTGTCTTTAGTGCTTGCGCTCGGGACACGGCTCGAAATCATGCAACAAGTGCGCCATCATGCACCCAAAGACGACCCGGGACTGAGAAGTGAAGCTGTATGCACCTGAACAAAGGAAGTAGTTGCGGACCTTGTGTGCGTGTGTATATATATATATGTGTATATATATATATATATATATATATATATACATATACATACATAAACAAACGCATATATATATATATATATATATACACACACACACACACACACAGCTATATAGACATAGATCTATATATATTATAAATAACTGTAAGGCTAAATTTAGAGTTTTGGTGTGGGTAGTGGTAAAGGGTGACATGGGTCATTTCAGGGTTTAGGAGCGGGTAGTGGTAAAGGGTGGTATGGGTAATTTTAGGGTTTAGAGGTGGGTAGTGGAAGGCTAGGAGTAAATTAAGAAGGGGGGGTTTGGTGGGGATATATACATTTATATGTTTTATTTGTATTAATTATACTTACCATGCGTGGTAAAGGCATGTTTTGTAAAGTCATACAACCAGCAAGGGTGCCTATATCAAAGCTCCTGAGCTTTAATGTCACAACTTACCAATCAGCTTAACACATGAGAACTGAACTTTATTTTTTTCCTATATTTTATAAGTACAAAATCTCAAAATACAGCAAGAAGAAACCATCAAACAAAATTATATTGAAAAATTACCATTCCTCATTGGCATTGGTAATTAACTTTTTAAAGCAAGTGCAGCATTTCTGGTACTCAAAAGCTGAAGATGAAAATGGTGGGTTTGTTGTGCGGAGGAGAACCGATAAAAAGGGTAGTACAAAATAACTACTCTTACGTGGGCCTGGCCTTCCTTGTTATTCGAGAAAGGGGTTGCTGACATACCTTGTACGTTGTTGCTGAGCCTGGTTCTGGGAATGTGAATGCTGGCCCTCTGGAGATCCCTTGTACCTGCCACCCTGTCACCCAGATATAAGAATGAGCGTGCCTGCAGTAGAGACTGATGGCCAAGGCTGCCACACAGCCGACTATACCCATCATGTACTAGAGACAGGAATAATATCCTGTTACCAAAACCCAGTCCCAGGGCTTGAGAGCTCTGCCTTCCCTCTGCACTGAGAACTCTCTGGTACTGCTAGGCTTTATGAGCGACCAAGATTTTGAGCGTTTTAGCAGGAACAAAATAGAGGTAGAGTAAATATGCCCTTCTTGTCCAACCACATAGCTCATGTCACTCAACTGCATGCTGGCACTGTACCCAGGAAAGCCATTTCCCCGCTTCAGTGCCTCCAGTAGCATAGCCAGTGTGTCATGGGCCCTAGTGCAAGCAAGTTAATGCCCCCCCGCTGCTATTTGAATGATAAAATACCACAATAAACAATGCTCACTGTGTCCCGGTGCTGCTGCACCAATGCACCTGTGGTGCAGCGGCCAGGGCAGCTGACTTCGGAGCACAGGGCTCACGGTTCAATCCCCGGCTCCAGCGGCAGCTCAGCTCAGCACCATGTGACTCTGGGCAATAGCTCACTTAATTTCCACGACGGCCCCCAGCGCCTTGAGACCCGTAAGGGTGAGTAGTTCGCGCTTTACAAACAAATACGGATTTACCTCTTTTCCATTCTCTAGCCCAACTGTGATACTGTGCTCCAGCATTGCCTCTTCTAAAGGCTGGCACAGGGCAACACTGGAGGCTGGACTAGCTGGAACACAAAAATAATGACAAGAGGAAGAAGGAAAAGGGATAAAAATGAAACATTTTGAATGCACAAAACCCAGGTTTGGGATTGAAGATGGAATATTTTCGGTCTACCGTATGGAGCCTTTCATAAGATAGGATACTGGTGTTTCAAGTTGATTGCTTCATGTGTATACATGAAATTTTTTATATTGGACTGTCACCCGTGGCAGCCAGGGTCAGACTGGCCTATAGGGCAATCGAGCTGTACTCGAGGGCTGGTTTGACAGGTCATTGTTTGGGTCGATTCTTTTTGGTTGACTGTGAGCCTGTTTTATAGTTTGGTGGGGTGGGCTGGTTTTTACTATTGATTTCCCTGATATTATCACAAACACAGCCTGCAGCAAGCTCAAATCCATGTAATCTCCCATACCTTGCAAAACATTTCTAGAGCCTGTCTTTACAAGTTCTAACCTGCCACAATTTGCAAACATTGGCCACATTTTTTTAGCAGTCTACTTCATTAATGGGGGCCACTTCTATCTGGGAGTCCGGGCATATTTTCTGTCCCAGTCCGACCCAGGTTGCAGCCTAGTAGTGCTACATGCACTTGCTCTAGGTGACGCAGATTGAAATACAAATACAGATTGCTGGAAGGGCGGAAGAGGGAAGACGGAGGCATCTGTGTGAGTGATCTCGAGCCCCTGTAACCGGAAGCCAGCGGGGCCTTCTGAGCCGGGATCATTTACTCTGATTGGCGTCCATTAGTTATCGAGCGGCCTCTTCTCTTCGAAAGGGCGCTGTTATCCCTTTAGCAGGATAGCAGGCAGGCCAACGACTTGGCGCCAATTAAGTGTTTCAATAAAATATTTATTGTAATATGTTTCTTAACGATCTGAGTTGGTTGGAGTTGGCTTTAACCACAGCTTTTTATGAGTGTTTAGTGAGGCTGAATCTTCTTAAGAGACTCCAGTATTTGGAAGGTCGCATCACGTGCTGCAGTGTGTTATTTTTACGCTCTACCAAGGGTTCGCTAGAACGTGTAAACAGTTTTCCTGATCATGCATGCTCCTGGCACATGCATGCTCCTGGCAGATGCGTAAATGTTGGCCTCTGTGACGGACACTGTCAACCGTGCCTGAATTAAGACTTTCCAAAATGTGCTAATTTCACTAATAACTGTCAAAGTGAACTAGAGTGAAAGGCGCAAGGGAGCCTAAAGTAGTTCAGTTCAAATACTCGAGAAGAGGTGAAAGGATAAATCCCATCAGCCAATAGCTTTAGGTGAGAGAGCAATGCTCCACTGAGCTGAGCCAAGCCATGAATGATAAAGTCTAAAACCAATGTCTGAAAGAGGTTGGACAAAGAAAGCAAATGGTTGAAAGGGGAGTGCCCAAAGCCCAGGTTATGTATATTGTGTAAGCAATAGGTCTGTTGACAGCTGCACTATCAAAACCCAATCCCAAATGTATTTTCATGTGTCTAGTAAAATTATGATTTCAAATACATCATGTAATCGTCCTCATTCATGGTATAATGCCAGTTAAATAGTCTCTGTAGTTTTATAATATCAAGTTTAAGCATATAAAATTAGTTGCCAAGCTGAATATAGGCAGTGCTTAATTTGAGCCGGTGCTTTCCGGTGCTCAGCACCGGCACTTAATTAGTTTCCGGTGCTCGGCACCTAATAGTCAACACCATACTTGGAACAGTCTAACACATGGTGGAGCTGCTCATCTAATTTAGAGATGAGCAGAACAGCGCTTGTTTAGGAATACAATATACATTAAAAAATTACTAACACCTACCTCCCCAGTCATTCCTTTAGCTTTGGGTACCTGAAATATTCTGAACTGTCGCATTTACATGCGAGAGAGAAGGTTAGTAGTTGTTTTTGCAGCGATGTCAAGGGCGATGAGTGGTGTAAGCTGCAGTGGCATCCTGGTCAGAGCCCTGGCACGTAATATTTTACAAATTAAGCACTGAATATAGGACAGATATCTTCCCTATTCTCCCATCGCTTAGAAGTACGTGGCCAATCAGTTACTCACTCAAATGGACTAATTGATTTTTCATACACTATTCTTTGCGAATCACCTATTCGCCTCTACACTCATATTAACACAATGTCACCATGTTGCGATTTTTACAGTAGTTTTAACAATACCTTCAGGGCCACAAAACTGTTCTGCTTTTGACGTGCCACATCACTTATATGCATTTATAATGTGTTCGATACCAAACAATTTCAAAACATACTGTATTCTGTTTTTGATTTTCAAAGATGTCTTCCTGTAAGTGAGATTACTAGCGCATAGCTTTCAAGGTAATTACATTTTAGATCAATTAAGGTTTGCTTTTTTTATTATTATACCTCCATAGTGTATGGATACTTACTTTACTAAGCGCCTCCTAGTTCGATACAAACAGACCATTGCGTTGGCTAAAGCGTCCTTCTTCACAGAGAAAATGAGTGCTGCTTACTATTCTTCTAAGCAACTTTTTTAGTGAAGGAACTGTCTATTCCTCCTACTCGGGGTTCTCTTAACTCATCTCCAGAGTTCTATGATAGAGTAGCACTTTATTTTCAGGATAAAATTCTTAATATCAACTCGGATATTAACTTGCCTGTGACATGCAATTTCCTTTCCAGAAATCCCACCACTTGCCCTCATTCCAATCAGCTCTCTGAATTTTTCCCTATTTCCAATCAGCTAACCAAGGACTTACTACTAAGCATAAAATCTGGATCTCCTTCTGATCCCTGTTTGCCCAAAACGCTACAATTGGCCCTTATTGTCGATTTTCTGCAGAATGTGTTTAATCTCACGCTGCATTCAGGAATTTTCCCTTCCTCCTGGAAGGAAGTGATCGTCACTCTGTTACTTAAGAAACCTAATGCGGATCTTGACTACCTAAAAAAATTGCTCAAATTGGGGCTGCCTGCCTTATTCTTAACATCCCCAAATTTCTCTCAGTCAGAGAAGGGATTTGTTCCCTTCACTGGCTCACAATAAGAAAGCGGATTACTGTCAAGGCTCTTTACATGGTCTTTCTAGCCCTGCACTATAAAAAGGCCCTCGCCAACTGAATTTGCTCTTTGACTAGTACACTCCCAGCAGGCTTCTTAGATTCTGTTTTGGTAAGGTGATGATTCCCAGATTTCGGAAGGCTAGATGGGGAGGACTTCACATTTCGGTTGCTGCTGCCAAATTGTGGAACACCTTGCCAGCTCACATTTCTGAAGTGCATTCCTTTACATTTAAAAAAATCTGAAAACTTGGCTTTTTTCCTCCTAGATTCTTTTTTTTGCTGCCACTCAGCACCAGACTGCTTGAGATCGCTTTAGTGTGCTTTATAAATTATTTTCATTTTATACTGCCCTTTCCTTTCCCACCCCTTAATGTTTTGCATGAAAGCAGCATCACTTATGGCCTTCTCCATGTACCTGCCAACTTTATATTCCCCTTCATATATTGGGTGTATGTTTTACTTATCAGAGTTAATCAGTTATTAGTCTGGCACACAATCACCAGTTATCACTTACTGAACTCCCATTATTTACCACTATCTTGAATTCCTGTTCATTTTCCTATAAGGTGAATATGATCAGACTACGGTGCCAAGAACACTTATTTCTTATAGTACGAGTACTCACAAACATTTTCCCAAAAGGCCGAAAAGTTTTGTCTTTGGTGTGACCGAGGACTGCATTGATGCAATCAGGGTGGTGGTGGTGGAGGGGCGTAAGTGAGTGTAGGGGAAGCGAAGCATGTACATCTAGTGGCTGAACTGAATTGCGCAATGTGGAACCAGAAAACCTGGAGCCTCCATTATCACATATAAGAGGACCTCGAAATACATTACTTCAGATGCTTACTGTACAAAACCTTCCCGTGTTTGGATTTAATCACCAATGGCATTTTTATATTTGACAACTATCACTTTAAAAAAAAAAAGAATGCACTACTATAATCTGATGTACTAAAGTGAAACGGTTCTTCAGGTTAATGAAATACACTTTGTGAATTTTAAATATTTTTACAAGTTTGCTGTCTTTAAGAATGAAGGTGTTCCTAAAGATAAGGGATGCAGTACATCCTAGTTACTTTATTTCTTTAACTGCAATTTACCTTTAAATAAATTGTTGCTGTTTATTTTTTTTTTTTAATTGTTAGTACTGAGTCAAGTAAACAGCAGCCCAGTGCGTAGGGGGCCATATGTAAAGGTCAGAATGGCCGCTTGCGGCCTCCGAGCCGTACTTTGAGTATCACTGTCTTATAGGGTGAAAATATTTTATCAATGCTTGCCACATTTAGTTTTCTTTTTTAAACACACCTCATAGGGTTGACTTGTTTTCTCTTGGCTTGGCAGTCATTCTTTCCCTCCTGAATTAGCTGTATCAGTCCTTCATCATAAAGGATAATTGGTACATATGTTCTTTAAATATAGATTGCGTATCAATTAATGGTACTTAACTCGATCCATAAGATCACTGACATTAGCAAAAAATAAACACCCAAAAAGTTTAATTGCTAGAATGTGAGTACTCTAGTGGGCTTTAGTAAACTTTTGTAGATTCTGTTGTCTTCAGGACGTTAGACCGCCACTCTCCCAATTGGTGGCATGCATCATCATTGGACCTCCTACCAACACCGGTCATAAAAATCTAGGGGACGTAGTATACAATGTGGCGCATTTTCCTTGTTTGCGCTGGTGCATCTTTCAAAAGGTGCACTCTGCGCTAACAAGGAGAGTGTGCCGTATTAGATTGAATGCACTGCCCCCAAGGTAGCCTTGAAGCTGTGAAATATGGAGTGGCTTTGAAGCAGCCACTCCATGTTTCATTGTGCAAGCGGCAACCCGCCTGCACTTTTAAGAGGGGTGAGAGATCCCTTTGCAGGGGATACAATGAGTAATTGCACCTGCCTGTAAGGGGATGTCTAGGGGGTCCAAAGGACCCCTTCACCCTCTCCAGAGGGCTGCCATCAGGGGGTGCACTGATAATACGCCACCTTTTAGGTTGTGCGCTGTCAGCGCACCTCCTGACAGCTTCTTTACTTTTGCACCCGCGTCTATAATATGGCGCGGGTGCAGAGGCAAAGAGATTCCTCATCTCCCCATGCAAATAAGGGAACGCCCTTTGATGATAGCGCTGGCGCTATGTGTGCGCCAGTGCCATCTGTATTACAGAAGGGGCCGCACAAACGTCTGCGTCCCCTTCTGTAATACCAAAGTGCCCCGGGGTGGGCAAAGCAGGCACAAATGCCCCTTGCGGCCGGGGGCAATTTGTATAAGACGGCCTCAAGTGTCAGCTTCTACCCTATTGGGGGGAGTCATGGGGTTGTTTAGTTGGTATCAGGATGGATTTTTGATGAGCAACCGTGGATATTAGGCTGCAGGACAGAGGGGAGTGAAGATAAGATAAAACTACCTATTGGTTGAGAGTATCAATTTAATCGGTCCCCAAGGGTAGAAGTGTGAGAAAGTGGTGGATTTTTTTGACCCACGTAGAGAGGTCAGCATGTTTCTTCCCAATACCATCTTCAATTGAGGTGTTTGGGTGTTCTTCAGAACCAGAAACGCCCTCTCTGCTCGTATAGAATGTAGAAAAAGATATAGAATAAATTATAACTAGTGGTCAAAAATTGTGTTGATAGATCCAGTTGGTTGGAGCCCCTGCCTTTAGGGTTGCTCTGACCTGTAATACAAATATCAGGGGCGAAAATCATCAGGATCAGACTTGGAGAAAAGCACAGTTCTGATTCTTAGTTGGAGGTGTACAGTTCCTATGGACGCTTCGTTCTCAACTGTATTCTCTTACCCAAAACTAAAGGTTCTATCATCTCATCTCATTGGAAGAAGTAAGGACGCAGGATAATTAAATAGTATAATTAATGCAATAAAAGAAAGTACAATGAAAATATTAACGATAATGAATTGATTCAAATGCACGTTGTAACTGGGCACTACAGAGGCTATTTGGTCGATATTGAGGTCGACACGCGTTGGGTGCCATATGAGAGCAGCATTGTGTCATCCTGTGAGGCCTCATTTGCTAGTAAACATGATGTCGTCATAGACAAATGAGGTCTTAAATAATGATACCATGACACTCTCCTTCGGTACCCAATGCGGGTCGACATTAATATGTCGCGTTTCTTCTCCTGCCTGCTTCTGTGGCCAGTAATGGTATGTATGGGGGGATCTCTGTTCCTTTGTCGTGGAGTTATTATGAAGGCAAGCCTCGTGCTGCGGGGCCCTTCTCCTGCCCTTTGTCTGCAGCCTGCCCAGAGCCTGAGTGAGATGAGTTAAGTGGCTGCGAGCCGTAGGACAGGCCGTGCCAGCCGCAATCATTTTTTCACTCCATCATCCCACCTTGGAGTGCCACTCTGCCCTGCGCAGCCACCGGGAGGCTGACGGGAAGCACAAATGACAGGGCCGGAGCACCCCCGTCCTCCTCAGAGGGGAGGCTGCCTGGCCGACGACAGTCCCAGGCAGACGCATGAGACGAGCATCGTTTCTCCTTTGGGGATCTTGAGTACGAATGCATCTGGATATCCTACTACTGATGTTTTCTAATCTTTAAGAGAAAAAAACAGATAAGACCCCTAGCAACTGCACAGCTTTACCTGTCAAAATAGCTGTACTCGGACTTAGCGGCAACGGACTGCCGGGGAATACGTAGCGGGAACATCACAGGCACTGCACAGCCTGCGTCACGGGCGTCAAGCGCTCGCCAGCACACGGGTTGCGTCAGACATACTATAATAGCCATTCTCATCGAAGAGCAAAGAGCCGGGCACTGCAGTGCTGCTGGAACAGCTGGCAGACTGATGGTGCTACCATCAATGTCACATTACCGACCCCATTGGGATTCTGAAAAATCTAAGCACCTCACAAAGAACAAGTGTTTCAAATGAGCCAAGCCGATGCAGCAGGAGAGTAGTAAGGGTGCATGTAGCAACACACTGTCGCATGTATATTACTAAAACATGGTGTGCTGAAGACATTCTTATGTTTTAAGGCCAGAAGTTAGTTTGATTTAAGAACATGTGTTGCAGAGCAGTCCATAAGGATTGTGGGCAGTTTTATTTAGGTACCAGCTGGCAGCAGTGGCTGGTGTCAGGAAAATGTAGTGGGGCAGCGTGGGGGGGGGGAAGGCAGAGTAGGAGGAGCCTGTAACAAACAAATCAATATAAAAAAAAGTACCTGCCGGTCTTATGCTCTCCTGTCTTCTGCTCCTCTGGACACAGGCTCAAGCTCCTAGCCTTCTCTACGGCAAATCCAGACACTGCTGTCATACCCATGAGAGCAGTGTCGGGATTGGGTGGAGCAGGCTTGTTTTGCACTCCATCGGGAGCTGGGAGCATGTGCCTGCTGGTCTCTCCACCCAGCAACACAGCTGGGTTGGAGAGATGCCAGTGCGCATGACTGTTTGGCCGGCCTAAGACGGCTGGCCAAACCGTCATGCACACTGACAGCTTGGCCGGCCTAAGACGGCCTGCCAAACCGTCATGCGTACTGACAGCAGTGCCCACCACTTCTCTTGGTGCAGTGCTGTGGCCCGCCCTTCAAGACTCAGCAGGATGAATAATAAAATGATCTGCATTTTATTTTTTTGTTTGCATCTGTGGGCAGTCGGGCAATGCTCCTCCATCATAGCTGAGAAACCGCCGCTGTGGTACCCCCATGTACCTTACACTGAATTTGAGTGATAGATGCTGATGACATGTCTAATAACAGGAAAGGACCACCAGCACCACCTCCCACTACCCCTGTGAGCCATTTTCTTTCTTCACCTAGTCCCTACTTAGTACTTACCATTGATCTTGCGTGCCAGTGGATCTTCTGCCTTTCTCCTAAGACGTCTTAGGTCTGCTGTAGACGGTGCCTGTGCCGAAAGCATATTTTGTGTTCGCTTAATAATATGAGGTCAACATAGACTTTCCATGCAAGGTTCCACGGGTAGTTTGTCCATTGGGGTGTTGCTCCATAGCACGTGGTGTGTGATTTTAAGAGTGCACCATTTTGCTAACAGCAGCTGTAGGGGCCAGAGTGTGCCTGGAATTCTTAATGTCTTCCTAGCTTGTCAGAAACCTACCAAGAACATATTTGCCAATAGGTCTAAAAGAAAGTAATTGTACATATTGTGATATGTAGCTAAATAGACCTTAGCAGTAGTAAAAAAAAAAACCCACAGGCTCATGTAGCCCACCTTATTCCTGTCTGCAGTGACACCTCAGCAGTAAAAAAAAGGAAAAATAAAATGTGAATAACAATGTTATCATTTTATTTTTCCCTGCTGAGGCAGTTTTGTGGGGCTGGGCTGCTCTGCTCACAGAGCAGGGGGAGGGGTGATGGGCACTCTGTAAGTTTGCATGACGGTTTGGCAGGCCGTCTTGGGCCGGCCAAACAGTCATGCGCACTTAGCATGTTCTCCACCAGGCTGTATTGCACAGCCTGGTTGGAGAACATGCACAGGCTCCCAGTTCCTGTCTGAGCGTCGAGCCACGGCGCTCAGACCAATCACGACGCTGCTTACAGCAGCGTTGCGATTAGCTTAGGGGAGCCTGTGTGCTTCCTGTTTCTGTTCCGGCCGGACTTGTTCGAAGAGACACAGAGAGACGACGGAGGAGAGACGCGGTGAAGAAGTAAGTGTATTTTTTCTTCTTCACACCCCCTCCTCACCACCCCCGATCCGTGCCAGCCGCCACTGCACCTCAGTCTCTGTATAGTCTCTTGTTCTCTTACACTATATGTTTTAGTTAAAACAAATTGTCACTGTGGCAGTAAATGATACAATTGAAAAAAACAAGTACCATTGTCACATTAGGAATTCTGAAATATAATTGTGAACACATACGAGGGTGGCAGAGGCTCTGGCCCTGTGTTGTATTTACAGTTTCTTTAACAACACCTTTGTTTTTGCCAATGACTACCTAACCCAATGATAATTTCACAGAAGCAGAGAAGATGTCAGCGTCCAACATACAAATCCTTTTCACTCCAAACGCAAGCCAGGCTTCAAGTACTTGTCAGCGACGATTATGAACTGTGTTACTGATCAGGGCCCCTCTACTCCCACTAGAAGCCAGTAAATGCATTTACCACCCTTTTCTTGTGAAGAACTCCCTTGTCTGCTCCTCCTTTGCCCGAAAAGCCTCCTCTTAGGTGATGTGTTTTTCGAGCACTGCACCTCGACTGGCCCGGCCTCGCGCCTCAGTCCATGAGGTATTTTCATGCCCCTGTGGATTACGTAGCTGAGGCTTGGTTGTTTGAAGAGTATAAAGCATTGCATCACACGGGTGGATCACCATTGCCTGTGAGATCTGGATGCAATTCAAGCATCCAGTCATTTTCGTTTCACTTGTCTTAGGTCTGCAGATGTCAGGAAACAGAGGTTAACCTGTTGTTCCACATATCTGGCTGAGCTCTATGAAGCCAGAATCTTTGCACATGGTCTTCACATCAGACCAGTAAACCATTTTGACAAATAAATGGCTCAGGGTGTCTTCTCGTCTTCATCCTCCTCCTTTTTTGTTTTTGTTTAAAGATGTATGCCGTTAGCACTGCAATTCACATTATAAAATTCCCAGTGTAATAAAGTGTCTATTTTTTAATCAAATGCAGAAAGAAATGTTTTTTCGTCAGAACGATCCCTCAAAGTTATTATCACACCTATTGATACAAGCATTTCTATAAGTGGAACTTCTGAAAAATTGGAACTGTTCATATTGGATGATTCAAGATACAGGAGAGTATTGTAAAACAGCGAAATAAGTCATTTTCTCTTCCTCTGAAATGGGATATTCCCTCGTTCGCTGAAAGTCTTTGGGCAAGTGGCCACAATATTGTGTAGGCCAAGGAGGAGCAGGTCACCTGCCACCGTCCACTACACTCTGTTAGAAATGGATGAACAGGTTGCATGGGTGGGTGTCAGCGGGTCTGCTTCTTTGTGCCCCACAACATTATGCTGCCCACTGAGGGTTGTGGAACCTGCCAATCATTTAAAACTACTTTTACTCCTCCCTCCAACTTAGGCAAAGCGAGCAAGGGATTGGACGCCGACTACCACACAATGGGCATGGCAGTTTGGTTCATTTTAGAACCCCTCCACCCCAGAAGGTAGCAGGCACATACTACCCAGGCTCTTGGGCAAGGCTGGGGTTGTAATTATTAAACAACCCACCTGCCTTTGGGCAATGCAGGAGGTTTAAGAATGTAATGACTCTCCGTGCAAGAGTTAAATTAATCCCCTCTGCTCAAACTATTTTTCTTTAAATCGATCCAGATGTTCGCTAACATCAGGAGATATATAGATATATGTAAATATATACACATACTGATATATATATATATATTTTTTTTTCCAAAGCATGGGCACACAGGGTGGCTGCAGCAGTGCAGCGGAACATAGAGAAGGGGCCGCAGGGCAGTGCAGCGCACAAGGATGCAATGAGACAGTGACCACAGAGGGGCTTCAGGGGGAGGGGACATGGGGGGGAGTAGGTGGGCACATTAAAGCACTGCTTGAGGTGCAGAGACAGATAGAGTGGCTGCAGGGCAGAAGCAGGGCGGGCCACAAAGGGATTGTAGGAAGGCGGGGGCACACCGCCATTATATGTTCACAGAAGGAACCAGCGGTGGCTCCTCCTTAATGACGGAGGAGCGTCGCCCCAACTTAGAGCAGAATGAAAAATAAAACGGTAATAAAACAATTTTATTATCATTTTATTTTTCACTGGCTGCCGAATCTAAGCGGTGCAGGGCCAGGCAACCCTCTGTTGACTGGGCAGGGACTGAGAGGAGGAGTGATGGGTACTTGTAGATGCGCATATCTGTTTGGCCAGCCGTCTTAGGTCAGCCAAACAGACATACGCATTTAGGTTTCTCCAACCCATCTGTGTTCCAAAGCCGGGTGGAGAAACGGCACAGACTCCCTTTGCCTGAGCGAGCGTTAAACCATCCCGCTCAGGCCAATCCCCACGCTGCTTTCATATCATGAGAGCAGCGTCTGGATTGAATTGGGATTCCGTGATGGGACTGCTGGGAGCAGGAAGCGCAGAAGAGGACCAATGCGCAAGGTGGACGGCCTCTCAGCATCGGGTACGTTTTTTGAAAATTATTAATTCCTTCCCTTCCCCGCCCTCCGCCCTGCTGTAATTTTGCCAGCAAAGCTAAAAGTCATGAGATTCACAAATTAAGGTACTACCTTCACCTCGTGCCACAGTTTTTAGGACTGGCGTCAGCCAAATTCTTTTAGCTTTTATGAAATTATATATAATATACATACATGGGCTTTCAGACAGCTCTCTCTTTCTATTTGTCTGTGACATTCACATTTTTGTTCCGGCCACCTCAGCATATAACATGAGGCACGTGGTCAGCCTGCGTCAGCCATTGGCTTACCTCTCTGTGACTGATGGCGTTCTGCATGTTCACAGTGCTCAGTTACATACCAAAAGTAGACCCCTTGTACATTTTTTTACAAAAACACATTCACAAACATTGATAAAGACAAAAGGCAGCAGTCAATGCAAGACCTATTGACTTTGTTAATGCTTGTTATTATAGCAATTGTATAGGTATGGTTCAGGTGCACCTTCCATCGAAAAGGCCTATTTTGTCTTACTAATTACTTTGGCAGTGTCTGACAAGTCTGCATGCATTCAGAAACTCATTTGGTTCACTGAGATAACTTTTTGCATGCCAGGTTATGCACAGATGCGTCAAGAGGGGGAAAGTTAAAGGGGGATGGTGGTGTGTGGCTTGGGAAGAAGCAGTTTCCTTTAACTTCGTTTGGACTTTTGCTTTGGGAGGCATGATAAGCACTGATGAAATACTAAAGGAGAGTGGAGAAAGAAGTCTCCAAAGGTATAGAAATGCCTTTTGTTTTAAATGAAAAATATTTTTTTATATGTGAAATTTGCAGATCTTTTGAAATTCGCCCTTCTTTTAGAATATGCAAATGATGTGGTTAAGCTGCTGATTCTATTGAAAAGGATGTTTTTTGATTTCCTTATTACTTTGCTGCTGTTTGGTGAATCTGCATGAAATTTGACAAATGTTTAGCATGTTTACCTTACCTTTGGAATGTCAAATTTCACTTAGGTTTAGGGTTGGCAGGCTTAAATGTGGGGCAAAAAAAGATCACATATATTAAAAACTGATGCACTTTTGCCAAATATACTTGAAATTTGGCAGTCCGCAACCATGTAAGCCCATTTCCCAGATCTGAGGATCTGAAAGAGACAGTTCGTTATAGGTTACTTACCTTAGAATTACCCCCAGGCGTCAGACTGGATCCGGAGAATTTTTTCTCAGCAGTACCCCTGCGCATCGGTAGGTGGTGTCGGTCGACTCCCCATCCGTCGTCGTGGTCGCTGGGCTTACGTCGCAGAGCCTACTTAGACGCCGCCCCTGCGTGCTTATGTCAGTTCTTTCTTTTTCTGCGCCAGCCTAGCGCAGATCCGGAGAGAGATACCCCTTTAGTTACTTTTTGACAAAACGTTTTGGGGTCTTCAACTCCTGGTGCGCGAGGGATGTCCCAACGCCGGACCGGGTTCAAGCCTTGCGATGGCTGTCACAGGCTGATGTCTGTGACGGACCCACACCTCGTTTGCCTTTGGTGTCTGGAGCGCGACCACAACCCGAAGTCGTGCTCCGACTGCCAGGCCATGAATCCAAAGTCTTTGCGGGAGCGGTCCCGAAAGCTCTTGGAGGTCCGGTGGTCAGCTCCGCGTTAATCCCGGTCTCGTTCAAGAGGAAGGTCTCGAGGCCGCTCGCGGAGCCCCCACACCTTGTTGTACTCAGTCTTTGAAGTCTTCGGGTAAGTCGAAGCACAAGAAGAAGGCAAAGAAGCACCAGCGCTCTTTGCCTTCTCCCCGTCGGTCGGCTGACATGACTCGGGACCCGGAGCGTCGTCGCTCTTAGGCTCCGTCTCCGGTGCCTTCTTCAGGGACACCTCCGTGCCTCCCCCCATTTCCGGGAGCCAGAGCGTCCCCAGCCCAACTCGATAAGTTCTATGAGGCCCTCCACCTCGTCTTTGGGCAGCCCAACTCCGCTGGCGCGCCTTTGGGCTCCGCGAAGCCAGTCGGGGTCCTGGGCCTTCGATGCTGGCGCCAGAGTACCCCGCGAATCCAGGCCTGGATCCAGACCTACGCCGGTCGACCTTACCCAACCTTCCCTGGCGATGCCCCCGGTGCCGACTGTGCCCTCGGTCGACGCCGTCCCCATCCTCACCCCCGAGATGGAGCCGGACCGACATCGGTCGATGTTGAATCTGACGCTGGAGGGTAATTTTGTTCCCCTGTTCATCCCTGGTGTATCCTATTGCCCAGAAGGTGGTGTTGAGGACTGGGAGGGGTCGCGGGACCCTTTAGCAGACCAGCTAGAAGAGTCGGACTGGAGAGAGGACCTGGGTGACGCCAGTGGTCTGGACACTTCCCCAGACCTTGGCATGCTTTCTCCCCCTACCGTGGCTACGGAGGCAGGAGCGTCCTACGCTGTGGTGGTGAGAAGGGCGGCCGAGGTCTTGGGCCTTGAGCTCCCTTCAGTGGCAGTCAGGACTAACCTCCTGACAGAGGTGCTTCAACCTGCGGCATCCACTTCAGAACCCCTGTTGCCCTTCAATGAAGCCCTCACTGACGTCCTTCTGGGCACCTGGTCCAAGCCCAGCACAGGGGCTCCTTTGGAAAGGACGATCGCTCGCTGACATCGCCTGGCCACGGGCGACCCAGTTTTCCTCACCCAACACCCTTCGCCCGAGAATTTGGTGGTCCAAGCTTCTTCCCCCTAAACGTGCGCTATCTTTCT
Source organism: Calotriton arnoldi (assembly GCA_963921515.1). Lineage (NCBI taxonomy): Eukaryota > Metazoa > Chordata > Amphibia > Caudata > Salamandridae > Calotriton > Calotriton arnoldi. The sequence goes on along the minus strand of CAWUFW010002529.1, from coordinate 932,049 downwards.
ACCTTGACCGCACAAAGGACTTACGGGTGGATGATCAACTCTTCGTTGGCTATGTAGGTGCCAAGAAAGGCCGGGCTGTTCAAAAGCGTACCATCTCTTGATGGGTTGTCCTTTGCAGCGTACCATCTCTCGATGGGTTGTCCTTTGCATAAAGATTTGCTACGCTTTAGCGAAAAAGGAACCTCCAGTGGGGCTACGTGCTCATTCCACTAGAGCTACGGCTGCAACCACTGCATTGGCACATGGAGTTCCACTTCTTGATATCTGTCAGGCAGCCATGTGGGTATCCTTGCACACGTTCACCAGACATTACTGCCTGGACAGCCAGGTCCGGACGGACTGCTATTTTGCCCGTTCAGTCCTCCAGGACTTTCTTGTGTGAACTTGGTTCGCAGACCCTCCTCTGGGGTTGGTATTGCTGGGGTATCTATTCTAAAGTAAAGAATCTATAACTAATTGTCTCTTTCAGATTAACAAGTTACTTACCTTCGGTAACGATGTATCTGTAAGAGACATACGTTAGTTATAGATTCCTTACCGTCCTCCCCGCTCTGCGAACTGACTTCTAGGGATAAGGACCCTTGCAGCACCCTAGTTGTTGTGCACCAGTGGTCAGTGTCTTTCATGGCTCTGCGCTTCTGGCGTGGAAAGTCGTGTCAGAACTGACGTCAGAGCGCAGGGGCGGCGTCTAAGTAGGCACCACGACGTCATGCCAGCGACCACGTTGACGGACGCAGAGTCGACTGACGCCAACTACCGATGCGCAGGGGTACTGCTGAGAAAAAATTCTCCAGATCCAGTCTGACACCTGGGGGTAATTCCAAGGTTAGGAATCTATAACTAACATATGTGTCTTACAGATAAATTGTTACCGAAAGTAACTTACTTGTTCTTTTGTGCAGATCCTTCAATGGGATAGGTAGAAAAGCTGCAACTTGCTGATAACTTTGACTCTGTTTCTTGGATCTGCATGTTATTTGAGATTCTAGAAATGGGCATAACATGTCTGCCGAATTATATATGGTTTTAATAAAAGGTACCCTGCTTCCAGAGTCTAAAGACTGCTGCATATGGCCGAAGGCTGAAAACTGCTGGCTAAATGGGATGGGGGCATCCAGGCCTTTGGGCCCACGCCCGCTGTGGACTGTCGGACACTGTGCTCAGTGAGACTGGTGGTGGGGGGTTTGAGCAGGGCCTGGCTGCATATCAGGCCCTTCATCCAGTCTATTGCTGAAGCTTGTGCACACTTAGCTCAGATGCCTGGGCACTGGCATTGAGCTTAGTGTGAGGATAGGCCATACTCTCAGGGCCTACTGTGCATAGCTGAAGGAAGTCTACAGCTCCCTCAGTGGTGCGGATGTTGGTGCAGAATCTGAGCCAAAGATATGTGCGCATGGTGGATGCTGTGCTGAGTAGGCGTGGTGAGGTGGGCCAGACCCTGCACTCAGAGCCCTCTGATTCTATCAGTGCGATGCTAGTGCATGGCAAGCTCTGTGCCCACAGCCGACTAGGCAAGGTTGAAGAGACTGTACTAGTATATCATAAAAACCTTCTGTCACAGGACATTCATGTACGTTTATTACAAAAAGCCCTCAAATTCACAGAAAAAAAGAGGATTAAGTTATGGTTACAAAGCAAAACCACCTATATTAGCCAGTTACGTTATGCTACGCAAACACCCCTACCCTCAACTATTCATGACCTCATGCATGGCATATCAGATGGCATGCCAAATTACAACATCCATGGCATGCTGATCTCAAATGATATAAATGACACAACTGGTGAGGTCACAAAAAAACATCAAGGACAAGGGTTACTGGGGCAGGAAAATACATTTGAGCATTGCACAAGGGAGACCCCAGTACACCCTTTGTTACCTCCAACCTACTCCTCCTTCCAGCTTAGTAGAGGTGGCCGATCCACTTCAAGCTCGAGCCAGATGCAGCGCTCTGGCTCAGCTCAAGGTCCTCTTGGAACCTCGAGGCCAAAACGAGCTGAGCTTGCATGTGACTTCTGCCCACCACCCTAGCTCTACCCTCGCGCACAAACTTTTAAAAAAGCATTAAAATTTGAGGTAAAAAGGAGAAACAAATAAATACCCATTTAGTGGCTGATTTGTACAGAGTGAAACCAGAAAACCTGGGATTAATCCCGGCTTCCCCGCTTAACCAAAATGCGTGATCTGTGGCATATATTTTGTTTCACCAGTTCATTACCTGTGAATGATCCTATAATGTGACCTATTCATGTCAAAACTGCCGCAAGTTAAAGAAATGCACTTTTTTAATTTTGAAGAGACTTTTATCATATTTCATGCGAGGTTGAATGATTTACATGGCAAACATTTTCAGGGCTTGGCTCTTGCAAGGGCTCTTAGAGCCAAGACAGACCCTTGGCTCGGCTCTCCCTGTTAATTTGTTGGCTCGCCCACCTCTACAGCTTAGGGGAGTCAGAGCTGCACACCTTTCTTGTGCACACACACCTGAAGGCAGAGCAGTCCTTCCTCTGTTGTTTGCAGATCATGCTTACAGAGCCGGCCAGAGTCCCATCTGCTTGCTGTTATTGTAGTGCTGTAGGTGCCACCTGATTGCACCAATGCTGTTAGCACATTGAAATGACCAGACTCCGCTCAAAAAGCAATCCTGGACGCCAGGTGATGGGAATGTTTCTAGATAAGCACAGGCCAGGGTTAGGGTTCTTGTTCTCCTTTAAGAGCTGATGGTCGCTGTCTAAGGCTCACAGTGCAGTGTTCTGGCAGGCACTCTGGAATGCCGCTCCTCAGCTGGAAAAGCTGATGTAATGCACAGGAGGTTCTTCCTCCAGCTTGGGACTTTGGGTTTACCTCATTGTTATTTGATCCCCGCTGCCTGTCGTACTGTAAGGGGAATGTCTCAAGCCTTCTAGAGCACTGGGCCTGTTCATTCATCTTTGGCTGTCAAACACTGCTCCCGGCTTCACTGTTACAATAACACCATTAGGATGCAAGCCGATGCCTCTGGACTCCGTGGTGAGCAAATCAGAGACCTGCCCGAATGGCTTTTACGTTCTGCATGCCAAATGGTGGGATCGGGTAGCCATTGAGGGAGGATAGTACATTTAGCTATAAGCTTGAAATAATTTCTCATAATATTATTAGAGAGGACTGGATTTGTGAATTGTAAATGGTATTTATATAGCGCTTACTACCCTGACAAGGCGTTGAAGCGCTTTGCAGCGAGTAGCACGCTACTCGGGGACCCTTGATTGGAGGTTAATAGTTTGTAGATTAGTAAAAGTTTTTTTTATTATTAGTTAGGTTAGGTTTGGAACCGGAAGTGAATTTCAGTGGTTTAGAAATATATTTCTACATCAGTTACATATATGCTATGGTTTCATAGTATAGTGTTAGTTACATAGTTAGACTAGTTAACTGACAAGTTAGATGACTTTATTCAAATAGGATTGAAGACATTTATTCGCACTTCCCCCCTGACAACCTTGGTGTATGGTCTGATGCTCTGCCACCGGAAGTTACCAACTCCCCAGTAGCTTTGCTCAGTTCATTGCCTCCTATGTGTCTGACCTCTTTTCAGACTCTCTGCAGCCTGGTGAAATCCGCTTCTCCGGATCATCCTCTTAAACCAGACCTTTTTATGAAACTACAGGACCAGCTTCTTCCTACTTGCCTGGAACTGGCCAATCTCTCACTATCCACCGCTTCTGTGCCTGGCTCATGGAAGCAAGCAAAAGTTATTCCCCTTCTCAAGAAACCATCTTTGGACGCCTCCAAGTCAGAAAACATCCGGCCCATTTCCATCCTACCCTTTCTGGCTAAGGTGACAGAATGTTATGTCAATGGTATTTTAACTAAATTCCTACAAGGCAACCATACCCTGGATGCTTTCCAGAATGGATTTCGGACTGCCAACAACACAGAATTTGCTCTCCTTGCTGTTTCCAAACATCTTCGTAGCACCTTGGATGAGGGCAGATCCTCAGCCCTGATTCTGCTCGACCCGAGTGCCTCATTCGATACGGTGTCCCACCAAAGTTTACTTGAGTGCCTGCAAGATATTGGCATAGGAGGTGTCGCCCTTTCCTGGTTTGCCTCTTTTCTCTCTGAGCGATCTTTTCAGGTTATCTCTCCCCCTTACTGTTCACAACCTCACTTGTTAAAGTATGGTGTTCCTCAGGGCTCGTCCTTAAGCCCTACCCTGTTTAACATATATATCCAGCTTTATCTCGGTTGTAGAATCTTTTGGGCTTAAGCTGGTATCATATGCTGACGATGCCCAGCTTGTACTTCATTCTCGGGCACTCCATCACTTGACATGGACAATTTCCAATAAGGCATGCTGCGGTGACAGAGCAGATGATGACTAATAACTGCCTATGCCTGAATTCTAACAAGACCAAGATTCCTCTTGTTGGCAAACATAGCCCTGTTTGGGACGACCATTGGTGGCCCGCCTCCCTCTAGGAGTGTGGATGGACACCACTCAAGCGTTCGAGGTTCAAGCTAAATCTTTTGCTGACACTTGCGTTGGTCTCCTGAGAAGTCTTAAACCTATTCTGGGGCTTTTTGACTCCCATATTTGTCAAATTATAATTCAGGAGGCATTCTGTCTCGGCTGGACTATTGCAACATTTTATACTTGGGCGCCAATCTGTTTTGAAAAGACTCCAGCTAGCCCAGAATGCAGCTGCTAGGCTGCTCTTTTCTCTTCCCAGGTTTTGCTTTGCCTCAGGCCTTTTTACATTGTCTCCCTGTGGAGAAACGCAATAATTTTAAGACTCTTTGCATTGCACGTAAGATTCTATATTCCCAAGAACTCCCTATTCTGAACTAGCTTATTTCATCTTACCAGCCCACATGCTCCCTGCGTTCCACCAACTAGAACTTGGCTATAGTTCCCAGAGTCAGGAGAGTGAGAGTGGGGGGCGCTCTTTTCGTGCTCCGACCCCTCCCTCTGTAACGCTCTTCCCCTCTCTAGCAGAAATAGTGATAACCATCTTCTGTTTAGGAAATCCCTCAAGACTTAGCTTTTCTCAATCTAGCTTTTTCCCCTCTTTTCTTGGGGAGGCTGTCAGCTGCAGTTGTGTCTTTTAGGTCTAGCGCTGGGAAGCCCCATTGTGGGGGCTGCCATGCGCTCTATAAATCTTGTAACATAACTAGATATAGAGTTACGGGCATATTTATGTGAGGGCTGATTCACAAATATTTTTCTGTGTTAGTGTGATGTAGTCCCAAATTAAACGTGGCTTACTCCTGAATTTCTGACATGGAATCACATCTACCCACGGAAAAAAACTTTGTGACTCATGCCCTTAGCTATTATACTTGCTTATGATGAGTACTTAGTATGAATAATTACATGGTGTAGTTACATAATTTATATAGTAATAGCATATTTTAATACAGCTAGAGTAGTTGAGTTATAATGAGAATAGATGCATAGTTTAGTTATTGATATGATTCGTCTAATTTTAGAAGTCACATGGTTACCTCAGTTAAATGCCTAGCAAAGTTGCACATTTAGTAGAGGTTTTTGTTATTTAACCTCAGCACATTTAAAGAGGGAAATTAAAAGAAGAGGGAACAGAAGGAGAAAAAGAAAGTCAGAACAGAGCGAAAGAAAAACATTTTTTGAGACTAAAGGTGCACATTAAAAATCAAGAGTTTCAAAGGCATTTCATGAGGTGGTTTCGTGCAGTTAGGGAAGAGAGACCACGTTGGAGTTTAATGTTGAGCTGTGAGACCTGCGAAAGTGTGAAATTACATTTAGGCTGGTGGCGAGAAGTGTGCGGCCCCGTTGTGATTTGATTTGATTTGATTTGATTTTAGAATTTATATAGCGCACGATTGCCCTGGAGCGTCTAGGCGCTTTTGCGGAGGAGATTGCCAGAGATAGTGTATTTAGTTTGCAAAAAGCCATGTCTTTAATAGTTTTCTAAAACCAAGTAGTGTTGGGCAGCTTTTGATGTTTAACGGAAGTGAGTTCCACAACCTCACAGTACCCAGGACAAAGCTCCTTCCTCCCCAGCTAGCTTTCTTAAATTTTGGTGTTTGGAGGAGTTTGCTCTGTGCTGAGCGTAGATGTCTTGATGGATGGTACCATTGATGATTTGGTGAGGATCAGTAGCATGTGTGAAGTTGTGCGTGCTAGAACTTGCGACTTGCCCTCTATTTCATTTCATATAGTTATGGTTAGTGTGATTACACAGTTAGAATAGTAGCATACTATGCTGCTTGTTTGGTTATCTAGTTAATTAGTATATTCTAGAGCTACATTGTAACTATAAAAAAGCAGTTAATAGCATAATCACATAGCAACCTTGTCAGCATAGTAACTCCTTTTCATATTATTAAACAGTTTCATTGTTAGTATAGCGAGATAGTTTTGAAGAACAAGAACAAAGTGTATTTGTTAGTGTGTAGCAATATGTGTGGGATTCCATACCTCCTACCACAAATTAAAAGGATATTGCAAGTCACCGAGTAGTTTTGTGACCATATAGAGGAACGAGGACAAAGGCAGGGTTCCTTTATAAAGTCCTGGAGCTCCAAGGTGACGTGCAGTGTTCTTTAACTGTACTGCAGATGGGATTTTATTCTTATATAATACACGGTCACACCATCATCCTTCCCACAAACCCTTTACATCATTTGTATCTTGCTTTTAATATCAAAGAGATAGTATGTTTACAGACTTGAAAAATAAAAGTCAAATCTGTAGTGCAAAATTAAACACAACAAAAAGCAGTTCGTAATTTGTTGCAAAAGATATTTAAATCAGTTAGCTGTTAATCTGTTTGAAAAAATGCTGTAGCTCAGAATGTGGGGAAGCATGTAGAAAGTCTCTCTTTCCTGTAAGGACCTGTAGCATGCAAAAAGATGAAACATGTTGCCATAAATTTCTTTTGTCTGCTGATCACTGTTCATTTCAGAAAAAAATCAGAAGACCAAAAAGCCAGTTTTTGTTTTCATTATTTAAAATGCAGCTGCAGTTCAGTGATGCTCTGTGACCTACCTTGGCAGGTCATAATGCTGTGGCTGCTGGCTCTGGCAGCACGCATTATGATGTCACAACTCAACTATAATAACTTATAGTTGGGCAGCTATGCAATTTCTTTATTACAGCAGGGCCGCTGGAATTATGTGGCAGGAGAGGGGCAAATTATGTAGCAGGGTTGACTTAATTATGCCGCAAGAAAAGGCAAATTATGCAGCACATTTTCTGATGGTATTACTTTATTATTTTGTCATTTTTACACTTCTCAATACTGTCTGGGCATTACCTCATTAGTACCCGGTTAACACCCAGGCATAGCAACAAGCAGCAGAAAGCTGACCAGCCAACCTTAACAAATGGCCTTCCACTGCGCTGAAACACATGTTGCTGTGATTTTAGTAACTTTTGAACTGTTTGAGCTAGAAACTACTTTTTCATAAAAATATACTGACTATGTAGCAGATGATGGATTATGTGGCAAATGCAGCAGATCTATAATTATACGAAAAACGCTGCGGCCGCACAATCCCATAATTCCAGTGGTCCTGATTACAGGTGACTAGAGATGCCACAATTTCACTGTAATATGTCAGATAAAGTACCACCTGTTATACATTAAAATGATATTACAAGTCACCGAGAAGTTATATGACCATATAGAGAGGCCAAAGGCGAAGTTCCTTTATGAAGTCGAGGAACTCTTAGGTGACTTGCACTATCCTTTTAAGGTATGACAGAGGGCATTTTATTGCATGTCACACCATCACCCATTCTCTCTAAAAGTTTCATTTCTTGGTGGCTTGCTTCTTCACATGAAAGGAATATTAAGGTTGTAGACATGAAGAATATACATTAAATCTGTGATCTGAAGTGAAACGCGCCCAAATACAGTTTGCTTGAAAAATATATTAGAATCACTTTAATGTAAATTGGATTAGGAATCAGTAGCAAGACGCAGATTCTTTCATTCTTGTAATGAACTATGTGCAAACAAATGTTGCCATACATTTTTTCTTTCTGCTGATTACTGTTGATTTTTGAAAAAACTGATCATAAGAACAAAAGGCCAGTTTTCGTTTTCATGGTTTAACTACAGCTGCAGTGATGTTCCGTGACGTCCCTTGACAGGTCATAATGCTGGCTGTGGCAGCATGCACTATGAATCGCAACTCATTTGCAATAAGGAAATTAAAGACCGGTTTTTATACTAGGATTGCGGGTTCCTATGTACTATATATGGGGGATAAAGTACCCCTCGCCGTACATTATAAGAATATTGCAAGTTGCCGAGGAGTTCTGTGGCCATCGAGAGAAACAAGGCCGAAGGGTGAGTTTAATCTTCCCAGCGCCTTCCCGTGCAACTGATGGTCTCATAGAGCTTCATGGAAGCAGTTAGAGATCTGGTGGCTTACACAGGGAGTCTTTTATGGTGTAATATATAACTTTTTATGAAGTGTTTTTCAGTTTTTACTGAGGGTGATACACCATTCTTGTCTGCATCAACAAGAGACTAGAATACTTTTCTAATCTTTCAGTTGAAGAAACTGGAAAGGTACAGAGCCAGCTCCAACTACAATTATGAACAAAATGTCTCCGGAACGCGCATGCATTCTGTAAAATCGGTGTCAATGGGAAAAACAATAGAAAAGGTATTCGGAAACGTCTTTTAATAAACAGAGGCCATGGTGGATCATGTGGTATGATCATATTTTTGCAGCAATCAGGATGAAATATGCAGTGTGCATTAAGACCTATGTGTATCTTTATCAGGCATTTTTATGTTTTCTGAACCCGACACCATAGGGAAATATATCAGTCGAGTGCATATCAGTGGTAAATATGACGCTCTTCAGGGGCCGCTCCTGCAAGAGTATGAAGACAAATCCAATTTTGTGTCTCCAGGAAACGCGATCTCTCCATGCGAACCAAAGAAACTCCCGACTTGTAAGTTCTTTCCTTACTTGTGGGCAAACGTGATACCCCAAGCGGACCCATTATGTATCCTCTCTACCAACACACAGACCACTGAGCCGATAATAACCCTCTCCTAGGCAGCAGAGCCTCCAAATATGGAACGACAGTATGGTTCTCATTTACAGCTGAAAGAACTGGTGTTGCCTTACACTCAGGGATGTGATGTTAGTCGAGTGAATTATCTCATATTAGCTGAAACCATGTAAGATCTTAGAAACATGCGAAAAAAGAGCTTGCTTCAAATACGCACACCCGACTTTGGCGTCTGGGCCGTCAGAAATAGTAATATGGCACTTGACACGCTAGATGTATCGAAGCACACCATGTCAGTGCTTTAGCATTATGATTGATGTGCTGGCTCAGATAACATAGACCTCCCCTTCATGGTTGCTAGAGCCTTCTCTTTCTACAGATAATATACAGCACCCATGTCCCAAGCTCTCCTTGCCAGATTACCTCAGCTGCGTGCCCTCCCTTTGCCTTTTTTGATTTGACAAAAAATGTTTGACAGCCCTTCTATCCATAGCTGTACTACATTCTACACACCATGGCCTTGCCAGCTAGCCTCGTCTACCTCTTAGGTGATGATGCATTTCTACAGATCGCAGCTCAGTCGCATCCCTGCTTCTTCCTGAAAGTTGTGCATGGCCCACTGAGCTTGGCACATGAGAAATTTCAGTGGAGGTTGGTTTCGGATGATAAGAACGCTTGGTATTTATTGACATTGTTTCAAATGTGCACTCCTGTGGTAGTAACCGGTATAAAACACTGTATTACTATGTAGGTTTTTGCAGTTACGAACTGCCAGTGAGCGAATCTGTGTTTGAAGTAGCTTTTTTGATTAAGTGTGTCTTTTCTACTAGCAATTAATGTGTAGGTTTCAAAGTCTGGCCTCCACCACAGACACTACTTATTGTCACTTGATTGTGGATCAAGTTGGAAAGGTCAACTCCAGTGCAGGTTTATGGGCAAGAAGTAGAAGTTTTTTAACCCATACGAAGCATTGTAGGTGTTGATTTACCAGACCCCCCAGGATATTGCGGCATAGATTTGCAAATTTTGCAGCACAAAATGAAATTATGCGGCACAAAAATTGAAATTTAGCAGCAGTATTGCAGCACTTTATTTTACTCTTAATCATTTCTTTTCAGTCTTCAATCAATGGAAACTGTTTTAGCAGAGTATTCCACTTTCAAATAGGCATGTTTAAAGTGTCTGAGAGTATTTGTTTGCTATGCTGAGTCCCCGAGTCCTGGATTGGCTGACAGCAACATTTTTCTCATGTTGCTGGCAGCCAGTCAGAGAACTTGTGGGACTCTGAGTTCCGCAGCAGCGAGATGGCCCAAGGGAAATAAAGATCCCAAGGCCAATCATAACTCTCTACTTTTAAATTGGCGTGCCCGCAAGAGTCTATCAGGCACATGCATCAAGCATTTTACCGGTCGCAAACGGGCCGATTCTCAGAATCGGCCCGTTTGCGACCGGTAAAATGCAATTTGCGATGCATCAAACAAAATGCAATCGTAAATTAGGCAATCGCAATTTTTTGCGATTACCTAAATAGCGAATGCATTTAGGGAATCGCAAATTGCGATTCCCTAAATGCAATGCATGATGCAATTCCTAATTGCGAATTCGCAATTAGGGATCGCAAATTACCATCAATTTGAACTTGATGGTAATTTGCAAAAACTTTGAAAAATGCACTAAAGTGCATTTTTCAAAGTTTCATGTTACACACACACATGCCCTTGGGGCATGTATGTTCGCAACATGTGGTAACATCTCAATTTCAGGGGTGCAACAGTGTGTCCTTTTGGCACCCTTGCATCCTTGAAATTGCATGCGCAATTTGCGAGTACCTATTTGGTGCTCGCAAATTGCGCATGTACTCCCATTCATTCCTATGGGCTTACAGGCCCATAGGAATGAATGGGTAGCTATTCCTTAATTGCGACTCGCAATTTGCGAGTCGCAATTAAGGAATATGTAGGAATAGCAATTTTTTTCCGATTCCTACATGCATAGGGATTTGTGCGTCCTAAATAGCGATTTCTTAAAATTCGCTATTTAGGATTCGCAAATCCTGAGTTTGATGCATGTGGCCCTAAGATGCTCTTGCAACCCTAAATGCACCCCTACTGGGTCTAGACACAAGAAGAGAGTGGATACGTTGGTGCCCAATGCTGCTCCCCGCTTCCTGTCTACTCTCGCCCCAGAACAGGGTGCAGCCACCCCTACCCTGACCAGTAGCATCAACTCTTCCACTCTCCCGCCACCGACCCTGCTTACAAGCCTACACCATGGTTTGCTGTTATTCGATTCTCTCCCGGCTGCTCATGCACTTAAAACTGCGCAGTAAACAACAAGTTGCACACGTGATTATATTGACTGACCGCCCCTCGCCCCCACATTCCACCTACCACCACCCCCTCTCCTGGGCATAAGTCTTAAAAAAAAGAAGTGGTGGAGACTAACCAAGTTAGGTCATTTGTAAGTGACATCATGGCGCGTGCCACCATAGCACATGACGCCACGACACGTGGCATTGCACGTGGGATCACAGGAAGTGATCTCTCTGGAAGGGACATCAGATATTAAGACATCACACAAATGTTTATCAGATATATCATGAGTACATTTAAGCGCATTATGAGATTTAACAAATTAGATTTTGCTTTGGGCTTGTGTCAAAAAAAGTGGTGCAATCCCAACGCAAGATCTGGGCCTCAACTAATAAAATGTTTTTTTCGAATCCTTACCACAAAGAAATTGGCAACCAGGAGTAGCATGGCAGTACATCTCTTCTGCTTAATTGGTTGCAAAGTCTGCATTTTAAAATATTTTATGGGTTTAAGGCATCTGCTACAGAGGTGCCCAGTAAATCTCAGGGAATAATAATGGTGAGATAACTCTGGAGGTTAAAGCATTTGTTGGAGAGATCTGTGTTTTGTGTAGTCCCAGATTTGCATCAAAGTAGTATAGAAGGTTAATGTGTCTCTTGCAAAGCACATCACGTAACATGCAGATGAGAGATTTTTATTTTATGTGTCTAGGTAAGTATGTTACTGCTTTGAACACAGAGATCCTTTTGTTAATTGCAGTTCATAAATTATAATCCTTCTAATATAGTACAGTGAGCTGTGAAGGACATGTGACTCCTACACCTTATAACCCTCACTGACTCATGTAACACATCTTGTACATTGATTTACACACTTACATGATTTATTATCAATGTCTAATGTGTATGTTATGTAAAGCGCTCTGGCACCCTGCATTGGGATGAGTAGCGCTATAAAAGAAATAAAATACTATTTAAATTGTTATTTTTGTAAATGCTTGGACAGACCAACATATCTGACATTCTTAAGGTGCATGCACTTACTTACATAGAGCGACTGAACAAAGTCAAAAGCATGCATCTCTTAAGTACCTGTGAAGAGATAACAAGCTGTATTCTTTTGTTTCCCCTCCTTTGTATTTGCATTTAAGTGAGGTTCTAGACCAAGTCCAGTCAGGATACTCTATCAAAAGGAGCCGCCTGATGGCCCCTTAACTTGGCCTTTATCTTTGACACAGCTGGAGGTGACGATAAAAAAAGCCCCCCTTGCTGCCTGCACGTTGTTGCTGAGAACGCAGCAGGAATTGCCCTGCACGCGTGGCGCGTGAAAGGGATTATTCCTGTTCTGAAAGTTAGCACACTCTTGGCCAGCACCTCTTCCTCAACTCACCTGTAGGTGATCTGGTCTCCTACTTGCTTGGCCCTACTTGTGGGAGACAGGGGTGCTGCAGCTTTCTGCCGCCCAGCCTCCAAGCCTTGATTTCGTGGGTAGTTTTGTAAAAAAGTGCGGCCTTTTTACAAAACTGCCGATTTCGCAAATATTTTGCAAATTACAAAATCCTTGAGGGTCTGGTTTACAGTCAGCACTGCACTGCACATAGCAACAAATAGTGTATGCAGTGCTTCATGTACTTCCACTGGAGTAGGTCTGTTTCAATTATTAAATTAAGCAATGACAAAGTCTTGCCTTGGCAAGTTTGATTTTTTTTTTAAATTTTAAAAGGTCTGGCCTTTAAGGCAGTTTTAACAATTGGCTCCCATCACTTTGAGTGGCTGCACAAAGCTTGTGCATATTGTTCACATCCACTAAAATAGTTCCTTCCTATTAAGTTGCAAAGCTTGTTCACAGCACGCTATTTATTTTTTGTTTTTATATTACGTTTAAATACTGCCTTGTTACTTTACCTGTACTCCTTTTCAAGGTTTAGGTTATAAAATATTTAAGTAACATCATAGCTGCTTGTCATTTTAGCAATTGGTTAGGTGGTAATTGATTCTTGACTCCTTCCCAAATAATAATAAAATGCATGGCACAACTGAAAAGCGTGTTGTTTAATAATCATCACTAGTGAAACAGATGCATTAGTGAATTGTTTTTACATTTTTAATGTTTATTGCAAAAAAAAGAAAGACACATTTAGGTGACGGCATTTTTTACTTTCTATTTTTGTGGCATATTTTTGCAATAAAAATAACCTTCGCACCAGCTTGCCAAGGCCAGTGATATTAGCTTAGCCAATACTTTTTTTCTTCAATCATATACAATTGATGTTGAAATTGTAAATGTAAATTGTAAATGTAATGGCAAGTGAAAATATCATACTTCAAAGTCAGTGTGCATTTTTGCTGAAAAAAAGTAAGTAAAATCACAAGAATAAGTAAAGAAAGAAAAAATAAGTGAAAGCAGACCTTTGCCTACCAGACCTGGCACTGAAGAAGTGGACTCATTTTTAAGAGAATGCTCAAAGATGCAAGAAGCAAATGCTGTCACTCAGTGAAAAGAGGCAATGATTGAAGTGGGTTGATCCACTGTCAAACCAACACTGATAAAAACAAAAATAAATGACACTTGATAATGAGAATGAAAAGAATTTTAAATCCTCCTGTGCATCATATCTAGGATAAGAATGTTGTGACAGCTACATACACCACATACAGCACAAACTGAGCTCTCACTTGACAAAGAGAAGGTGCTTGAAGGGTGCACAGCCATCCAAGCTATTTGACCCCAGTACTCTCCATATTTCCTGCTCATGATTCATGGATACTTGCTCGGTTATGGCAATCTTTCAATTTGCCATTCTTTGTGTACTCATATCGTTTACTGTAACTGTACATGATGCATCTTGACCATGTCATACGGTAGTGGGTTGTGTGCTTTACACCGTAATTGTTTTCTTTTTACACAGTACTTATGCTATTGATCAAGCATTATAGAACTTTGCCAAGGCCAATAACACTTGTTAAAGGTCCCAACCCCTAGTTTATTGGCACAAGCTACAGGTGAGGCCCTATAAAGAGGGTGAATGCCTTTAAGAACCGTTATATCCCAAAGCAGAAGTTCTTTAAGGTTATTAGGACATTCCACCCACTAAGGGTACAATGTTACATAATCAAAAGGGAGGAACAGGAAGACAAACATGATAAATGTTGGAGCAAAAGGTCTGTACCAGCCTATATTAGCTGCGAGCCACCTCACTGTCTTGAGCAGTGTTCTGATAGACATTATAAATTACTAGTGTTCCGATTTAATGGTGCTGAATTCAACGGCCTCCGAATGATGGAAAAATGGTATTCAAACTTGTGACTGGAAATTCACTGCATTCGTCAGTAGCGAGCATTTAACTCAGATAGGACCTTATTACAAGTGGCCCTTTATCTCGCAATTCCTCTGCAAAAGCCTGTTTGCACAGGGATCGCAATTATAAGTGGTGTGAAGTTTGTTGCACTCTATAATTACCGGGTGTGATAAAATCTGTTAAATTTCATGAAGTCAAACAAGCCAAATTTAACAAGGGAAATGGCCTGATAGTTACCAGATCATACACATTTTGGTGCAATAAATACCAAAATCTGTATGTTGTTTCCCAAAAAAGTAGGAGTAGGCAATAAATATCACACTTGATAAATTCTGAACATCTCAGTCTCAGAGGATGCCCCGTCCTCGGGCACTCTTAAGGCTCCGCACCTGCTTAGTAAGTCGGCGGCACACGTGAGGCACAGCAGCATTCAGGAAGCGCAGACTCTCCTCTGAGCCTACGTGGTCATCTCTGGCAGAAATCAGAGGTGTTTCCATGCTCCTCATGCACTGTAAGTTCTGCATTCCCAAACGGGGGGCTGGGGGATTCGGGGTAGGTTGATTCTGATCCTCCTGATGGGGGTCAGAGTGATGTGGCAATACGTCCACAGCATCCTCACTCAGTCCACACGGTCAAGTCAGGTGCAGCCCTTGATGCTCCTTATGACTGATGGGTCATCACGGCTTCAAGATTTTCAGGCTTCGGCCTGACCCTCACAGCCTGATTATTTCTGGCAGCCTCTCCTAGCATACGGGATTGCCTCACCACTGCCACCCAGGCGCTGATCCTCACTGCATGCTGCCAGTCTGTCCCATGACAGCCCTCCTGGCACACGATATCAATCAATTGATCAATCAATCCATCAGTATTTATAAAGCACTGCTACTTACCTGTGAGGGTATCCAGGCGCTACGGTCTCCCTAGGTTCAGTTGAAAAGCCAGGTCTTGAGTCCCTTTCTAAATTCCGTGAGAGATGGTGATGTTCAAAGGTGAAGAGGAAGGTCGTTCCAGGCCTTGGCTGCGAGGTAGGAGAAGGAACAGCCTCCACTACCGCCGCTACGATCTCGGACAGGCTTCGGCCTCATTATCCTCGTTTCCAAGGCAGCCGCTCCTGGCATATGGGGTTTCCGCAGTGGTGCCACACTCGCTTTGCTCTCACTGCACGGCACACTTTCCACAACTATCTTCACAACGGCTCTCTCCTGGCATATGGCTGACCCAGCTAAGTTAAAATAAAAGTAATTTAAAAAAAAACATTATTTGGATTAGTGAAAACAAGCCATTTAGTCTTCTTCTTTATCTTACAGCTTCATATGAAATCACAACCTCTTGTAGCTTTAATGAAGTCATGGGGTCCTAAATCCAACCCACTAAGTTGTTTCCTTTACTGTTATTATGGTTACAAATGTAAAGGTCACTTTTTATTCCTGTACTCATTCTATGGGAAATATAGTAAATTGTTCTGAGGGCTGGACACCCGGGGGAGTAGAGGGAGGTGTGCCTTGCGTGGGCCCCGGCGTTTTCTTGCCCGGAGTCCTCTGCAGACCTCAAGTGTAGCCAGAGGAGTCAGGTTTTCCTGTGTGCTAAAGCTGTTGGATCACCGATTTCCTACCACCCAGCGTTTAACCAGATCTCCCGATGAAAATGTTACCCCACTTGTGTGGGTGGGCCAAGTCCCTGTGACAGGGTAGGGCCCAAAACATATTGTGAAGGCATCAAAATCATCGATCACAAAACAACCTTGTTTTGCAAGGGAGTCATCTGTGTTTTTGGTCCCGGGCTCGGCGGCCATCCAGGTGGAGATCACAGGTTCCCCAACCAGCTATTTTAGCAATCTACTTATCTGCCCGCCTTTTACTGCCCAAATTGGCAGTTCATAGGATACATTTGCAATTAATCGCTATTGAGCAAGGATCCTTTTTGAGCTTTAAGTCCCTCCTTACAATACCTCATTATGTACTACTCTCTTTTTCCAGTGCTGTGGTTTTGTTTCTTGCTCTGATAGTTGTTTCCTCATAATATAAGCAACACAGGAATCCAACTGTTATAGTGAAAGAATAGGGGGTAGAGGGTAAAGATGATGAATGGGACTGACCTGGAGCTGAGCAACTTGAGATCTAAGTGTTTTGCCTCTGCATACTCACCTACACCCAATCTGGTGCAGTCGATGAGTGTAAATGTTAAGTTTTATGTAGCTTTTAACAGTGATATGTAGTCAGTTACTAGACATGCATAATTTTTTATGTATTCATTTTATTGAAAAGTGGATAATTGGTGATTTGCAACAATCTTTAGACTTTATCTAGCGGGGAAGCTGAATCTGGTGTTTAAAGAACTCTTTGTCCTGGTACCTTTGACAATTGGGAAAGTGTTTGTTAGGGTCCTTCCAACTGGGTTTCTTGCTGCCCAGTCTGACGGAGTCTACCTATATAGTGGCTCCTGAAGTCTTAGAATTCAGGTATCTCAATCTTCCACAAGAATGTATGACCATGCTAAAACAAGCTTGCTGGCCTTTCACACACTCATGTTATGCAGCTAAATGGAAGAAATGTGTGCATTATTGTTTAGCAAAACAAATCACTCTCCCCTACGGTACAAGACCTTATTTGCTACCTGCTCCATTTACAACAGGTAGGCAGGCCTTGCATACACCTCTTTTAGGTTACACATAGCAGCACCTGCTGCTTACATGCAAAACAGACAACACATGGATTTAAGATTCTGGTAATTAAAGCCTTTATGGAGGGATTGAAAAGAGTCATTCCTCCCTCCGTCCCACCAGCACCGGCCTGGAATCTTAACATAGTTCTCACAAGGCTTACTGGTCCTCTTTTTGAACCACTACATTCATGTGATATACAGTTCCTCACATGGAAGGTAGCATTCTTAGTGGCTATAACATCTCTGACGGATAAGTGAACTTCAAGCGCTCACTCTAGAAAAATCTTTCTTCCACATCCGTCCAGATAAATTGGTACTAAGAACTGATCTACAGTCCTACTCAAGGTCATGAACTCAAACTGTAATTGAAAGTATCTTGCACACCGCTGTAGAATCATTGGTTTGTCATTTATCATTCACTACAAGAAATCAATCACAAATGTCGATCTGTTCCATCCCTCCACTATTCCTTTTCAATCCAAATAACAGACGAACATGTCCACCACTCAAATTAATTTCATATTCCACTATACTAACTCTCCACTAATCCTGTTCGTGTTCCGGAGCAGCGTGCCACCCACCGAAAAGCGCTTTAACACCTCATCAAGGGTAGCAAGCGCTATATAAAAGCAACCCCTTCCCTCTTCTATCCCTTCACTATCCTTTTCAATATAAATAACAGACTAAAATGTCCACTGCTCAAATTAATTTCATATTTACCTATGCTAATTCACCACTAATCCTTTTTGGGTTCCGGGGTAGCGTGCTACTCGCCGAAAACCGCTTTGACGCCTCATCAGGGGTAGTAAGTGCTATATAAATGCAATTACAATTACAGTTACAATTATTAATATCTTAGTTAAAGAAGGCGGATGTTGGTTTCCGAAAGGAGGTGCAAATCAATGACCATACAGTTTGACATTTTTGTCATTTTTTGCTATTTATTTTCTGCATGGAATTGGCGTGGGCGGTACATTGCTGTGTGTCACTAGCATGATGGGATAGTTTGGAATTATACACGACGATGATAAAAACTTTAAAAAGATTTTTATTTCTAAATTTTAAAACTTTAAACAAATGAATTTTGTATAGTGGTTATCTATTGTATGTGTTTTACGGAATATTTTCCGAAATAAACGAATAAACTTGATAAGATCAATGGGTCTTAAATGTGATTTCTCAAAAGATCCAGGTGGAAAAAGCAGGTGTTACGACCCAATGACTGCTTTAAGCGTACACAAGCAGCAGGCGCATTAACCCGTTGTTGCGGCAGACGAGAGAACGTGGCGTTTACTTAGACAGTTTAATCTTGTAACTGTTGATATTGTAATCCGGACCCCGACACAGAGGCCGGCGGTGGCAAGTAGCTCTGTCGGCCAGCTTCCATGCCTGCTGCCATGGTTGGGCGCACTGGGGAAATACAGATCTCTTTATATAAAATGTAAAAAAAAAAAGCAGTGTAAAAGGTCAAAAATAATCCAGAAGGACAAGCAGTGGATGTCTGTGTGTATATTGGGTTTCACATCTGAAATCCAGTCCTGATAAATCTGCAGGCTTTAGAAACATCCCCTTTGATTAATGAAAACATAGCTCCTCAGACCACGGCTTCCAGACTTCAAAGCTCCAGCACATGTTTGGGAAAATAGGAAAACAGGCACGCAAACTATTTTTAAATGAGCGAGGAGCGAATGTGGCAAGTATTTGGAAATAATAGTGTGATGGGAGGCTTGCGGAATAATAACCAGGGCCAAAAGCATGCCAAGTATGTGCTTCCGCGCACAGGGGCCGCCAGCTACCTAGCTGGCACGTTTGAGAGTTTGGGGCTGGGTTCTGAGAATGGCTTTACCAGCGTGGGGGCAGGGAGCGAGTCTGATGACTTAGACACAAGGCCTTTAGTTTATATCAATGCAGTCATCACAACGCGTTCTGGGAGTAATCGGTGTTATGCGACTCAAGGCCACCAGGACACCAGGCATGTTCTGTTCCCAGGCCTGGGCTCTCCTTTCTCTAAGCATAGAAATCTGCTTCTTCTGTAAAATTGATTGAGCTTAAATGATCCAAGACGTAAATTCACATAATGCACTAGCTTTTTTTATTTTGTATTTATTTTATTTGAAAAGTTTTAATAGCGCTGGCTAGACCCGGAGGTATCAGAGCGCTTTACATGAGATAGGACATTGTTTCAGAAACATTGTTACATAATTACATCAGTTACAGTTACAGTTACCAGTAAATGCTTAGGAGAAAAACGTGAGCTTACACAATAATATAAGATATTAGCGTGTAGCATATCCAAGACACACGTCATAATGGGAATGGAAGGTAGTGGGGGGAAAGGTAAACAGGGGAGAGGAAAGCAGACGGAGTCAGGTAGATCTGAAGGGGGAAAGTACTCCAGGGGGAACAAAGCAGTCAAAGCAGTCGAGGAAAGAGACAGATAAAACCGTGAAGACCCGTGAGAACCAATGTCCGATGTCCGGCTGGGTAGGTGACGGCCGAGGGGGTGACCCAGAGCCAGACTCCGCTATAGCTGCATAGGACAGCTCCACCGGGCAGCGGCCAAGGGTACTCGGGCTCCGCGGTAAGTACAAACATTTATAGTTTCAGCCCGTGGGGCATCGTCATAGTTCCATAGAAGGCATCAGTCCCGGTGTTACTGGGAGGTGCCGTCTGCCTCGTCCTCCATCTCAGGGTGAGTGCAGACAAGATACGGATGGGGAAATTGCGGCCACCATTTTAGAGTCAGGCAGGTACCGGCAGCATCTTGGGACCGAACGCCGTGAATGGCGGGTACAGTGCAACAGTCAGCAAACAAATGGTGCACCTGGTGTTCCATTCGGAGTAAGCCTGTGGGTCTTCTCACCAATGTGAGAGATGTAGCTCATCGTGGTAAAGAACCACTGTGGCGGCCACCTTGGGGTCAGGCAAGAGATTCTGCCCCTGGTGTTCCATTCGGCCGGTCCCCTTTTTCTTTCCCCTTTGTTTTCTCAGGTTCCTCAGCTTGTTATGTTAAAGACAAGGACTGGTAACGTTATGACCCTGTGATATCAAGTCTTCAGGTCACCCTATGGCCAGCTGTGACACATCAGCTGACACTGGCCTATCGATTCGTTGTTGATTTATTTTAGGCCTGTCCATTGTAAGTCCAGGAGGGCCGGATCAATTCCGGATTTTTCAGATTACAATTGATAATGTAAATGATTTCTATTAATCTCTGCTATATGTAAATTCTGTTTGGGCTGACATCCTGAGACTCTTGTATGGATCCAGCCATCCTTGGACCTATGTGGGAATGCCTTGATTTATTTCTAAGTAAAAAGAGACATTCCTTGCCAGGCGAAAAGCTAAATTTGCTTTCTCATTCTACTCAGTATTTTGTGGCACATGATTTAGGGTTTCACCCTTGATTTGAGGCATACTAAGGAGCTGTGGCATTCACACCCACTTTTTAGCTTCAAGAAATTGATGCAAAACAAAAGCTCAGAAAATGAGCAAATGCAAAGGAGGTGCATCTAATCTGAGCAAAGGCTTCTCACAAAGATGTTCAACCATCACTCCCGCTTTTTGCGATGTTTGTGGCTCGTCCGTGTGATGTGGTTGACTTTCTTGACAAAGAAGGCACTACTTAGTACTTACTACCCTTGTATGCTGTGGCATTAAGAAGGCAGGGGTGGTGCTGGATAACCAAGACCGCACATATGTAACACCCTTGTGGGTTGGTGGATGGACTGGTCTTTCATTTAAAGAGCTGAATGGGGGCCCTGTGTCCAGAGCTCTCCCAAGCAAATGTCTAAAGGGATATTTCTTCTTACCCCCTGCAGTCCCTTGTGCGCTGTGCCAAAGGGGCCCCAAAATAATTGACCACCATCAGCTTTTCCACTGTGGGTAATAGAGCATGACAGATTAAGTAATTGCCAAATTCAGACAAACCCAAATATGGCAATGTTCTTGATAACCAGGGCCATCCACCAAATGTTCTTAGGTGCTGTATCTGGGGTATATATGCAACTGGAAATCAAGGCAGAACTTAAACGACTGTTGCCTGCTTTATGTGTGAATATTTCTGAGACACGGGGTCACCAACGCCCGAGATTAGAATATGCAGTGGAACGTTCTGGCTGAACAGTAAAATGTGCTCGCTTAGATAGAGGGCACTAATTGGCAATAAAGGTCTGCTTTCATATGTTTGTAGTGTTATAACACTCTGCGAGCCAATCAGAACATGGCTCTGACACCTTACTCTGCTGTTTAGCTTATCGTTATGAAGTCTAGGCGTCATGTCTATTAAGCAACAATGGAGTTCCCTTAGACAAAAGCACACAGTTCATGTTCACTTAAAAAAATTGTGAATTTTATTCTTGGCAGTCATGTTCTAACAGCATTAATGGACATTCTGGGGTGGTTAATACTGAAGTAATTTTCTTTGGCATGGTTATTCTTACTAATTATTGGCTTTCTCAGATAATATTTAATGATAGTGCCTTCCTGATTTGTCCCTTTGTTATAAAGTATGATAGAAACCAACTTTTTAATGTTAGAAATTGATCAACAAGTTGTATTACCTCGCCCGAAAAAGTTACCACTTACCAGAGATATCTGAATGATATCTGAATTGATGTCAGTAACGGACCCGCACCTTGTGTGCCTTTGGTGTTTGGAGCGCGACCACGACCCGAAGTCGTGCTCCGACTGCCGGGTCATGAACCCGAAGTCTTTGCGGGAGCGGTCCCAAAAGCTTCTCGAGGCCAGGCAGTCCGCTCCGTGCCACTCGAGGTCCCGGTCGAGAGGGAGATCACGGGACCGGTCGCGGAGCCATCACCACCACTCATCGTCGAAGTCTTCGAGTAAGTCGAAGCACAAAAAGAAGGCGAAGAAGCATTGTTGCTCTTCGCGCTCTCCACGTCCGTCGGCCGACACGTGTTGAGGAAGGTAGTCATCCAGCCCCGCCTGCGGAGCCTGCTGGGTCGACCTGAGCCTTCCTCCTTTTCCAGGAGCCGGGGCGATCCCTGCCCAACTTCGTAGGTTTTACGAAGCCCTCCACTCGATCTTTGGGCAGCCCGACTCCGCCGGCGCGCCTTCGGGCCCCGTGGACTTGGTTGGGGGCTCTAGGCCTTCGATGCCGGCGGCTTCCGCTCTGGCGCCGCAGGGCCCCCAGAGATGGAGGCCTGGATCCGGATCGGCACCGGTCGACCTCGTGACACCTCCTCCGGCGCCGAATTCAGTAACGACACCTCCGCCGACGCCGGTTGTGTTCCCAGCTGACGTCAACCCCGGCCTCCCCCTCGATGTGGACACGGAGCCGGACCGGCGTCGACCGACATCGGGACCGGCGCCGACCGGTACTTTTGTACCACTGTTCTCCCCTGGTGATCCCTATAGCCCTGAGTGGCTACAAGAGGAAGGTGAGAAGGACTGGGAGGGGTCTGGACCCTCTAGCAGACCAGTTAGAAGACCCGGACTGGAGAGAGGAGTTGGGTGAGGCCAGTGGACTGGACACCTTCCCAGATCTTGGAATGCTATCTCCCCCTACCGTGGCTACGGAGGAGGGTGCGTCATACGCAGTGGTGTTGCGTAGGGCGGCTGAGGCCTTAAACCTTGAGCTTCCTACGGTGGCGGTCAGGACTAACCTCCTGACCGAGGTGCTTCAACCGGCAGCGGCCTCCTCGGAGCCCCTGCTGCCATTTAATGAGGCCCTCACAGACATCCTTTTGGGCACTTGGTCCAAGCCCAACACAGGGGCTCCTGTGGATAGGATGATTGCCTGACGCCACCACCCAGCCCCGGGCGACCCCATTTTCCTCTCCCAACACCCTACCCCTGAGAGCTTGGTGGTCCAAGCCTCGACTTCCAAGGGCGCATTCCCTACCGCACCACCTGATAGGGAATCCAAGAAGCTGGACCACCTTGGGAAGAAGATGTTTTCTTCCTCCAGCTTAGGACTGCGGTCGGTGAACACTGCATGTCTCTTGGGCCTTACTCCCACTTGGTGTGGGATTCGGTTACGCAGGTGCTGCCACAGTGCCCGGAGGAGGCCCGGGCCATGCTCTCCCGTGCAGTTGCCGAAGGGAGAGACGCAGAGAAGTTCACCATAAGATGTGGGCTGGACACCGCTCACTCACCAGGCAGGACTATTTCAACGTCATTAGCACTGAGAC
Organism: Calotriton arnoldi; assembly: GCA_963921515.1. NCBI lineage: Eukaryota > Metazoa > Chordata > Amphibia > Caudata > Salamandridae > Calotriton > Calotriton arnoldi. The sequence goes on along the minus strand of CAWUFW010002529.1, from coordinate 908,621 downwards.
GCTACGCCTGGTTGAGGTCCACTGGCTTTTCGGGTGATGTCCGAGCTACACTTTTGGACAAGCCCTTTGATGGCCGTCGCATGTTTGGCGACAAGGCAGACAACGCGCTTGAGCGCTTTAAGGACTCCAGGGCTACGGCCAGATCCTTGGGCCTCGCTTCCACCTCCCGCCCAGCGCAGTCTGCTTTTCGCCCCTTTCGGGGTTACGGAAGCGGTGCTCCACCACGTTGCGCCCAGAGCCACAGGCCTGCGCAAGCTGTCCAGCCTCTGCGCGGCCGGGGACATGGATCCCACCGTCGTGGGTCCGGGGGCCAGCGGGTGGGCCAGTCCACCAGTGTTCCCTCTGCAGCAGCCTCCAAGCCCTCCTAGACCGACCTTTCAGGGCCATTTTTCGCCAGTGGGCGGCAGGATTCGCCATCACCTCCCCCACTGGCTCACCAAAACGTCGGACAGGTGGGTTTTGCAGATAGTCCGAAGGGGCTACTCCCTCCCCTTCGAGAGTACCCCTCCATCCATGCCACCTCAATTCCATCGCATATCGGAGGATCACTTGGCCCTTCTCCAACAGGAAGTTACGGCTCTCTTGGCCAAGGGAGCCATCGAGCGAGTTCCTGCCCAGAAGTACGAAATGGTTGTTATACCCACTACTTTCTGGTGCCCAAGAAGGACAAAGGCCTGCGTCCTATCTTGGATCTCAGGAACGTCAACCGCTTCCTCCGTAAGGAGAAGTTCAAAATGTTGACACTGGCTCCAGGTCCTGTCTGCCCTCGACCCTGGAGACTGGATGGTAGCGTTGGACTTGCAGGACGCTTATTTTCACATCCCCGTCCTGCCAGCTCATCGGCGTTACCTACGGTTCACGGTAGGCCACGAGCACTTTCAGTTTACCGTGCTCCCATTTACCAGCGCCCCTCGGGTGTTCACGAAAGTGATGGCGGTGGTCCCAGCTCATCTGCGCAGATCAGAGGTTCCAGTCTTCCCCTATCTCGACGACTGGCTATTGAAGGCGGGCTCGCCCCAGGCTGTCGTCTCCCACCTCCAGACTACGGCCGACCTCCTGCATTCGCTGGGGTTCACCATCAATGTGCCGAAGTCACACTTGATTCCCTCTCAGAAGCTCCTTTTCATCGGAGCGGTTCTGGACACAGCGCAGTTTCGGGCTTATCCTCCCGAGCAGCGAGTCCGGGATATTCGGGCTATGATTCCGATCTTTCAGCCTCTATCCCGGGTTTCGGTCGGAATGACCCTGAGGCTACTGGGCCTCCTGCATCCTGCTGGTGGACTATGCCAGGTGGAATATGCGGGCTCTGCAGTGGGACCTGAAGTTCCAGTGGGCACAGCATCAGGGGAATCTTTCCGATTGCATCCAGATCTCGGAGGGCACTGAACGCCAATTGCAGCGGTGGCTAACGAACCAGGTTTGGGTCAACGGCAGGTCCCTCTCCCTTCCCCATCCAGAGTTCACAGTAGTGACAGATGCATCACTTCTAGGGAGGGGCGGCCACATGGGAGAGGCGGAAATCAGAGGCCTCTGGTCTCCGGTGGAGTCCGGGCTCCACATCAACCTCCTGGAGCTGCAGGTGATCCGTCGTGCACTGAAGGCATTCCTTCCTTCTGTCAAAGGGAGAGTAGTGCAGGTGTTCACGGACAATACCACCGCCATGTGGTACTGCAACAAACAGGGCGGGGTGGGATCATGGACCCTATGTCAGGAGGCACTTCGTCTCTGGAAGTGGCTGAAACATCAGGGCATGTCCCTGGTGGTTCAACATCTGGCAGGTTCTCTGAACGCCAGGGCGGACAAACTCAGCCACCTGTGCATGATGGATCACGAATGGCGTCTTCACTCGGAGGTGGTGCAAGGTCTCTTTCAGCAGTGGGGAGAGCCTTGGTTAGATCTATTCGCCACCGAAGAGAACGCGCCATGTCAGCAGTTCTGCGCGTTGGAATTTCCTCGCTCGTGACACTTTTCGTCGCGATTGGAGTTGCGGTCTTCTATACGCCTTTCTGCCTATACCACTTTTACCCAGAGTGCTGAAGAAGATCAAGCCCGACCGGGCCCAAGTCATTCTTGTGGCTCCGGATTGGGCACGAAGAGTCTGGTATACCGAGCTCTTGCACATGACCATCGATCCTCCGATCAGACTGCCCCTTCTGGAGGATCTTCTGTTGCAGCAGCAGGGGACGGTCCCCCACCCGAACCTGTCCAGCCTCCACCACCTTGCGTGGAGATTGAGCGGCGACAGTTGACAGCTTTCGACCTTCCTCCCGAAGTCTGTAACGTTATCTTGGCAGCCAGGCGTCCCTCCACCAAAACGGTATACACCTGTAGATGGAACAAGTTTGTGGCATGGTGCGCAGCAAAGGCTGTGGATCTCCTTTCTTCCCCCCCTTTCAGAGGTTCTCCTCTTCATTCTTTCTTTGGCCCAGCAGGGCTCTGCTCTGGGTACTCTATTGGTACATTCCAAAAAGGCATCTACGCTCCGAAGGAGCTAAACTTCTAGCAACTCCGAGAGTTTTTAAAGCCACATGGGGTGGCAGTAGTTTTAGGGCAGCTGCCCCCAAACTCTGGAACGAACTCCCCTTTGCCATCAGATCCCTTCCAACTCTACTTGCATTCAGGAAGGCCTTGAAAACATGGCTATTTGATAAATAGTCATCTTTATCTTTACAGAAACTGGCATAGTCCACGGGCCAGCGCCAAGACACCCTCGGGTAATCGTGCGCTTAACAAATTTATTAACATAACATAACAAAAGGCTATCTTTCGGCCATTTCAGCCTTCCTTCGGCTTCCTGACCAGCCTTCTCTTTTCAAGTCCCCTATTGTAAATCACTTCCTTAAGGGCATTAGTCACTTGTTTCCTCCTATTCCTCTCGTAATGCCCCAGTGGGACTTGAACCCGGTTCTGACCTATCTTATGTGCGCTCCTTTCGAGCCGCTACATAACTGTCCTCTCAGTCTTCTGACACTTAAAACTGCCTTTCTGGTTGCCATCACCTCTGCTCGCAGGGTGAGTGAGCTTCAGGCTCTTTCTTCCAAACCTCCTTTCCTGGCTGTTCATCCGGACAAGGTTGTCCTTCGCACTAGGCCTTCTTTCCTTCCCAAAGTGGTTACCTCTTTCCACATAGGACAGACCATCACTTTGCCCACCTTCTTTCCGCCCCCGCATCCTTCCAAGGAGGAAGAGAGGCTCCACCATCTGGATCCAAAACGTGCGTTTTCATTCTATCTGGATCGCACAAAACAATTCCGGGTGGATGACCAGCTCTTTGTTGGCTATGTGGGCACCAAGAAAGGTCGGGCCGTGCAAAAACTAACCATCTCCCGATGGGTCGTTCTTTGCATCAAAATCTGCTATTCCTTAGCGAAAAAGGAACCTCCAGTAGGGTTTCGTGCCCAGGGCGACGGCAGCCACTACTGCATTGGAACGTGGGGTCCCCCTTCATGACATCTGCCAGGGAGCTACGTGGGCTTCCTTGCACACGTTTACTAAACACTACTGCCTGGACAGCCAAGTCCGGAGAGACTGCTTCGTTGGCCGTTCAGTTGTCCAGGACTTCCTGGTGTGAACTTGGTTCGCAGACCCACCTCCGGGGTTGGTAATGCTGGGGTATCTATTTCAAGGTGAGGAATCCATAACTAATTGTCTCTTTCAGATGAACAAGTTACTTACCTTCGGTAACAATATATCTGTAAGAGACATAGATTAGTTATGGATTCCTCACCGCCCCACCCATCCTCCCCGTTCTGTGAACTGACTTCTAGGGTAAGGGACTTCCCTTCAGGGCCCTAATTTTGTGCACCAGTGGTCAGTGTCTTGCATGGCTCTGTGCTTCTGGCGTGGAATGTTGTGTAATGAACTGACCTCAGCGTGCAGGGGCGGCGTCTAAGTAGATACCGCGACGTCATTCCGGCGACCACGATGCCAACGACGAACGCGTAGTCGATCGACGCCACCTACCGACGCGCAGGGGTACTGCTGAAGAAAAATTCTCCGGATCTAGTCTGACGCCTGGGGGTAATTCTGAGGTGAGGAATCCATAACTAATCTATGTCTCTTACAGATACCTTCGGTAACGATATAAGTAACTTGTTCGTTCCTACTAGTCCACGAAACTGACATGTACCAGAGAGTGAGTGTAAAAGTCTATGTTATTAGGCTATAGCGCCACGAGATGTGGGTTTTCCCAAGCAAATCAATTTAAATCATTGTCTCACACTTCTCTCTGTGCTGTGTGAAACAACAGGAACTTGGCACATCTGAGAAAGACAATTTTTTTCTTCTGCAATTTTCCCTGATCCCTTGTATTTTGGGACTCCTTATTGTACATTTGCTACCAGTCCTTTGTGCTATTATTTTCCTGGTGCTGATCTTTCAAACTTCACCGTGCAGCTATTTAAATATGTAAGAATAACATTGGCTAAACAGAGCGAGCTTTCCCGTACTTTAAACCATAGTGTCTCCTGAGGAGTGAGATTGAATTGTAGATAAACACGGTGAACGCCAATATTTTGGATTGGTTTCACTTGGCTATGCTTTTCAAAAACAGTGTTGAGTGATTGCATTTTAAGAGAGAAATGAGGCAAAGGTTCTATTTTTTCTGCTGGTAAATTTGGAAACTAGTGTGCAGTTTAAATTAGCACTTTTTGTAGATTTCATGCCTTTTACTTTATGTGTATTTTTGTATGTGCATATCTAGTTTGGTTATGCTTCCATGTTGTTTTTAATATAACATTTGATATTCTCATGAGATTGCCATGGTCGCTGTCCTGGATTTTCTGGAAAGCAAATATCGGGCGTTCGCAGTGGCTAAGTGTTTGTGATATCATTAGATATCAATGATATTTCTAGGGATCGATGACATCACTGAGAGTGTCGGAATTCTTTGGAGCTTCTGACCTCATTATGGGCTTTCGACATCAATAAAACTTGTGACAACACTAAGGAATCTGTGCTTTCATTCTCTTAGATATGCAAAAACTCTTGAAATGGAATAAATATTGATACTTACCAATAAAAGACACCGACGAAGATGATACCATATCACACTAAAGGGAAGGGCAATCCTTAACTAAAAATTAAGGTAGACTGCCCGTTTGAACAACTTTCAGTGTTTAGGTGTAATTCATTCATTTTGGTAGATGTATGCAACCTTTCTTTTTGATAGTTACTTTCTTGCCCATCCCATTATTTCTTCTGGTGTAAATGTCACGGACTTGTAAACTATTGTGACACGTCATGATTATTTTGTATATTTTGAATATGTTATGAATAAAAAGTTCACTTTGACCCCTGTTTGATTTAGTGTTCAAATAGTGATTATTTTAAATATTGTCTTGGCCAGTGTTTAAGCAAAGTTTCAAAAGTAGTGACCTTTGATTCCAACTCTTTTATATTGCTCGCTTTGCATCTGTTGCTATCCTTAAATGAGAGGGTCATACTATAGAACCTTTGTTTGTATACTTGCTGTACTAGTGCACTCATCGTTTGGTCCAAAAGTTCATACTTGCGGGCTCGTTGCTCCAGCCCATCTACCACTGTGGTCATTGGTCACCACCTCGACCTCTTTACCATGACTGATGCCCAAAATGGGCTTGACTTTTACCTCGACCTATCAGTACATCGACTACTGTTCTAACTCCAGGCCTATGAGCCTTGGTGATACAGTCAATGGTAAGTAACGGCAAGTTGAGATGTTGGTCATAGTCTGTGTCAAAGTAATGTTCATATGATGGAAAGGAGATTCACCACCAAAGCACACTGACAAAGTCCTTCATGCAGGTAGGAACGACCTGTAAATGTTTGAGATATAATAGTAAATGTGACTTTTGACTTTTACACTGAGGTTAATTCCAGTGATTTGCCGTATATGTGTAGTCCGTGTCAGTAGGTGGTGTGTGGTCCGTTGATCTTCGTCCTGTCGCAGGTGCAGCTCATTCTCGCTCATGGCTTGAGTATATGTTCTCCCTGAAGCTGGTTGAACACTCGAAAGCTGTGCCTCGAGGTACATTCACAGTATAGTCTGATATCCCTCAAATGGACTGCATACATAGGACTCTTGACTAAACAAATTCAACCCAAATTAGACCTTTGGAAGATAGTTGGGTGGTGCCTCTGAGCAACAAGTCATGTCATTAAATGATAGCAGCACGAAAATAGTACAAAATAAGCACTGTTGTATGTTTAGGTTTCAGGCAGAACTGATTAATTTACATTGAGTATGCGCTGATAGCATTTAGTAGTCATGTCAGACATCTAGGCGTCAGCTTGGGACTGAAAATTGAGGCTTGGAATTGAATGCACGTGTGTAGGGTAAGATTTCATTGACAATTTTGCAATGGACTGTTGCACGTTACCTTGTGCTGATAGAAACACATGTGCGATGTTTCAAGTTACAATGGGCCCATGGAAGCCACCATGTGCTCATGCTGGTTGTAATACGACAATAGAAGTTGTAACATGCTGATGCAAGGTACAGTGTGCTGATTTACATGATGGGATGCAATTTGGCACTTATCATTCTACTGTGTTGCTGGAAATGACAGTTTGCTAACACAAGTTTAAACAAGATGAATAAAGTTGAAGTGTGCTGATCTAAGTTGCAAAATATTGATCCAAGTTTCAGTATGCTGCTAAAAATTGAAATATACAGATTCAAAGTATAGTGTGCTGATGCAGGCTACAAAACGCGGATGCAAGTGACAGTGAGCCGGTGCAAACTGCAATGTGCCACCGCGAGTTAGAGTGTGCAGATGCAAGTTGCAGGGTGCATCGGCAGGATACAATATGGGGATGCCAGTCACACTATGCCAGGCAAGCTAAAATGTTTCTCAGTGTGTTAAATCAAGTCGCAACGTGTCGATGCAAGGTTCGAATGGACAGAGGTGGGCAGTTTGAAATGGAGATAGTCCAGATCCTTGCACTTCCTGTGCACCTCACATGCAGATACGCTCAATAGTAGAGATAATTTCTCACAAATTCAGCATGAGAAATAATGATGGTAAGTATCCTATGGCAAATATGATACGTATATGCAAGGCCGACTCTATCCCACATCTTTGCACTTACACCTCACATAAGCAGTAAGAGCTATATCAGTGTTGCATTACAATAAGTACTGATACAAATTCACCACTACATGATGGATCAAACTTCCAGGCCTCGTGCACAGCTCTAAAATGCTTCCCACATAGACCACGCTGTGGATCATGTGCTGTACCAGCCCTGCACAACAAACCGAGTAGCTGCTCATTCAGCCAGCCAGAAAGCGCTTTGAAGCCTCACTGGGGTTAGGAAATAGCTCTAAAAATATTGCAGTATAATGTGCTTCAAGGTTTTAAGTTTCAAAGCTATAAGATGTTAATTTTGTGGTGTAAATGGCCTGGTATTCTAGGACCTAACAGTGGGGGCCTAACGGGTGCAATGTGCTCTCCTTCTTGGGTAGTAGTAGATCACCATAATTGGGGCGCAGTAGACACCTCAAAGGCTTGAGCCCCGCGCCACTGCACTAATGATGGCCTCTCCCCTGAGGGATGCTCTGATTCGAAGTACACTGCTTTTTGATAGATAAGTGAATTGAGGATTAACCCCAGTGTCCTACAATGTGGTAAGTGTGGGAGCGGACGCCGTTGAGATCACTTCTTTGGTGGTGTTGTTCCCCAGCCAAGGACAGACCTCATGCCACATCTCATTCCCCATCTCATCCCCACCATCTTCAGCAGACTATTTAGGATCACTCTTACTGTGATAGAGCACCGCCAAAATATATTTCAAAAGAAAGATCTCAAACACAATGCTCCCAATTTCTATCAGTTTTCTTATTAATCAAAACCAAACGCACGTGCTGCCGACTGCACGGATTAAATCCAGAATCCGAGATCACGCTGTTCCACTTTATGATACAGCAAGTGTTCTTGAACGCTGGCTTTCAGTCATTCCCTCTTGGAACCAGGTTACAGATATGGTTTGTTGCTTTAAGCACATACCATTTATTCGCCTACTAAGTAAGTAAATACGCAGAATTTGTTGGATGTCCTTTTTACTAGTCTGTGGGAGAAAAAAATGCGAATGCCTAGGTTTCTCAAAGTTAAAAGTACATGAAACGCGTCCTTCTTATCAGCCTTTGGCTTTTCTCTTTGATCAGCTGTCAAAAACTATCTACACTCGTAGGCCAAGACTGTGCAACCTCAGCGCACACTCTCTGCCAATGACAGGCGCTAATAGAAAGGGCGAGAGACCGAACCCTGCAGCAGGCGGCCCGTCCACTGATAACGACCAAAGTAGAGGGTGATAACTGCCGGTGAACACTAGGGCAGCTGGTTCACCCGGGCATCGGTGAAGAGGCAGCTGAGAGTTTTCAGCTCCAGGGTTGAGGGGCCTGCCTTCCCGGATTCATATGGGTTGCGTTGTTGGCTCCTGAGCATCAGCAGGACAGGACCACAATGTTCGACTGATCTCTTGCCCTGAGCACAGAGCAGATTCCTGGCACTACAGAGCCTTCAACGCTAAGTTGACCCTTCTAGTGAAGGATCATGGTCCTTCGAAGGGCAGCAGCTCTTCAAGAGTCGAGGAATGTCAGTTCAATATGCGCCAGGACCTTCTCCGAGATGGACCCTCTTTGGATTAAGGCAGCTCCTCTGACTGTTGAGTCGCTTCAGCTGTTCTTGATTCGGCAAGGTTAAGTGCAGAAGAATTTGCAATGTTTGGATGGGTATATGCAAATCCCTGGTAGTGAGGACATTTTTTGTAAGCGTGACTGCTTAATACACTAGCAAGGGACTTGTATGGTCTGAAACCTTAAAGCTCTGTACCATCTTTAGAATCCTTTTGCCATTGTAATAAAAGGTGTCACTACTTGCAAAAGGCAGAATTATTTATTTGGTTGAATCTAGAACAAATAGTTGTTAGTGCGTGTGTGTAAAATTAATAATTATGTACATTTTGAGGTTGCAAGCCTGTAATTGGCAGACTTTAATTATTCTTTAAAAAGCTTTTTACAAGTATCCAGCTCATTAGTATATAGAAACACCACACACCCAAATACTTTACAAACCAAAATAATTTTAACATAATGGAGGCATCCACGTGGCCTAACTGGAGAGGAAATAACATTGAAACACAGTTTAGCAAAGTTCTTCCTTTAAAGGGGAAATATAATAATTGTTGTTCTTTTTAAAATGACATACCTAACCAAAAATGGTATTACATAAGCCTACCTACTGATATTGCTTGCATGTATGTGGTACTTGATTAGCGCGAATCCAGCCGGTAGGCAGTGGAGGGCTTCACAGCATCAAGGGCAAAGATAAAGTGATTAAAGATAACGAATGATTAGAGGGATAGCTGGGTACTGAGAACTAAGTAGACTATTTCTGCGTCATGACATAGTGGTCGTGCTGGACATGGCATAACAAATACTGCACATTGGAACGTGGTTTTTTACTCAGCAAGTCCAGTAAACATCTACAGAATTGTTTCCCAAATTTAAAAAAATTTACTCAACAGCTGAGTTAACTTGTATAATACTGAGTTTATTATGGATTTCTTTTTTATTTATTAGAGTATTTTTGTGAATGATATAGCCAAGCCAGGTCTGGTGGCTTAGTGGACTAATGCGTCCACTGTCGGGTCCACTCAGCCTTTCATCCTTTTGATGTCGATAAAATAGGTACCATTGAGTTGGGTAACAATAAACATCTTTTGCACCGTCTGCTGTAGGACCTCCATAGTCGTAATAAGGCCCATAGCCTGACATTTGACCTCTATTTTTGAATGCACTGTTAATGTGGCAAATACGGAATTTAAAGATGTTTATTATTCAGTCACCTCCTGAACTTCAGTGTGGTTATTTCTGGGGGTGCTGCTGCACCCCCCAGCACCCATGCTTCCAGGGCCTATGCCCATAGGCCAGTCCAACCTTGTTTATGAAGCACTATATAAATTATACAATACAACACTAGGTCCACAAATGGTATCATTTCAGAGTGCACATACATGTGTGCAATTCGGAGAACATGAATTTATATTCTTAAATCTATTTACTGACATGTAATATCACACAAGGGTGGTCTGAGGCACAAATGCCTTTCAAAAAATGGTGTTGACTCAAACAATTGCGAGTTTGAGTATTCACAATCTTTTGCAAAGCCATATTCCCATCCAGGATGTTCTCTGAGATGTACTCCTTGTCACAGTGGCAGGAGAAAACTGAATTCAGCAGTGAGAATGAGGTGGGGCCCCATCCCCCATCAAAATTGGTGGGAGTGTAGGCAGTGGTTAATTTGTAAAAGAATAAGTCCCGGAGCTTCTGTCACGATGCAGCTTGCACCAGTCCATTTCTCCTGTTAGCGCCGCCTAAAACAGAACCAACTACTAACCATGAAAGTGGGGAGAGGATGTGGCTAATGGCCAGAGCTGCCGACTTCGGACCTGGGAAACCAGGTTCGAGTCTCGGTGTCAGCTCACCATTCTTTGATTCTGGGCAAATCACTTAATCTCCCTGTAAATGAATGTGTCCTTAACTGGTGCTCATGAAAAGCGCCGGTGTTGATGATTAAATGCCGGTGCTGAGCACCGGAAACCACCGGCTCAAATTAGGCACTGAGTGTAGGTGAAGACGTTTCACTATTTTCTGGTTGCCTCTGAGTACTCCTGGAAAGTTGACTAGTGCAGCTACCCAAGAGTGTTCCTGGAAAGCTGTGACTGGTGCAGCTACCCAAGAGTACTCCTGGAAATCTGTGACTGGTGCAGCTACCCAAGAGTGCTCCTGGAAAGCTGGCTCTGGTGCAGCTACCCAAGAGTGTTCCTGGAAAGCTGTGATTGGTGCAGCTTGCCAAGAGTGCTCCTGGAAAGCTGTGACTGGTGCAGCTACCCAAGAGTGCTCCTGGAAAGCTGTGACTGGTGCAGCTGCGGAAGAGTGCTCCTGGAAAGCTGTGATTGGTGCAGCTAGTCAAGAGTGCTCCTGGAAAGCTGTGACTGGTGCAGCTACCCAAGAGTGCTCCTGGAAAGCTGTGACTGGTGCAGCTACTCGAGTGCTCCTGGAAAGCTGTGATTGGTGCAGCTACCCAAGAGTGCACCTGGAAAGCTGTGACTGGTGCAGCTACCCAAGAGTGCTCCTGGAAAGCTGCGACTGGCGCAGCTACCCAAGAGTGCTCCTGGAAAGCTGCGACTGGCGCAGCTGCCGAAGAGTGCTCCTGGAAAGCTGTGACTGGTGCAGCTACCCAAGAGTGCTCCTGGAAAGCTGACACTGGTGGAGCTACCCAAGAGTGCTCCTGGAAAGCTGTGACTGGTGGAGCTAGCCAAGAGTGCTCCTGCAAAGCTGTGACTGGCGCAGCTAGCCAAGAGTGCTCCTGGAAAGCTGTGACTCGTGCAGCTACCCAAGAGTGTTCCTGGAAAGCTGTGACTGGTGAAGCTACCCAAGAGTGCTCCTGGAAAGCTGACACTGGTGGAGCTACCCAAGAGTGCTCCTGGAAAGCTGTGACTGGTGGAGCTAGCCAAGAGTGCTCCTGCAAAGCTGTGACTGGCGCAGCTAGCCAAGAGTGTTCCTGGAAAGCTGTGACTGTTGCAGCTACCCAAGAGTGCTCCTGGAAAGCTGTGACTAGTGCAGCTACCCAAAAGTACTCCTGGAATTTTTGAGAATTCCAAAAATATAGGTGTACTGCAAATAAAGGTGTATGTTTACTGCTTTAGATTTATAATTTTTTGTAGCACTGATATTTAGTGCTTTTGAAATTAGGACAAGACAAGCCTGTTTAAAGCTCCAAGGGCCCGGTGTACAATTTCTAGGTCTCATTGTAGTCTCTGTTTTTTGCACATTGACTGATTTCTGACCCGAGAATATTTTTGCGCAGCGAAGGGTGTACTAAACTGTCCAAGGGCAAAAAAACTGCCATTTAGCAGGGTTCTCAAATATTATGCCGTAAATGCATATAAATGAGTCAGGCTTCACCTTTTGAATCTTGTGAATGGATGCAAATGTAGGGGCGGCGGCTTGCTAGAGGCAGCACACTTCCATCCCTGCATTGACACCTGCAAAATACCAAAATTGCAGCCTTTTAACGATATGTGCTGCCCCCGAATCCCCACAGCACATACACACGGTGGAAAGTGTCCCTACCTGAAAGCTACCCCTTTGCGAATTGGTGCACCTCCTTTGAGGCCTGGGTATCCGGTCAGTGTGTTGAAACTCCAGTGATTCATCTCACTGGTAATTATTTGCAAAGTGGGACGTCCGTTTGACTTCCCCTTTCCTACCGTTTCATGAAGAAGCACAATAGGATATCATCTGCGTTTCGTAGAGTAACTTTCCTTCATTGCGAGTTTGTTTTTGTGGCTGCAAAGCCATGCGGTTTTGCTGTTCATAATCTATTTTTCAACAAAACTCTTTTACACATCAAGCCCCAAGTTGTTATGAACTTGCAGTTGAAATAATACAAAAAAACTATAAACGCAACCTCTCACAGTCTCACTCAGTGCAACACTGAGCTTTCTTTCAGAAGACACTTGTGAAGCGTCTCCCACCCCTGGCTCCAGAGATACCCGCATGAAAGCCGGGGGAGACAAGTGAAGTGTGGCCGCACCTCCACAATAGGGGCCTCGGCGCTGCCAGACATTCCCGCCAGCAGCGTCGTGTGAGGTGCTAAGTGCCGGTCCGAGGGAGGAACTGCGCACGAGGGCGCCATTCTCGTCAGAGAAATTAAAGGGCGCTGCAAAACCTCAGCTTTATCTTCCACTCCCTTTCCACGGGGAGTGCGTGTCTGGTAATGCATTTTATGCAGGCAGCGCGGTCAGCCGGGTCTACCTACCACAGGGGGAAATGTGTTGCGGCTTCAGTCCGTTGGATCAAACCACGGCCGTGCGAGGGGTGCGAGAAAAATACATCACCGGATCACTTCTAGACGCCGCCAAGCCTCTGCAGATAATCACAGGAAATATACTTTCTTCCTCCCCTCCTTACTGTTTCTTTTGTTTTCTCATAGCCCCTACTTACCTTCTCCAATGCCTCCTCCCACCCCTGCTTTTCTTTCTCCCCCACAGCTTCCCTCCTTATTGTCCTGATCCCTATATATTTTCCCCTATACCCTCTCGCCTCTCCTGTTCCTCTTTTTCCGTTTCTGTTCCCTCACTGTTCCTTCTGCTCTCTCCCTCCATGCTTCATCTTTACCTCTGCTCCCTCACTGCCTGTGCTGCTCCCTCACTCTCTTTTCTTAAGCCTCCAGACCTCCCTTAATTCTATATTCTCTCCTTGCCACTCCCACCCCCCCTTACCAATGTCGACCTCTACTTACGCCTCGTTCCCTGCTCTCTCCTCGTCGCTCCTGCCCCCTTCTTACTACTGTGGACCTCTGCTCACGTCTCCTGATCTCTGCTCCCTCCTCGTCGCTCCTGTCTCCTCCTTACCACTGCCAACCTCTAATGAGGCCTCCTGATCTCAGCTTTGTTCCCTGCCCCTTCTTGTCGCTCCTGCCCCCTCATTGTCGCTCCTGCCCCCTCTGTACCACTACCAGTCCCCACTTATGCCTCTTGACCTCATCTTTGTTCTCCTGCTCTCTCGCTGTTTCTTCTGTTCTCTCCTCCATACTCTCTCCTTAGGTCTCCTGGTCTTCCCCTGATCCCTCACTGCCTCTTTTCTTACCACTCCTGAACCTTCCTTGATTCCCTGCTGCCTCCTTGCTTCTCTAGCTCCCTTACTGTACTCCTGACACTCTGACTACTGAACTTGGGAGTCTCTGGTGCATACATTTGTGTTCCTCTGCCTTTCTTGGATCCTCTTTGAGTACTAAAACAGCAGAAGGCGAAATAAAGATTGTCCATTTACTACAATCCAGACCTCTCCTGTGAATGGGCACGGGATTTTGCGGTTTTGTTAGGTCTGCCTAGAAGAAGCATTAGCACTTTAGCCTAAGAGTGAGGTTATAAGAAGAGAACTCACTAGCATCTAGTCGTGCAAGGTAGCATCTCTCATAACAGGAAATCATCAGAAGCTGCCATACATTATTATCTGAATGTGTATCCGCCTGCGCTAAAGAAAGAGCAGTGTTAACTGCCCGTTGTGTCTGCGCTAAGCACATAATGCAAATAGCACTTACAGACAAAAAGCACAAGATACAAATACTGTATTTACAGGTTAAGTCTTAAGTCTAACGTGGTTAATGCAAAAACGGCAACAGGTAAGCAAAACAATCATGGCAGTTGTCATTTCAAAATACCAGAGCTTCCACCCAAAATCCAGTTGAAGCATATAATGCTAAAATCCTACATTTCAGATTTAATTTTATATATTTTTCTCTCAATACAAGTCAATAGAAACATACACACATAGTAGAAACTGTTGCTTTAGCAAAACTAAATAATGACCAGGAGGTAGGATATTCTCACAAGAAGGCAAGCAAAAAGTATTTGGAAAATAGACAGGAATACATACACAAATCAAATGCTGACTCCACTACTTTTTAAAATGCATGCTTCATGCTGCCAATCCTCAGAGTGAGGAGGGTACACCTAGTACATGGTACAAGGACATGTGCAATTGTACAACACCAAGTAAAATGGCCTCTGAGATTCATAAAACTTAGCAGCCATGTTAAAGTTAATGTGTATGTTAAATTGGTATGTAGACGGCATTGCAATACAATCATTAAATGTATTTGTGTACGTTAAGATAAAAAGGCATTGGAAAGTTCACAAAGTATTGGAAGTAATGTACACAAAATAAATTATTCTGCTTTCTCTTTGGGCCTGGTATATAATGATCAGCATTAGGCAGTATCCCTCCCTTTAAAGGGTTGAATAGCTTCTGATCGTCACCGTCCATCTGGATTGCTGGGATTAGACTTAGATGACCTTGCTTCACTGCCCCTCTGGGTAGGCTTGTGCATTAAAGATGCATAAACGCAGTTGTGTCATTTATATAGCACTAAGTAGCCATGGGCAACCAAGTGTCTAAGCCATGGGCCACAAGAACTTAATTCTAAAATCAGTGCGTTTTTAGAATACTCCTAAACTGAAGAGGCTGTTCAAAGGCTCTGAGCTGGTTAGGGACTGAGGTGAGAGATTACTTGCTTGCTTGGGGTAGGCTTGACCTCCAGTGCTGAACATCCACCACCCTGCTAAAAGGACGAGAAGGAGTTCACAGTGGCATAGAGGGAGGAGGGTAGAGTTCAGTCGATTGTGAGTTCAAACACCCCTTTTGTTATTACTCTAACAATGTTCTGGATCTATATATGGTGTGTAATTTTCTGTACTTTTTGCCATCTTAAGGTTCTTTCAGAACTGTTAATATGCAGACAATTGTTCATATACTCTTGAACAGTGCCGCAGAAGGGTGTATGCCCTATGTCAGTGTCCTACTTTTTATGATAGACAAGTAACCAATGCAAGTTTCTCAGTGTGGGGTACCTTGATTTCTCCATGGGTTGTTAAAGTGCTGGCTGCAGAGTTTTGTAGTAACTGTAACTTCCTAATGTTAGCTGTTAAAGTACCAATTAAATGAGCATTACAGTAATCCATGTTAGCTACCTTGACCTCCCTTATTGCTTTTGCAGTAATAGTGTTATTGTGTTACGGGTCAAATCCTTCCAAGAAGCTCAAGGTGATAGTTGATGCAATGATACAGTCGCCATGGCCGTCCAAAGACTTTCTGGAATCCTGGTGTCTTCACAATATCCTGAGGATCAATTTCAAATGGACAACTTTAAATAAGTGATACCTTCCCTTGACCTTTTTATTTTTTTAAAGGTGCATCACAGTGAATCAGGCGTGATTCCTTTTTGGACTCTTCTATTCAAGCAAGAATCTATTCAAAGGTTTTTTTCTAGTTTACGCATATCCCTCATAGGGTAATTTGAGAGTTTAAACACCAGTTGATATCTGCATGATTGTGGAAAGCATGCTCGGTGAGAATAGAAGATCATGTAGTGGTCTGATGTATGATCAGAAAGGTAGCGACAATAAACAGGAACCCTGTGCTACCCTTCACACCCGGTAGTGTAGTCTTTGTTCCTTTATTTAGTTCAAAAGCACATTGTCACTCTCCTCTCACATGCTAACTTCATAGTGGGATTGTAATTGAAGAGTGGCTGCTTTTTGAACTACCTTTAACATGCAGAGAACGTGGGTTATAGGTCAGTAGTATGATAGTTCATTTGTATGAAAGGATGGTTTCATAATTGACTTAGTCATCCAGACTGGCTCTTTGGGAACTCCGAATGAATGAAAAGACTAATTTATAAAGTTCACTGTTATGGATGCTTTTTACTTGCTGCATTTTCTTCATGAGTCTGGGGGGACAAGGATCACCAGGGCAGTGCGTCAGGTCATATTTTAAGTCTAGAGTTAGCCAAGACCTTTTGATTTTAATACAGATATATATATATATATTTTCGTATACCTACTACAGCATAGGGCAATGGGGTCCGCCCGTTCAGCCATTGGCTTACTTCACTGTGAGTGATGGCATTCCACTCTTTCACAAGTAACACTTTCACACCCACAAAGTAGTTCCATTCAGTGCCAGGGACTGCTGTGGTAATGTGTGCTTTTTGAGACCAAAACAGTATTCAGCTACGACTGTTATATGTGCAATACCCAGGACAGAGTCAGTTTTCCTCTGTTGACAATGTGAACATTCTTGGTGGGCCCTTCCAGATCACTGGAAAGATTCAGGACCGCAAATAATCAGGGGCAGGCTCAGGTCCCTGCCCACATGCTAGATTAGTGTGATGCTGGGGCCAAAGAAAAATCAGGGTTACCAGATGAGCATACAGTGATGCACATGGGGCAGGGGAAGACCCCAGTATATCTTGTAGGTGGAATTCCTATCCCAACAATGCCATCTTGGCAAACATACATTAAAAACTCTGCAAGTCAAGAGAAATGTAGGTTAGAACTCAAAAAATCCAAAATGAAACCGAGCACCTTAAGTAGCAGTGATGGTGTAGGTGGCAAGACTGGGCTTCAGGAATTACACAGAACTATAGCTTTGGAATAACAGAGTAGTATTTCTCCAAAAATCCACCTTTTCTTCCCTATGGAAATAAAAGTCGGGTGTGATGTGCAATTATTGAAAGTTTATGCTTTATAAATGCCCTTATCCCTCAGTTTAGAGTGGCTTCCCTTCCTAGTTTTATGCAGTGCTTCAATTCACCAATCGGCTCTGTGCCCTCCATAAACTGTTTTCATTTTACCCTACTGCAGCTGCCACTTATTGCAGAAGACCCATTGTGAACTATTGAAATGCCAAAACCACTAAGAAAAAGTCTTTCCTATACCTTTTCTACTTTTGTAAGTGTATTTGTTAATTGCTTAGAGTTAAAACCTCAGTGCTCAATTAGTTTTTTTTTTTTTTTTAAATACAATGCATAGGCCCAACATTTTTGTTAGGAATCTGGTACCAGCACTGCACAATGTCAAGCTTTGCTAACTACTAAGACAGCCTAGGCTTGATTCCACTTCATGATGCTTTCTTCCACCAATATACACTTCCCGTCTCTTTATCTCACAATCTACGAAAGAGCTTCAGATGGCTGCCACAGAACACCAGAAGTACCATCACGCAAGCACGCATCACAAGCAGACTCAACTATGGCAAAACTCTTTACGCCGGGATCTCCAAACAGCTCCTACACAGACTCCAGACCTTCCAGAACACCACCGCAAGACTCATCCTCAACCTCCCATGTTGTTCCCACATCCCTTCCTACCGCAGAGAGCTCTACTGGCTCACCATTCACAAACACAGCCAATTCAAGCTCCTAACGCACACAAATAAAGCACTGCACAACATAGGACCAGCATACCTGAACAGCCGACTATACTTTCACCAGCCTGCCAGGCACCTACGCTCAGCATCACTCTCATTCGCCAACAGCCCCCGCATTCACAAAAGCATAATAGAAGGGCGCTCATTTTTTTACATTGCACCCAAAACCTGGAACAGCCTCCCACAGCACATCAGAGCCCCCTCCTCGCTTATTGAATTCCTCAAGAAGCTGAAGACCTGAATCTTTGACTAACTTGTGCCTACACACCTGGTCAAGTGCCTGGATACCCGCACGGGTGATTAGCACGCTATACAAATTCACATAACGTAACATAACACACTTAGGGGTACTTTTTCATTCCTTCTTTCCCCCTTTGTCTTGTTTTGCTATCTTTTTCTTCCTTCTCCTTTCTCCCATTTCTGCCATTCTGTCTCTTGCTCTGGGTTAAAGTCATTTGATCAAAAATAAGTCTTGGTCCCCATAAATACGTGAAGTGCGCAGCACCTGCAACCACTGGCACAAATTATGCACTGGCAAACCCCCTGGCATACCTTCTCTCAGCTTCTTTCTGTTTAGTTAGGTCTGTTTCGAATGATGGCTTTGATCCTGTAGGGTGCCTGTTTTTGCTGCTTTTATTCATTGCTACTTCCCTTGTGATGCCTTATAATCTTGTCCTGGAATTGTGTGAGGTTTCTCTGGATCATAAGTTGAGCGATAGGATATACAGTCTGCTGGGTATGCCACTGAGAATTTCTTAACTTCTATAGATCCCTGATTGCCTGGCCTCTAACTTAGTGGTTTGAAGCAGATCAGAGATTGCATAGTGGGATGCAGGGTATTTTGCTGGTTCGACTGTAGTGTGTGTCCATGCAGGATTTTGTGTATCATGAGGGTGATATTCAATTTCTTTCTTGACTTGAGTTTCAGCTGGGTTTTTTTAGTGTCTGCAGCAACTGGGAGAATTTGCAGCTACCAATTACACATATGTTTTGTTTGTAAATCGTAAATTTTTGGTAAGCTGCATTTGTTGTTTATCAGGGATGAAACAGACAGTACAATATACAGACAAATACATATAAATGACATATTTACTTTGTGATAGAAGAGGAAACGTTGGGCAAGGGCTAGAAGTCAGCGTAAACCGTGATGTTCTGAAGCCTGGGGAAGTGGGCCTTGTGGGGAGGCTTGAATGTGGGGGCAGAGGACTTGCCCACACATCTCTTGGGAGAGAGCCCTAGATGAGTGGTTCAGAGGGAGTGGAATGGGCCTTTATTGTCAATAACCCCATGAAGGCTGAGATGCCACCACAAGGGAGTAGTGATTGAAGTGGGACAAGAGTGCAGGGGGTAAGGAGCAGGGTGTAGGGGCATCTCACATCTTCTACGTGGAAGTGGAGGGGTGCAAACCTCCAGGCTGGAAATCAAGGCGCCTGCGGGGTAAGCTCAACATGAAAAGAACTTTGTGGATAGAATGCGATTCCTGCCCACAGTCGTGACGTTGGGAAACAGTACATTTTGCTAGACATCTGAGCATCCTTCTGTACCACACATGGTAAATGTAGCATTGCATACCTGCCCACTGTTTTTATTTGTTTGGTTCGCCCACTTAAGCTTCAAGGAACAGACATACATGCTATAGTCACAACATATATGGGGAGATAGGCGTGCCGTGTTTTAAATAATACAATTTATCTGAAAAGTGCATGTATGTATCGGGTATTTGTAAAGCGCGAACTAATCACCCCTAGAGGTCTCAGGGCGCTGGGGGCCATCGGGGAGATTAAGTGAGCTATTGCCCAGAGTTACAGGGTGCTGAGCTGAGCTGGCGCCGGGGATCGAACCATGAGCCCAGTGCTTGGAATCAGCCGCTCTGGCCGCTGCGCCACACCTCTCTCTGCAAGACCCATTAGGTTCATTGAGACGGACCTTCTTGATAGTTATACAAGATTGCTGTATTATATAGTGAACTTTACACCGCGCGTCACAAAGTGTATATGCTGTTTAAAACTTCAATACAGTATTTTCACCCGAATTTACGGGCATGTAAAATCTCCAGTTTGATCTTCTCTTTAATAGCTCTCACCCTCTGCCTTTGGAAGTGAATACAAAAGTATGCAGAATTATTTCTCAAGTCGCTTCCTCCCGGAGTTTCCGTTACTAATGATTCATTTTTTCCTCCTGTTTGCAGGTGGCTACGACCGCAGCGTGACCCTGTTGGAGGTGTGCGGCAGCTGGCCGGAGAGTTTCGGACTGCGTCACATCTCCTCCATTGACAGCAGTGAGGACGGCCTTCGCGAGCGGCTGGCGGACGCCATGTCCGAGTCTCCTGCGAGGGACATCGTCGGATCTGGAACAGGTAGCTGGCTTCATTTATTTGAAGTTTTACTGCATAACACCCCGTAATCTAAAATGCATCATATAGTTAACAAATACCTCTCTTACCTTTGGAACTGGACCGCCCCTCACACCTCGCTAAGAGATCTGCACTACTGCCCGCTGCTGTCCCTCAAACCTCCCACCCTCCTCTTCTTGCCCTGCGGTGACAATGGTCTTCACACTTTTTAAAGCTGCGGCGCCCAAGTGTGAAATAATTTTATCATGGCTTCGAAAAACAAACTTTTTTCTCACTGTTGTTACATAAAAATTTGACAATCTGGCGTGCAAAACTGACATGTAGTGCTTTTCACCTTATCACTGTAAAACAAAGCAAGCATGCCGCACTGTTCACGCGGAGTCACCGTTTAGAGGGGCATTTTTAAAGAGTACCTCAAAATCAATGTTCTATGTTATTCTTTACATAGTAAGTATCGTCCATGAAATAAAAAAAATACATTGAGCAGATGAGCCAACGTGTGCTGCAGTATCCAAGATATTTTGACAAAAATTGATATTCCTTCTTGCCTTTAATTTTTTCACGTTATCTAATCCAGCTAGCAATTTACTCCAAGTCACATATGACACCTTTAACCAGGCCTGTTTTTTTAGTCAAAAGCATACAGAATGCTTGGATTTTTGGACATTGGATTGAACATTACAATGTGAAATATAAAAGTACAAGTTCTAAAATGCAGTGCGCTGTTGACTAAAATACCTGGATTGGCTGAAGGTGTTGTATGAGACAAGGGCTACTTGGCAGCTATTCATACACAACATT
The DNA here is from genome assembly GCA_963921515.1 of Calotriton arnoldi. Taxonomy (NCBI): domain Eukaryota; kingdom Metazoa; phylum Chordata; class Amphibia; order Caudata; family Salamandridae; genus Calotriton; species Calotriton arnoldi. The sequence continues at coordinate 887,706 of CAWUFW010002529.1, read as the reverse complement.
TGAAACATTTTCTCTTTTAAATCGTGTGCGAATACGCAGTTGGCAACGTGCTATTAACAGGCATGTTGTTCTAAAATGTCCACTTTGTCATCCTTTACCAGAACTGAATTGAAAGTACCTTCTTTAATGCTTACTCCCGGCCAGAACATGACTGACAAAATGCATTAATGATTGCCAATGTCAGAGTGGCTCACGGCCGCTCTGTTTACTTTCACTATATCACAGCACTGTGTTTTTTCCAGTGTGATGTTTGTCTGCATGCTTCAGGGAGAGGCTAGGTGCTCTCTTCTCTTTGCCAGACCACTAATGCCCCAAAGCCCCATTGGCATCCTTTAATATTTGAGTTTTGTAGAGGTTGCTATTGCCACTGCGAGCATCCTGGCAATGATGCTAATCACGCCACATGGCGACAAATAAACTAAAGTACATGTGAGCAAAGTTGCCTTCTTAGCATCAAGAGAAAACTAAAATACAGACAAGCGCCATGGAGTTAGCTAATGAACGATAAATGTTCTGCAATCATTTCCTAAACATCAAGTGATCCGAAATCAAAAGAAGGAGGAAGTGCTTTGGGAGCCACATAGAAACGTTGATTAATAATAGGAAGCACAAATATGCCGACAGCGGCAGAGCAAAGTGTCCCAGCGGGTTGAGAATTGAGTGTCCAATAGGGCGAACCCCAGCAAGTATTGGATTAGCTGAAGCTTATGTTGCTGATATTTTGAGAGAGTAAAATAGAGTGATTACAACAGTCCAGCCCAAATCTGAACTTTTCCTGATACAAATAACAGGAGGAAGTAAGCTTGGTAATTTGGAATGAGCAATCTAATTTGTTATCGAAGATGAAGCCCAAATTGACTACTGCGGTCACCGGAGTAGGGCTGGTGCCCAATGAATACAGGCCTCTAGTGTTGAGACCAGATTGAAGCTGTTCCTACTACAGTTATAACCTCCATCTTGTCAGACTTCAGCTTCAGGAAGTTCTTACTCATCTATAAAACAACTTTCGTCATCCATTGAGGTCCACATGATTCTCACCCTGCATCACTAACCTCGGAATTCACTTTGAGTGCCGTCAGATGGTCTCCACCTTAATCACTTCAAAAGCCACTGTTCTTAAACACCAATTACTCAGCATCCAAAAGATCTACTCCCATTCACCTTCTATACATCCATTACACCCTCAAGTATGTTGATTTTAGCTCTCCTAGCCCACAGCTTTCCCAATTTTTTATTCAAGTGGCATGATTGAATTTGAAGGTCAAGACTTTTACATTCCCTCAATTTCAAGTACTGCAACCCAGAGGAGCCACTCACTTTGAAAAAGGACTGAAGTCTAGTGGAATAGTCCTTTAGTGTCTTATATCTTGTTTTTTTCGGGAGTTTGGAGGTTTTTAAAAATATTGAAATCTGAGAACCGGTTTCCTGCACCATTTTATCAACAAAGAAGTTATCTCTAAGCCCATTTGAACCCAATAAACCCGCTAATAAATCCCAAAAAAGCAGCATCGTAATAAGTTCGTATATGGGGTAAAGCCAAACCTCCCTGTTCGATCGGTAGCTGTAATGTTGGGAGTTTAACCCTTGGTGCCTTTTTCCCCCAGACAAACTGTCTGATCAGGGTTTCCATCTCTTTAAAAAAGACCATATTTATTTTAATAGGAACATTAATAAAAAGAAAAATGAGTAACGGGAGTATGGACATCTTAATAAGCGATACCCGTCCCACCAAGGTCAAGGGGAGTAAAAGCCACTGCTCTAATAATCTTTTAATTTTTTCTTGCGTTCTTACATAATTCAGATTATATAGCTGTTGATATTGGATAGTCACATAGATCCCCAAGTATCTAATGGGGTCTGGCTTTGCGGCTTGCACCTTGAGGCAGGGGGGGAGAAAGTTTATATCTGAATTCAAAACGAGAACTTCAGTTTTGTTTAGATTTATTTTGTAGCCCCCAATTAATTCGAATTTTCCAAATTCCCTCATCACCACTTCCAAACTGTAATTATTGGGCTTCAGATATAAAATAATATCTTCCGCAAATAGTTTCAATTTGGCCATACCCGGGATTGGGGCCTTGATTCAAAACAGGGTAATCTCGTGGCAGGAGGTGTTGCTGAGGAATGGGAATCAGAGGAAGCCAGCCTTTTTGAAATATCTACAAATTGTTCATTTCTTAAAAAATCTGAATGGTGTTTTTGATACGCCAAATAAACTGGTGAGAGCCCTCTTTGGGGCCAAATTAAATGGAGTAGGAAATTGGTATCATTTGTTACGAAATAAGGGCCAACTCCCATTGATAGAGAATCATTTGGAAAGGGTGACCTGCGAAACACAATGCACTTTTTCTAATAAGGAATGGGAAGCTCTATGTTGGCGAGGAAGTAAGTCTCTGAGAGCAGCCAATTTTAAAAGAATGGCTTTCCTATCCCGGTGGCTGGCCTACCTTACTCCGAAAGCACTCAATAAAAGGTACCCGGAAGCAGAAAATAGCTGCTTTCGATGCCAGGCGGAAGGAGAAGGGGGCTGGCTCCACATTTTTTATACATGTCCTAGGTTGGGGTCTTTTTGGGAGGCAATCTTCTTGGCCCTAAATAGGGCATTTGAAAAGAGGATAGTGCCGGAGGCCGAGGTTGCCCTTTTTGGAATTTGTTAAGATAGAACAATTTTAAGAGAAGCGGAAGCAATTTTTCTCTCTATTACTTCCTTGGTAGCCCGCTCCCTAATTCTCCAAAATTGGAGGTCTAGGGATGTTCCCACTTACGATAAATGGCTAAACAAAATGAAAAGGACGCAGGCTTTTGAAGAAGCCTACGCGAGACGGGTGGGAGCCTCCAGGATATTTAACAAGAATTGGAAGTTTTTAAGTAACTTGGAAAACCCGATAGGGGGATAGCACTACCTGGAATTTAGAGTCTAGTTGTGGTTTTATCATTCCTAAAATGTTTGGAGGAACCAGAAATATGCTCTGCTAAGCACTTCAGCACTTTAACTTTGTAATCTAACATCTTTGCACTAGCACTTGCACTTTTTCGCATTTTTGCACTTTGGTATTATAGAATCTTTTATCACTTTGCTTTCGATAGCTGTGTTTTAAACCGGTTTCCCTGCGTTTATCTGTGCCATTGGTCTCAATTTTGAATTTTGAAAGATGAAGCTACCATTTTATTTGTGCTAATGTTTGCTCATATGTTATTTAAATGTTCTTGATGCTCTGCTCAATAAAAAAATTAAAAAAAAAAAAAGTATGTTGATTTCAGCAAGCATGACTATTTCAACAGCCCCTTCCTTGGTTCACTTAATACTCCTTCCAGTTGCATAGAAGGTCCCTAAATTTGCCACCCGCCCCCTAGCCAGCATACCTTGCACCATAAGCTCCTTTCCCTAACGCCACCCAACCAGATGGCCTGCGGCCTTCTACTGACTGCTGCACAACTTCCTAACATTGGTCTTCCAATCTGCTCATCATATTAACCTCTGATATCTTACATCTGAGATTTCAAACAATATAGTGCCTTTTCATTTCTAACACTGCTGCATAGTTTATAGATTGAAATCCTTTGGGCTCTTTCCCCCCCTCATTAGAATGCCTTTCTCTTAGAAATCGGAACTTTCAATTTCTTGTGATCTTCAAGAAGAATGTAAAGCTGCACCTCCTTCAAAATGAGGTGGCAGGTCATTAGAGTATTCCAAATAGTTATCAATGGCTGCTTTGCCCATGGCCTGCATAAGGTTCTTATAAACGTTAATCCCTGGGCTCTCTGTTGGAGTCTTGTACTGCCCATATTTCCAAACACCCCTGTAGCTTATGGTTTGATTGCACCAACTTACTCATCTGTTTCCATGTACGCTTCATGCTACCAATATAATTGATCATTACTTTCACTTTTACTGATTGATAGGTGTCTTAAATTTAATTAATACAAAATATATTATAAAAAAAATAGGGTAACTACTTTAAGCCATTGCATGTTTGGAGAGGAGCATTTTTAGAACTAGTTAATTTAAGAAATTTGTTAGGGAGACGAAAGTGGAAACTTAAGGGCCCTATTACGATTGTGGCGTCGGCGGCCAAGTAGGTGGTCCGACTGCCCGATTTCGGGCATGGCGGTTGGACCGCCACAAGACCGCCACCACTGCCAGGATCCTGGATTCTGCAGCGGTGGGGTAGGCTGGGGGGGAATGGAGGAGGTGGCGATGCCGGCACCACCCTGCCAATTAAGAGTTGCAACGGTCGGCAGAAATTCATGGAAAGGGCTTTTGCCCATTGGGCATTGTGGCAGGGAGCACATGTCCTGCCCCACTACGCATGCACTGTCGTGCGCGCACTGTGTGCCATGCACGACATGGTGCCTGGCAACAGTGCACGCACAACAGTGCAGGCGCTGCAGTGCGGCGGCATTGCCTTCAGGCTCACTCTGTGAGCTGAAGCATTCCACCGCCTCAAGACCGCTACCGGCACACCGCCGGTCCGGTGGTTTACTCATAATGCAGCGGTCGGAATGTCGCCGGCTTGGTACGGTGTTCTCCTGACCGCTGCAACGGCGGTCCGGCAGTCGGACCGCCACAACCTTAATTTGCCCCTTAGTACCAGTACTATTGTATTGATAGTTACTTTATTAACACACATTTCCAATACTTGTCCCTATACATTGCATATGATTTATCATAACTATTGTAATACATTTGCAAACATAACCTTACCCAAAGGAAGAATAAAAACATTGGGTGTAGGTGGGGGTGCAAAAACTAGTTATGACATAAACAACAAAGTTGTTTGCAGATATTTGGTAAAGGCCATCCCTAACTTTTTAAAAATTCACAACTCAATCTCCCACATCACCATCAGTCCTTCCAATGTACACCACTTCTACATTTCAACTGCTTCTCCATTTCAAACCCCTGCATGGCTTCTTGGCTAAAGTCCTCTATGCTCCTTATTCACCAGAATTAGAATGCTTTTGTCTTGAAGATATTTGTTCATCTTATTGGAATAATTCTATTGTAGAAGATCCAAGCCTCCCAAATGACCAGCAAAATGGTCTTGCACTGGGATACTGAAAAATAATACTAAAAACAACTGATAAATACTAAATACAATATTAAATGGTGCTCATCTTGGCCACGTAAAGAAGCTTATAGGGTCTTGCAGGAAGTGGGCCATGAACTGTGTGTCCTTATAAGTACTAATTGGGTACTTATAATCCCTATCTGAAAATGCAGGGCCCACTGCTCTTAAAAGATGGAAGTCTCAAGAACTCACACTGAGCAGCAGTGGGGCAGTTGATGTCTGAACAATCTACCAACAATAGGCCAAAAGTATATCTCTTTGATATATGAAAGCAGCAGGTTTACAAGGCAAGTGACGTACCTCCCTTCATTCCTTTATGCAATCTTGATAAGGAACAGAAAATTGCCTACCATTGCCATACATGACCCCATAAACTACCAAGGCCCCACATATAATTTGGCAATATAGCACATATAAAAGCAGAAACTGTTAGTAGAAGCATAAGAAAGTAACACAGGAATGCCATTGCACAACTCTTCATAGTAGGGAACATTATTCCCTCATTCTTTAAAAACCCAATTCAAACAGTGCATTTGGAAATTTTAAAGCTTATTATACAACTATATCCCTGAAAATATATATTCTTTAAATGGCCTACCGATTCATGGGCCTGAAGAAGTACAGCACAGGACTACAGGTAAACCATGTGCACCCACCTGTGACAAACCTCTAGAGCAACAAATATTTATGAGAATGTTGCAGACTGCCCCTCTTCCTACACCAGCTCTGGAGGGAAATAAGAGGTCAAGATCAAATTCCACTTGTGATCCTGTAATGTACAGGCATAATAAATAGTGTCATAGGTATGTATCTGTACTTTGTGATAGAAAAGCACAGATTATGCATTTATGGTGTACCCTTGTGCAAACTTAGGCACCAGAAGGCCCATTGACCATCCTTTACTACTGTGAGGAGAACCTAGGTGTCCATGACTCAGTGTGCCCAACCGGAATCGGGATCACATACTTGGTAATAATTTTTCTGACCTTACAGCAAACAAAGACACACAGATAACTTCATTCTCATTGATTGTGCTAGAGCTAATGCAACCTGACTAGGGTTGGCACTTGCCCAGCTAAAGAGAGAAGACATCAACCCTAATAATCTACTGTGAACTTCTGAATAGGGAATACCTATTGCGAAGAAACCTGCTTTAACTCCCATATGTCACCCCAAGTAAGGTACAGCTTACAAATAAATACATTGTAGTGGGTAAGCTGACTTGTACAACAGTAGTGTACTTTCTAGGGGAAACCTCGGTGCAAGAACAACTGGTTCTGACACCCCCTCATTTCGGGAAACCAGGTGACTTATATCCTGGGACCGGTAGAGTCCTGAAGAAGGCTGGCGTGACCCTGCACTAGGGGCACAAACTTACGGCTGAAACATGTCGATGAATTGGCAGTAAGGAGGGGTGTAAGGAGGCCATAACATCTCCCAATCACCACCATCCTTCACGCTTTTAATCCTGGCCGGAGGGTCCAGAAATAAATTGTATGCACAGCGACACCTCCGAGCTAGTTTTAATTTACACTGCACTTTCACTTCCGGTGCTCCCAGTCACTTTATACATTAATTTGTTTTCTCTTATGTGTTGTGTTTTGTCTTCCCCTACCCTATTGCTCCACCCCAGGCGTTGGGTGCGTGGGGGTGTTTTGAAGCAGCCCTATGATGAAGCATGTCACACAACTGTGTGAGTGAGGGCAGTATTAGGACACACAGCACGTGCCACCACATATAGAGATATTTTACCACTCCCTACTCCTTTTGGTGTATGAAAATAAACACAATTCACACAATACTTTGTATAGAAATCAAGCAAATAACACAGAATACACAGTGGACCACAGGGGGGGGACCAAACCATATACTAAGAAAGTGGTATAAGAACAGCGACTCGTGTCAAGACAATGTCCAGAGGACGTAGAAGTGCTGGGGACCCAAAGAACCACGCAAGGTGAGAGGCTAGGAGCCCCACGGAGATCGTGTGCAGTGTGGGAACGTGACTGAGTTCTCCGTACAGATCAACGTGTAAGTCGTGGTTGCAATTTTAAAGATTAAGGACCCTTCCCAATGGACCCAGAAGAAATAAACCCTGTGGAAGACAGAAGGTTGGAAAGACACCCCACCCGTGGATACCGTAGTTACCCACGTTACCTACACCAGGGAAGCAGGGTGCATAGGTGTGAAGTGGTGTCGTAAACCGCCGTTATACCCAATGGAAGACTTCAGGAAAGTGCCGCTGCTGGAGAAGGAGAAAGTGTCTGGTGGAATCCGAAGGTGGATTCAGGATGAGAACGACCTGCAAGCAAAGGGGACAGAGTCTATGTCACTTAGGAGTGACCCAGAGACCTGGAAGACGAATGCCCACCGATGTCGGGTGTTGCAGGAGAGTTGATGGTGACCTTGACTCTGCAGCTGTGAGGACCAGGCGACGCTGAGGAAGACCAGGAGCAGTGCAAGAGCTGTCCCACGTCGGATGTCGAGTGCTGAGGGGTCGGTGTCTGTCGGAAGCACCAACAAGCCTTGGCAACTGCAAACAACGTGGATGTCGAAGAAGGTGCAGTGTCGGGACCAGCAAGGTCCAGGGGACTCACCACAAGCAGAGGAGTCAAGGCAGGCCCCGAGCATTCAGAGGAGCCCAAAAGAAACAAAGGTGACCCTCAACAGGACTCACAGGCCGGAGGCACTGGAGTCGCAAGAGGACCTCGAGCAGCTCACCAAAAGATGCAGACCACGGTGCAAACAATGCTGTGTGGACGAAGATTCTGGTCAATGGAGATGCTTGAGGTTGGGGCTACTTGGAGCCCGAAGATCTTGGTGGAAGGAAGCCAACAAGCCTTTGCAACAGCAAGTCGACGCAGTGCACAGGGGTTCGGTTCCTGCGCCTCGCACGAGGGATACTGGCCTCAAACTTGGTGAGAGGGCAGGGCAGGCCTCAAGAGCTGTGGAGAACCACCACCTGTGTTGTTGAACCTTTCGGAGTCCGTAGGAGCTCAGGATCAGCAGACTGGTCAGCTTGGTTGCTATGCCCGCAGATGCAGGGAAGTGACTCCTACACTTAAAGGGAGATTCCTTCAAGTGTCTTAGATGCCCACAGGCCTTGGAAGGTTCCTGTATGGTGCACAGATGATGCAGCAGACTGAAAGGGGGACGAAGTCAAGCCCAAACAAAGTCCAGCAAAGTCCAGAGTGCCCAGACGGTAGAAGTTGAAGTGGTCTCTGAATTGAATAGTGTCCCACAACGAATCTAGGAACCCACCCACAGGTAAGCCGTTAAGTACCCTAAGGAAAGGGTTGGGACGATTCAGGGGACCCTCCCAGGGGAGGGTTTGGACAGGGAGAAGATTACTCCCATGTCCTTTGTCCAGTTTCGTGCCAGAGCGGGAGCCAACGGCTCTCAGAGCTGGTTTGAACTGGACTATGCACGGTACACCAAATGTGCCCCTCATGCAGACTGAGTGGCGCTGGCAAGCGCACTCACCCGGCCCCAATACACTAAATTCTGTCTGGGAGGTGGTAACACCTCCCTGTAACAGGATACCTATTGTTCTGCCTTCCCCAGTTCGAGCTTGGCTCAGCAGCAGGAGGGCAGAATCGTGTCTCTGGTCGGCAGCAGCCATGTTGTGCTGTCCGGGTCCAGAAGACTGGTACCAGGAGCACTGAGAGTCTAACGGAGGGCTCTTCCAGTGCCCCTCCCACACCGTTTACAGTGTGGGGGTATGATTCCAACATGTTTGATACCAAACATGATAGGATTCGTTGCAGCCGTAATTATGCGGTGCCCCTCTATATAGTGTATGGCTACTTCACTTACAATTCGGGAGAATGGACTCCGTAGGCTGCAGGGGTGTCCTGCTCATGCAGGGGCACCCTCACACTTAGAACCAAGCACCCTGCCTTCAGGATTGCAAAGGCCTGCTATAGGGGTGACTTATAGGTTTAAAGTGCAGTGACCCTAGATATAGGAAACCTATATCTTTTGTAAGTGGTGCAAGCACCAGCTTACACAGGCTGCAATGGCAAGCCTGTAGTTACAGTTTGAATGGTCTCCCACGGGTTGCATAATACATGCTTCAGCCCATGGGGGACCTCTGGGGTACCTATGCCCTGGGTACCTTAGTACCATATACTAGGGACTGATAAGGGTACCCCAGTATCCAATCTGGGATGTACCTAAGTACTGAACATAACAATTTAAGGGACAAAGCAGAGGTACTGGGGTCCTGATTAGCAGGATCCCAGTCAGACTAGTCAAAAACAGCTTAGCACCAGGCAAAAAAGTGGGTTTAACCATAAAAGCAGATCCAACCTTCCTACACTGCTCTATTCTTAGTGGTCCTAAAGGACAGTCAGATAGACCAACTGAGCTAAGCAAAATTTAGTAATATTTTGTGGCCTGAGCTCATACACTATGACACTGGAAAGCAGTGTGGCTGTTCAAAAAGTCATATTATCAGCAACAATAGGGTCCAGAATCAGGTGAAAAAAATGGAGTGACCATGCAGAAAAGGTCCATTTGCTATATCGTCAAGTTGCAAAATAGCTATAAATTCAAACAAGCATTATGAATTTTGAACAGCGCCTTTGGCAGTCATTTACCAATTGGAAGGCTACATAGTATTTTTCATTTCTAAAATTAGCTGATCTCTTTTTTACAAAATTACCTCTGAGGAAATCAGAAGACCTTCGACGTATAACTTGTCAGTGGCTCCATCTTCTCTAGTTCTCTGATCGTTTTATTGATCTGGTGATTGCCAGGGTGTTGGGCTGCTTTAACGTCTTTGAGACCGCAGTTTCAGGACTGTTTCATTGCAGGTGTTCACATTTCTTATTAGCATCTCAAAAGATGAAAAACAGTTTCTAAAGGCTGAGTTAAGCAGCACCCTTTAGTTTTGAGGCTGTTGCCTTCCCTTTACCTAGAAAACAGACCCTGGTCTCTCACATGGACCTCTGCCCAGCTCATCTTCACAATGTGCAGGACTGCCAAGGTTGCTTAAGATGCATCCTGTCTGGGCTACTCGAAGGGTATCCAACCTGGATGGCTCAACAGGCATTTACCCTGGGTCACGCAAGGCTTCTCAATCTGACAGTGAGTAGAGAAGCCCCTCTGTGTACTATGTTGTGGCTGTAAGATTTGAGAATAGCAGAGGCAAGAAGGGAGTACTCCTAGGAGATGCACCTGTCCTGAAGGGGGACGACTGGGTGCTGTGAAGAGTGTTTACAATAGTATACAGGTGAAAATCAGGATTAAAGTGAGACTTAAAGTGGCTAAAATCGTGACTAGGTGCTTGCAACACAACATAGTTTGTACCTCCAGAAACCCACGCAGTGCTCGGACGCCATGTCCAGACAGTCCCCTATTTAAAATGCTCCAGTAAAGTAACTGACAACTACAACCTTATCCCTTCCAGAATATAAATATGGCAGTTTCTTACCCAGTGAGCCTGTTGTGTTCTTATGTCTAGTTTATTCTTTCTCATAACATCTGCCTTTGTACCCTTACTGTTGTTTTATCATCATGATTTTCCTCATCTTTTCGTGCCATTGAATTGTTTACAGTAGGTTTTCTAAACAAATGTGTCCTTCACTGCTGAGGCCTGGGTCTCTCATCAGTTCAATGAACATATGGAGGAAACATTACCAATGTGTGTGTGTTGAGCCAGTATGGTATTGGGGTTATTCTGTGGCAACTCAGCTCTTGTTTGGTATCAAAGTGTCTGGCTCTGATGATCCAGGTCTAGAAATTCCCTTTCTACTCCTATCCCTCCCTTTACTCACCTGTTGCCTCTACCCACTTGGTTTGTGAGAGTCTGTGCTCATTGGCCCGGAGCTCACAAGTTGAATTGTCTCACCCGAGCAGGGGTAGGATGATTGCAGCCTCAAATATGGACACAGAGTGTTTGTTTAGTGGTCCATTGCAATACCCATAGTGATGCTACTTCTGATGTCATCTGTTTGTTAGCTCAGGTTAGGTTATAAAACAGGTGTGCCACACCACTCCTCATTTAGAAGTGTCATTGGAGAGTGGTAATTTATTCCACATCTGGATAATATTTCCTCTTAAACTGCCTTCTCTATTTGAGTAGTATCTCTCTTGTGACAGAAACAAAGCAGTCTCAGACCCCACAATATCTGTATAGTATGTCTTCCTCCATCTCACACAGTGAAAGACTGCAATATTGGCTAAAAGATGGTCCAAACTAGGAGCATGAAGGAAGGAGCCACTCCCACCCTGGAGGAATTTCCTCTCTTGGATATGGAGACTCTATCTGAGATTTTTGCTAAAATAAAATCAGGTTCTCCTCTAGATCCCGCCCCTCCTCACATTTTATCCAAGGCCAAAGACGTGGTTTTAACAGCCATCCAGGAGGTGCCAAACCTGTGCATTGTCAACGGACTCGTGCCACCGGCCTGGAAGCACGCCATGGTAAAAGCATTACTGAAAAAACATAGCCTGGACCCCGAAGTACTGAGCAACTACCGTCCTATATCCCTGCTACCCTTGCTTAGTAAGATCTTGGAAAAACATATAAATTCCACCCTATCAGCCTTCCCAGAAACCCATGAGTTACTTCATCACTCCCAGATGGGTTTCCGCCCACAACACGGCACGGAATCTGCATTAACGGCTGTGGTTGAGGAAGCTAGGAGGATAGTAGATCAAGGAGGAGTAGCGGCCATCATCCTCCTAGACCTCAGCGCGGCCTTTGACACGGTCAACTTCAATGTTCTCATTGAACGGCTAAGAAGAGCTGGGGTAGCAGGAGGAGCCATTTCCTGGATTCAATCTTTCCTTAATGGCAGGACTTTTCAGGTCTTCGCGGGGGAATCCACCTCCAGGCCTCTTCCTCTGATCTACGGAGTGCCCCAGGGATCCTCTCTAAGTCCCACGTTATTCAATGTATATATGAGGCCACTGGCCGAGGTCATCCAGCCGTTCGGGATCAAAGTGGTCACCTACGCGGATGACACTCAGCTGGTGATATCTCTAAACCATCTGGGGACTGACCCTGCAGGCCTGGAGCTCTGTTTGGGAAAAGTTGCCACCTGGATGCAACATTCTTGTCTCAAACTGAACGGAGAAAAAACGGAAATCATGTGCTTGGGCAATACTGCCAAGTTAGTTCCCACACTGTCCTGGCCTTCCTGCCTGGGTGCCCCCCCAGTCCCGAAGTCCAAGATCAAGAGCCTCGGCGTGTGGCTGGATGATTCTCTCGAACTCGACCAGCAGGCAGTGGCAGTGACGGGGGCTTGCCACGGCATCCTTAGAATGCTACGGAAGGTCCTTCCCCTACTGCCCACTGAAGAAAATTGTGGTCCAGGCCCTGATTATCTCGCGCCTGGACTACTGTAACGCACTGTACTTGGGAGCCCCAAAATCTACCCTAAGGAAGCTTCAGGTGGCACAGAATTGCGCTGCGCGACTTCTGACCGGTTGTGGCAGTACGCAGTCAGCTAGATCCAGTTTGAAAGCCCTTCACTGGCTGCCGATAAAGGAGAGGATCTCCTTTAAAGCCTTATGCACTGCTCATAAGACTCTTAGGGGCACAGGCCCCCGCATTAATCAGTCTCTGACTACCGCCTATCTTCCTAAGAAATCTCTTCGCTCTGCGAATTTAAGTTTAGCCTGCATTCCTAAAATCAATAGGTTGCGTAGCGGAGGCCGCTCCTTTTCATATAACATAGCCAGACTGTGGAACACCCTCCCTCTCAATCTGCGGCTTGAAACCTCCCACACCTCCTTCCGGAAGGGTCTTAAAACATGGCTATTCCAGAACAGTAATTGCTAGCCTCCTCCTTTAACTTGATTTGCCCCTAGCGCTGGGATTCCTCAGGGTAGCCATGCGCTTAATAAATGCTAATTAATAATAATAATAATTAATAAATAACTGTAAAGGACAGGTAGGGCATCGGATCTCGTGAAATGCTTGAAAAATGATGAAGAAAGGAAGAAGAGGAAGCAGCTTGAGAACTCAATCTCTCAAATGTCTCAGCCTAAAAAATAGCACTCTGGCTAGAACTCCCCAAGAGGGAGCTCATCAGAGGAAAAGCGAAGTACACACTGTTAATGTCATCACTCCCAACATCATTCAAAATTGTCATCAAGAGGGGTGACATCAGAGCCTCTGCTCCAACATATTTGCCTTCATAGGTGGGTTCAGCACCCCCCCACCGCATTCATAGAAACACAGGTCAACGTTCTTCACCCCAAGTCTCTTCATTGATGTCAAGAACATAGACTTCGAAGACAGAAAGACCAAGGTCATCACTGTCGGTCCTTGTCACCATTGTATCAAACTCACCAATGCTTTCAAGACACCAACGATCGACGTTGACAGTGCCGGCAACACCATCAAAACATCAACTCTTTCCTTAGCCCTCTTTACCCACTCCGGTAGGGGGAGCGGTGTCTCCTCATTCGGAAGAGTGGTCCTCCATCACGAAAGACAAGTTGGTGCTAAGCATTGTATTCCATGGATACAACCTTTACTTCCAAAATACGCCTCCTCATATTCCTCCAAAAAAGCATCAACTAATAATATTAAGAGAAGAAATTCCCACGCTTCTATAAAAAAAAAGCCAAATATTAAAAGTTTCGCACAACAGACTTTAAACCAATTTTAGACTTACTTCTACTAAATAAATACATCAAAAAAAGAGTAATTCCACATGCTGACTTTACACCAAATTGTTCCTTATCTATATCTGAATGACTGGATGTGCTTGATAGAGCTACAAGATGCATATTTCCATGTTCCAATAAATCCACATCACAGAAAATTTCTGAGATATTAGTAGGACAACAACATTACCAACACAGACCCATCCCATTTGGTCTAAAGCCAGCACCATTAACTTTTTTGAAATGCATGACAGTGGTCGTTGCTCACCTGAGAAAACAAAGGATATGCATTTATTAACATTTAGAAAGCAGAAACCAAACAAAAGGTGAGATGACTTGAAACCAACTTGTAAACTGTTAGGAAGTCTAGGTCTCCAAATAATTGATCAAAAATCTAAATTATTGCCAATTCCAAGATGAACCTATCTAAAAGTCAGAATGGTTACAGTAAACTAAAAAGTGTATCCTTCTGAGGAGAAAGTATTATTAATCTCAAAGAAATGCCATTCACTTTTAAACATGGTAAGTCCGACTGCAAGAGAAATATCATCACTCCTGGGATCTATGACACCTGGTATTTATTTTGTCCCAAATGCTAGATTACATATGAGACCACTCCAGCAATGTCAAGAAGACCAATGGACTGAGAAGTACAACAAATTGGAAGACCATGTTTGACACTTTCAATCGCAGCAAAACAATCTCTAAACCGCTTGTCATGAACAATCTGGTATAAGGAATTTCTTTTCAAAAAGAGAAAACATAACAAAGAGTTGTCACAGATGTTTCCCTCACAGGATGGGGAACCCCATCTAGATCATCTCACCATCCAAGGTCAATGAACAGAAAAGGACTTATCACATACATCTTTTAGAATTGAGAACAATTCACCTACCTCTCAAGGTATTCTTTCCTTTTCTGAAATCCAACTCTATAATCAAAATTGAAACGGACAATATGACTAATATATGTTACAGCAACAAGCAGGGCGACAGCAGTTCGAGACCACTGTCATTGGAAGCACAAACTATATGGCACTGGGCATTAGCGAGGAGGATATAAATCAGAGCAGTGCATATACCAGGTGCAATGAACCTGTAAGCAGACTTCCCAAGAAGATACTATGAAGAAAGTCACAAATGGGTATTAGACGACCAAGTTATCTATGATATATCTGAGGAATGGAGCACTTCCTCTATAGACCTCTTTGCTACTGCAGAAAAAAATGGCAAGACATTGCATGCAGACGACCAAAACACTTGTCGAAAGGCAATGCCCTTTTAAAGACTTGTCAACATCACCAAGCAAAATGATCCTTTATAGCTCAGAAATGGCCAAGTTCATGGTGGTACACAGATCTCTTATTAGTGTGCATTACACAAACAAGAGATATACTTAAACCCAAACTGGCTTAGAAACTTCAGGCCAGATTTCATACCCAAACCTGACATCATTGAATTTGGCAGCGTGGCTCCTGAAGTCAGACACTACTGTCATCTAGGATTATCCCCTGACTGCATGCAAATGATAAAAGAAGCTAATCATCAACTAGACCATGAAGTGAAAACGACTCTGCATATAGTGTCAAACCAATGGCCACAGCCCTATTACTTGCCTAGAGGAAGTGATCCTTCATTATTTACTTTATTTGGCCAAATCAAAACTACAATTTTCTTTGAAGAAAGTCCACCTAGCAGCCATGACTACTTCCAGAAAATCTCCTTTCTAGATTTGTTTCTCCAAGGTCCCAATAGTAAAGAGTTTCTGGAAGACCTGAAAAAGTATTCACTGTAATCAAAAACTTTTCTCCTCCATGGCAGCTTATTTTAGGTATTAACAAAATTAATGGGCTCTCCTTTTGAACTCATTCATAAAGCTACATTACATCATCTTTCTCGGAAAGTGGCATTTTTTTTAGCTATAACCTCAGCTCAATGAATTAGCGAAATCCAAGCTCTATCTTCTATAGAGCCATATACAAATTTTCGCTAAAAGAGAAGTAATGAGAACAGATCATTCATTTCTCCCTAAAGTAGAGATGGGCGAACCTCTGAACGCTCGAGCTGGGCTCGAGCCTGAAGCTGAGCTCTGGCTCAGCTCGTGGGCCTATTGGAACCTCTAGCCCATAACGAAGCGCGCTTTCATGTGGCTTCTGCCCACCACCCTCCACATATCCTGAATGTGGCTTCATGGCCAGAGCTGGCAACTTCGAACTGGGGAACCCGGTTCGAGTCTCGGCATTGGCTCAACATCTTGTGATTCTGGACAAATCACTTAATTTCTCCACCCCTATAACCAATGAATAGTGACCTTGTGTAATGTAACGACTGCTTATGTAAAGCGCTTCTATACCTTCGGGTTGAGTTTATGCTATATAAAAACTGCCGAAAGCAGCACAAAGAGTTAAAAAAAAAAAATCCTTAACCTAAGGAATGTTACAAAGAGGTAAAAAGAAAACCGTATCGTAAGGAATGTTACTCTATAATAATGTGGGAAAGTACAGGGTATATGTGACAATTGTCTTGCCTCTTAGAGCCAGATGTACAAAGCATTTTTTCAGTCGCAAATGGCCCGAATCGCAGAATCAGGCCGTTTGCGACCTGAAAAATACTTTATTAGATGTAAAAAATGCAAAATGGGATTCGGTAACTTGTTACCAAATCGCAATTTGCATTTGCGAATCGGTATTTGGAAAGGGTGTGTTTTGGGCGTCCCTTCCAAATGCCGAATCGGTATGGTATGTATTATTGTTTTGCGAGTAAATTCTGGCCACAAAACAGTAATACTTTACCACCATTTTAAAAGTGGTGGTAACCTATTCGCAATTCTTACCCTTTGAAAATGTTAAAAAAATATTTTTCAAGAGTAGGCAGTGGTCCTACGGACTACTCCCTACTCTTAAAAAATGAAACTACAAAGTTTCATTTTTTCTTTTGTAATACATCTTATTTTCCAAATGGGCTGCATTAAAAAAGAAAAAAGATTACTCTATTAAATATCAACCACAGACATGGATGGTGTTCTGTTGCCCTCAGCAAGCCACCATTCCTGTGATGGCTGTGATTCATAATGCGTAGCAAATTGTAACCTACCTTGTTAATGAGGGGGCTAGTCTATTCGCAACCCACTAAGGAAGCTAATGAAACTCAAAATAGTTGCATACATTAGGAATACCGATTTCCTAATTGCGATTCTCTCCAAATCACAATTAGGAAATCGGTATTCATAGTGTTAGTACATCTGGCCCTATGTTCACTAAAGGTTCCTGTTTAAAAATTATCACTTTTAACAAAGTACTTCGCAGTGCTATTAATGTCAAAGCTTCCACATGCTAAAGAAGTAAACTTTTTTGAATTTTGAATAGACTTTTCCATATTTTACATGATGTTTGGTCTATGATTTATATAGCTAACGTTTTCAGGGCTGGGCTGGTGCACGGGTTCCAAGATCCGATCTGGTACTCGGGTAGAATCTAGAATAGGTCAGGAAACTTTATACAGTCTCTTCAAGTAGACTGAAGATAGTAAAACACTATTTACCTTATGTGCACACCCATAAATACCTATGTATTGATCCATTTAGTATAGTTTATACTTTATTCATATTTAAACATATTTATATATATTTACATGAATATATACATTTTATTTGTTACTGCTTGTATGTGTATGATTGCAGTCCTTTTTTGCTGGATGCCTCATCATAATTCTCAGAGGAAGTGTATGGTGTAAGGCCTGCATTTAGTACACGTTTGGCTAGCATTTGTTATCAGCTGCACCTTGAGTTTCAACACCCATTGGTTCCCTTTGAGCACATTTGTATGCAGTTTTCTTGTCGTTACCACTTATGTATTGGCTATAAGCAAGCAATTTACATTTTAAAACACAATAAAAAGTTAATTCAAAATACTTGTGTTGGAAATGGCCCTTTTTGCAGGGTTAACCCCAAACATTTTGCTTCTTCCTCCTATTTTTTCCTGACCTGCTGTTGTTGGTTTTAGGACTTTGGGCACTTTACCACTGCTATTCAGTGCTAAAGTGCACATGCTCTCTGTGTAAATTGTGTTCTGGATTGGTGTTTCCATGATTGGCACATTTGATTTACTAGTCAGCCCCTAGTAAAGTGCACTGAGTGTGCCAGGGCCTATAAATCAAATGCTACTAGTGGGCTTGCAGCACTGATTGTGCCACCCACATGAGTAGCCCTGAAAAGGTAACTCAGACCTGCCGCTGCAGAGTCTGCGCGCAGTTTGTAACTGCCATGTCGATTTGGCAAGTGTACCCGCTTGCCAGGCCCTAACCTTCCCTTTTCTTACATGTCAGTCACCCCTAAGGTAGGCCCAAGGTACCCCTGTGGGCAGGGTGCAGTGTATATTAAAGGTAGGACATGTACTGGTGTGTGTGACATGTCCTGGTAGTGAATTACAGTGCACTTCGTTCTTCACTATGGAAAGGCCATCTGTCCCATAGGAAAGCATGGGAGTTAATTTATAACATCTTATAAATATATCTTCCCATTGGGACCAGATAGGAAAATAAAGTTTAGTATGCCTGAACTCAGAGTCTAAAGATGCATCTTTTAGTAAAGGTGATTTTTACATTCTGTGTTTGAAAATACCACTTTTAGAAAGTAGGTATTTTCTTGCTTAGCCATCCTGTGTGCCTCTGCTAGCATGTGTATTGACTGTCTGGCTTTGGAGTGACAGGGGCTGGGGAGGAGCAGTGGCTCCGGAGAGTCTAGATGGGTCAGGGAGGGGCTGAACATACCTGGGCTGCATTCATAGTAGTGGGAGGAGTTGTCACTAGCACCTGAATAGGCCCGGTCTGCATTTAGAGTGGTGGGAGGAGATTTCCCTTGCACCTGAATAGGCCCTCTCTGCCTTTGACAATGCTGTCTCCGCCTCCTGCTGGGAAGCTGGGCCAGAGAGGACCAAACTGGTTTGAACTAAGCACAGACACTCTCTGCCGGTGAGGACAAAGGATTTTGGGCTATAAAAAGTGGGGCTCAAACCTCTAAACTTTAGAACTCTTTTGGACCAAGAAGACTGCCAAGAAGAAGAGCTGGAAAAGCTGTGAGGAGGAACTACCACTTTGCTGAGTGCTTTGCTGTGTTGGCCTGCAGTGGCTGCTTCTGTCTTGGGCAGTAAAAGGACTGGACTGAACTTTCTGCAACTTCTTTCTTTGAGTATCTCCAAGGGCTTGAGGTAGAGCTTGCCCCATGTTCAAGAAGTCTCAGGAACAGCAAAGACTTCACGTTCTTCTGCCCTCAGCACTGGGGACTGTGTGTTTTGTGCTGCAACAGAAGAAAAAGCAACCCGACGCCGTCTACGACGACGCTGCCGACTCCGTGTCCTGGAGGCACCGCAGAGGGCACCGCCGCAATGCCGCACCGGCACCGAGACCCTGGTCTCACCGACGACGCCATCTGACACTGCCACCGAGCCACTGCTCGCACCGCGACCTGTGGGCACCGCACTCCGCCTCGCTTCACGACGCCGCCTTGGTATCCACGACGACGACGCTTCACGCCGACATAGACGCCGCTGCTTGCACCGTGCTTCGAGGGCACCGCTTGTAAAGTTACACGACGCACTGCCCTCATCCCGCACGGCAGCCTTGGCCTGCCGGCGCCATCGACTCCAGTTCGTCAGCCGACGACAGCGCTTCAGCAACAACAACGCTGCTGCTTGCACCGTGACCTGCAAGCACTGTGTCGAGCACCGCATCACTTCGCACCGCGACCCTGGTCTCACCGATGACGCCATCTGACGCCGCCATCAAGCCGCTGCTCACACCTCGACCCGTGGGCACTGCACTCCGCACCACCTCGCTTCACGACGCCGCCTTGGTATCCCTGACGACACCACTTCACGCCGACATCGACGCCGCTGCTTGCACCGTGGTTCGAGGGCACTGCTCGTAAAGTTATACGACGCACCGCCCTCATCCCGCACGGCAGCTTTGGCCTACCGATGCCGGCGCCATCGACTCCAGTTCGTCAGCAGACGACAGCGCTTCAGCACGACGCCGCCACTGCTTGCACCGTGACCTGCAAGCACCGCGACGAGCACCACATCACTTCGCACCGCGACCTTGGTCTCACCGACGACGCCATCTGATGCCGCCATCGTTCCGCAGCTCGCACCGCGCCCTGAGGGCATCGCACGCCGCACCGCTGCACTTCGCACCGCAGCACCCGACGCCAGCGCTCCTGACTTCAACCGCGAGGAGTTCGATCTGCAACACGTGTGACTTCGAGGGCCCGACGACTCCTGCACCAACCTTCGGAACCGACTCCTGCGGATGCCGTGCTTTCGGAAGCTGAACGGGAGGTCGACGACGCCCTGCATTTCTAAAGGTACTGTTTTGCGCGTCTCCCCGACACCGTAGCTGACCCGCGACGCCGCGGTCAGCCAGAACTGTTTGGATTTGTTTGTTCACGACTCCGTGATAGCTCCAGACGGAGCTATCAACTTCAAGGAACTTTATTTCAAGGTTATTTTGATAACTGAAGATTTCTAAGTACTGTATTGTGGATTTTGTATCATTTTTGGTCTTGTCTTAAGTATATAAAAATATTGGATATTGTTCTAAACTGATGTGGTGTCCTTTTGTAGTGCTTACACTGTATTACTGTTGGTTATGTGCAAATGCTTTACATACTGCCTCTAAGATAAGCCTGACTGCTCGTGCCAAGCTACCAAGGGGGTGAGCAGGGGTTATTTTAGGAGTGTAACTCCCTTATCCTGACTAAAAGGAAGGGTCCCTACTTGGACAAGGTGCAAACCATTGCCAACTAGAGACCCCCATTTCTAACATTGGTTGTCAGCGGTGAGGATAGGACTTGCATTTGCACTTGACTTACAGTGATTGGTGTGCACTACTACCATATCGCAGACCATTACGTACCACATACTGTTTTTTTGGTCTATATTTGCCTTTCAATTGGTCTTGAACTTGAACTTTCCAGTACAACATGCCTGAATCAATTGCATTATCTGCTGCATCCTTGGAAGTGGCCTTTGAGGAGGAGAGGTTAGAAACCTACAATGTTAAGGAATTGAAGGCGATCTGCAAAAACCTCAAAGTCCAAATCAGGGGCCTCACCAGAAAAGAGAAGCTACAAAAGGCGCTGAGGGCCTGGGTAGCAGCCAGACATGCTAGTGAGCTGTCTGGGGATCTTGGCATGGAGGCAGAGGAGCCTATTCCAAGGGTGGATGTGCTTTTGGGAGGGGGAGCACCCTCTAAATCAGGTAGTAGTGGCTTGTCCCCAGAGGAGCTGGAGAACAGGCGGGAAGCAAGGAAAGTTGCAATGGAACTGGAGAAGCTTAAGTTAGCCATGGAGGAGAAAAGGATGATGTTAGACCATGAGTTTAAAATGAGAGCGCTGGACTGGGAAGCCAGTAGGGCTAGGCCCAGCCCAGATGGTGGCAGCAAAAGTATTAGGTCCAGTACTGAGGATGAGGTACACACACATACAGACTTGGTGCCCTGCTTCAAGGAGGGGGTTGACACACACCAGGGGGTTCAGGATTGTGAGGTTACTCCAGTGGTGCGCAGTGTCCCTGAGGTGGATTGGGGAACTGACACAGGGGAACATATTCCTGGTGGTGGGAGGGACACTCCACTGACTCTAGATGAGAGGTGCAGGGAGAGGGGTTCCCCCATGGTCGACGCCCTGGTAAGTGAGTATGGAGACCAGCCAGAAGAGTATGGGTCGAGGGACAGCAAAAGTCAGACACTGTCTCACCAGTCTTGTGAGAATGATGTGGGGTACTTTTCTGAGGCACTGGATGGTTGAGTGAAGGGTAGTTTGGTTAACACCTGTGTGGGGCTGTGTGATTCAATTGTTGGAGAGCATATTTTAAGTCCCTGTTTTCCAGAGCTATGCCACCACCCGGGGGAGTGTGAGTTCTCTGACCCCAGGGAGCTTGCACTGGAGGCAGACCTTTTGGTGGATTCCAGAGGGTCTGGAGAAGCATCTGGGGGTGATCCTGAAGGAAGTGGCTTAGGTATTTCCCAACCGAGCGTGGTGGGAAAGGTTTCGGTAGCCCAGCTAGGTCCCAGTGTCGTGGGAAGGGTGTAGGGACTCACGTCCTGTCTCCGCGGAGAAGGAGTGGGAATGGGCTGCGGCCCAAGGTGCCCGAACCCGGTCCCAGAGCCTGGGTGGTTCCACGAAGGAACACCAGGTGGGGAGCCTAGGCTGTACTGGAAGGTCATCCATTGAGGGGGATCCCCTAGTGTCTGGGGAACTGGGGGGGGGGGACTGCTGTATGGAGCAACCCCCCGGTTCTGGTGTCTGGCAGCTCTGCTCCAGTTGGGAGGGTGCATGAGTCCAGAGAAAAGGGTGAGGGGGGACGCCATCCCCAGTGGAAGGACCAGTGGGTCAGGGGTTGCCAGCTCTGAGGTCAGAGCACCCCAGGACTGACCCTGGTGAGGCCACTTCTGGCCTGGGGGGGTCTTCATGCTCTAACAATAACAAACACAAGAGTCCGCGGGTCTAATGAAAAGTGCAAACAGTACAGAGAGCAAAAGTAACAACAATAATAACAGGGAAGTCCTATTTAAGAGGACGGAATCCCATCACCCACCGGAGTGGCATGCTTCATCATCTGGGATCTCCTCTTGGCTGCAAACCTAGTGCAGCCAAGGAGCTACAACTCCTTCACTATGATGGAGGAGCTCGCGGATGTTTTATTGCGATCAAATAGCTAGATCTCCTAAGATCAATGGAGCATAACAAAGTGTAAGTGAATATGTATAATGCAGTGTACGATGTGTTTTAAAATTGGCTACCAGGAGAAAAAGGTTTTATTAAGTATCTCTTGGTGTCAAGAGTTAAAAACAGTGCAAGCGCGATCTAATAAAATTTGCGAGCGCGCTGGTCTGGATAGAGGGTCTACATGTTTCAGCCAATCATGATCACAATGAGATCGTGGCCTTCCTCAGGACCTAGATGATACTACTACTGCAAAAAATCGGGTGTGACCGACGGTCCGAGGTAGCGACGGAGAGAGCGTTGACTCACGCCCTGAGTTGTTACCAGGAGTGGTGAGAAGTCCACCCGTATTCTTACGGGTATCAACAACATCCCTGTGGTCTCTACTAAAAAGTATTACACAGGTGATTGTAGGTTGTATCGCTTCCTTTATCCAGTTTTAAATTTACTGGCTTTGGTTTTTTACACTTGTTTATTCACACCCGATTTTTTGCAGTAGTAGTATCATCTAGGTCCTGAGGAAGGCCACGATCATGATTGGCTGAAACATGTAGACCCTCTATCCTGACCAGCGCGCTCGCAAATTTTATTAGATCGTGCTTGCACTGTTTTTAACTCTTGACACTAAGAGATACTTAATAAAACCTTTTTCTCCTGGTAGCCAATTTTAAAACACTTCGTACACTGCATTATACATATTCACTTACACTTTGTTATGCTCCATTGATCTTAGGAGATCTAGCTATTTGATCGCAATAAAACATCCGCGAGCTCCTCCATCATAGTGAAGGAGTTGTAGCTCCTTGGCTGCACTAGGTTTGCAGCCAAGAGGAGATCCCAGACGATGAAGCATGCCACTCCGGTGGGTGATGGGATTCCGTCCTCTTAAATAGGACTTCCCTGTTATTATTGTTGTTACTTTTGCTCTCTGTACTGTTTGCACTTTTCACTAGACCCGCGGACTCTTGTGTTTGTTATGTATGGAATGGGGATTTAGTTCGCGCAGGTCTATAAAATCCTTCCCTCAGACCCTCCTCTCACTCTGTTTTGTATGGTCTTCATGATCTGTCAGGTGGACAGGAGGCTGGATACCTGCGCCAGGAAGACTCTCGCACAACTCATGAGGAGTGTGTTTCCCTTTGGGGGGGGGGGGTTGGTGTACTCCCCCGGAAGTCCTGGGTTGCCAGGCACAGGTCAAGCCTATGGGTACAGACCCTGGGTTGGAGGACCAGGTTCAGGGTGTACCCCCTGACCTGGAGGAAGGGGCGACTGCTAACAGTGCCCCTACCAGTTTGTCGTCTGGGGCTGCCGCTCCAGGTGGGAGGGTACAGAGCCCCAGGGAGGAGGACCGGGTGTGGGAGAGCCCACCCCAGTCCTTTGTTCAGCCTCAGGGTACAGACCCTGGGCTGGTGTACCAGTTGCAGGTTAGCACCCCTGAACTGGTGGGCGAATTGTGCAGGACACCAGCCACAGGTGCCCTGACAATTCTGGAAGGGGGTACCGCTCCTGGTGGGAGGGTACAGAGCCCCAGGGAGGAAGACCGGGTGTGGGAGAGACCACCCCAGTCCTGGGTCCAGCCTCAGGGTACAGACCCTGGGCTGGTGGACCAGTTGCAGGAGAGCACCCCTGAACTGGTGGGAGAATTGTGCAGAACACCTGCCACAGGTGCCCTGACAGTTCTGGATTCAAGGGGGACTGCTCCCAGTGGGCGGAAGCAGAGCCCCGGGGAGGGGGAAAGGGTGTGGGAGAGCCCACCCCAGTCTCCTGTCCATCCGCAGGGTACGGACCCTGGGCTGGTGGTCCAGTGTCAGGATGTCATACCTGACTTGGCAGGAGGGAGAGTGGAGAAAGGGTGCCAGGCACCTGGGGCTACTGCCCCCCACTCTCTGAACCCACAGAGGTTAAAGAGGCCTGAAAGGCATAAGTCCTGGCTCTCATCACTGACAGCTGTCAATGACCACTGTGGCTAGCTGTCCTGGTGGACAGAGTTGCCCCTGGGAGGGGGACCGGAGTCACACCCCGGGGGTGGAGTGGGTCACACCACTGTGTTGGCCATGTGGGTACTGTCTGCCTGTTGGGACACATCTGTGAGCAAAGTAAGTTTAGGCGCTGCACAGATGGGGTCCACAGGTGAGGAGAAGGGTTCCCCTTGGGTCAGCTTAGTGGGCCCTGAGAGTATGGATAGAGGGATCCAACTAGGTTCAGGAAGACATAGAACGGGAATAGACCCCTGCTGTTGCGGGCAAGGTTCCATGTTCTATTGCCCCAATCAGGGAAGCCCATCGAGGTATGGATTGGTCTACCCTGGCTTTAGGCTGGAAGGGGGTTGTGTTGGAAATGGCCCTTTTTGCAGGGTTATCCCCAAACCTTTTGCTACCTCCTATTTTTTCCTGACCTGCTGTTGTTGGTTTTAGGACTCTGGGCACTTTACCACTGCTATTCAGTGCTAAAGTGCATATGCTCTCTGTGTAAATTGTGTTATGGATGGTGTTTCCATGATTGGCATATTTGATTAACTAGTCAGCCCCTAGTAAAGTGCACTGAGTGTGCCAGGGCATATAAATCAAATGCTACTAGTGGGCCTGCAGCACTGATTGTGCCACCAACATGAGTAGCCCTGAAAAGGTAACTCAGACCTGCCACTGCAGAGTCTGCGCTGTTTGTAACTGCCATGTCGACTTGGCAAGTGTACCCGCTTGCCAGGCCCTAACCTTCCCTTTTCTTACATGTCAGTCACCCCTAAGGTAGGCCCAAGGTACCCCTGTGGGCAGGGTGCAGTGTATATTAAAGGTAGGACATGTACTGGTGTGTGTGACATGTCCTGGTAGTGAATTACAGTGCACTTCGTTTTTAGGTCTCGCGCCTAGCGTTGCAGTGCGTAGCACTGCTCGCGCAGCGCGAGACCTCTTGTACGGGCTTCAGAAAGCTAACCACACGCTCGTGCGTGTGGTTTTGCTTTCGCCTGCTGTTATTGGCTTTCGCGTGTTTTTTTTAAATAAATACAGCACGCGATTGGGCAAAGGCGGGCGCATGTCCCGCCTTTGCTCCTCCCATTCCCACTGATGGCTAGCACACGCAGCAGCGTTCGTTCGCCTCGCTGCCGCGCTCCCTCCCCCCGCTCCTCTGTGGTGCGCGCGCCCCACTGGTTTTTCCTCTTATATTTCAAACACATGGGATTGTTTTGTCTACTGTACTTATTCCTGAGCTAATTAATATCGCATTTTGATGCCCGTTTCGTAAAGGTTTGAAAGCAGAGTTGCGGTTATCTCGGCGTGTCCGATCGGACGTTGATTGAGGTGTTTTTTAAAATGTATTTTTCTGCCTCCCCCGCAGTAAGCCAGCCCATCATGCAGTTTTGCGCCTTTGTGCTGCTCGGCTCTCCTTCCCGGGATGTGGACACCTTGCAACAGCGTAGCCTGTGTATGATTGATGCGATCCGGTAGCGGCGGGGGGCTGAGACTGCTTGCAACGAGGACGTGCGGGCATCCTGCTTTATTTCCACGTATTTTGACTTTTAAGGGGTGAATTCGTGCATGATAACGCCGAGAGGCAGAGTTCGCTGTCGATAATAACGCAAATTTTATAAACATTTTTTAATGCGGGAACACGAATAACGGGACGGCTAGCATCGATATTTAGTCAGCCAGAACAAAAGTAATAGTAACCGCCGGTAGGTGGCGTATGCCCTCGCAAGTGTCCCACAGCCCTGGCGTTTGCCTTCCATCTTCACATTCTGACACTGCGGTTACCCCCATCAGGGAAGGTTTATCAGCTGGGGGACGGAGGGGGGTGTTCTGCTGGCTCCGGGAGAGTGAGAGGAGAAGACAGGCGGGGGTGGTGCAGGGACGGTGTGGGTGGGGGCGGGGAAGAGCTGGTTCCTTGTCTATTTATAGAAAAAAAGTCAGCATAAAGCATGTGGCAGCGGGGCTCCTGCGGTCTCCGTTGAATGCTAATTCAGACTGGGCTCCCTGCATCTGCAGCTTTTAGCGCCGAGGAGCCATCTGACCGCTCTCATCTGATGCCGTCCAATTCATTTAATTAGACCGGGCGCGTCTCCGCAGCTGGGGCCATTTTTTGCGATCTGCTTTGGTGACTAATGAGTCACTTAGGTGTCTGCAGTCTCGGGAAACAAGGGCGGCGGAGGACGGATTCCTCACTGACAAAATGCCAGATAAGCCAATGTCTGACAGGTAAATAAGAGCGTGAGAGATGCAGGCATATGCGGGGTCTCAGGAGAATAGACGCAGCGAACGCAGAACTAAGGAAGAGCACCTCTCTCTCTCTCTCTCTCTCTCATCAAGTCATCCGCTTTCTCTGCCTCGGTCCCCCTTTCCCTCTCCCCTGTTTCTATGTGACTCTCTTGCCCTGTCTCTCTCGCCATCGCCCTCTTTCCTCTCTCGCCATACCCACATCTCTCTCTCGCCCCACATCGCTCATTACCACACATAGAGCAATACAAAATGTGAGCATCCAGGAACTTAGAAAGGGGATCTTTATTTAAAACGAATGAAATAAGATTTTCTGATAAGTTCAGAAGGGACGCGATACGCTCCAATTATACATACACCCCCTGAATGAATGAATGAATGAATGAATGGGTGGGTTGCTGGATAGACGGGTAGAGGATTGTATGGATGAAAACAATATTGAAGGCTAGACTAGGTGGAATGACTTATAGGTGTGTAGTTGGATTGAACAGAGAAAGAGAGAACGAAAGAGAGAGAAAGAAAGAAAAAAGAAAGTTGCTGCACTTCCAGCTACTTACTAGGGGTTTCCAACCAAACTAATTCTAACTCGTCAAAGGAGCACACCATAGTTGTAGATTAGAAAGTGATTAAGATTACAGACTCCGTAAACATTTTAATGTTAAAAGTAGCAAAACATAGTTTGTGAGTGCTATTGATCGGTTTTCGAAAAATGAAGGCTATTTTCTTACCCTGAGGTCCCCCCAGTCCTCGTCCCATCCATTACTTGTGGATATAACCATCACCCTGACCGAGATACCCTAACCCCACCCCCTCCAACTGGGAGTACATAACAAGTACTTATCCAGCATTCCGCCTGTTCTTTTTTCAATGCAATAGGTCTCGCATTTGTGAGAGTTTGAGCTATTGGCATTGTAAATGACAAGGCCTTTTATTTATGTATTTTGAAAGCCTGCAAGCGTGTGTAAATATGCACTTTGTACTTATAGTCCTTGCTTACGAAATGCACGGCTGGCAGTAAAATAGGCACAGTTACTGACAGCCTTGCTTCTCGTAAGCAACTACTACTATAAGTACAAAGTGTGTGTTTATGCACTGATTGCAGGTTTTCAAAACACATAAATAAAATGCATTGTCATTTACAGTGCCAATAGCTCAAACTCTCGCATATGCGAGACCTATTGCATTGCAAATGCTTGTTCACTATGGAAAGGCTGTCTATCCCATAGGAAAGCATGGGAGTTAATTTATAACATCTTATAAATATATCTTCCCATTGGGACCAGATAGGAAAATAAAGTTTAGTATGCCTGAACTCAGAGTCTAAAGATGCATCTTTTAGTAAAGGTGATTTTTACATTCTGTGTTTGAAAATACCACTTTTAGAAAGTAGGTATTTTCTTGCTTAGCCATCCTGTGTGCCTCTGCTAGCATGTGTATTGACTGTGTGGCTTTGGAGTGACCGGGGCTGGGGAGGAGCCAGGGTCAGGGAGGGGCTGAATAGACCTGGGCTGCATTCAGAGTAGTGGGAGGAGTTGTCACTAGCACCTGAATAGGCCTGGTCTGCATTTAGAGTGGTGGGAGGAGATTTCCCTTGCACCTGAATAGGCCCTGTCTGCCTTGGACAATGCTGTCTCCGCCTCCTGCTGGGAAGCTGGGCCAGAGAAGACCAAACTGGTTTGGACTAAGCACAGACACTCTCTGCCTGAGAGGAAAAAGGATTTTGGGCTATAAAAAGTGGGGCCCAGACCTCTAAACTTTAGAACTCTTTTGGACCAAGAAGACTGCCAAGAAGAAGAGCTGGAGAAGCTGTGAGGAGGAACTACCACTTTGCTGTGTTGGCCTGCAGTGGCTGCTTCTGTCTTGGGCCGTGAAAGGACTGGACTGAACTTTCTACAACTTCTTTCTTTGAGTATCTCCAAGGGCTTGAGGTAGAGCTTGCCCCCTATTCAAGAAGTCTCAGGAACAGCAAAGTCTTCAAGTTCTTCTGCCTTCAGCACTGGGGACTCTGTGTTTTGTGCTGCAGCAGAAGAAAAAGCAACCCGACGCCGTCTACGACACCGCTGCCGACTCTGTGTCCTGAAGGCACCGCAGAGGGCACCGCCGCAATGCCGCACCGCGACCCTGGTCTCACCGACGACGCCATCTGACGCCGCCACCGAGCCGCTGCTCGCACCGCGACCTGTGGGCACCGCACTCCGCCTCGCTTCACAACGCCGCCTTGGTATCCCCGACGCCGCCGCTTCACGCCGACATCGACGCCGCTGCTTGCACCGTGGTTCGAGGGCACCGCTTGTAAAGTTACACGACGCACTTCCCTCATCCCGCATGGCAGCCTTGGCCTACCGACGCCGGCGCCATCGACTCCAGTTCGTCAGCCGACGACAGCGCTGCTGCTTGCACCGTGACCTGCAAGCACCACATCACTTCGCACCGCGACCCTGGTCTCACCGACGACGCCATCTGATGCCGCCATCAAGCCGCTGCTCACACCGCAACCTGAGGCATCGCACACCGCACTGCTGCATTTCACCCTGCAGCACCCGACGCCCGCCGATGCCATCGCTCCTGACTTCAACCGCGAGGAGTTCGATCAGCAACGCGTGTGACTTCGAGGGCCCGACGACTCCTGCACCGACCTCCGGAACCGACGCCTGCGGAGGCCGTGCTTTCGGAACTCAACGAGAGGTCGCAGACGCCCTGCATTTCTAAAGGTACTGTTTTGCGGGTCTCCCCGACACCATAGCTGACCCGCGACGCCGCGGTCAGCCAGAACTGTTTGGATTTGTTTGTTCACGATGTCGTGATAGCCCCAGACGGAGCTATCAACTTCAAGGAACTTTATTTCAAGGTTATTTTGATAACTGAAGATTTCTATGTACTGTATTGTGGATTTTTATCGTTTTTGGTCTTGTCTTAAGTATATAAAAATATTGGATATTTTTCTAAACTGGTGTGGTGTCCTTTTGTAGTGCTTACACTGTATTACTGTTGGTTATGTGCAAATGCTTTACACACTGCCTCCAAGATAAGCCTGACTGCTCGTGCCAAGCTACCAAGGGGGTGAGCAGGGGTTATTTTAGGAGTGTAACTCCCTTATCCTGACTAGAAGGAAGGGTCCCTACTTGGACAAGGTGCAAACCATTGCCAACTAGAGACCCCCATTTCTAACAACTTGTTACTGCTCTTTTGGGCAAGTGCTGTGCACATTTTAAAGTGGGCTCTCTGATATGTCTTAAAGTTATCTGTCAGGAGATTTTTCCATTGCAACCGAATATGCTTCTCTAACGTATCAGGAGGATACCTAGTGAGTTAAGCATTCACTTTTGTGATTCCTATGTAAACTACAAGTAATTGGTTCTAATACTGACAGAACCATCTTAAGCTTTTTGTTCTACCAAGGCTTGCAAGTGTACAGTAAACTTAGGTAATACCATTTGTAATTTACAACACTACAAAACAATGTAAAGGTGGTAGCAGCCGCTCAATTAAAATATATCTTATTATTGTTATTAAGAAAGTGGAGGCTTTGCAGGCTGGTACCTATTTTTAATCCTCTTTGAAGCACTCCAAAGGTATCAGGACTGTGTTTAATTATGGCTATGATATAGAAGTGGGTGTATTTTTTGTTGACCTGGATTTTAATTGTCTAAGGACTAAAGTGGCAACTTCAAAAGTATCTTTTATGGCTCATCATTGACTCTGAGGCTAGAAAAAATATTTTGTCTTGAAGATCTTGCCTTTGCATTTGGTGAAGCAACAGACAGCTGTCTCAGTTCACTTGGGCTACTCAGATGGCATATACATCACAATGGTTTGCCACATTTGGCTGGCATTTTCATTTATTTCGTAGTCTTTTTGTGCTGAGTGCAAGACAAGCTGGGGCAGATTACAGAACACACCTTCTGTGAAACAGTTTAATTTGTGTTTTATGTGTAAAACATAAACTCTTTTATTTTAGAGCCTTTTCCCCTACCGTTGGGACTAAATGCAAGGTAACATTGTTGCCTCTCAAGCCTAAGTTTTCACACATCCTGCTGAAGGCCTTTTTTATTAAAATGGTCGAAATGCTTGGAGATTTTATTTTCTCTCCATGAGCCCTGACCTTTCTGAATGGGTCTCATTTACATAGTACGTAAACAGACGACATCGATGTGAATGATACCCCACTGTATATGGCAGCCGAGCCCTTTCTATATTCTGTAGAATCTTTAAGGCTGAGGAATATTATGAGGGACTATTTGTTAATTGCATAATGCTTCTACATATTCCCTTGTGCAATATAATTTATTTCAAGAAAACATTCTCACTGTCCAAACGATACCTCACAATCCTTGTATAAAGGCACTATTCTCTCATACGAAGAATATTGACTTTGTTCGTCTTTGTTCTTTTCACACTACCCTTGTTAATACACAAATATGTGTCATGAAAATGAAAACTCACTGTGATAAGGAAATAAGGACTAAGTTTTGCTTAAACACCATGTATTTTTTAATTTTAGAAAAATTGAGATTTATATATATATATATATATTTACAATCAATTAATTTATGGACAGGCCGTTCAAAGTGATAATACACAATAGACATAAATAAATGACATTTGAAGTAAACTATTTGATTGTGCTTCTTTCAGGTCCACCCTACTTTTATGTGTAATCTTCAGACACTTTAGTTTCCAAAACTGCCTGCGTTACCTTGTTATAGACAATTGTTCAGTAGCGTTACACAACTCCATAGTCCTGTATGGCATTTGCCGCTTTTAGATAGAATATTTATTTTGCTAGGTTTGATGATATTGATTAAAACAACCTTTGAAGATCCAAAGTATGCCTTTCATGATCAAGGTCCATTTGTTATGGAGACGTTTTTGCAGCTCAAGGCTACTCCCAGTCAACTTCTCCACTCCTGTCGGATCCTGTGCTGGGGGGCCACAGAGCAGAGCTACTGGGCCCCAACCACGGTGGAGGTCGTTTGCCACTGGCATCTTGGGGTCCATCTGACCATGGCTCTGCAAACTGAGTCCAGTACAACCCTTTACACACTTGACTCTCAGGGTAGAAAGAGTGAAGACACAAACTTCTTAAGACGTATTGTGATGGGTAAGAGCTCAGAACTCAAAAGTCAAACAACAGACACAATAACATGATGTCCTGCCCAATGCTTATCATTATGAAAAGTAATTAAATGCAACAAAACCGAATTAGCACATCACAGAGGTTAGGCCTAAGTTGTGCCTTAACAGTCAAACACTGCACTCCCTCCTCATTCGTGTAACCAATTTCTTTCAAGCTGCGATTATGAACCCGCTATTTCTGTCTTCTCTCTTTTGTGAGCATAGGCAGGGATTAGGCTCATGTGCATAGAGCTCATTAGGTGAATTTGGTAACCCAGTACAAGGTCTTTAGTAGCTTTTAGGCATAAAATCTCAAGAAGAGGCAGCCGATCTTACCTACGCACCCTTTTCACCCCTAGACACACTTAACCTGTTGATGATAGGGGCTTTGCAGCTGGCATTGGTGGAACCCCTGCCCTCTCAGGATGGACTCCTTCCTTGCAGGTTACCACAGCAGCTGCTGCACGCAGGGCGTTCTTCAAAGCTGGGCTCAGGGAGTCAACTTTACCCTGCAGCACCAGTCCCCTGCAGCATCTGCCTCTCAAGGTCCGCTGTAGACTGGCACTCAGCTTATGAGTGTTGTGGCCTCCTGGTCCAGCCTTCTGATGGCATTGGGGGCAGTTTCAGCCTTCAGGCCATTTAGGGGCTTCCCACCGGCAACTATTCACTCTTCTCCTCGTTGATGGCAACAGCACCAGTCTCTTGGGCCGCTGTAGCCTTCTGGTTGACCCAAACCGTAAGCTCTAAAACCGTCTTCAAGAATTGCATAGAGAGACTTGGGTGGCTCCATCACAGCACTGGATTGCTCTCTTTGGGTCGCCCACTTCATCTGTGTGCTTTACATGCCGAGAACTTGCTTTTCTTCCTGCAGGGCACACCCATTTCCTCTCTCAAAAGGTACGCAGGCTTCTAAGTACTTTAGGCAGATTTCTAGGTTCTTGGGCAGATCGTCAGTTCTTCATGCTGAGCGCGTTGACTTCAGATGATTTCCCCTCACCTCTGACAGTCTGGATGTCAGTCAGGCACCAACCCTGGTTACACAGTGGTTTCTTTGAGGACCCTAAGGAGAAATCCCTTCCTTAGTCAAGTCTTTATCCATGGTCTCATGCTTCAGAACCGTTTTGTGTTGGTTTCATTTCCAATATCATTCACATGTAGCTACCCAGACACAGTCCTTTTGTAAAGTGATGCTTCTCACAGCAAGTAGCACTGGCTCTGACTATATGCAGGAGTACCCACAGCAGGGGCACAATGAAGTGTTAGTTATGTACCCGACTGTCATCAGCTTTGCTGAAGCAGTAATCAGTGGCATACAAAGGGGAGGCCCGGCCTTGAAACTTCTTCACCTTGAACAAAAGAAACTGAAGTCTCACCCCTATCCTCAGCCAAATGTCTTTGCTAAGGAAGACTTAATCAGCAGCCCCTTGCTAACAAAGTCTCCATGGAATTTCTAAATGTTGCCCTTTTTCTTCGTTTTCCACACATCAGTGTCTGGATCTCCACCTTTCAGCTAGAGGAATGCAGGCAATACATTTCCACTGTATGGGGAAGCTATCTTCATCCTCCCATCTTGTGCCATGCTAACCCAGAGGCTTTCCAAATGGATCCCACTGTCTTCAGCACTTGGACACAAACACACACAGTGTCCTGCTACCATTCATGTATAATAGGCTCATTGTACATGTACACCAATCAGCATACACACAGGATGTCAAGGCAAGGTTCTGGGTCCTCTCATAAGAGCAGAATTTTACACAACAGGGGTCAGTAGGCTATGTATTCTCTGATGTAGAGAAAAGGGTCTGGTCAAATTACAGATTCACAAAACACTGTATGCTGCTACCACCACTTTATGTAAACACCCAGGACAGGGACAGTAATCCACTGTCTACCATGAGGGTAAGCTTGGTGCGCCCCTCCATGTTGCGGGCAGTCCTGGACCTCACATTGTCAGGGACAGACCTAGATCTCTGCGCACACCCTGGGTTAGCATGGCGCCAGGATATCATGTCAAGCTTGGCATATAAAAGATCTAGGGTGTCTTGTGCTATCAGCCCTGTCTTAAGTTTTTCCTGTCCAGAACTTGCTGCATGTATATTGTTTCATGGCAATCAGGGCATTGTCCTTCCACCTCCCTTTGCAGAGTGTATTTGCTTGACTTAAGGGAAGGTTCTTAGTCTGTTATTCACTTTGCAAGGCGTTTGGAGTGGTTATAAAAAATCCATAGCTATTGAATGTGATTGGTTATTAACGCAGCCTATAAATCAGTAGTTAAGGAATTGCTCCAAGTTACATTACAAGTGGCATTGGTGACCTTCTGAATGAAGCTTCAAGATGCCTTCCTCTCTAAAATCTAAAAGGATACCTGTGCACCCTCCAGTACCTTCATACAGCTTTTGTTTGGGGGGGGGGGTTCACTTTCTTATGATTTAATTTTTATTGGGTGTTTGGTATCACACTTTGATCTGCTCACAGCTGTTGCTGCATTGTGAGGACTTGTTTATTTTATTCGGTGTTTGATGAGCAGAAGGGGAGGCAGAAGGGTGTTATAAGGGAGGACCTGTATTGCCCAAGAGATGCCTGCGGTATGCATCAAGATGGACTAGACTCCGTATCTAGTTCTCCTGGACAGCTGCTTCCCACCTCTCACTTAGACTCCCATTCCCTCGCTGCTTCTGAGCTTTTTCATGGCTCTTTCATTTCTACCCTCTGGCACTTTCACTTCTTGTGCACTCTGTTATCTCTTCGGTGCCATGTGGGTGAGATGACAGTAAGTACCTTGAAATCACATTGATTGCCAAGAACCCCAAAGGTAACCAGGCTCTGCTTTCATGCAAAGCTGGCTGAGCCGGTCTCTATCACACGGTGATAGACCTTCATAGCCAGTTTGTGTTTTTTAAATATTTCTTTTTCTTTCATTTTCTAATTTTCAGTCGGTTTTTAAGTTGACTGAGCACCCAGTGAGCCCTTCTTTTCTTTGTTTTCCATCTTTTGTTTGCTTTGATCTGGCCATTAGCCACTCATTGTTTTACCAACCTTAGCACTTGAAAGCACAAATTAGTGAACGGCTGAGTCTCTAATAAAAACCTAAACCTAAAAGCTGTGATTAGTTGATAATTGTATCACTGAGCTCCATATTCTGGTTTACTCGAATTATGGGATGGTAAAACCTCACTGGGTACCGATATCACACTTTACGTTTAGTCCTTTAAGGGGTTTTCCTTCCGATCGTGAGCTCTATAGGAAGGAATGGGGGATAATGCGTGGGTTCACTATATATGTGTGGTAAAGCAGCATGCTTTTCTGCTTTCTGACCAGGAGGTATGTGGAGGCATGTGCAAGGGGGAGAAACACTGGGTCTAAGGTTGAATTTGACAAATTTCACTCAACTCATTGTTGGACTGCTAGAAATGTCACAGTATATGTTTTCAGGATTTTGAGTTTTCACCTCTGTGAACATAACAATCATGCTTGTTCAGTGAGAGCCGTCTGTGAAATAAATTGAGATTCTGAGGGTGGTCCTGAAGTCAGCAGGGGCACACAAAGTGCACCCCCTCTTTTATGGAGTGTTTTCTGCCCTCCCAGGCTAAAGGGGAACTGGCACTAGTGTCGCAATATATTTATAGTAGAAGAGACAGGCACTTTTTACTGGTCTCCTTCAAGAGAGAGACACTTACCTCTTTTGTTAAAAGGATTCCCCATTCCGAGTCCTCTGATCCATCAATGCTATACATTGGTGAGAAGTAGGGCGGATCTTGTGGAAAGCCACAGTCCTGGGCTGGTAGTGATGTGGCTTCTTGACTCCACCAGTGGCAGGAGCGATCTTGCGGGCAGCCTTGGTAGCCAGCTGTTTGTGAGGCGCTTTCCCTTTGGTGGACTTGCGGGCTGTCTAATTAGTATGGGCTATAGCGAAAGCGCAGGCTGTTTCTGTACGACCTACAAGATAGAAGTACATGTTTACTTTGTGCGGAGGAGGCTGTGTAGGTGTTGGGTCATTGTGTTGTGCTTCATTGTATGGGGACAGGAAACCATCTCAGAACTCCTGTGGGAGGATAGCTGCAAAATGGAGACTAAAATTGACTCTGGTCAGATGCATTGTTGATTGAGCAAAGGCCTTGATAGATTTCTCACCCTCATCTTTTAAGTGAGCTGGTTCCCAGTAGCTGGCGGGTTCAGGGGTGACCTCCCTTTGAAGTGCAAGGACAGCCCTGAAATCTTCCACCTTCTTCGTCCCGGAAAGTGTAATTGTAGACAGATTTGTGTAGTTACTGGGTGGGAATGCCTCTCCCTCTTTTGTGCATTTGTTCCCATCTCCAATAAGGGCACAGTCAGTTCCCGTCCTCTCCTTCTTATTCTGCAGATCAAAAGACTGTGACTGGGACAGACTGTAGAAACTACACAATAGCCCAAAAACAGAGGTATCCAAAAGTGATAGAAGTTCTTGAATCCACATATGGTTGTGCCAGCCACGGATTAATATTGAGTAGAAATGTTATGTTATGTTATCTGAGTTTTTATAGCGTTCTTATCACCCATGAAGGTATCCAGGTGCTTTGTAGCTGGTGTGTGTGGCTAGCCATGGAGGGTTTACTCAAAGAGCCAGGTCTTCTGCTTCTTGTGGAAGTCAAGAAGAGAGGATGAGGCTCTGATGTGTTGTGGGAGGTCATTCCAGGCTTTAGGAGGCAGGTATGAGAAGGTGCGACTCCTTGCTCTGCTTTTGTGTATGTGGCGTGTGCTAGCGAGAGTCCAGCAGAGCTAAAGTGGCTGGAAGGTTGGTGGAAATGAATGTAGCTTATTCATTCATGTTACTTTATTTCGACCAGAAGACCATAAAAGTACAATACATCAACATCAAACATGCGTACAGTCATCTCATTTAAAAAAAACTAACAAATAAATACTAAACAAAACGAATGTAGCTATCCAGGTATGCAGGGCCTGTGTTATGGAGTGCTTTGTAGTTGTGGGTGAGGAAATCGCACACTACACTCTACACATCTGTGTGTGTGTATATAGATATATATATGTGTG
Organism: Calotriton arnoldi; assembly: GCA_963921515.1. Taxonomy (NCBI): domain Eukaryota; kingdom Metazoa; phylum Chordata; class Amphibia; order Caudata; family Salamandridae; genus Calotriton; species Calotriton arnoldi. Next base: position 850,937 of record CAWUFW010002529.1, on the reverse strand, counting down.
CATGTGTGTGTATATATATATTGTGTATGTATTTACATATATACGCACAAATATACATATACTATGGAGTGTGTGCGCTTGTATATCGGGAGCCAGTGCAGTTTCCTAATGTGTGGTCTGATGTGGGATAGGCGCGGGAGGTTGAGGACTAGTTTAACTGCTGCATTTTGGATGGTCTGCAGTCTTCTTGTGAGCTGATTGGTTATCCTTGGGCATAGGCTTTTCCCATAGTCTTGCCTGCTGGTGATGAGAGTTTGGGTAATCGTTTTCCTGTGTTTTTTACCGGTAGCCCCTTAAAGGTTTTCTTTAGCAGTCTTGTGTGTTAAAGCAAGCAGGATGAGGCTACTGAGTTGACTTGGGCAGCTATGTCCAGTATGTTGTCTATGATGATGCCAAGACTTCTCGCTTGCGAGCTAGGCATGGGGATCAGTCAAGGTCTGTGGGGCCACCAAGTGGAGCCCCATGGCGAGGCATTTTTCTGGTGACCACCACTTCGGTCTTGTCCGAGTTGAGTTTGAGGCAGTTGGATTTCATCCAGGTGGCCACTTCGGACATTGGAGAGAGGATGTGGCCTAACGGTTACGGCGGTCGATTTCAAATCTGGGGAACCGGGTTCGAATCTCGGCAATGGCGCTCAACATCCTGTGATTATGGGCAAATCACTTAATTTCCCTGTGCCTAACAAAAATGAATGTGTCCTTGTGTAACGCAGCTGGTGCTCATCATGTAAAGCGCTCTGATACCTTCGGGTCAAGTTTGCGCTATATATATATATATATATATATAAAGAACTTAGACGCGCCAATTCTACGTCTATAAAGAAAAGCACTCACAAGGTATCCGGTGTACAAAGTGCTTTATTCTGCAGACCCCCTACCCCCTGACAGACGCGTTTCGCCTTGCGGCTTTGTCCAAAAAAAAAAAATATATATATAATGCATGTGATTAACCTGCTCCTGGTGTTGCTTGTTTTGTCTGAGAGGGACAATATCAGGTGTGTGTCGTCAGCGTATGTGAGGGTGTTCTTGTTGCAAATGTGTATGATGTCGGCCAGTGGAGTCATGTAGATGTTGAAGAGTCTCGGGTTGAGCAAGGAGCTCTGTGGGACTCTGCAGATGAGTTCCAGTGCATCGGGGGGGGGCATGTTGATGGTTTGGGTTATTTTGGTGAGCAAGGAGAAGATCCTCTCGAGGGTGTGCCCCTGGATGCCTTCTTTCGAAAGTCGTTGGATCAGAATGGGATGGGAGACTATGTCGAAGGCTGCTGATAGGTCTAGGAGGATGAGAGCTGCGGTTCTCCCCTGTCGAGGATCATTCTGATGTCATCTGTTGCTATGAGAGTGGTTTCTGTGCTGTTATTGAGTCTAAATCCTGATTGTGATGCGTTGAGAAGCTGGTAAGGTGGTCGGCGAGATGCTTGTTGATAGCTTTTCCAAGATGTTGGCTGTGTAAGGGATTTATATCAGTAATTGGCTAGTTTCATCAGGTCGGCCAATGGTTTCTTTAGGAGGGCATTGAGGGATGCATGTTTCCATGATTTCAGAAAAGTGGCTGTGCTCATGGGCTGCCGGGTGAAGTTGCTATAGATGGTTGTGATCTTGATACAAAAGAAGTTTTAAAGGTGATGGAATGGATCTTGGGTTGGGCCAATGTTGCCGGTGGTAGCTGTGGGTGTGATGAAATCCTTGATGATTGCGAAAAATTATTTTCAGCTACTGGACCTGGTGTTTATTATTTGAGCTAGGGCCTTCCTCTTAGTTTCTTGGTTAGCTGTGATGGTACCTTCTCTGGGTGGTTTTGAAAGCATCTTTTTCTACTTCTCCTTGGCTGTTTCTCCATTTCCGTTTCAGTTGTTTGTAGTGATGTGTGGTCACTCTGAGGGCTACCATGTACCAACTGGCTTGCGTTGGTATTTGCTGTGTATCTTGGTATCTTCGTGGGCAGCTTATCGGTGCAGTTGGTGATCCGCTTTTTTTAATTTTCGATGTCGCATGCAGGAGGTATGTAGGTACCAGTTTGTTTTCGTGGAGGGCAGATGTTCAATCTTTTAATGCAGGATTGTTCCAGTGCGGGCGTGCTGGGCATGCTTTGGATGTTCTTCTGCGCTGATGGATGTTGATAGTGAAATTGACTATGGCGTGGTTGATGCATGTGATGGGTCTGGGTAATACGGGTAGAAATCGCTGATCAGTGTGCCAGGATAGTGTTTGCCATTACGCAAAGCCCAAAGGAGTGTGCCTGAGTTTTCTGTTGTCCCCAAGGGAAGGAGTATGAGACTGCTAGCCTGCTTGCCAAGTCTAGGACAGAGTTTGGGATCCTGAACTGTGCTAGAAGTGGCTCTTTTTTCTACTGTGAAATGGGTTCATGTGATTGAATGACGTCCCCCAGCAGGGGGACTGGCTGTCCTGAAGAGAAGAACCAATCCCAGTGACCTGCTGTCTGAGAAAGCTGTGAAGAGGAATTTAAGAACCAACTCTACACTAATGATGAGAAGTACTGGGGGAGGATCAGCCCTACATGGCACTGTGGAGTGTGTCCCCACTGTCCCTGAAAACCCTGAGTGAGTCTGATTGGCCCTCCTCCCTGGCATGGGATTTTTCAGTGGGATTGCCAGCATGACCTAGTCTCCTAAATCCTGCAAGCCACATCAAAATGTTTCCAACGATTGCAGATTTATTCCATATGAGTGTAACTTCATAAAAACAGAATTGCGGTTGCACAGTCAAAGGTTCTAAGCCCTTTTGTAGTTTTGCTACGTTAAATTCTTCCACAATGCCCAGTGGTCTCAATGCATACTGTGTGCTTCACAACTTGTCTCACTTCACTGCTGGGCCAGAGAATCCTGGTGCACAGGCTCCAGCAGCCATCTCTTATTCCCCATTAAGGTTTGCTACTAGACTGAGATCAACTTGTGCCAGGATAGATTCTTCATTTTGTTTGGCTAGGAACTCTGGGTGAAGGAAATGGCACCAGAGTCAACAGAGAGCGGTGGCACAGCCCTAACGTACCAGCAGGGGTGGCAGTGACAAAAACATGTCTTCTCCCCCCAGCGCATCATCGCCTGTCATCGATTATGACTGCCCACAGTGTGTCTGCTCCTTTTCTGCTGAATGCATGTGCACTCAGCGGATGGGAACCCCTGGCGAGGCTTGCAAACCTCAGGACGAGCTTCAGCAAAGACTCTGCTGCTCAAAGGCAAATTCTATTTTGAAAACAAAACGAAATGCTCAAGGAAGCATCCCGAAGGCAGCTGACTCTCTTGGGGATACATGTTATAAAAATGGTTGGAGATGGCCTCATTTTAGGCCAACCTGTTGTGAAAGTCCAACTAGTGACAAACCCTCTGTCAAAGTCAGTATTCTGAAATAGCGTACTGTGAACAGCCTTTTAACTACCTAATTTCTTGTTGGTTTTCCATGTCCATTGATGTTTTTCTCATTAGCTGTGGGTAAAGTACTTTTTCTTTTTAAGGCAAAATACTGGCTGTACATCGATGTACATACTGTTAATGCATTGTGCTGAGTTGTGAGTATTTAGCCTATACCACCAACCTAAGTCTTGGGCTTCTCGTCCTTGCTACCTTGAGGATCAGGTTTTAAAGGGGTGGGGGATTTGGTGGAGGGGCCTTGCTGTTCAGTTTTTGGTTTAGTACCGAGATGACCACAGAATCCCAGTGATATAAGTCTTCAATTAGCAAATTGAACACCAATAATCCCGGTTTACCCTCGGGCCCCGGAACCAGTTCTCACCATTTGCATCTGGTTTGAGATTTACTGAGGAACTCAGAAAGAATTTAACATGTCCTAACCGTGCTCATCCACAGCCTGTTTGTTCCCCCATCCTCCTCATCTGCAGGCGGTCAGGGCCGTCATCTGTTTATATTACCTCTTGCATACTGAATGGGCGAAAATATTCTCGTATGAAATAGAAGCGAAGGGCTTAAAATATTGTGGCCATTTAAAAGGATTATGAGTGGTTGGCTGTCTCCTGGCTCTGGACTCATCTCATTGGCCAAGAACAGTCATCAGTCATAAATAAGGACTATTAGTACATGGCATAAAGAAGATTACTGGTGAGTAATAGGACCTTTCATTGAGTCTTTAGAGGGGAGTTTTTAAAAGAAGCATTGTGTAGCGGTGACTGGCATTTTGTGATAAGCAGTGATTTGAAGACTAGTAGTCTTTTTCCATCACTGGATTTGTAGCTAAAAGAGCATCCCTCACCGGTCCCCTTACACCACGCAACATGTGATCTCAGACATTTAACTCCTGTATTAAACAATACCAGTGACAGTGGCCAGAACACATTTTTTTATTGATTGGCGCCTGAGCCCCTCAGTCTAAATGGGTCCACAGTGATCCTCTTAAGAGGATTTACAAATAGATTTCCCCAGTATGAGGTACTATATAAATCTAGTTCTATAATTTAATTTACAGTCACGAACTTCCCTGGTTAATCCGGATGCATCAACGACATCGATTTTCACAGATTGCACTTCATTGTGTGAATTGGACAGCGCCCACAGAGTGGCAAAAAAGAGCACGACATTTGTCAAAAGATGTGTTGTCAAGAGGCAGAGCACTGAATTGATGCGACAAAGGCCATTTTATCCTTGTTAAAAGTGTAAACGGACATGTAACGTACGCCCTTCACATTTTACCTTACCTATGCAAGACTTTGATGTTCCGTTAAGTTGCATCCCCCATATACAGTCCATACACTCGTTCTGAGGGTGCCATAGCCTAATAGTGTCAGAGATTCCAAAGCACACTGAAATCTTACTCATGCATGAGGCGCTCTAAAAATAAATTAAAATATTAATGTATTCACCTCTCCTCTCATTGTAGTGTGCTGGCGCTTTGTAAACAATGTAACTGAACGGCCGATGGGACGAGTAAACTTGAAGGTGAAAATGGCTCAGTAGTCGTGGCGCTATAACATTACACAGGTCACACTGTCAGAGGGTTTTTACTTTGCATTCCGGGGCCTTTGAGTCCTGGGCTTAAGTGGAAAAATCAACACCTCTAATAAGGCAAGAGAAAACAAACACAAAGGAAATACTTATTCACACCTGACGTGGTACAGGGTAAGAGCTCTGAGCTGTATCTCACTATCTGAAAGAGACACGTTAGTGATAGATTCCTTACCTTAGAATATCCCCAGTCTGACGCCTGCGGATATTCTAAGGTAAGGAATCTATCACTAACTAATGTCTCTTACAGATATATCGTTACACAAGTAAGTAACTTGTGCGTCGAGGCACTGCAGATACCGAAAACCTCAAGAGGTTGAACTCAGTGCAAAAAGTACTTCCAAAGAGTGTTGCAGTCCTCACGCTTTCCCTCGTCGGCCACTCGCATCAATCAAGAAAGAACTGTGTTAGAAATGTACATATGATTCAGAACGTCAACACGTTAAACCTCACATATGGTGTAACAACAAGTGTAGTGTCAAACGATCACATAATCGGACCGGTTTACTCCATTCCTGAGCTGTTCCAAGGCTTGTAATGTTAATAGTCACAAGGCCTTTTCGTTATGATTTCACCTCACTGCTCCAATTTTGCCCATTGTGTCCTAGTTTTGGTTAAATGCCTTTTTAAACAAATACACAGCATGGCATACATTATTTATACAGCTGTACAGTGTAATATACTATTTATATCCATTGTTGAAGGAGAAGAGCGGTGTAATTAAGCCACATTCGAGTCAAGGCGTTGCCTCCCATGGGTCACAGCCCTTCCCCACACTTAACGGTAATAAATCGCACACTAGACTCCACACATCTGTGTGTATATATATATATGTGTATGTATTTACATATATACGCACAAATATACATATATTTTAGTTCATTTGGAATATATATATATATATATATATATATATTTGTAACCCTCCAATCATCCGTCTTCCAATTTTGATTTCACTCTAAATTATTACTTTCATGTTAGATATATTTCATAGAATACACATATCAAAAGAAAGATCAGACTTGCGCAACCACAGGGAAAGCAAGTCTAATTGAATTTTAAATATATTCTCCCTTCCCATAAGTACCTACTTCCTGTGAATGGTTCCCACAACACAACTTAACATGACTTTTCATATTGCATGCACTATTTGTCATTATATTTGTCTTAAATATAGTGCAGGGCATGTGATCTTTAATTCAGAGTAATTCACCCTGTTGACATCCGGATATGTATTGAAAAGAAGTTGTGTGTTTATTTGAATATTGCTGCCCTGTAATTCTGGTGACTAGCTTTTCGATGTCGGAGACACCAGCATCTTCATTTAAGATGGATGTTTTCTTTTCCGACCTTACTTTCCTAGATGAGATTCGAAGCAGATGTTATAAATCTTACATTATTACACGGATACAGTTTTTGCTGTAGATCTAGTACCTTACACATATGCTTAATTATTGTTATAGCATGCTATAATATTTTATAGTCTGACATACATCATGAGGCTCCTTAGCATTGTACTAAGTAAAAGGCTCCTCACATTAAAACTACAATGAAGATCCCTAGGTTTAGGAAGCCCAAACACTTATATCGTACAAATAACCTAACATTTGTAGCCTTGCCAAAAATATCCCTGTGTCGGTACAATTGATGTGGTGCGCCTGTAGACCATGAATGTGAGCGCCTGTATCCTTTTTCTAGGATGCACAATAATTCAAAAGCACTTCGATGGCATAGGGCACAGTGACATCCAAAGTCCCCAGTAAGCCTGATATATTTCTGTATACCTGGGGTGGGTTCTACTTGGGGTGTACAGTTTCCTCCGGCTATTGGAGGATATTTCGTTCCCTCCAAACTCTAAATGAGGCTCTAAGTCACTGCAGATGTCTCTGTCATACAATATCCCTTGTCTCAAAAGCTGTGAAACTAAAATAGTTCACATCTGATAACAGACTGTATGATTTAAGGCCAGTGTACATTTAGCATATGATTTCATTTATCAAATCTGAGATCCAATTGATTAATTAAGTTAAAAGTTATCTGAAGGAGGGTAGGCCTTTAGCCAAAGCTGTCACTTATTCAGTGCATAAATTCAGTGAAAGGGGAGAAACTGAGGGGATAAGGCTGCAATTCTTTCACCACAGGGACAGTGTTTTGGACGAACTTTAGATGGTGGATTCTGCTTCTTTATTAGGGATTCCTCCATAAATTGGAGGATTTTCAATACCCTCCAAACTCTAAATGAGACTCTTAATGCAGTTCTGTATCTCACACCTTCCACACCTCTTCACTGCTTTTCGCTTGAGACCTGGTATTTACTTACAACTCTGAATGTCATTGTGGAAGACAGCTGGCAAGCATGGGCTTTAAAAGGAACACACACAATGGCCAGGAAAGGATATAGAGTTGTGCGTACTGTCTAGGCATTTCTGTCTAGATGAACTTGTTCGCACTTGGCTCCTTTGAAGAGAAAGATGTGGCAGTTACAACTGTCTCTACTGCTTGCCAGCCATCCCTAGATTGTGCTTGCAAAAGGTGCTGTAAGGCTAAGGAGAGCTTCTTCAACCCAAAGATGACTCTGGACACTTTTAATTTTACCTCACAAAGGTCAGTGGGAAAATGTAGGCACCACTAGGCCACAGGAACTACATCACAGTGATCAAACATGAGAGTGGGGTCTATGGCGATCTTTTAGATTGATTTAGTGTCAACCACTAATAGCATGGCAATCCCCTCTTTCAAAAAACGTTGTTTTCTCACTGACTCTTCAGAACATATTTGAAACCACAGAAGAACAAGATGTCTCTTTCTGCCTGCTGCAAGAAGATTTGCTCTGAGCTAGTTAACATGGATATTTGGACCAGCATCTGTTAGAAAGTCTGCCAACTAAAGGAGCCTGCTTCAGTGAGCTGTTAACCGACTGTATATCTTACAAGGTCCTGGACCTAGAGGGTGGTACTAACTATATAAATCTTAAACTAAGAACTGGATGCGCAAAAACAATAGCAAAGAACTGCATCAACATTTGGGTTTTGGAATGCTCCCATTCCCAATTTAAGATCACATCCTCCATTTTCAAACATGAAGCTTCCTCAGAAGTCTGTTCCAGTGTGGCTCGACCTTTTCAAGTAATTCAAGTTCTTATAATACTTCTAAGTCTTGCACATGTAGGTACGCCAAATTTCTGGGCTTGTCTCAGATGAGCATTTCTGACCAAGTTTCCTTTTAAGGTATAGCTGATCACCGTAGAGCCACACAAGATTTGGGGATCAAAGCATAGACACCCGCACTAGTCTTAACGTCCCAATAGATTATATAGGCTAGAAACAAGGTGCAAAGGGCTTAGGACACAATCCCCTAGGTCCCAAATCGAGTGACCAGAAGAAACCTACCCGTCACTCTAATAAATGCAATTAAAACAGCCCAGCACACTTTCAAATATTGAATGTATTATACATGCAGTAGTATAAATTTCCAACAAACTGTTGTTTTCCCAAAACGAAGAAAAAAGCAATGTAATCATATGATGATGAAATTCATTCTTTATTCATGTTCTTTTTTTATAAAACTTGCAACCGCCAACGCGTTTCGTCCTCAATCGGACTTCTTCAGGGCTACAAAAGTACAAAAATACACACTATTTACAATATTAAACACACACATTTAAAAAATTAAAAACCAGATAAATTTTAAAACAAAGTCATTTCTTCACTAATCATCATTATAATGGGAAAACACTTTTTCATACAGTGCGTACAAAGATCACATATATTCCAAGTACCCTGTACATCTACCAATAAGAGGAGGAGCCACCTCATATACAAATAGTCATCATTTCTTTTTCCATATTAGCTTTCCAGGAATTAAATCCTTCGTAATTTCATTAAATATTGAGAATAGCCTTATGCCAAAACAACGCTCAGATATATAGTTTCTTCAGACAATGCATAATGTACAAATATACACATACCTTAGAATATAAAATGTGCTCATTCATATAGCTTCTATCAATATGTTAGACCAATCGGTTTGAGAATGCGTTTGTCCCCACAGACATATTATATCAGCTCAAGGGCTCATCGATAACGGTGTATCCTAAGAAAGAGTACACAGACAAGCCATATAAGAACTCAGGCAAACGATAAAGCACTGGCAATATATTCTATTTCATTTATGCTGCTAGTGGCTTAGATTTTCAATTTGTCTAAAAGAACACCTTTTAGCCATTCTTCCTCATATGATAAGCATAGCGCATCAGCGTCTTAAGCCTATAATCCTCAATTTACCCTGAACCTCTCTACGGTGTTCAGAGAGAAGAATCATAGACGCAAGTCTTTAGATTTCAATTTGGCCTTAACCATATTATGACAACCATCTTGGTACATGTCAAATTTAAGCGATAAACAAAACACACAAAACAAGTTGTGTGTAAAAGAATACGCGCTAATATCATGACGTTTGTTAACAGTTAACAATTTTAAAAAGCATTGCGAGAACCCTTAATTCTAGCCTACATTATAGCCCACAATCTACATAATCTAAGTAGCACAGCGTACTCACAGTCAATATCACACCCGTCTCCATGCGGTCATCTTGTTCGGTAAAGAATCTCAAGAATTACACAACACTATGCTCTTTTATACACTAAGCTAAGTAGTTAATTAGCTAATTAGTGAAATTACACCTGCATCTCTATGTGAAAGTCGCGCCAAAAAAAAAACAAAAAACAAGGTAAATAATGAATTTAGAAAAAGGGGAAGCCATCTTAGAATGGACTAAATGTCCCAAGAATGATTATTTAAATCTCAATATACGTACTATACACGACACGTTTGCACGTATATTCAAATATTAATAATTTATTTCCTAACATATCAATTTTATTATTAATCTGAGTGGTAACATAAGAATACAGTTACCACCAAGAATCGCTCCCAAAATGACATAAGAAGTCATCACATTGGGCGCCATCTTAGAGTGGATTATTTAGCCTAAAAATAAGCATTCCCATCGCTCAATATAAACATCACATTGAGCGCCATCTTAAAATGGTTTATTAGACCGAAGGTAAGCATTCCCATCGTTCGATATACATGCTGAGCATGATGACAAAAGGCATCACAATGGGTGCCATCTTAGAGTGGGTTTTAAGCCTAAAATAAGCATTACCATCACTCGATATAGGCATCACTTTGGGCGCCATCTTAAAGTGGAGTATTCGGCCAAGGTAAACGTTCCTTCGTTCGATATACATGCTAAGCATGACTTCAAGAGGGCATCACACTGGGTGCCATCTTAGAGTGGGTTATTAAGCCTAAAAATAAGCATTACCATCACTAGATATAGGCATCACTTTGGGCGCCATCTTAAAGTGGGGTATTAAACTGAAAACAAGCGTTCCCAACACTCGATATATGTGCTGAGCATAACCTTTATGTCAGCATCAAATACGAATAATCGATCATTTCATAATGATCAAAAGTTATTATATTCCAATGTAAATGCAAGAAACAACTACCCACCAGTAGTACACACTGTACTCGGGTGTTAAAATATGAATCTGATTTAACTTTTAAATGTGAGGCCCGTGTTATTATCGAAGGTGGTCCATTATTGATGCCCAGTCAATTTATTGAGACATTGAAAACTTTGTGTGTTGAGTATATTCAATACTGTCTGTTTTTCACTGGTGGGTAGTTGTTTCTTGCATTTACATTGGAATATAATAACTTTTGATCATTATGAAATGATCGATTATTCGTATTTGATGCTGACATAAAGGTTATGCTCAGCACATATATCGAGTGTTGGGAACGCTTGTTTTCAGTTTAATACCCCACTTTAAGATGGCGCCCAAAGTGATGCCTATATCTAGTGATGGTAATGCTTATTTTTAGGCTTAATAACCCACTCTAAGATGGCACCCAGTGTGATGCCCTCTTGAAGTCATGCTTAGCATGTATATCGAACGAAGGGAACGTTTACCTTTGGCCGAATACCCCACTTTAAGAAGGCGCCCAAAGTGATGCCTATATCGAGTGATGGTAATGCTTATTTTAGGCTTAAAAACCCACTCTAAGATGGCACCCATTGTGATGCCTTTTGTCATCATGCTCAGCATGTATATCGAACGATGGGAATGCTTACCTTCGGTCTAATAAACCATTTTAAGATGGCGCTCAATGTGATGTTTATATTGAGCGATGGGAATGCTTATTTTTAGGCTAAATAATCCACTCTAAGATGGCGCCCAATGTGATGCCTTCTTATGTCATTTTGGGAGCGATTCTTGGTGGTAACTGTATTCTTATGTTACCACTCAGATTAATAATAAAATTGATATGTTAGGAAATAAATTGTTAATATTTGAATATACGTGCAAACGTGTCGTGTATAGTACGCATATTGAGATTTGAATAATCATTCTTGGGACATTTAGTCCATTCTAAGATGGCTTCCCCTTTTTCTAAATTCATTATTTACGTTGTTTTTTTTTTTTTGGCGCGACTTTCACATAGAGATGCAGGCGTAATTTCACTAATTAGCTAATTAACTACTTAGCTTAGTGTATAAAAGAGCATAGTGTTGTGTAATTCTTGAGATTCTTTACCGAACAAGATGACCGCATGGAGACGGGTGTGATATTGACCGTGAGTACGCTGTGCTACTTAGATTATGTAGATTGTGGGCTAGAATGTAGGCTAGAATTAAGGGTTCTCGCAATGCTTTTTTAAAATTGTTAACTGTTAACAAACGTCATGATATTGGCGCGTATTCTTTTACACACAACTTGTTTTGTTTATCGCTTAAATTTGACATGTACCAAGATGGTTGTCATAATATGGTTAAGGCCAAATTGAAATCTAAAGACTTGCGTCTATGATTCTTCTCTCTGAACACCGTAGAGAGGTTCAGGGTAAATTGAGGATTATAGGCTTAAGACGCTGATGCGCTATGCTTATCATATGAGGAAGAATGGCTAAAAGGTGTTCTTTTAGACAAATTGAAAATCTAAGCCACTAGCAGCATAAATGAAATAGAATATATTGCCAGTGCTTTATCGTTTGCCTGAGTTCTTATATGGCTTGTCTGTGTACTCTTTCTTAGGATACACCGTTATCGATGAGCTCTTGAGCTGATATATGATGTCTGTGGGGACAAACGCATTCTCAAACCGATTGGTCTAACATATTGATAGAAGCTATATGAATGAGCACATTTTATATTCTAAGGTATGTGTATATTTGTACATTATGCATTGTCTGAAGAAACTATATATCTGAGCGTTGTTTTGGCATAAGGCTATTCTCAATATTTAATGAAATTACGAAGGATTTAATTCCTGGAAAGCTAAAATGGAAAAAGAAATGATGACTATTTGTATATGAGGTGGCTCCTCCTCTTATTGGTAGATGTACAGGGTACTTGGAATATATGTGATCTTTGTACGCACTGTATGAAAAAGTGTTTTTCCATTATAATGATGATTAGTGAAGAAATGATTTTGTTTTAAAATTTATCTGGTTTTTAATTTTTAAATGTGTGTGTTTAATATTGTAAATAGTGTGTATTTTTGTACTTTTGTACCCCTGAAGAAGTCCGATTGAGGACGAAACGCGTTGGCGGTTGCAAGTTTTATAAAAAGAACATGAATAAAGAATGAATTTCATCATCATTTGATTACATTGCTTTTTCTTCGTTTTGGGAAAACAACAGTTTGTTGGAAATTTATACTACTGCATGTATAATACATTCAATATTTGAAAGTGTGCTGGGCTGTTTTGATTGCGATCACCGTAGAGCCCACTTCTGATGGATCCTTTATGTGAGTCTTTTGCAGCATTTTGTCTCTCTCTCTTTCTCAGTACAAAGGTAAAATCCTTCATCAGTCCCTACTACACCCAACGTATATAAGATTACAAATGCTTGGAAGTCAAAGAAAAGATTAGGGCCCCAGTTAACATTTTCAAAGGAATGATGAGATAGGTTTGATATATTTACGTTTCTCATAGTTTTCAATGTATCATTTTCCTACATAAATTCCCACTTGAATGCTTTTCCTTTCTCATGAATATTCATTTTTTGTTTTATTAATTGCCTTCTTCTTACTTAAACTTGGTGTGATTTTCACAATCTTTCAAGTCTAAGCTTGTTTGTTGTTTGGTTGTGCTTTTACACTTAGTACCTCATTCATTTTCCTTGGGATTCACTTGCTGCCCTGATCTAGGGACCAAAAGTAAGCCAAGGAATGCTTAGGAAACCATGTTTACCTATGTGGACTGGGCTGGACTGTAGGACATAGTCTAATCAACCAGGTTCTCTATTTTCTGGAAAGTCATAGAGATGTGAGCATTTTTTGTATCAAATAGCCACTATACTTATACAATTCTTTTCCAGGAGTTTGTGTCACAATTTTTCATTCTATTTTTGTGTGATTTTTTGCCATAAATAATTGATTTGGTTACCGGCTCGGACCTATTCACCACAACCATGAAGAAAATGTGCAAGTTAAGATATATCCTACAAGGCTGCAGATCTGAAGCACAAATGGATGCCCAGGAAAGGATCTCAGCAACTCCATGTGGGTTGGCGGCGTAAGGCATTTGAGGTGGAACCAGAGAATGAAGATGTGGAATAGAAGCAGAACACAGAGAGTCTTCTGTGTAGGAGTAGTCATTAAATGCAGTATCTAGAAGTGGTGTATCGTGGAATCAAATGTTATCATCTGACTGAGAAAGTTGTCCTAATTTGCCTTTTACCCACAGAGGTTTCAACTTTCAGCAGACACATGACTAGGAGTAAAATCATTAAGACACAGTTCACTTTATTCTTTGTGGCTATCATCTCCTCTTGAGACAGTGATTTATCCAGCAGCCACGAGGACCTTGCAGCCCAGCTAGACAGATTCATCTCAAGAGGCATCAGTGTAACCTGGCTTCGAGGGCCGGTGCAAACCCTTACAGAAGGGCTGATGTACTGAGCATGCAGTGCCATGACTCACCTGATACTTCCCAAAACATATGGGAGCCAGTATGTATCGAATCCCACCCCCCAAAGGAAGAGAGAGGCATTTCCTCTTCACTGCAGGCCTTGGGTTAGTGTCCAATTGATCAGTTGTCCTGATTCTGTATCAGTAGAATCTTGTTTCTGACACTTGTGGTTCAGAGGTGTTGGTATTCCACATTCGGTTTAGACCATAACCTTATATTCCAGTTTCTCAGTTCCTACTTTTGAGCCGAAGGGCCCTGCTGGTGGCTTTATTCCCATGGGTGCCACAGGCAAGTGAAAATATTGACAGTAATGAGCCAGTTTCAGGATACAGGCGTCTCTAGTTTGGTGCCCCCAGGGGACATACTTGGGTGGTATGGGGGTGTCAATTCCATTCCAGCATCAGAGATCATAATATGTTGAGTTGAGACTGTGTGGCTAGTTATATCCTGTAGCTGAACACTTCCTAAACAGTATTTCGATTAGGATACCAACTGGTGGACCCCCGGTAGGTTTAGTTATTGGGTAGGAGTTTTGTATATCATTCCATTGACTGCCTAAAACTTTATCTTGATCCCTGTTGGGATAACTTTTCCAGTTTGACTCATGGGTGTTGGCTGGCAGATTTTAAACAAACACTGTAATAACCACCTGTGAGTTCACAATGTTTAAAAGAAGTCTCCACAGTTGTTACTCATATGCTGAATTAGCCATTTCAGCCCCACTTCATTTTTAGTATACTGCCTTAATGGGAAAGCTTTAGCACCTGCTGGGGATCATATCTCGACCCCAGAAGGTGCTAGGACTTTTTGTTGCACATCATTGTTTTAACTGCCCTGGTATTTTTACATATAGATAAAATAAATATTCTTAATAAAAAAAACCTTGCTCTGAATGGTGATTTGGTTCTGTGTGCTGTAGCAACTTATGTGATTTGGTGGGTTATGTTGTATTATTTTGTCAGGTTTGCATTAGTGTTTGTTAGGCGTGTAGATTGTCAGGAGAACTTAGGTGGTGTCCTGTAAGGGATGGTCTAGTGTAATATGACATTATATATTGTCACGTGGATAGTGTGCTTTGCCTGATGTGTTTGGTGTTACGTTGTGCTAAATCATGATATGGTGAGCTCTAACGTGATGTTGTGTAGATATTTATTTATTTATAAAGAATTATATGCATGATATAAAATGAGCATAATCTGCGCGATTTAGAAACTGAATCGTTAGTGATCCTGCTCGATGCTCCATTAATCTGGGAATGTTTATTTCCAGTTTCGGGTCTGAAATTATGATCTCTACACCCCTACTCAGAGAAAAGTGCTAGCTCCTCCGGTGGCTATGCTTTATATATCTCTCCATATCACCACAAACTGCACCACTGGTTACGTCCAAACGGATGGTACATCTGACAGGGGGCTGCTTTCAGTGAGTTTCTTTGATTGTTATATTCTGCTCAAATTTGCTTTCTGAAGTAGTTGCTTGTAGGACTTTCACCAGCACGTCTCAATAAATTAAATACCACTATGTTTACAAAATAGAGTTGTGAAGCAGAGTGGGACTTTGGCAGAACTGTGCGGACCTTGATAGAGTACTTGTAACAGGAGGATGGACTGGACTCAACTAACCCTGGGCGTAGTTCGCGTAGTAGTGCTACGCGTAGCTACGCGAAGTGCACTTCGCACTACGCGAGCTACGCGTAGCACTACGCGAACTGCGTAGTGCGGTAGGAAATGCTGTTCGCAATGATTGCACAGTGCCGGATGCTTGTCCGCACTGTGCAATCATTGCAAACGGCATCTTGCACAGTGCAAGCGGTCGTTTTCTGCCGCTCGAGTAGATTTGTACTCGAGCGGCAGTTTTCTCAACGCGGACTGGTAGTTTTCATCGCGAGCATACGCGACCACTCGCAATGAGAAACCTGACCTCCCCGCGTTGAGAATCTCGCCGGGAGGTTTATTTTCCACGCTCGCGATCGGCAACTTGATGTTGCTGATCGCGAACGAGGAAAAAGTCTCGCCGGGATGTCATTTTACTCGCTCGCGGTCACCAACTTGACGTTGAGGACCGCGAGCAAGCAAAAAATGCCCGCTACGCGTTTTTGCACTGTGCTACGTGCAATTCGCGTAGTGCGTAGTTGCGCAAACTACGCAAACTGCGCGAGCGCAGCGTAGTTTTCCGCCCAGGCCTAGACTCAACTCCAGAGGTGGTTTCAGTAAGCAGACTTTTATTTGTAGATTTTTTTACAACTCTGCAGTAGGGGTGAACCTCTGTACATCGGGGCTTCTTTCTAGTTCCACCGGTGTTGTCTCTTGGGCTCTGCTCCTTGGTTGGGAGCACGTTGTTGCCTCTGGGAGAAAGGGACATAGGGCTTAGTAAGGCATGCTGTCATGAACAGTACTAGTTCCACCACCACACCACAAGCCCTTTAAGTGAGGAAATACTCATATTCGGTTGGAAGTTGCTCTGTGAGAATAGAGAGCATGCCACATCCCCAATTTACCAAAAACCTCGTCCAGATGGCTGTAACGATGTTATAGGCCAAAGAGAAATTCCTGTGTTACCTGCCACCACCTCATATTCCCCAACACACTGTCAGATACTTGCCTGAGGCCACGACTCTGTTCCAGAGTCCTGGCAGCAACGTCCCAAGCACCTCTCCCCTGTAAAACTGCTTCCGTTTCCCCCCAGTCTGCTGCTGGCATCTTCTGCGTAGCCTGCTCCAGCCCAATACGTCCTCCGTCATCCCTCCGAGCTCCGCACACCTCCAGGAGAGATGCTCCGCTCCAGCAGTCATTCAGTAGGACTCGCGTCCTCTTCTCTCCGCGTCCTCGGTCCGCCACGTTTCTTCTCTACGTCCTTCCCTCACACCTCCATCTTCCGGGTCGGTGCCGCCGCCATTTCAGAGCCCGCCCATTTTAACCTGGTTGGTTGCGATGTCACCAACCACTATGCATGCTGACCTGGCGGTTCTCCTTGCCCCCAGGGTCCTGATGGTCATGCTGCGCACCTGGCTGGTCCGGAACCCCATCACATTACCATAAAGAAAAGATACTGCTTTTAGGCTCTCTCTATGGAACATCTGCTAACATTCGTCCTACCGTCTGAGAGATTTAGACCAGTCACATGATGGGCACCATGATCTCCTTCCCCTGTCGCTTCACTGTAGTGTAATTTGATAAAAATACATTCTAATAAACTATCATTCCCTTTAATCTGAGAATTATTCTCTGTGTCTAGTCATCTAGCGATTACAGATCTTTCTAAAACCATAACTTCTGTAGATGTGGCACAATTAGAATGGAATTGAGTTGCATATAAGATTTATCACTAACCCCTCAATCCCGAGGTTTCTAATATGGCTTGAGGTTAGCCATACATTCACAGAAGCAGCTGGTGACCAATCGCTACTCTGAAGGAGGGTGTCTATTTATCTCACACACGTTTGCCTCTGAGAATTTTTAACCCTTAACCTCGAGTTCATTATTTCGAGTTATTTGAGGAGACACTGTGTACTTGTGTACTTTTTTGGTAGTTTTCTTAGGGGAAAGGGGTGAATGATACCTGCCTTGTGCTTCACCACTATCGCTTAGCTTTTCCCTGGGTATGGGTGTCTCCTCGTCTTTCCAGAGCCTTCTCTTCATGCATTGCTGTGGATGCCCTTTTCCACCCCTGAGGCCACAGCACTTCACTGACTTACGTAGAAGGTTGTATTCCTTCTCTTTTAGCACCATCACCGTACACAGGCCCGCCCCGCGCCGGCCACGAAGAAACTGGAGCAACGTCACAGAGGAGCACCTCAACGCTACCCTCACCAACGACCCCCCCTCCGCCGCAACCGATGCCAACTCTGCAGCCACGGAACTACACCGCTGGATCACCAGCTGCGCAGACATGCTTGCTCCCCTCCGCCACCCCGACAGACAACGCCCTCTGAAGGCCGCTTGGTTCACCACTGACCTCCAAGAAACAAGACGCTTCTGCAGACGGCTCGATAAACGATGGAGAAACACCAAAACCACCGAAGACCAATCCACCTACAAGCTCGCCATGACAGAATACCACCTACTCTTAAGAACCACCAAGAGGAACTTCATCAGGAACAAAATCCTCACCAACGCCAGCAACTCAAAGGAACTCTGTAACATCATCCAGCAGTTTACCAAACCCCCCAGCGAAGCCACGGACATCACACCATCCCAGGACCTCTGCAACAAGCTCGGCACCTACTTCCACCTGAAAATCATGGCCCTTCATGACAACTTCAGTGAACAGACGCCAGGTACCACCCTCCCCTCCAGCAACTACAGCCAGCCCACCATCACCACCTGGACACCGGTCACCACCGAAGACACCACCATGGCCATGAAGAGCACCCACTCAGGAGCCCCCACAGACCCCTGCCCGCCTCACATCTTCCACAGAGCCGCACCCACCATTGCGCCCGAACTACGCCGCACCATCAACGCCACCTACAAAGCCGGGATCTTCCCAGACTACTGGAAGCAGGCTGAGGTCAAGCCCCTCCTCAAGAAACCCTCGTCAGACCTGACGGACCTGAAAAACTACCGGCCCATCTCTCTCGTCCCCTTTACTGCCAAAGTTGCCGAGAAATTTGTCAACACTCAACTGACCAACTTTAGCAAAGATAACGCCATCCTCGACTCCTGCCAGTCCGGATTCCGCAGCAACCACAGCACCGAGACCGCCCTCCTCGCCGCCTCAGATGACATCCGCATGCTACTCGACCAGGGTCACACCACCGCCCTCATACTGCTTGACCTCTCCGCTGCCTTCGACACCGTCTCCCACCGCACTCTTGCAACCAGACTCCACGACGCCGGCATATGGGGTTCCGCCCTCGACTGGATCCGCTCCTTTCTCGCCGGCAGAACCCAAAGGATCAGACTCCCTCCCTTCCTCTCCTTACCCACAAAGATCAACTGGGAGTACTCCAAGGATCATCACTCAGCCCCACGCTCTTCAACATCTACATGGCCCCCCTCGCCACCATCGTCAGACAGCATGGGCTCAGCATAGTATCCTACGCCGACGACACCCAGCTCATCCTCTCCCTCACAAAGAATCCCGAAGACACCAAACTCCGCTTCCAAGAAGGAATGAAAGACGTTGCAGCCTGGATGAGCAGCAGCTGCCTGAAACTGAACTCGGAGAAGACAGAGGTCCTCGTCCTTGGACCCTCCCCCACCGCATGGGACAGCTCATGGTGGCCCTCTGCCCTCGGAAACCCTCCCACCCCGACAGACCACGCCCGGAACCTCGGCATCATTCTAGACTCCTCCCTCACCTTGACTCGCCAGACCAACGCCGTCGCCTCCACCTGTTTCAACACCCTCCGGATCCTCCGCAAGACCTTCACGTGGATCCCACCCGAAACCAGAAAGACCGTCACCCACGCACTCATTACCAGCAGACTGGACTACGGAAACGCCCTCTACGCGGGAATCAACAAAGCCCTGTTACAGAAGCTCCAGACCATCCAAAACACCGCAGCCATACTCGTCCTTGGCATCCCATGACACGAGCACATAACCCAACACCTGCGAGACCTCCACTGGCTCCCCATCGAGAAGAGAGTAACCTTCAAGCTACTCACCCACGCCTACAAATCCCTCCACAACATCGACCCAAATACCTCAATGATAGAATCTACTTTCACACCCCCAAGAGAAACCTCCGCTCCGTCGACCTCGCACTAGCAGTGACCCCGCGCATCTGCAGAACTAGAGCCGGGGAAGAGCCTTTTCCTACGTCGCAGCCAAAGCCTGGAACGAACTCCCAGTCAACATCAGACGCCCCCCCTCCCTGCACACCTTCAGGAAGAACCTCAAGACCTTGCTTTTTGGCTGGGCCAGAGCTCCACCCTCCCCCCCCACCGCCTTGAGACCCTCACGGGTGAGTAGCGCTCTTTACAAACCCCCTGATTGATTGATTGATTCATTGCCATTTTCGTCTTCCCGCTTCTCTTTGCCTGGCACCATCTGCCAGAGGGTATTAATGCCCTATCTGAATTTTCCACTCCCCACTACTGCTGGATCTGTGCAGCCACTCTCCCTTGCCCCAGGGCCGCTCATCGTCTTTTTTCCACTACTGAAATGATAAAAGAACATCCATCCTGGGACTCCTACTATGTTTCTTGACTTTTTTGGCCATGCATTAGTTTTCACAGCATTGCAGATGATAATGTACTAAAACGAGTTATTTTTCCACACTTTTACTGCTCTATAATTAACTTGTAGCTTTTTACTCCTCAATGTTGCTTGCATTGATGCTATTGCATTCGTTTATTGCCAGTTTTAGGTCTCACCTACATATAGCTTTTGGACCTATTGGGGCCAAAATCAATACTGGCATTTTCTTTGTGTCAGCCCTTTGCTTACCATTGGTTGATTTTTTGTCATTCTCATTTGCTTCTTTCTTATTTGTGGGCATTCTTGCCCTGTTTGTCCCTCCCCAAAAGCATATCTTGTTTAACATCCTTTTTACTGGATGACAGTCATCTTTACACTACTTTAAATTCAGGGTATATACTTTTTTTTCTATCAGTACTCCACGGGAGTGCATGTTTTTTTCTCTCTCTCTCTCTCTCATGTGCTGCTTCCTCAGTCAACTTTCGTGCCCTCTGCAAGCTCGTTGTCTCTCTCCCCAGCTCTCCCATTGCTTTCCATGCCCCTCCACATATTACTAGTTTATTTTGTTTAATACAGGCCGCTTCCTCTGTTGCACCCCCAGCTGCCTCTGCCACTAATCAGCGCTTACTCTCCACTGCCTTGCACAATCCGAATCTCCTCACACCTCCATCTCTTTCTTTTTTTTTTTTTATTATTTTCATTTTGGAAGTTGCAATTAGCTGCTAAGACACTACTTTATAAGAAGAAAAAGCTTTAAGATACCTCTCTGAGATGGGCATCAGCTGCCTCGGAACAATAAAATTAAAACAGAAAACAAAACGCTGCTGCATCCTGATCTGTGCAAGCGCGTTCGTGATGACGCATGTGTGCGTAGACTTCATTGCTTTTTTTTGCCAGTGCAGTTCTAAATGGGCACTATTTTTTTTTTTTCCTGATGCGGGTAATCATCGACAATAATCAATGGCAAAGCCAAAGGTAAAACCTATTGGCTTTCCCAATGCTTGATCTATCTACAATATTTTGGAGTGACAATGGGTCAGAAAGAATATTGACTTTGAGAAAATCCTATTCTTTCTCAGTCAGATTGTCGGCTACAGCTCACGCTTGTATTCTGTTACCAATGTGGCAAACTCTGGTTTCACTGGTTATTCTAGTCCAATGTAGTCCATGTTTGACTACTACAGACTTTCCTCGCAGTTAGATAATAATGACAGGCTGGCAAGAGAATATTTGTCTTTTAGATCAGCCAAAGAATGTAGCATATTTTAATTTTCCGCTTGAGAAGTTATAAAAGCATATTACAATATCCACGCTTAGCTAATACTATGGGGCCGATTCCGATCTGGGTCGGAAAGCTCTCCGACCGATCCGGATCCGGATTGTTTTCCGACCGAGCCGGACTCCTGCAGTCCGACCGAGCGAGTACGATGCAGCCGTATGCTGCCGGACTCAGTTCGGTCGGACTCCCATTGAAGTCAATGGGAGCCGGTCGTACGACGCGTACATGGGCTCCCATTGACTCAATGGGTACGTTGCGCACAAGGGGGCCCCCTGTAGTGGGTACGCATTGGTGCCATCCGCACCGTACACGCATGTATAGGGGGACCCATGGGTCCCCCTGTGTCCGACTGCATGCGGCTGCGGGTGAAGGGGGTCCGGCACGGACCCCGAAGTCCGCTTCCGAGAGCTTTTTCATGTCGGAGTCTCCGACTCGATCCGGCTGTCCGGATCGTGCATCGTACTGGCTCGGTCGTAAAACGTCTCCATTACGCGGTACGAATCGAGTGCGAACGAGTCGGACGGAGCGGTTCGGACCCGGAAACGAGTAGGTCGGCGATTTCGCATTCAATCGCATCGTACTTGCTCGCTCGGACGACTGTTCAAATCGGACGGGTAAACTTCGTTCGGCTCGTATTTTTTCCGGACGAATCGTATTCGGTGCGCTTCCGGCCGAGATCGGAATCGGCCCCTATGTCTCTTTGTGTTGCCTGTAGAAAGTCTTGACGATTTTAAAACTATAAAGTTATTGCTGAATTATGATTGCTTACACCCCTGCTTGTGCCTTTTATAAAAATACAGTTAATAAAAGCAGTTGGTTTGAAGTTTTCTAGAAGCTTAGAATTGGATCCAGACAGTGATAATGTACTTTGCAGACCAATGATGTCTGCCTTTTTATCCTTGTTTTATAGGACAACAAGTTTGTTCAGTAATTGATTTATGTCATTTGTACAAGAGCAAAACAGTGTCTGAGCTCTTCAAGCTTCATTATTTTCATTTATTTAAGGAATTTATGAAGTTATAAATCTTGAAGTATTAATTTTTTTGATTTTGGTTTGAGTTTATATTGCTGGTCTTGTGAGATTGGTATATTGGTTCAGCTTTTGAATGGGAGTGCGCAGAGTGAAGGAGGAGAAGGGGTTGGAGCAGCACTTAATTTGTTCTGATGGTTGAATGTCGTGGGCACCAACCCTTGTTTTTTGGGTACCAGGACTTATTTTACATCAGACCTTGACCTAGAGCAAGAGAGAGAAATGCATAAAAGGATGAAAAGGTAAGTAAAGATAATAATAATAATTCCATTTGTAAAGCGCCTGGTTACACACAACGGTGTGTCCCCGCGCTAGGATAAAGACCCCCAGAGGAATAGAAAGAAACTATGCTTAGACGAAGGGGAAATGGGATTCTGAGAAAGACATACAGATAATGCAAAGATAAGATTAAAAAGAACCAAAAAGAGTGAGATAAAGACATGAAGTGTAGAGGGCTGCAGGAAAGAGGCATGAGGTCAACTCAAAACTAGGACGCTTCGGTATTCGGCAACCCGGGCATTTATTGGGAAGCACCAATGCGGGCTACCATGAAAAACCTTGAACCCTATGCTTATCTTTTTTTACATATTAAGCACTGGTCTAAGGGCACAGGTAGAGAACTTGTCTTTGAGTTCTAACTGTAAAGCAGGAATAAGAGAATCGCCGGTTTTCATGTTACTATCACCATCTTGATTCTGGAGGGAACCTTTTGCACCAACACATGAGAGAACTGTAGGTCTCTAGGTGAAGCATAGCAATAACTGTTCAACAGCAGATGTGACGAGCCCTTCCAAACTTCAACTGAAATTTCTGAGCACCAGCTTTAGCATTTGGTGTCAAGCACACATGTTAATAGTGAAATAATAGTTGTTTATATGGAGTTTTTTTTTTTTTATAAACGTAGTTTATTAGTTTTCACAACTGTAAACCTGGCCGTTCTCCATGTGAAACGTACAGCATTGTATTTCATTGAACCGATTTGGAGGCGTTTTTTTAAATGGAATTTAGAGAGTTTATTGTATTATTTGAGCTCTCAGGGTGGGTTATGTACACCTTTTACCAGCTGAGTTCCACAGTGTGGGTGCTTAAAATGAGAAAACATAAATAGGGTTTGACAAGCAGATGATATAGGTTTTTCTGATGTCGCCAAAGAACATTTACTAATACATGTCCTGCCATCTTAGCTATATTCGACCAATCGCATGATGGGCATCATTAATAGATTTACGTTAATTTCATGATATTTTGCCTTAGTAGCATCACTCTGGTGTACCATGGTAAAAAAAAATTGTAATAATTTTGTACCACTCTTTGTCCATACCTCCTCTGCCCCTGCATGTCTTTCGAAAACCTGAACTTTGGGTGGTATAATACGCTACGTTACTCTGGTACACAATGAATGATTAGAAAGACTGTGCTTCTCAAAGTTTCAGGTTTGGCTTTCATTTGTGAAAGTAGCTGGTGACCAGTGGCGATTGCTGTATTATGCCAGTAGAAAATAGGCTCTTCTAGCATTAGATGAAAGACCCGCAAATAGGACATTACATCAGATCCCACGGTGCCACAGTGACAATTTTGACCATTGTCTTAATATCAGATTAGCCAATAAAAATCTAGCATCCCTAAGGAACGCAGCTGTACTGTCTGCGGCTTCTAATGTGAGAAAGGACGCCCGCCGCCAAACAATGTAAAAAAATCAGATACTATGGTTAAAGAAAGCTTAATGGAAACCAAGATGTATGAAGCAACATCACATAAGTTCATCTTCTTCTTCTTCTAGGATACTATTAATGTTTTACATGGGCTTCAGCTCATGCTGAAAGTTTTATGCCCACAGTTGAAATTGATACGGTCATATTCATTCTGCAGTTCCTTCCATTGGATAATGACTGGCTAGGGCGCTCGTTGGATTGTAGATTGGGGGATGTCCTATATAATCCCTGAAGACCCTTCATTGGCTTTTGGTGAATATTTCAATCCTCTGCCTCTGATTTACCTACTGAGTAAGACCAATTTGTCTGCCTACCCCACCACAAATGTGTTGCATGTCAGCAACCAGGCTGCCTTGAGATAGGACAAAGAAGGACTGGTAATGCTTCTGGTGCTGGTGGATAACTAATTTTTGTAACATGCCCTTGCCTGTGCATTGTTTCACTCTCGCCTTTCCAGTGTATGTTCTTAAAACTAACGTGGCGGCCTTAAAGTTTCTGTGTATTCGCCCTGTGATTCTATATCCTCACCCAGTCAGTAGGACGTCAAAGAATCTTAAGCAGTGTTCACCATCCCATGTTACTCAATGCAACTCTTGTAACATCCCTATATCACAAGGTGGTGTTAACTCATTTCCTTGGTTTGTCTCATATGGTATGCGAAAGGCGTCTCTTTAAAGGCAACCTTAAATGCTACCAGGATCCCTGTCATCGTGAAGATCCCCTCACTAGCAGCCAGTGGAAGTGGCTCTTGCTTTGAATTTGTTGGAACCTGCAGTGCTCAACTCCCCAATCACTCATTAAAGTGCCATTCACCAGAGGGAGCTTTTAACAGCTTGAAATTAATGAAACAAGGAAGTATTTACGGTCCTGGCAGCCAAAACCTGAAACAGTTGCCACTTGGCATCGCCACATGAAGAATCATTTTACCTTTCACCACAGATGCGGCACGATTTCTCTGGATTGTCTTTTTGCTTGCCCCAGTGTGGTGCACCTCAGCTTTATCATGATATTGGCTTCTTTAGGTACAGGATCGAACTGATATAGAAAATTGGCCAAAGCACCAACATAAGGGTGGTCCTCATTCGTTAATTAGATAGCTAAAAAGTGGCCTATTTTGCATATTAGGGAAGTTTTGATCTTGTAAAGACACTCTGCATTTCGCAAGGTATGAGATTGCAGTCAATCCTTGTTTTAATATCAGGGAAATTAACAGTAAAAACCAGCACAGCAGCCTATAAAACAGGCCCACAAACAGCCGAAAAAACGGCCCACACACTCACCTGTCAGACCAGCCCACCAGGCACTGCTTGATTGCCCTATAGGCCAGTCCGACCCTGATCATGTATACTCCCTTCTATACTCTCTGTGCTCTGCTGTTCCACCTCCACTCATGTGTCCTCATCCTCCCTCAGCTGTGCCCCTAGTTGTCCCTGACCTCCACCTCTCATTTGGTCCCTCAGCTCTATGCCTGTATCTGTCTCTCTACTGGAGTTTCTTCCATTTACCCCCACCTTGATATCAGCCCTTCATTTGTCTCAAACTGTCCCTCGTGCCCCAGCTCTACCCCTGATGTACCTCCCTCATGTCCATAGTTTCATATGCCCCACACATTAAGGCAAGGTAAGTCTTTTTACGGCAGAAGTAAAGGAATGGTATTAAGTGTTTAATTAGAGTGTTCATTAGTGTCTGGAAAACCACTAAATAAATATTAACAATAATAGAACAAAAGCAGAAGTAAAATATCTAAAATAACCAGTTGGAAATATTGCAAGAATATGTAATGCTGCCTTACCTCACCTACCCCATTTTAAACACCACATTTTAGGTAGCAGTTAAGTTGGGTGGGGACCTATAATTTCCCCATTTGAAGTGAAATTCACAGAGATTAGTTACAGTTACTATGGCTAAACATGTAACTAAAATGTACATTTGCCTTGCTGTGTCTACATTGACATTCTATGGAAATTTACATAAATGGGGTCAATATTTCTGTTGTTCAGATAATAATGTATGAACCTGCTGCTGATGCTACGTTTTCAATGTCTGAGGAGTTGTTAAATGCTTATGTGAGTTGCATTTTTAAAAACAGAAATATGTCATTGACAATTATGAGGAATCCATGTCAAAAGCTGGAAAGTAGGCCTCTGGTTCAGGATTCTCCTCACCAGTGCCTTTTGACTCTTCTTTTGGTGGCTGGCACAGTTTCCCTACTCAGTCTCCACCTTGATCCTCACAGGGTAGCACTTTTACTGGCAAGGACTGATAGTTGTATTTCATTTTGGCCTCTTGAATGCCAGCTTAGCACCAGGGTACTGGGGGGCTGTGTGTACCAATAGCAATGCATAGCTTGCACTTTGGTAAAGTGTACTCACATTTGAAGTGTCCAGTGAGCTCTAGAGCACAAGTTTGAATTCAGCCTTCTGTCTATCTGAGGTCTGTAAACTGAGTACCATTCAATTTGCTATTATTAAGATAGTATTTACAGCGCCTAAGATTGTTAGAAATGCATCAGGAAGTGCTATGTAAAAAGCATGCTATTATTATCATTCTATTGTGCAACACGTTTTATAGTGTTGCATCGATTTTCCTGGGTGCCCTTTCGAAGTGTATGGTTGCAAGGATATTGGGTTTAGTATGTCCTAAATAGAAGGTGTTGGAAGGTTCAGAGATGTGCTTCAGGCATTGTGTGGCGTACATTGTTGCACATACACAAGAGGGTGCAAACGGTGTGAGAATAGACATATTCACGCATACTTCTTTCCAGATTATATAGTTGGCCATCTGCATATTGTGATTATATGGATAGGAACAGCCCGATTTGTAGTACCCTCTGGAGTTCAAAGTGGTGTTTGCTATTCTTATACATGCAGGGATCGACTTCCAGAGTTTGGCTGATGGATGGAGTACAAGCTTCCACTGATCTGCTACTTTTTGAAGGGTGGGTTAGTCGAATGAAGGGTTATCCTGAAATGCAATAGGCTTGTTTGGTGATCAGTGATGAGATGCTGTTGAAGGAAGAGTGGTCCAATCACATGGATTGCTTGATGAGCACTTCGCATAATAAAGTATAAGGATTTGAAACTGAGAGTGTTGCAAGGCTAGATCAGAAGATTGAGAAACTCTCTGACACCTACATTTTGAATTCTTTGTGATTTTCAAAGTATTAACAGAAGTGCTCCAAGGTATACACATTGGTATAGTCAAGATGGAAAAGTACTAAGGAGACAGTGGCTTTAATATTTTGAGGGAAACCAAGGTAGAAGCCTTATTTGGGGTCTTGATTTACTTGAGGTATAAACAAGAGCTAGGAGTCCTTCGTCACCTCTAAATTATTCCCTTCAGCTTATTAGGATGGTGGTGGTCCTGGGTCTTGAGGGCAGATGATTGAAGTGTGATAGTTGGTCCAATACTGCATGCTAGTATCACCGTTTTTGAAGTATTTAGATAGAGGTGGTTGTTAGCATCCAGTGATCAATTGCTTTAAATCATTTGTCTCCGTGGTATAGGAGACAAGATCCAATTAATCTTCAACCTCTAGTATAAGTTCCTCATTATCAGTGTAGTTGTGGCAGAGATAATACTCACTTTTTCTCCTGCAAAGATTTCACCCAGTGTCACACAGGATTACCCAGGGTCTGGGCTGCAATTTCACAAAGGTTGTAAACCTCGTTTGACCGTAAACTTCTGTTTGCAAGCGAATCAAGATTCCTGGTCCAGTTAGATAGAGGGCCTTAGCAGAAAGTCACTTAAATCTCAGCCAATGTTCTGTCAGTTTTGTTCTTTTTAAGCCTTCTCCAATATTAGAATATTATTCCAACACCATCTCTCCATAGTTTCAAGTGTGACCCTTCTCATTCCAATCATTTTCTGCAGTTCTACAGTGAGTGATTGTTTCTTACTGTGTTATGACTGGTACGTTTTTGTGCTACCAGTGTTTAAGCGCTAACCGGTGTGAGTTTGTTAAGGTAAATAAATACTGGTGCCACCTCTTAGGTTGTCCTTACTTTGCTCCTAGTCATTGGTTGGTGCTTTTTTGTTTTTTCACACGCCCTCTTGCCAGTCAGATTGATGGAATCATACACAATGTATTCTGTCCAACTCCTTGTACTAGACTCACGAGCTACTTCCACCCTAAAAATCACTCCGTCCCCTAGTCTTCCTTAAGGCCTTCCAACTTCTAGCCAATTTGGGCTGACACCAAAAACGACACTGCTTAAAACAGACAAAATTCTGCATCTTCTCAGTGGACCTTCAATGTAATTTGTTTGAAGAGCAAACCTAGGGCCATTTTGTATCTCTGATGTCCACGCCATCACTGTCCTTATGCTGCGCAGTTGTTACTAAATTTACTAGTTATTGGTCCTGTGTTTGGTTTTTGATGCAGCAATATTTTGTAATGAATATAACTGTTATAACTAGGGTGTCGGGTTGTATGAACAGGAGTTAGATCAGATGAGTTAGCTGTTAGAATCAATGACCAGGCCTACACTCCTGTTTTCCGTTTTGGATGACATTTCAGAAATGAGCAAGTCTTCCAATCCACTGTGCTTCATGGAGAGTTTTAAGATGTTTGGTCTGCCCGCAAGCATCACACTCACTTCACACACCACCTCGTTTCACCATGCACAGTATTTAACTTTTCAAATCTGTGAACTTTCCTAAAGACCACATTTCACTTACTTTCCGATTTCAGAAAGGGAGTGCAGCCCTCAATACCTGTAGGTAAGAGACCTTTACCGACGCTTTCCCCCTGTTTGTGCTTCTTGTCTTCTGTTATGTGAGAACCCAGCACTCTCCTTTGTAGGAGTTACGTCTAAGTACAGAAATATTATTTTCTTTTTTCAATAAATATTTTAAAGAAAGAAAAAAAACATCTCTGTATTTTTCTATGTTCTGTGTTCATCTCCAATATCTTCCTATATATAGCTTTTTCCCTTTGACATGACCATTCACTGTCAGTGCCCCAGACCTTTAGTATTACTTTCCAGTGTTGAGGGGGATCTGAGTCGAAGGGAAATTCAGACAATTACAAGAAAATAGAATCAAATTCTATAGTCACTCCAAAAACGGATGGCTTTATGTGGCAGAGGCGGATATACGTACCCATGTTTACAATGTAGCTTATCACAGAAAAAGTATGTGTACTGGACACCTTCTGTTTCGGCCCTTGACTGAAGTTTTTTTTTATTCACCAATGTTGTGAAAATCCTGGAAAAAGTAGGTTCTGCTGGAGAATAAAATGCAAGAATTTTCCCACAGAAAATGTTTTCCATACAAATATACTTGCAGAATAGCTTTAGTGGGAAAAGTCTCCTGTTAAAACTTTTTTTTTAACAGACAAGCTTGTTAAGTTGTCCATGTTATACAAAACCCACAAACCTTGCAACTTTTGCACCACCCTAACAGCCATCAACGTCTGTGTCATTCTCAGGAGTGCATGACGTAACAAACAGCAAGCAGCAAAGACACCTCTGAAATATAGCACAGGTAGTTAGTATCTTGGGTACTGCAGTCTCACCGCTGAAGCCTCATTGACTCATTGTTTATTGCTGCGGAACCCTTATAGTCTCCTAGTGTATATTCCTAGTGCCAGTTCACGTTCCTTTTGTAACCGTTCTGCTTTCAAGACCAGTCTGTTATTGTTCTGTTTAAAGTGTATCCATTTCATGGGTGTTTTCTGTTATTTTCTCTTTGTTTTAGATTTTTTGTTTTAAAAAAAATCTCTTTATTCAATTTTAGTACAACCGACAAACACATATGTAACTCCCTAACTCCTCCCTACCGTCCGTATTCGCTGGCACATTGTCCGACGGTCAGACAGAACCTTGAACTTACTTCCCGAAGTCAGACCACAGTGTGCGATAAAATGGTCCATGATATCAGTCTCGGCCTTTGTGGCCCCGCCTCATCCCTCGGCCCTCCCTTCTCTCCCATTTTCTGACAAATTGTCTGCCAAGCCTTCACACGACCCCCATACTTTAGTAAATTTATTGGGGCATCCCTGTGCTATGTAGATCTGTTCCTCCGCTCTCATACACCAATTCATGTTAGTCTCCCATTGCCTCTTTGTTGGGCCCTGCCTTCTTCCACATTAGGGCCACATTGCAAAAAAGAAACATGTATCTATCGAGTGTGTAAATCTTCAGATGCATCTATCGAACATCGTCCCACCCATTACAAATAATCTAGTTCTAGTGTAGTATGCACGGTGCAAGATCTTGAGTTGGCTCAACCTAAAACCTGCTCAATTTACCACTTCTCCAGGGTATCTGCATACCTCCCCCCACTCATCATCCTCCAACCTACCCAGATCCCCCTCTCATTTATCGCGTAGCCTCTGCAGTGGGGAAGTACTTTTGGCCAGAAGCGTGCTGTAGATGGCAGAAATCTCATGGCGGTGAAGTGGGGCACCCAGTATTCTATTTTCCAGTGGGCTCTCTTCAGGTATCTCCTCCCCCGGGCTTATGATGGCCTGGAGATGGTCCTCACCTGAAGATACCCCAAGTATTGTCCCCCAGCCAGCTCATATTGGAATTTAAGGTCTTGAAAAGTCTGCATTTCCTGTTTTGCCCAGACATCTCCCAGTTTTGATATACCTATCACATCCCACTTACTGTGGCCTTCAATTCCCTTCAGCGGTGCCAACCCTTCTGCCTCCCACAGTGGGGTTGCCAGGGTTAGCACTCCCCACCATCTTGTCCGTTTGGTAGCTTAATTCCAGGAGTCTATGACCATTGCGGTAGGAGTTGGTAGCTCTTTTGGGCTCTTCTTACCATATAACCATTTTACATATACCTGTGGCTCCAAGAACCTTCTGTCCGCCCATAGGAAGGGTTCAGTCTGGTCAGCAAAGGACCATTTGCTGAGCACCACCAATTGCGTTTCCCAGTAGTAAAGGGGGAGGTTCAGCAGAGCAATCCCCCCGTCCGTCACCTTTCTTGTGAGAGTCTTCATCGCTAGGCTTGGCACTCCCCCATCCCAGAGTAAAAGCTGGGGTTTGATGTCCACCGATTAAAAAAATTGTTCAGGGATCTCAAATAGGGAGTTTATGAGTGCATACAGGAATTTCGGTAGATAGATCATTTTATAAAGGGCTGCCCTGCCCATCACGGACAGCGGGAGATGTCTCCACTGGCTCACATCCCTTTTATATTCTTACAGTAGCCTACCTAGATTGCGGGAGTAGAAAAGGCCTCTGTCTTGCGTGATGTAGATGCCCAAGTACTGAAGTTCGGCCTGCTCACATGGTATAGGGCAGCCCCAGTTCGCTCGGGCGGGTCCATCCCTCCATAGGGTATAGACGGGATGTGGTCCAATTTATCCAGAGGCCTGAGTAGCGTCCGAATACTCCAAAGATCTCCAGTATCCTGTCGATGGAATCCTCTGGTTCGGCAAGGTAGAGGAGGACATTGTCTTTATATAGCGAAACCACGTCTTTCCAGTCATGATCCCATCGCAGTCCCTGGATTAGAGCAGCTTTTCTAATCCACTTGGCCACCGGTTCAATCACTATTTGAAAAGGAGGGGGGACAAAGGACATCCTTGTCTAGTCCCTCCCCTCAAGGGGAATTCTGCTGAAAGTGCCCCATTGACACGCACTTGGGCCGTGGGGTTGGCATAGAACAGTTTAACCCAGACATGGAATGATGGGCAGAAACCCATCTGTTCCAGTACCACATGTAAGTACTGCCACTCCACAGAATCAAATGCCTTTTCTGTGTCCTAGGCCATGAATGCTGCTGGCTCGCCCAGTCTCCCCTCTCTTGCCAGACATCCGAAGAGCTGCAGGAAAATGTGCATGAAGCTCGATTGGTCCTGTGCCACCACTTGTGTATTGTGGAAATGAGCCTTTTTAGGGGCCCACCGGTGCAGGGGTTCACCCTTATCTGTCCACGGGTCCTTAGACCAACAAAGAAGAGTATGGCACGGAAGCTGGAATATCAAATAGCAAGTTTATTAATCACTCATGAGTGGGACTACATCAATACAACACCCTCAGGCACTGTATGAGGTAGTACATGGAATACAGAAACCAAAGGTCTTTTATACCCTGTTTGTTGCACAGTAAGCATGGAGACTCAAATAGAAGGTACAGGCACACAGGAATAGCTATCGACTAACATGGACAGATAGAAATCACTTTAGTCAGCAAAGTGGGAGGGGGAGCAGGAGTGTTTATGGTAGCACTAAGAGATTGACAGTTGAGTCTGAGACCAGGTGTTCTGCAACTACAAACTCTTTAGCATGCATTTACTTTTAGCTGACTCAGGAAGTTAACTAAAATAGACAGCACAGGCAGGGAAAAAAGACGAGCAGCAGAGAATGGAAGAATTACATAGCTGACAAAATGGGTGCCACAAACAAGATGGCTTCAGCTTATGCTAACAGATTATCTGCGATTTCCACAGACGGCCCTTTTAGCATTAGCTGAAGACATTCACTATGCAGTAGAAGAAACATGAAAGTTATCACAGATATCAACTAACATCAGTTCTCTTATTTCTTGGTCAGTTACTAGTCGGGCATTTACATTCTGAACATTTCGTTTAGCTGGTATACATGAGGTACAGGTAGAAGCACAAAGGGAACAGAGCATCGGGCCACATTGTATACATAAACAGCAGGAAAAAAGGATTGCAGCAAATATACATAGAGCTGACAATAATTTCCAGCCCCAAGTAGTAAACATAGTTCACATCCACCCAATCAAAGTCCATGTTCCTGATTCCTGGTGAATTTCAGTGGCTATTTTATGCAACTTAGAAATCGCCTCAAAAACTGAAGGGGCGTGGTCAGGGATATACACGCAGCAACTGCTCCCAATGATGCGGCATGCTCCACCACGGTCCGCAAGGACCACATCCAAAACCATCCTGTTTTGGAGCGCCACAATCCTCGCAATTTGCAGTTCTTCCGTGATATTCCCAAGGGCCATAGCTGTCTGATTGGTTACAGCCTCTACAACACGTGTTAAACGCCTGATCTTCCTACTGTTTAAGGCTGCACCAACAAAGAAGAACAGTCCCAAATTAAAGTCAACATATTGCTGCAGTGCAGTATCAGTCTGATCCACCTCATCATGATTTATTGTTCTCTTTGATCGGCTCTTAGAAATGTCATTGTACAATTTATAGTCTTTGTGGTAGGATGCAGGAGCCAAAAACACAGGTGGTAGTAAAAAGGACACGAAACAGGTTCCCGACCAACCAGTGGGTAAATGATAATATCCCTCATTTCCGCAAATAAAATAAGTATTGTGTGATGAAATAAAACTGCTATTGTTTATTCCAGTAATGTTTAAATTTTTAGTGCAGTCACTTTTTCCCACAGGAATGCTACCAATATTGTTCACACACAGGTCTGCTCGAGCTCTAGTAACAGCTATAACAGGAGGTCCATTACCTTTGGCAGTTCGAGTATTAGGGAAAACATAGCGTGTGGAGGAATTTCCTCGGCGATACTCTTCCATTTCCCATACAGTTCCTTTAGCTTGTGGATCTCCTTCCTCATCAGGGTAACAGACCTTGTTTAATTGGGCTTTCAGTCCACCTACAGCAGCATTAGTAATGTTGGCAATTTCAGAAGCCCATAACAAAGCAAACCAGGCTCGGCAAGAACCATTGTGTGAAAACGGCAGAGGAATGAAAGGCGTTCCTCCCTTTTTCTGATGAGCTGGCATCATTCCACACACCCAACAGTTGGTGATGTTTGTAGCATTATGGGTGTGATGCAACATTTGAATGAACGTATTGTTGAGGTAAGACATCCTGTGTTGCTGCTCATGATATGGGAGAGTGTAGTAGTGGTGCTCAATGGGGACAGGAGTAGTGACAGTCAGTAGATTTCGAGCAGGAGTTACTCCCTCTATAACCCATGTTATCGTAGCAATGATGATGACAATGGAAGTGAATCCAATAATGAACATAGTCTTTCGATCACAGACTCTCGTAGCAGTTGATCTCTTCTCCGTAGGCATGTTCATCTTGATGTTGAAAAACAAAACAGATAACACACTAAGGTCCTGTGCAGACGTTGGTTTCTTCACTGAGGTTGAAACGAGTAATCACTACTAGAAGACCCCCCTTTGCTACTCAGGCTTTCACTACCCAGGACAGTGACTCAACCAGTCTCTTTCAGCAACAAAGTGTCTCTCTTCCGGGGTCGCAGCTGATATCGCGATGTACCAGGGATCGTGTGGTCCGGGAAGACTTCCTCAGGTTCTTCAGGTGACATGGCTTGTCCTTTCTCTGTGTGCAGGATGTGGCGATGATCCGCTAACACAGCTGGGCTCACTAGGTCATGCGGAACTCGCCGACAGTGGGTGGCATGGACCCAGTTCTTCCGGTTGGTTACTCGCACCGCAGTCCTGGTAGCCAAGAGCACCTGCTCAGGGCCGCGCCACCTCGGGGCTAGGGAACTGGCTCTCTGGAAGGACTTCGTCACCACGTAGTCTCCAGGCGGTAGATCATGGCCCTCACCCTGCGACCTGTCTGGAAGCGTTTCCCGAACCTGTTGATAAATAGAAGACAAACTGTCAGTCAACTGAGACAAATAGTCGTTCATCAATACATAAGGTACATCATGTATAGGGCGTGGCTTAGGAATCCCCCAAATATTCATTGGCCTCCCGAAAACCACCTCATACGGTGTGAGGCCAGATCGTGTATGTGATATCGATCTAATGGATAGCAATGCCAAGGGCAGTGCATCAGGCCATTTCAGAGATGTGGAAGCTTGTATTTTGGCCTACTTAAGTTTGAGGGTAAAATTGTATCGTTCCACTAGCCCTGCTGATTGTGGGTGAAAAGCAGCATGGAACTTCTGCTTAATTCCCAATCCTTTCAAGACATACTCAACAACTTGCCCAATAAAATGGGGTCCGTTGTCACTCCACAAAATTCGACAAACGCCGAATCTGGGGAAAAACTCCTTTAGGAGCACCTTTGCTGTAGTAAGAGCTGTATTATCTTTCGTAGCGTATGCCTCTATCCACTTACTAAAGGCACATACCACCACTAAGACATATTTCAGGTTATTACAGCGTTCTAGCTGGATATAATCCATTTGCAGAACCTCAAAAGGTGCAGTTGGTATGGCAAACCCTCCTGATGGAGTTCGTGTTCCCTTTCCAGGATTATATTGGAGACAAATCAGACAAGACTGGACTATCTTTTTAGCTGTGCCGACAATATCTGGATGATCCCAAACTTGCATAAGTAGTTTTGCTATTGAGGATGCACCAACATGTGCCGGCCCATGTGCCATGTGAATCATAGGATGTAAATAGGCTGTGGGCAATTTCCATTTAGTCATGTCTTTATTCCTCCAACAGCCCTCATCATCCAATGTTCCCTCCTTAGACCATTGGTCTAATTCATCAGCAGAGGCAGATCGTTGCATGTCCAGCACCTCTTGCCTGGCATCATGCCAACGCTCAGCTTGTGACTTGACCACATACATAGATGTAGTACTTTGCTGCATTGCAGTCTCACGGGCTGTGTGATCCGCAAAGGCATTGCCCTGTCCTATTTTATCAGTCACTTTCTTGTGCGCGCTACACTTAACAATCGCTACTTTCTTAGGATATGTCAAGGCAGTAAGGAGATTATGTACTAATTTCCCATGCACTATTTGTGTCCCATGCGAAGTGAGGCAGCCTCTTTCCTTCCAAAGTAGCCCAGAATCGTGAGCTACTCCAAAAGCATATCGGCTATCGGTGTAGATGTTAACAAACAGATCAGTGCTAAGCTCACATGCTCTTGTTAGCCCTATCAACTCAGCTGCCTGAGCTGACTTCTGTGGGATGTGAGCTGTCTCAACTACTGTCTGAAGTGTTGTAATCGCATAAGCAGCAGATGTCGTGTCATCGGGCAATTTCAAGCAGGACCCATCAACCCACAATTCCCCGTCAAAACTAGAAAGGGCGTATCTTGTAGGTCAACACGACCCTTTGTTTGTTCTTCGGTAAGAAATAAACAATCATGTGACTCTTGTGACTGGGACTGAGTAGCTGGAAATGGCAATAGTGTAGCGGGATTCAAAATCGAACATCTTTTCAATGTGATATGAGGGGCCAAAAGTGTCAATTCATAACCTGTCAAGCGAGCACTAGTCAAATGTTGTGTTTTCGTTTGGTTCAAAAGGGCGTCAACTGAATGGGGCACCAACACAAGCAATCTATGTGACAAGACTATTCCCTCACTCTGACGTATGGACACAGCTGTTGCCGCTACCGCTCGAAAACACCCAGGCAACGCACGAGCGACTGGATCAAGGACAGCTGAAAAATAGGCACAAGGACGCCGCTTATCACCGTGCATCTGGGTTAAAACCGAGATAGCGCAACCGTCCCTCTCGTGTACATAGAGTGTGAAGACCTTAGTGTAGTCTGGAGTTCCTAATACTGGTGCAGAACAAAGAGCTTGACGTAACTGTTGGAAAGCATTCTGGCATTCAGTAGTCCATGGGAGAGGCATTGGAGTGTCTTTAGTCAAAAGGGCTAACAAGGGCTTAACAATGTAGGAAAAGCTAGGGATCCACTGCCTACAGAAAGAAGTAAGACCAATCAGTGCACGAACATCCTTCTGGGTACGGGGCACAGGCGTGTCTAAAATAGCTTGAATACGGTCTGGTGTGAGTGCACGTCCCTCCTTAGACAGGAGGTGACCTAAATAGGTAACCTGCTGTCTACAATACTGCAATTTCTTCCGAGAGACCTTGTGATGATGAGATGCAAGAAATGAGAGGAAGGACAGTGTTCCTTCTTCACACTGTTCAGGGGTATCAGCAGCCAACAAGATGTCATCGACATATTGAATAAGAGCCACCCCTTTTGGCACAGGGAAAGAATCAAGCTGCCTTTTCAATGCCTGGCTATAGATGCTAGGACTCTCTGTATACCCTTGTGGAGCTCTACAAAATCTGAATGAACGATTATTCAAAGTGAAGCCGAACAAATAACGGCTGTCAGGATGAATAGGTATCGAGAAAAATGCATTTTTCAAATCAATTACGCTAAATGTAGTTGCAGTAGGAGGAATCATAGTAAGAAGTGTCGTGATGTCAGAGACTACCGGGCATTGGGGCACTACTATCTTGTTGACCTCTCGCAAGTCAATGATAAATCTATAGACTTTAGAATCAGTATCTTTCTTCAAAATAGGAAGAATAGGGCTATTACAGGTATTATAGGGGACTTCTTCCACAACCCCCACTCTGATCAAATCCTGAACAATGTGTATTAGTGCTTCTTCACCTTCCCGAGATATTTTATATTGGGGCAGTCGAGGCAACGAAGCACCTTCCTTCACTCGAATATGCACTGGTGGGATAACCATTTGACCCACATCAGTATCCGATGTAGCCCACAAAGTGCTAGGTAACGATGCCAAAGCAACATCCTCTTTAATAAGACAAGACCTCTCAACCATTGGATAGTTGTCATTTAAAATAACACGCACACCTTCTGGGAAACAACGTATTGTAGCACGAAAATGTTTAAGCATATCAATACCCACAATGTTATCCGGTGTGTTAGGGGAAAGCAGAAATGGACATGTTGCAGTGAATTTATCAAGACTAAATGCAAGTGGTTGTGACAGTGGGCTAAGGGAAGGTGTTCCATCGAATCCTATCGATGTTATCGTTGCGCCAGACAGGGGAGCCCTAGGAACCAATTGTTTAGACAGAGCGCTACGAGTAGCTCCTGTATCAACCAGAAACTGATCAGTAGAACCCAAGACGTTTGCATCGACATAGGGACCCCTCTGATCTACTGGGACCTCAACCGGTTCCTTACCCCATCCTAGGCATTCCTATGCATAATCGGAATCCTTAGGGCCATCAGCCAAGTAATCAGACATTTGGTATTGGTTGCGCCTAACAAAAGTATTAAAAGAATTAGGATTGCCTTCAACTGCCTCAATTCTGGTACGATTATGCATGCCTCCCATATTTCCTGTGCTCCCTGGGCGGCCTCTCATACTTCCTCTATCCCGCTGATACTGCTGACCTTGCAAAAGGGGGCACAGAAAACGCCAATGTCCAATCTCTTTACAATACGCACACTGATCAGAAGACAAAGTTGCTCGAGGGAAAGGGGGTACGCCAGGGCGATACATCGCACGTCCGCCTCTACCACCACCTCTAAATGAGGGACCATAGACTTGAGCCAACATAACTTTCGTTTTTAAATCCTTAACCTTTTTATCCTCCTTCCCTTTTGCTTCCAATTCCTGACGCTCATAATACTGAGCCATAGTCAAAAGGGAGACAGGGGAAGACGTAGTCCATGAACTCTCACTGGCCTTTAGGCGACTAGCTATTTCTGGCAACATGTTTGCGACAAATTTGTCAATGAACAGCTGCTTACCCGTGTCATCTGTCAATGACTGCCCACTAAAGTCATGGAATGTCTCCTCGAATCGTGTAAAGAAGTCAGAAACTGACTCATCCGCTTTCTGCTTACAAGACGCTAATGTAGTCCAATCTATTTTCTTAGGGGGTATAAGAGTTTTCAACTTTGTTACAATAGCTTTGGGAAGATCTAATATCACCTGTTGTGGTTTCTGCGCAGGCTCTCTATCGGCATCTATTTCCTCTAAATGCACCCAAGTATCACCATAAGCTACATTATCATCTACCTTCCGAATTGATCTCCACATATCGGGGGGTAAAATAAGTCCAAAGAACATGTCAATATCAGACAATGTCATAGTGCAGGAGCTAATAGCTCCTTCTACTTCCTCATAAAAAGCGGCTGGATTTTTGCGCGGATCAGGCAAAGCAGCTTTAAGAGCTATAACGTCTGCTCTACTCCAAGGGGTATAGACCCAATTATAAATAAAATATCCTTTCGCATTTTCTGAAGTTTTATCATCACTTGTTCCTGTTCCCTTTGGGGAACATACAAAGCGCAGCTTCACGCATCGGTCTCACAGTAACTACAGGATTACTAGTGTCTGTATCTGTCCCTGTAGCTCCTTCTTGTTGCGCTGGGATCTGAACTGTTTGCTCAGCTGTAGCTTTATCAGCTGCCTTTTTCTCTTCTCGCAGACGGAATGCATCAACGCGCAATTTAACTACTCGCCTAATTAGATCGGACACCTGTGAAGAAAGAAAGGTGCCATCACTTAACTGTTTATAATCAGTATTTATATCAGAGGGCTCTAGAGCACCAGAATATTTTCTAAAACTAGTTATTACTTCCCAAGTGAATGTCTCTAAAAATATAACTGCTCTAAATCGGACCATTGCTGAACCATTGCTAGAATTTCTGGAGCGGAGGCATTCCCATAAGCTGCTTTACGGGCAGCGGATCTAAGAGTGGCCTTATGCTCAGTGGTTAAAGTAGAGCGAGTTGTTCGCCCGTCTGGTTTATCCATATCTTTTTCATCTGAAGAAAAATGCTCTTCATCAGAACCTTCATTCTCAGGGGCGCTAGGGGATTTATACGGGGGTGGAGGTCTATCTAGCAAAATAGAATCATCTTGAGGTCTATTAAGTATGGGATAAATGGGGCGCCTAACAGGGTACTGGCCAGTTACCTCTAAATGACGCTCCCTATCTTCTTTTTCTTTTATTTCCTTCATCTCTTTATTTTTCAATTCTAATGCTTTCAAATAAATGGATTTACGCTGTTCTTTTTCTGCTATAGCTTCTTCTCTCCTTACTCTCTCATTCACCTCTTTCTTCCACATTTGTACACAATCAAACATATCTTGTCGACTCTTTCTCTGAAACAGACACTGCTCAACATACTGAATCTTCTTAAAATCAAATGACCCATGTACTGGCCATCGTAGATCAGGATCCTTTTTCGTATATTTGTTCCATAGTGTACTATACATTATGGAAGAAATACCATATTTAATATACATAAACCTATTAGGTGTCCCCTCTAGGGGAGCCGGCTGACTACTTTCTAGATCCATATTGGTACCTCCAAGACAGCAACACATTCTACGAAGTGTGCTAGGAGCAGGTATGCCAAAAATATTATAATAAAATATAATATTATAATCAAATAGTTTTTATCCCAAGTATATAAAAAGTAGAGACAAAAATCTCCTCATTACCTGCCTTTGTTTATTGCAACAAACAAATCAAACAAAACCAGAATCTTGGCCAAGCAAATCCAAAACAAGAGTGTCGCGTCAGCGACCTTACCAAATCAAAGTCTCCAACCTCCATCTGCCAAGCTCTGGGTCGACCTAATGGTCACTGGAAAAACTTACGCCAAAGGAGATCTCAGTCGGGGACCTGCCACCACCTGGAGGGTCAGATTGGGAAAACCGGAAAAACACGTCGGTCTGCAAAGACAAAAGGGTCTCCTCGTGCAGGGTACCTCCTCAGTAGATTCCTGTCCTCCGTCAGGACCACTCCTTCGGATGGCCGCATCTCCGATGAGCCCCACGAGTCGGGCGCCAAACTGTGGAAATGAACCTTTTTAGGGGCCCACCGGTGCAGGGGTTCACCCTTATCTGACCACGGGTCCTTAGACCAACAAAGAAGAGATTGGCACGGAAGCTGGAATATCAAATAACAAGTTTATTAATCACTCATGAGTGGGACTACATCAATACAACACCCTCGGGCACTGTATGAGGTAGTACATGGAATACAGAAACCAAGGGTCTTTTATACCCTGTTTGTTGCACAGTAAGCATGGAGACTCAAATAGAAGGTACAGGCACACAGGAATAGCTATCGACTAACATGGACAGATAGAAATCACTTTAGTCAGCAAAGTGGGAGGGGGAGCAGGAGTGTTTATGGTAGCACTAAGAGATTGACAGTTGAGTCTGAGACCAGGTGTTCTGGCAGCTACAAACTCTTTAGCATGCATTTACTTTTAGCTGACTCAGGAAGTTAACTAAAATAGACCGCACAGGCAGGGAAAAAAGACGAGCAGCAGAGAATGGAAGAATTACATAGCTGACAAAATGGGTGCCACAAACAAGATGGGTTCAGCTTTTGCTAACAGATTATCTGCGATTTCCACAGTATAACCCGCATTAAGTGGTACACCAACACCTTTGCCACCAGTTTCACTTCCACATTCAGGAGTGAGATCGAGCGGTAGGATGAACGCTGGGCAGAGGGCACCCCTTCTTATGGATAAGGACTACCGTTGCTTGTTGCAGATCCTGCAGCAGTTCCCCTTTCCATTTGTACTCGCAAAGCATGGCTCGTATTGGCTTTATTACTTGGCTCTTGTTTCAATTAAAGAATTCTGGGGGAAGGCCATTGGATCTGGGAGCTTTTCTGCTATTCATTTGAGACAGTGCCTCTGTTTTCTTTTCTTCCCGGATTACCTCCTTCAGGAGCCTCACCGCCTTCCCCCACCAGAGTAGGCATTGGGATATCTGCCAGAAAACCCCTCCGTTCATGCTTGGCGATAGTGTCTATATGTGGGGTGTAGAGACTTATAAAGAAGTCTGCAAATTCCTGTGCTGCTTCTGCTGCTGATTCCACCTCTCGCCCGGTGGCCATGGTGATCTTTTGCACCCACCTCTATTCCTCCTCCCGTTGTGCCAGCCATGCAAGCAATTTCCATACTTTCCATGTCTTATTTCCCACCTCATACAGTTTATATTGTTTTGATCTAAAAACCACCCTGGCCTATTGATGCATAAGGCGTCGATATTCCTCTCGCTTGCTCTCTATGGAGGTTGCCAGTCGCAGGTTTAGATTAGCCTCTGTGAGAAGCTGGCTTAGTATATGGTGCTCACTTATTTAAGTGGGCACCCTGCACTAATCCAGACAACCCTTATGGTGATTTTAGTGGTCTTAGACAACCTTAGAAAGCTCTCTAAGTGATAGCTGTGGAGACTAGCCTTCAGGCTTAGTCCAGAAGGAGTG
This sequence comes from Calotriton arnoldi, assembly GCA_963921515.1. Lineage (NCBI taxonomy): Eukaryota > Metazoa > Chordata > Amphibia > Caudata > Salamandridae > Calotriton > Calotriton arnoldi. The sequence goes on along the minus strand of CAWUFW010002529.1, from coordinate 808,950 downwards.
TAAAGCAGCTTGTTTCACCAGAACATAATTTTATTGGTATAGATTAAGTGAAAAAGAACCACACAGTGTATTTATAAAATATGTATTTATTTTAAGACACTCACTAACACATACAGATATCTCCTACCCGGAGATATACACAATGCACAAAATACTTTTCAATAAAAACAGGTAAGTAGCACAAATACACAGTGGTCGCCAGGGGCAGACCAAACCATATACTAAAATAGTGGTATGCAAACCACAAATCAAGTCAAGACTATACCCAGAAGATGTAGAAGTGCCGGGGACCCAAGGAACCACCTGAGGCTAGTAACCAGGAACCACACGGAGGCCGTGTGCATAGTGGGAACACGACCGCGGGCTCAATACAAGTCAGTGGGTAAGTCACGGTTGCAATTTTAAAGAGTGACCCTTACCAGCGGACCCTGAAGAAATCCTGTGGAAGACAGAAGATTGGAGAGCCCCCCCACCTGTGGATACCCTAGGAACCAGGATACCTACACCAGGGAAGCCTGGAGCATAGGTGTGAAGTGGCGTCGGAAACCGTTGTCGAACTCAACGGAGGATTTCAGGAAAATGCCGCTGCTGGAGAAGGAGAAAGTGTCCGGTGGAACCCAAAGGTGGATTCAAGATGAGAAGTACCTGCAAACAGAGGGGACAGAGCTTATGCCACTCAGGAGTGACCAGGCGGCACGGAAGACGAATGCCCACCGATGTTGGGAGTTGCAGTAGAGTTGACGGTGACCTTAGAGCTGCAGCTGTGAGGACCAGGCGACGCTGTGGAAGACCAGGAGCCATTCATGAGCTGTTCCACGTCAGATGTCGAGAGTTGAGGGGTCGGTGTCCGTCGGGAGTACCAGCAAGCCTTGGCAACTGCAAACAACGTGGAAAGCGCAGAAGGTGCAGTGTCAGGACCAGCACGGTAAAGGTGACTCACCACAAGCAGGGAAGTCAGAGAAGGCCCTGAGCAATCAGGGGAGCCTGCAGAAATGAAAGAAGAGCCTCAAGAGGACCCACAGGCCGGAGGCACTGGAGTCGCAAGAGGACCTCGAGCAGCTCACCAAAGAAGCAGGCCCACGGTGCAAATGATACGATGAGGACGAATATCTCGGTCACAGGAGATGCTTGAGGTTGGGGCTACTTGGAGACTGAAGATCTTGGAGGAAGGATGCCAACAATCCTTTGCAACGGCAAGTCAACGTGGTGCACAGGGGTTTGGTTCTTGCGGCTCCGACGAGGGATACTGGCCTCAAACATTGTGAGAGGACAGGGCAGGCCTCGAGGGATCTGCAGAACCACCACCTGCGTTGCTGAGCCTTTCGGAGTCCTTGGGAGCCCAGGATCAGCAGACCGCTCAGCTTCGTTGCGGTGCCTGCAGATGCAGGGAAGTGACTCCTTCACTTCAAGGGAGATTCCTTCAGTTGTCTTGGATGTTCACAGGCCTTGGAAGGTTCCTGTATGGAGCATGGGCACAGACGTTGCAGCAGACTTGCAGGACGATGAGACCAGGAGCAGCAGGAGTCTTCCCAGTTGCTGTCTCAGAGCCCAGAGCAAGGTCCAGCGAAGTCCAGAGTGCCCAGACGGTCGAAGAACAAGTGGTGTCTTGAAATGAATCTTGTCCCACGACGAATCTAGGGACCCAGCTACAGGTAAGCCCTTAAGTACCCTAAGGAAAGGGTTGGGACTATTCAGGGTTCCCTCCCAGGGGAGGGGTCGGACAGTGGGGAGGATACTCCAATGTCCTTTGTCCAGTTTCGCAGCAGAATGGGAGCCCACGGCTCCCTGAGCTGGTTTGAACTGGACTATGCAAGGAGGGCACCAAATGTGCCCCTGAAACAGACTGAGTGGCGCTGGCAAGCGCTCCCTCCCGGCCCCAATACACTAAACCTTGTCTGGGAGGTGGTCACACCTCCCTGTGACAGGACACCTATTGTTCTGCCTTCCCCTACTCGAGCTTGGCTCAGCAGCAGGAGCGCAGAATCGTGTCTCTGGTCGGCAGCAGCCATGTTGTGCTGTCTGGGACTAGAAGACTGGTACCGGGAGCATGGAGGGCTTCCCGGAGGAGCTTTACAGTGCATGGAATCATACCTCCCACACAAACGGTGTGGGAGGAGTATGATTCCAACATGTTTGATACCAAACATGACAGGGTTTGTTACAGCCAGTTTAGAGATGATCATCGCGTAATGACGCATGGCCACCCTATGTATCGTAATGGCTGATGCACTTACAACCCGGGAGAATGGACTCCGAAGGTTGTAGGGGTGTCCTGCTCATGCAGGGGCACCCTCACACTTAGAACGAGCACCCTGCCTTCAGGATTGAAAGGCCTGCTTTAGGGGTGACTTATAGGTTTTAAGTGCAGTGACCTCAGATATAGGGTAACCTATATCCGTTGTAAGTGGTGCTAGCACCAGCTTACACAGGCTGCAATGGCAGACCTGTAGTTACAGTTTGAGTGATCCCCCATGGGTGGCATAATGCATGCTTCAGCCCATGGGGGACCCCTGGTGTACCCATGCCCTGGGTACCTCTCAGTACCATATACTAGGTACTTATAAGGGTACACCAATGTCCACTCTGGGATGTACCTAGGTACTTACCATACCAATTTAGGGGAGAAGCACAGAGACTGGGGTCCTGATCAGCAGGATGCCAGTCAGACTAGTCAGAAACAGCATAACACCAGGCAAGAAGTGGGGGTAACCATAAAAGCAGATCCTACTTTCCTACAGCCATATATTGCAATTTCCACTCTATCAATTGTTCCATCTCGCATCCCTCTCTTTCACGTTCCTTTTGGTTGTCCTGCCTTATGCGCCATCATCTTGCCCCTTACTACTGCCTTAAAGGTGTCCCAGACAGTGATGTCCAATTGCACAGAACCTGTGTTCGCCATTTTCTCTTTGTTTTGCATAATAGTTTATTTTACAACCTTTTTGTGGCATCTCTTATTCCAAGAGATTCTTTTTTTGTACTCTTAAGCAAAACTGGATTCTCTATACTGTTGGAAATACAAATTCACTATTTACAGAATCCTACTAATTTAATTACTAGTAAAAAGACTGATAAAAACAAATAAGAGAAAGCTAATCTTTAAATTTGTATGTTACAAAATGGAAAATCAAATGACTTCCAATGTTGGTGCCAATACATACTCAGAAATAGAAAACAGAGGTAAACAAGTAGGGTTAAGACAATAGGTGTAGTCAATTGTAGCCATGCTGTACAGTAAAGTGACTGCTGTGCAGCATGGCTAAAACTAATTTGATAAAGCACTATGACGCAGCTAGTACTAGTGCGCTGTTTTTTAAAAAAATTTTTTAAACGTGCATTAGCACTGGCCACGTCATAGCCTTGTGCTTCCCCATTCTTTCCTGCCTATCCTCTCCCCCACCTGCATCCTTCTCTTCCTCCATATTGTATCAGAGTGGGAGGGAATGTGGGAGAGAAGGGCGCAGGTCGGTGGGACAAGCACACGGACAATGGAGGGTGGGCAGAAGATGTTGGCACATAGACAACGAAGGGTGGGCATTAGGGGCTGGGGGAAACACGTTGACATGTACACAGAATGGAGGGTGGGCAGGAAGGGCTGGGGAGGCACACTGACAATGGAGGAATGAGCATAGGGGGTAGGGCAAACACACAAACAACAGAGGGTGGGCAGGAGAAACATGGAGGGGAGAAGTACACAAGGGAGAAAGCTGAAAAACACGCAGTTTCGTAGAGTGCTTAAACAAAAATAAAAAGTAGCATCTGCAAAAGAAATAAGTGGATAGACACAGTAATGCTTCCAGGCTTCAGGGGAGGGACAAGCATATGAAGATGAAAGAAGCCTACTGAAGCTGACGAATAAGAAGCAAGCAAATGAGAGTGACAGTGAAGCTAACCATTGGTAAACAATGGGTGGTCTCTAAGCGCCCAGTAAGGTAACAAAAGGTCTTGCAAGAGACCACCCATGTGCTATTTTAGACAAGACCTAAAAAAAGAGAGAAGAGGGATTCCATGTTAATTGGCTGCTTTCTATTGTCTGTATTTATATTAACTTTTGCCATACTAAATGAATATATATTTTTATTTCTAACATTTTGTTCTTTCATACTCTGTCTTTTTAAAAGGTTTACTTAACCTGTAAGCATATGTTGCATTTCTTCTTTGCTGTTATACCACTGTCAAAGATGCCAAATCGTGTTGTTGCTATCTCTGTCTCTTCTCTCTGCTCTCTATCTTCAGGCTGAAATCATGTTACATAGAATGAGGTTCTTTGCCTTCATCGATTGTATGCACAGTCCCAAATTTAGAGACACTGACATCAGGAGCCTCGCCACAGAGGATAAGGGAAGGCAAAGAAAGTTTAAAGAGGAAATTACAAAACCCTTTTCTAGCCCACTTTCCTTAGTGTCTTGTTCATTGGTTCGGACTTATACCGAGCATAAGCGATGTTGTAGGAGAAGCTAGAATTTTTTGCCTTTTGGAGATATTAATGTATTCACTGCCAGAGGAGGGTTCATATTGAAAAAACAGAAGATCCAACGATTTCATGCAATTGCAGGCAGGACTGTCTTGGTTTCGTTTTCTTAAGTGAATAAGAGTCGCCTTGATTTCTAAAGGGGAAAAAGTATGGAAGTCAAATTTAGGATTGTGCTGTTTGGAGCCGGGAGGTCACAAGACCCTAATGCATTTAGCATTGACTGCCCCCCCTTGCAGCACGTCTATTAGTCGGTAATCTGATTTGTACCTATTCATTTGCAGTCCCTGCAGCAGCTCGGGGCTGGGCCCTAGTGTAATTGGTGCTGTCTCTATTTTGACATCATTAGATTAGCCCTGACTCCTGGCCACTTGTTGTCTGCGCTTGTCTGTCCATTTATACAACCTAATGTTACGCAAAATTCATTACTGATCACATTATTTTCAACTCTGAAGGCAGGCTTGTAATAAACATTTTGTTAACCCTCTCTGAGCAGCGCTCAGGTCCGGAGCAAAGCAATGTTCCCTGACAGTGATGGAGAGCACATAGTCCCTTTTCCAGAGTCAGGAGGTGCAGTGGTGCTATGTTGCCACTATCACGCTGAACTCCTCTTAGTCCAGGATATTGACCCAGTGACGCAAGGAGTAGCACGAGATTCCATCTCTAGCTTGGCTTTCTTGATCTTTGATCTAAATGAGGGCTGTAAGCTGCAGCTGTGAGCTGCAACCAGAGACTGCCTTTCCCAGCCTGGGGCGATAGCACTGGCTTTCTCATTGGTGGTGGGAGGTTCACTATAGAATCAGCTTCGTTCAGTCATTTTTTGTTACCTGGACTTAACAATGGGCATTTTTCTGTTTAAACACATGCCCATACTTGTTAGCTCAGGGATATGCGGCACAGTGAGGAAAATAATTTTACTGAGGATCACACAGCTTGGCCAGGTGGGGAACAGGGCTAGGACTTTAGGCTTCCATAGTCATCAACATTTTCGCTGGACAACATCTTCTAGCACAAGTTGAGAAGCCAGGAATGCAAAGACCATTGGGCTAAGAGGACTTTAGCCCCACCCCCTGTCAGGGCTAACTGGGCTGGGGCTGCTGTTCTCGAAGTCTGCAACAACTAAAATATTCTACTGGACTTGTCAGACAATATTTAATGCTTAACAAAGGCTTGTTTTTATTCTTTCCTTTCTGAGCCCTGCGCCCGGCTCTCTTCTCTTACACTTACAAAAGGACCATAAGCATCTTGGACTCTACATGTACAGAGAAAGGAATGAAAGCTCTTATATCAAATGCCAATAAATACAATTTTAAATAAATTAAAAAAATACCCTTAATGTACTTGAACCGGAACCACAATATTCAGCTGTAGTGAGACACACAAAGTCATCCAGTTCCTGACCCTAAGCTTCCTTGAAATGCCTTTGCAGAGTCAACCTGTAAAAAGATAGACCTCTTTCTCCCATGGTCAATCCTTAGGCAGACAGTGAAGCAGCATAAAGCTGCAAATCCTCCTGACACAATGTCTCATATAGCCTCTAGTAGGGCCAACGTCCTGGTGAGTATAGTGGGATGCAGATCCTTGGTAAAAACACAAAATGCTTTTCCACCAGCAGAATTATTTTCTTAAGGACTGCCTCGCACTAAATCATATTTCTCCAATTGTTAGATTCCACTTCTACTAATACAACTCCTCCTCTACCCATCTCAGATTTTTTTGGTTTGGGGAAAAGTTTATTTGCCTTCCAGATTACTTAATGAATCTCAGTAGGTAAAGGGTACAACAAATTTAATATCAGTGGTGCTGGTAGCTGTAGTCCCAGAGAGTGTTGTCATGCTCACAAACCACAGGGAAACTGTGCCACCTCTCAATCTGCTCCTCCCAGCATTCTCATGTGGAGTGCCTCAGGGCCTGGCCACAGTCTCATTTAAACCATGACACCAGTTCAGTCTGCAATGTTCTGCAGCACCCTACAGCTGAAGGCAATATCGATACTTCTCCTTCTGCCCCAACTTATATTAGAATATCTGAAAGAAACATGTTAGTTATAGGTTCCTTACCTTAGAATTACCCCCAGGCGTCAGACTGGATCCGGAAAGTTTTTTCGTCAGCAGTACCCCTGCGTGTCGGTAGGCGTCGTCGGTCGACTCCGTGTCTGTCGTTGGCGTCGTGGTCGCAGTGATGACGTCGCGGAAGATACCTAGACGCCGCCCTCGCGCCTGATGTCAGTTCTTTCTCTTTCCGCGGCAGCAAGCGCAGATCCGGGATGAGCGATACCCCCAGTCATTTTTTGACTGAGTTTTTTGCGACTTTTGTCGACATCTTTTTGAGTCGTTCGACTCCTGGTAGCACGAGGGATGCCCGGGTTTAAATCCTGCGGTTCCTGTTCCCGCATGATGTTGGTGACGGATCTGCACTGCGTGTGTCTCTTCTGCTTGGAGCGCGACCACGACCCCAAGTCGTGCTCCGACTGCCGAACCATGGCCCCGAAGTCTTTTCGGGAGCAGTCCCGAAAGCTCCTCAAGGCCCGGCAGTCCGCTCCGCGTCGCGCAAGGTCCCAGTCGCGAGGGAGGTCGAGGGATCGATCGCGGAGCCATCACCGCTCCTCTTCAACGAAGTCTTCGCACTCGGGGTCAGGTAAGTCGAAGCATGAGAAGAAGTCAAAGAAGCGTTGTCGCTCTTCGACTTTCCGTCGGCCGACGCGACGCAGGGTGCGGGTGGTGCCACTCCCACGGCTCCGCGTGCAGAGCCTTTAGAGTCTACTCCGGCCTTCCCACCCTTTCCGGGACTGGCAGCAACTCCTGCCCAACTTCCTCAGTTTTACGAAGCCATGCACGCTATATTTGGGCAGCTCAACTCCCCCGCAGCACCTCCGGGCCCTGCGGACTCGGCTTGGGGCCCTAGGCCTTCGACGCCGGCGACTTCGGCCTCGGCACCGCAGGGCTCCCTTGGATCCAGGCCTGGATCCGGATCGGCACCGGTCAACCTCGTGACACCTCCACCGGCGCCGACTCCACCGGCACCACGTCCGCAGATGACGCCGGCTGGACCCCCAGCCGACGTCGACCCCGGCTTCCCCCTCCATGTGAAAACAGAGTTGGACCGGCGTCGGCTGATGCCGGACCCGATGCCGATGGGTACTTTTGTGCCTACTTTCCACTCTGGCCATTTTCAGCCAGTTTGGCAGCCAGAGGATTGTGAGGAAGACTGGGAGGGGTCTGAGGACCCTCTCACAGCTCAGATAGAATACGACCAGGACTGGAGAGAGGACCTGGGGGATGCCAGTGGTTTGGATACCTCGCCAGACCTTGGCATGTTGTCTCCTCCTACCGTGGCTACGGAGGAGGGAGCGTCTTACGCAGTGGTGTTGCATAGGGCGGCCGAGGCTCTCAACCTCGAGCTTCCTACGGTGGCAGTCAGGACTAACCTCCTGACAGAGGTGCTTCAGCCGGCAGCGAGCTCTTCGGAGCCCCTGCTGCCGTTTAATGAGGCCCTAACAGACATCCTTTTGGGCACCTTGTCCAGGCCCACCACAGGGGCTCCTGTGAATAGGATGGTTGCCCGACGCCACCGCCCAGCTCCGGGCGACCCCACTTTCCTCTGCCAACACCCCTCCCCCGAGAGCTTGGTCGTCCAAGCCTCAACATCCCAGAGCGCATTCCCTACCGCACCACCGGACAGGTAATCCAAGAAACTGGATCAACTTGGGAAGAAGTTGTTTTCTTCCTCCAGTTTAGGGCTGCGGTCGGTGAACACCGCATGCCTCTTGGGCCGTTATTCCCACTCCGTGTGGGATACGGTTGCGCAGATGCTGCCTCAGTGCCCGGAGGAGGCCCGGGCCATGCTCTCCCGTGCTGTTGCCGGAGGGAGAGACGCAGCAAAGTTCGCCATACGTTGTGGATTGGACACTGCCGACTCACTGGGTAGGACTATTTCAACGTCAGTGGCACTTCGCCACCACGCCTGGTTGAGGACGACTGGCTTTTCAGGGGATATCCAGAACACCTTGATGGACATGCCCTTCGATGGCCGTCGCCTGTTCGGCGACAAAGCAGAAAAGTAAAAACCTGTAAAAAGTCAACGCTAGAGCGCTTCAAGTACTCTCGGGCTACGGCCAAGTCCTTGGGCCTCTCCACCATGCGCCCTGCACGGTCTGCTTTTCGCTCCTTTCGTGGTCACGGCAGGGGTGCCCCAACACGTCCATTCCAGGGCCACAGGCCAGCGCAAGCTGTTCCTCAGCACGGCCAGAGACGTGGGAACCAGCGACGTGGTTCTGGGGGCCAGCGGGCAGGCCAATCCACCTCTGCCCCCTCCGCCGCAGCCTCCAAACCCTCCTAGTCCGACCTTTCAGGCCCATCAAACGCCAGTGGGTGGCAGGATTCGCCATCACCTCCCCCACTGGTGCACCATCTCGTCGGACAGGTGGGTTTTGCAAATAGTCCGAAGGGGCTACTCCCTCCCCTTCGAGACTACCCCTCCACCCATGCCACCCAAGTACCATCGCATGTCGGAGGATCATCTGACCCTTCTCCAACAGGAAGTTACGGCTCTCTTGGCCAAGGGAGCCATTGAGCGCGTTCCTGTCCCAGAAGTAGGTTGTGGTTGCTATTCCCACTTCTTTCTGGTGCCCAAGAAGGACAAGGGCCTGCGTCCTATCTTGGATCTCAGGGACATCAACCGCTTCCTCTGGAAGGAGAAGTTCAAAATGTTGACCCTGGCTCAGGTTTTGTCTGCCCTCGACCCTGGAGACTGGATGGTAGCGTTGGACTTGCAGGACGCGTATTTCCACATCCCTGTCCTGCCGGCCCACCGGCATTACCTGCGGTTCACGGTAGGCCACGAGCATTTTCAGTTTACCGTGCTCCCCTTTGGCCTTACCAGCGCCCCTCGGGTGTTCACGAAAGTGATGGCGGTGGTCGCAGCTCAACTGCGCAGATCAGGGGTTCCAGTCTTCCCCTATCTCGACGACTGGTTGTTGAAGGCGGGCTCGTCCCAAGCAGTCGTCTCCCACCTCCAGACTACGGCCGACCTCCTGCATTCGCTGGGGTTCTCCATCAACGTGCCGAAGTCACACCTGATTCCCTCTCAGGAGCTCCTTTTCATCGGAGCGGTTCTGGACACGACGCAGTTTCGGGTCTATCCTCCCGAACAGCGAGTCCGGGATATTCAGGCTATGATTCCGATCTTTCAGCCTCTATCCCGGGTTTCGGTCAGAATGACCCTGAGGCTGCTGGGCCTCAAGGCCTCCTGCATCCTGCTGGTCGATCATGCCAGGTGGCATTAGCGGGCTCTGCAGTGGGACCTGAAGTTCCAGTGGGCGCAGAATCAGGGGAATCTGTTCGATTGCGTCCAGATCTCGAAGGGCACTGCACGCCAATTGCAGTGGTGGCTCACGAACCAGGATTGGGTCAACGGCAGATCCCTCTCCCTTCCCCAACCAGAACATACAGTGGTGACGGACGCATCCCTTCTGGGATGGGGCGGCCACATGGGAGAGGCGGAGATCAGAGGCCTCTGGTCTCCGGCGGAGTCCGGGCTCCACATCAACCTTCCGGAGCTTCGGGCGATTCATCTTGCACTCAAGGCATTCCTTCCCTCTGTCCGGGGAAGAGTAGTGCAGGTGTTCACGGACAACACCACCGCCATGTGGTACTGCAATAAACAAGGCGGGGTGTGGTCCTGGACCCTATGTCAGGAGGCCCTCCGCCTCTGGACATGGCTGGAACATCAGGGCATTTCTCTGGTGGTTCAACACCTGGCAGGTTCCTTGAACGCCAGGGCGGACGAACTCAGCTGCAGGTGCATGATGGATCACGAATGGCGTCTTCACTCGGAGGTGGTGCAAGGTCACTTTCAGCAGTGGGGAGAGCCTTGGTTAGATTTATTCGCCACCGAAGAGAACGTGCAATGTCAGCAGTTCTGCACGTTGGAATTTCCAAGGCGGCACTTCCTCGGCGACGCTTTTCGTCGCGTGTGGAGTTGTGGTCTTCTATAGGCCTTTCCGCCTATACCACTTCTGCCCAGAGTGCTGAAGAAGATCAGGCGCGACCGGGCTCAAGTCATTCTTGTGGCTCCGGATTGAGCACGAAGAGTCTGGTATCCCGAGCTGCTCCACATGGCCATCGATCCTCTGACCAGACTGCCTCTTCGGGAGGATCTTCTGTCGCAGCAGCAGGGGACGGTCCTCCACCCGAACCTGTCCAGTCTCCACCTTCTTGCGTGGAGATTGAGCGGCGGCAGTTGACGTCTTTCGACTTGCCTCCCGAAGTTTGTGATGTAATCTTGGCAGCCAGGCGTCCCTCCACTAAGACGGTATACGCCTGCCGATGGAACAAATTTGTGGCATGGTGCACAGCAAAGGCTGTGGATCCCCTTTCTGCTCCTCTTTCTGAGGTCCTCTTGTTCTTCCTTTCTTTGGCCCGACAGGGCTCTGCTCTGGGCACTATCAAGGGCTACCTTTCAGCCATTTCTGCTTTTCTTCGGCTGCCTGATCAGCCTTCTCTCTTCAAGTCCCCGGTTGTTAATCGTTTCTTAAAGGGCATAACTCATCTCTTTCCTCCTGTTCCCTTCGTTATGCCTCAGTGGGACTTGAATCTGGTCTTGACCTATTTAATGTGCGCTCCCTTTGAGCCGCTTCACAACTGTCCTTTAAGGCTTTTAACTCTTAAAACTGCATTCCTGGTGGCCATCACATCTGCCAGACGAGTGAGTGAGCTCCAGGCTCTTTCTTCCAAACCTCCTTTTCTGGCTGGACATCCGGACAAGGTTGTCCTTAGGACTCGTCCATCCTTCCTTCCCAAAGTGGTCACTTCCTTTCATATTGGCCAAACTATCACTTTGCCCACCTTCTTTCCGCCTCCGCATCCTTCAAAAGAGGAAGAGAGGCTCCACCGTCTGGACCCAAAATGTGCGCTTTCCTTTTATCTGGATCGCACCAAACAGTTCCGGGTGGACAACCAGCTCTTTGTTGGCTACGTGTGCGCCAAGAAAGGTCGGGCCGTACACAAACGGACCATTTCTAGATGGGTCGTTTTGTGTATCAAAGCCTGCTATTCTCTGGCTAAAAAGGAGCCTCCAGTGGGGCTACGCGTCCATTCCACCAGGGCGACGGCAGCTACTACTGCTTTGGGACGGGGAGTCCCCCTCAATGACATCTGTCAGGCAGCTACGTGGGCCTCGTTGCACACCTTTACGAGACACTACTGCTTGGACAATCAAGTCCGGAGAGACGGCTTCTTTGGCCGTTCTGTTCTCCAGGACTTTCTGGTGTGAACTTAGTTCGCAGACCCTCCTCCGGGGTTGGTATTGCTGGGGTATCTATTCTAAGGTAAGTAATCTATAACTTGCGTGTTTCTTTCAGATGAACAAGTTACTTACCTTCGGTAACGATATATCTGTAAGAAACATTAGTTAGTTATAGATTCCTTACCGCTAAACCCATCCTCACTGTTCTGCGAACTGATTTCGAGGGTTAAGGTTATCCTTTCAGGGCCCTAGTTTTGTGCACTAGTGGTCAGTGTCTTGCACGGCTCTGTGTTCCTGGCGCGGAAATTCATGTACAGAACTGACGTCAGGCGCGAGGGCGGCGTCTAGGTATCTTCCGCGACGTCATCACGGCGACCACGACGCCAACGACGGACGACCGAGGCGCAGGGGTACTGCTGACGTAAAAACTTTCCGGATCCGTCTGACGCCTGGGGTAATTCTAAGGTAAGGAATCTATAACTAACTAATGTTTCTTACATATATATAGTTACCGAAGGTAAGTAACTTGTTCAACAACTACACATGGACTGCCACCACTGGCTGTGATTCAACCAGCGCTGATGCACAGGTCAGTTTGCAAGCTGGAAGATACAGGTGGACACAATTGATGATTCTGCCACAGGGGTGCCAAATAGAACCTCCAACAGAGGTCCAGCTATGGCCCTGAACACATGCCCTTCACATGCTCCCCAAAGCAATAACAAGCTTTTCTGAGGACATACATCACCAAGAAAACAGGGAGCCAGTTTGGAGTGCCAACAGAATTTGACCATTCTGGTCCCCAGCCAGCCCCACCGCTGCTGTTGCTTGATTTTGTTTTATAGGCAATTTTGCGGGTGATGTATGTCATTAGCAGTCAAAGTACTATATTATTTCTGTCTCATTTCAATGGCTAGACATTATTCTCTGCTCAGAATATGTGGGTAGTAACGATTATGTTTTGCACTGGTGGCTCAGTAAGCTAATAGATTGACTCAATGGATCTGTGCTTGACTCTCATGGTCACGTGTTAGAATGCTGGTGTGCCAACTCAGCCTTACATTCTTAGAGGGCACTAAAATAAGTACCATTGAGCTGAGCAGTAATTAACATCCATTGTCTCTCAATAGCACATAGTGATGTACTCGGGTGACCTTGCAAGAAGATAGTCTCAGGAGTGCTGAAACCGAAGCTTCCTCCACAGACAGCAGCTCTAGCATTTATGCTCGGTTCCTGGATGCAGGCTGAACAAACACATCAAAGGGATCACACAGGAACAGCGTTCACTGGCAGGTACCACAGTACTGGACCCACTATTAATGAACCATACATCGATAAACTGACTGCTGACACACTGCACCATCCCTGAGACATTTAGGAGCTAAATTAACCTTAAGCTGCATCCTGGAGGAAACCTGGAGACAATCTAACCACCTTATACCATTTCCATTTAGTTGGCCACATTTATTAAACTTTGCTGATTGTCGAATGCAAAACATGTTTTCAGTCACTTGAAAGATTCACTATGCTGAGAAAAATAGATTTAAAATGAAAACATATTTGCCAAGATTGAGCACCTAGTAATATTAGGAGAGGAAGTGCTGACAGGATAAGGGTGAAGAAAGAATGAAGTGGAAGGGCTGGAGTGGAGGTTAAGGACAATTTTTGACGAGAGAAGGATAGTGAGAAGAAAGTTGAAGGCAAGATTGGTGGATAGCAGTCGAAGGGCTGCTGAAGAAAATGGTTCTGTGCAGAACTGAATTTGTTAAAGAAAATAAATAACTGAAGGTACCAAAAGTTTTTTAACAGCTTGTCACAGCACTGCTAAATGCCAGGGTTGATGACTACCAGGGCTGCCTAGTTTTGATTACACCTCATGCCTCTTTCCTTCACCACCTTACACTTCCAGCATCTTTATCTCACTCATGTAACTTCTTTTTCGTCTCTGCTCTTGCCATTTGTCACTATTTTCCTATCTTTCTCCTTATTTCTCCCTTGTTTGCCTTTCTTTCTCTTGCTCTGTTTCAAAGCCTGATGATAAAAAATGAGTTCTGGTGTCCACTACTCAGAAACCGCTTTCAAAAATAACTACCGGTTGTGGGGATGGTTATGGCCCAAATGAGAAGAGAAGGATGAGAATTGCCAAGAGAGATGTCGATTGAGAAAGGAGGTGCTTTGTGGGTGTAGGATGAGGAGCAGTGGAAGAAATAGTGAGTGGTGTATGGCAAAGGGTTAATGGACAGTACAGCGAGATGTGGGGAAGAAAGAAAATGGAGTGAGGAAGGTATGAGAGAAAAATAAATCTCTCTAAATTAACTGGTTGTCCATCTTGCTGCTGTGAAAAGACCAAAATAGAGGCCCAGAGAGAGAAAGCGACGGAAAGAAAGGCCGAAAGAGATTGTACAACCAAGAGTGAAAGCAAGTGAGAGAAACTTAGCATTCTCTGAAGTAAGCAACTTCGAATGTCAATGCAAAGGGACCTTGGTTGTTGGCATTGGCTGGCCTAAGAGGTAATGTTTCTAATTGTTCTTTAAACAACCATAAGATGACCTCAAAACACTGGGGACAGGGAGAAGTGGCAGGAGAAATAGAAAAGATTGACCAAGATTGAGGAAAGGAGAAGACACACTGTTGGGAATGAGAAAGGAGCCTTGCTGATGGAATAGTCTTCCCCAAACCAGAAGAAATAGTGCTCTATGAGTAGCCATCAGTAGGAGTTTGACCAAGAAACACAGAGGGAAGGAAAAGAAGCAATAATGTGGAGTAGGTGAGTGCAGCAAGAACAGGAAAAGGAACGTAGTAGAAGTGTGGGATACGATCAGGAAACTACAGAGATTTAGAAATTGGTGCACTTTTGAAGATGTACTAGGGCGGACAGAGTGCCGTTGAGAGCCAGGAAACAGTCCACCTGGTTCACTGTCAACAGAGATCTCATGATTATCCATGTGACTTACATCATGCTCCCTATGCCCTACATTATGCACGGTGTCCAGAGCTGAAGAAGGCTAGGTGGAGAGGTAGAGAGGGAGTAATAGTTCGCTGGGTTCTGGATGCACAGGAGCCACCAGGGCTGGGAATGTCACCTCTTTAATTGCTGGGGGGGGGGGGAGAGTAAGGTAAGCAAAAGGGCAATATGTTAGGCCAATTTCTAGTACCCACTTTCCTGAATACCATAACATGGTAGACCCTAGTTAGTCTGTAGCTCTCTTTTCTTCACATGGCCTACTCTTGTTGATATAAAACCTTTTTCAAGTGTTTTCTCTTATTAAGCCCTATCACCCTTTTTAGAAGCAAATTGTATGCATTTTTACTGCAATAATTTTATCACATCGTTATTGGACATTTACATAAGAAGTCTTACTTCATGATAGCACCAACCATAACGAAAATCATACTGAAATACCTTTACTGTGCCATAAAAACATTTGTAAATAAATCACAGACCAGCTCAGGCATTCCTCATTCACTGCTGGTAGATATGTTCACAAATGGTATTATATTCTACTGCTGCCGATACTCATTGACATGTTGAAACTTTAGATAGCTGGTCCTTGTTGTGTCGACACTATGAATACTCACTCTTGGTGAATGCTTTTGGTGCTTTGAGTTGTTGTACAGCCATCTTCATGCCAAATGTGGGTTGCATCTCAGGCATATCAGTGCCAAGAATATTTGATGGGAGCTGGATCTTTGGACTGCTCTGCATTATGGAGTGCAAATTTAACATTCTATGTATTACAATACATAGACATGAGGAGCCTAATTAGGATGTCGGTCTGAGTTTCTTCCGACCAACATCCCTGCGGTTTCAAGGTCGTCTGACCTCGGATAAGAGGTCCAAAACTGCCATTATGATGCGACCGCACATGGTGCAGTCGCAGACTCCCATTTCCCTATGGGAGCTTGTGCGGCGGTCGGAAACCGGCCGCAGCACAGGCTCCCATAGAGAAATGGGTGTCACTGTAAATCCCTGCACCGTGTGGCAGGTACAACACAGTGCCTGCCACACGGTGCTGAGATTTACACGGGTGTTAGAAATGGGATCTCTAGTTGGCAAGGGCTTGCACCTTTGTCCAAGTAGGGACCCTTCTTCCTAGTCAGGGTAAGGGTTGTTACACTCGTGAAGTAACCCCTGCTCACCCTCGTGGTAGCTTGGCACGAGCAGTCAGGCTTAATTCAGAGGCAGTGTGTAAAGCATTTGCACATAACCAACAGTAATACAGTGTAAGCACTACAAACGGACACCACACCAGTTTAGAAAAATAACCAATATTTTATATACTCAAGACAAGACCAATTACGACAAAAATCCACAATACTATACTTTACGAATGAATACTTGATACGTTAACTTCTTCTTTGCAAGAATAGCACAAAAGCAAAGTTCGTACGAGTCGGTAGCTCCGTCCGAGCCTACTGTGATGCTGAAAACCCCAGAGTCTAACAGTTCCAGCCGACCGCGTCGATACGGGCCAGCAGAGTCGTGAACAGACTCGGTCACAGTACCTTTTCTCGTTGTGGCTGGTACGGAGTGTACGAGCCGGTCGGCGTTCGTCGCGGTTGCGGTGCAAGACGGAGCGATGCAAGGTGCGGTGTCCCTCGATGCGGTGCAGGCAGCGGCTCGATGAGCGTCGTGCAGACGGAGTCGGTGAGTCCAAGGCGTGCGATGCAGGGCGAGACGATGCTCGATGCGGTGCTGACAGGTTGCGATGCAGGCGACCCAGCCGGAGTGCGGGAGCTGGCGTCGGACAGCGGTGCGAGTCGGAGCGGTGCGTCGCAGACGTGCGAGCGGTGCCCCAAATGCGGTCTCGACTCTTGAGCCAGTTGCAGCGACAGTGTCGGTCTGGTCCGGCTGGCCCAGTGAAGCGATGCGATGCGAACTGCGGTGCCCACAGGTCACGGTGCAAGCAGCGGCTCGATGTTGGCGGCGTTGGACGTCGCCCACGGTGAGACCAGGGTTGCGATGCGAAGCGGGGCGATGCGGTCTGCGGTGCAAACAGTTCACCGGCCAGGGATGGATTCGGTTGACGGAGTCGGTTGCAGTTCCCTTCCTCTGTGGCGACTGAAACAGCGTTCCAGAAGCGGTACCCAGAGGCTTGTGAAGTCTTTGTAGTCCCTGAGACTTCTTAACAGGAGGCCAGCTCGGTTCCTGGCCCTTGGAGATACTCAGCACAAGTTTGTAGAAAGTTCAGTCCAGTCCTTTCACTGCCCAAGACAGAAGCAGCAACTGCAGGCCAACCCAACAAAGCAACAACACAGCAAAGGGGCAGTACTCCTCCTGGCAGCTCTTCCAGCTCTTCGTCTTGGCAGGTTCCTTGATTCCAGCGAGATCTAAATTCATGGGGTCAGGGCCCCAATATTTATATCCCAAATTCCTTTGTTCTCTGAAGGCAGAGAGGCCTTCGCCTAGTCCAAACCAGTTCTGGAGCACTTTGTTGACAAGTCTCCGTCCCTTCTTTCAGTGAGTAGGCCAGGGACATCAGACGCACCACAGGAGGTGGAGCCAGCATTGTGGAGGGAAGGCACTGTCCTATTCAGGGCCCAGGTGCGACCCCTCCCACCCATCTACAGGTCGATCTGGCTATTCAGCCCTGCGCTGACTCACCCTGTCTCCTGGCATCCCCCAGCCCCTGTCACTCACATTCCAGACAAGGAATACACAACCTCGCAGAGGCAGGCTTGGATGGTTAGGCAAGAAAATACCCACTTTCTAAAAGTGGTATTTTCAAACGCAGAATGTTAAAACCAACTTCACTAAAAGATGCATTTTATCATTCTGAGTCCAGGCATACTAAACTCGAATTTCTACCATGTTCCCGGGGTCAGAAAGGATTATATACTGTAATAATCAAAACCGCCCGTTCTGGCCTAGGGGGAACAGGTAGCCTTGCCATAGTGAAAAACGTACTAGGCTGTAATTCACTATCAGGACATGCCGCTCACACCCGGGCATGTCCTACCTTTCGCATACACCGCACCCTGCCCACAGGGGTACCTTGGGCCTACCTTAGGGGTGACTAACATGTAGCAAAGGGAAGGTTTAGGGACTTGCAAGTGTGTGCACTTGCCAAGTCGACATGGCAGCCCCAGGCTGCGCACAGGCTCTGCGATGGCAGGCCCGAGTTACATTTTACGGGCTGTTTGCGTGGGTGGCACAATCCAGTGCTGCAGCCCACCAACAGCATTTGGTCTATAGGCCCTGGCACTCGCAGTGCACTTTACAAGGGACTGACACATAAACCAAATAGGCCAATCATGGAAACACCAATCCATAACACATTTTATACAGGAGCACTTGCACTTTCCCACTGGACCGCAGTGAGGAAAGTGCGCAGAATCATCACACCAGCAAAAACAGAGTCAAAACCGGGAGGTCAGAAAGCAAAAAGTCAGGGGAAACACGCCAAAAGATGCCAAGTCTAACAACGGGGCACCATAAGTGCCCCCTCGGCCCCCAACCGGAGGCCACGGTAGTAAGGCCGACAATGAAAGCCTGTCGGAAACCGACATCATAATCCCGACGGAGGAAACACCGTCCATAATGGCTAATGGAGGGTTTCCGACTAGCCGCCGGGCTCCCTGAGGCCGTCGGAAGCCAGCCGGAATGACCGGCTGGTTTGAATTCCGACCGCCAAAATCGGCTTTCCGACCGTCATCCTAATTAGACCTGAGGTTTTGTACCCATGACAGCAAGAGACGTCTCGTGTACTAACATCCTATCCTGCAAATATTTTAAAGGAAATGTATGCTGGTAAATGCAATATGAAAATAACATTAACTAAACAAATGTACTTAAACTTCTCCATTAGCCTACAATTTTCTAATGCAGCTTGAGGCGAGGGGGATCAGTCAAATCGTTTCAAAATATCTTTTAAGTCTCGTTATGCTGCAACAAATTCAACTGGGCCTGCCCATCTGCTGATTGTCCCAGAAACTGGAACAAATACATAACACTTCAGTTCTTTCGAGGTTTACTACCACAATGTGCTCAAAAATGCAACATTTGACAGTTTTGATTTACTAATGGGAGTGATCATCAATAATTTTGACTCAGACATTGAAGATGGTTCCGTCCCCACTGTTCATTATCTTAGCCCCGCCCCTTATTTCAGGCCTAGTTGCGCACCTGTGAGAAGCTGTTCTAAAGCTGATCATTTCAGATTGGATTAGATGTGTTCTGAGAAGGAATCTTTATTAAATTGTGAATGCTGTGGTTGTATGCAACTGAAAGGAGATCAGCAATGTAATAGTTGACCAGATGTTATCCATGTGCATAGGCATGGCACATTCGCCACCATCCTCTCGCACGACTTGGAGCAGTAAATCTACGCAGGGGCACCTAACTGCACTTCAGCGTTAGCTTAGGAGCTTTACCAATAAAGCTCTGGTGCCACGCAGGTGTCCCTTTCTTCACAAAGCAAGACTTTAGTGTTGAACAAGACCAGATCTTCAGATGCCAGCTGCACAGCAGGTTCCAAACATGGTTAGTGGTTTTCATGCTTATACATTGTGTGTTCCTTCTAAACTGGTGCAAAAGACTCTACACTTTCAATCCAGGTACTAAGAAATGATCACCAGCGTATGACTTAAATTTTGAGGCAGTGCATTGTTTTTTGGTTTTTTTGTAATCTAGCGTCTGGGTTATTTGTCATTGCACCATTTTTCATGATATCGTGCCTCAAAGCTGAAAGAGCATTTAGCAATGGACCACCATACCATGACAAATTGCTGAATTCAGTCCCACTTGGCGTGGAGTATATATGATATTGTACTGCTGTGCATTGTGGCAGTGGAAATAAAACTTTACTACATTGGTTTCCACTGCTGACTGTCCTCCTCTCTGGCTTTAAATGAGATGGGCCAGACTGATACAAAGCGTCCATTGATAGTTTTCAAAACAGATTTGCTCCAAAATTAGCTCCAAGGCACAAATCCAGAATTGCTGTTGCAGTGCCTTTGCCCCCAAGCTTGCATTCACACCCCGACCTTCGAACGGTTGACACAGCTATGTGCTAATCGAGCAGTCGATACAGCTCCTATTGAAATCCATTTTGCTCAGTTGCATCCATATATTCTAATTGACAGGCGGCTTTTCTTTTAGTTTCGTAGGTTTATCTTGCGTTTTTTTCCATGTCCCACCCCAGGATTTGGACTTGTACTGAGGGTCAGAGTGCTGTTGGTGCCAAGTGGATGATTTTAAGGATGTTGTTTAAAATTAGTAGAACCGAGAGTGGTGTTTATAATGTTTATTTGAAAGAGGTACCTTTATTGACACTTTACTTTTCTTGGAATCCAATAGGTAAATTAATTGAATTAAATGTATTTTCCTTATCTGACGCATGCGGCTCTTGCACTAATGGGATGGGCGGAGGTGAAATTTGGTCTTGGTTGTTTTGTAATTCCTTATGCTTGTCTTATCAAAATGTCTGCGAGAACCAGTGCCTTATTTACTAGAATTGTCAGAGGTGAACGTATTCTTTTTTGCATTCCTAATTTTTGTTTGTTCTTAAAGCAGTTAGAGCGACAAAGACTTCTAACGCCTCTAATTTCCCGTCTCCAGACAAGTCTCTAAAGGGGAAAAAGCAGAGGTGAGAAAAATCACTTTGATTCCTATAAGATTTCCAACATTTGGATCCACCCTTCTCATTTTACTCAGTGAATGTCTTGTTGCCGTGTCCACTACCTGGAGATAGCATTTGTTGAAGGCCTTTTTTGCTATGTTCGGGATTGAAAATGCGCTCCTATGTGGAAGATGTATGCAAGCTCGGACACCTGTGGTACCAACGTAACTAAGGGCCACTGGATCTATGATTTGTTGAAATGTATTCTCCTCTTATCTATTTTCAAGACTCATAAAATGAGACACTTGGTAATTGGGTGAAAACTGTGAACAAATTCGGCCTGTGGAGCGCTTGCGATGAAGGCCGGAGGTCGGATTTATCGAAGGGTCTGAGCCATTTATAGACAATGGAGTACGCACTTTGATAACTCTGTCCCCCAACTGAGCACTTTGAGTTGAACCCCCACAATAATATGCTTGAGACACTCCTTTTCCCTTTATCCTTCCTAACATTCTGTTTATCCTCTCATTCCACATGCACATTTCACACCCCTCTACTTGTGGCAGCTTGTTCATTTCTGTATGTTATTTGTATGTTTTCTAGTGTTAGAGGCCATAGTACACGGAGAGCATGTTTAACTAATAATTGCAACCTTCTGTATTCTGCAAGCCAAACTATGTTTAAGGTTATATTTTGCATCTTTACATCTTAGGTTTATAGGGCGGTATTTTGTTAAGAACACTAGAAACATCCTATTTCCCATCTGATGAGCCAGTCTTAAGTACAATCTGCTGATCCTCGAGCACAGATTCGATCTGGGCATTCAGGATTTCTGCAATAAATATTAACGAGGTTCATCTACCTACTGTATATCCCAAGGCAGGGTTCTTTGCATTTTCATTGGTTATACTCAAACCGGACCTGTATACAGCATTCAAGAACTTCCATCCAGTACCATGAACTAGAAGATTGTCCAGTGTAAATGTCGAGTTTTTTGTTACACTTTAATGCTTGAACTTAGCTTTTTTTCCCCTAAGGAAATTACATCATGACAGTATGAGGTGGGTTTTGTGCCCCACTCCTCACTCATCTAATGCAATTATACCATACTGTCTGTGATGCGGAACATGCAGACACCTTTCAAAAGGTAATACAGAGCTGGAGTCTATTTTAGAAAAAAACTTATCATATTAGAGTGCTTTCCAAGGGGAACGTTTTGCTCCCTTAAACAGTACTGTAAAAATCCTCTTTCTCCTCCCTGCCCCTTTTTCTGTTATATATATATATATATATATACACACACACACATATGCGTGCGTGTGTGTAGAAATGTTTTAATATCGTGTTTTTCATACAGCAAACACATTTGAAATACTTCTGCGTTATCAAGACGGAATTCAATTTTCAGCTAAAATAAAACCATATGACTCCCACAAAGCCCAGACAGGCATTTTGCAAGTGAGAATTTATCATCGGGTCTGGTAAACAATGTCTCCTCGTCTAACAGATATTATAAATAATGTTTTTCTAAGCATTTTACAGCCTTGTCACGTGTTGGGAACGCCGGAGAGGGAATTGAATGACATGTTGCAGGCATCCGCTGAGAAGGAAACACATCCTGAGCTTTCTGTTCTGTAACCTTGGCCACCCGCCCCTCCCCCTGCTTAGGACCTTGAGAGTTTGTTTTGGATCAGCCCACGTCTCACTAGCCTTGGCACAACATCCATGGTGGTAAGTAATCTGTGGATCAAAATGATGGATGCAGTGGGCCTCTGTCCTTAATATCTACATATGCGAAGGAGCATAAACTTTAAACCAAATATTTCAGAATAGACAACCCAGTGCAGTAACAGGCTAAGTGGACTGTGATCGTAAGAAATAATGTATAACCTATAAATAAACTATAGAGCTGTACAAAGCTACCAGCTTACTGAAAACCATGAAATGTGCACCTTTGTTCACACTTTTTCATCCATCACACTCCTGAGCACACTCCACAGTGGTTGTCACACATGACATGGAAACACTTCCTGTATTGGATCAAAACAAGGAGAACAGACTTCCAGCTACACATCCTGTGCAGTGAAGCGTGCTACCCATGACGGCAAGCGCCCCACATAGGGACAGTAAGCACTATGTTAATGCTGCAACACAAAATTATCTGAGGATGCAAGTGATGGATGTAATGGGGCTCTATTCTTTAAATATCTACATATCTGTGAATCCAAATGAGTGATGCCATGGTCCTCTGTATCCTTCAAGAAGCTACATTTCCCTGAATCCAGTGATGGATGCAGTGGGCCTCTGTCCTAATATCTACATATCTGTGGATCGAGGTGATAGATGCAAGGTGCCTTTTTCCTTCGAATATCCGCATATCTGTGGATCCAACCAATGAATGTAATGGGCCTCTGTCCTTCAAATGGCTGCATATCTTTGGATCCAGCTGATGGATATAAGAGGTATTTGTCCTCCAAATATCTGCATATCTGTGGATCCAAACGATGAATGTAATGGACCTCTGTCCTCTAAATATCTGCTGATCCAAACAATGAATGTAATAGGCCTCTGTCCTTCAAATACCTACATATCTGCGGATCCAAATTATTGATCTAATGGGTCTCTGTCCTTTGAATATCCACATATCTTTGAATCCATCCGATGGATGCAATGGACCGCTGTCCTTCGAATATCTACATATCTGTGAATCTAACTGATGGATGCAATGGGCCTCCATCCTAACATCTGCATATCTATGGGTCCAGGTGATGAATGCAATGGGCCTTTGTCCTTAGAATATCTACATATCTGTTGTTCCAACCAATGAATGTAATGGGCCTTTTGTCCTTAGAATATCTACATATCTGTGGACCCAAGTGATGGAAGTAGTAGGCCTCTGACCTTTCAAATATGTACATATCTGTGGATCCAAATGATTATTGTAATGGGCCTCTGAATTCTGAATATCTGTACTGTATATCTGTGGTTCCAAGTGATGGATGCAATGGACCGTTGTCCTTCGAATATCTACATATCAGGTGTTGGATGAATTTGGCCTTTGTCTGTAGAATGTCTACATACCTGTGGGTCCAGGTGATGGGTGTAATGGGCCTCCGCCCTTTGAATATCTGCGTAACTGTGGATTCAATTAATGGATACAATAGAACTTTGTACATAGAATGTCTACACTTTTGTGGATCCAAGTGATGGATGCAATGGCTCTCTGTCCTTCACATATCTACAAATTTATGAATCTCCCCAAGCTAACTATCCCAGGTTGCCTATGGTATATGGTTTGGTATACTGAGAGATTTTCCGCACACAGAATTTGCAAAATTCAAGTGGCTTGGATAACTCACTAAAGGTGTCCACCTTTCTCTTCAAGTCTGCTTGCAAAATCGCATATTTCTACATCTGAAGATTATATTTCTCTGACATACTTAAAGTTTGTAGATGTCTTTTAATCATACAATGCTTATTTTGCCCTCGGAACACACGTTTCATATCTAGGAAATTCCGGCCTCCACCTTTCTATTTAGCCGTTTACGTAAAGAATATGCAACAATAAAGCATCCATTAATAGCAATTTTATAGTGGTAAATGTTTTCAGGAGAAAGCCTTAATAAATTAGTTATTTGTGTATTTAAGAAAACTAAAAGATACTATGGGCAAATGTGAAGCGAAGACACAATCCGTGATTAGAAGTGTTACGCGTCACAGGCCAGAGATCACTGAGATTATCCTCCAATTGCCCTGTGTTGGTAGCATGCACAAACAGCCGCTCTCTGCCTGTTTTAAGCAGGAAACCTCCAACTCGTAAGGTATTTCAAACCTCTGCAACCTAGCTACAGTGGAATAAACCCGCACCCTTAAAGGGACAAGCACTTTTACACTATATATAATAGAAAAATGTCATTAGCATAGAGAATTGAAGATACTGTTGAGCAAAACACAATTTAGGCCCTGATTATGACTCAGCATAGCAGAATTACCACAAGAGATTCCTCTCTGACTGATTCTGAGTGGTCCAGTCTTCCTGCACCCAGTTTTCTTTGGTGTTGAAACACCGGACCCAATTGTATTGGGTAGTAATTCCAGAAAAATCAGATGAGGCTTTGGTATACTGACACAATAACCAGGCTCAATGGCCCCTGGCACATCTGCCTCAGTATCCACATCTTCTCAGATCACCTCTACATTCAATCTGCAAACACCCAGACTTCACCTGCTGTTCTCAAAAACATCAAACAATGGTTCACCACACAGACGTCTCAAAAATATCCAATAGGTTGCCCCACATACATCTCAAGACGATCAACAATAGGTCGTCCCACGAACCTCTTAATATAGCCAACAGTGGGTCGCCACACTGACCTCTCTAGACACCCAGCTAAACCAAACAAGATGATGGATGGAGTGCTGTAACGATGGATTAAACCCAGATTTTTTGACTGGGTGTGAGTGGCTGAAAACTTTAGCACTCCATCCATTATCGTGTTGTGTTTGCTATGTTCTCTCTAGACACGCAAAACAGGCTTCCACAAAAACCTCTACTAGACATTACGAATTAAAATACACTCAGAGAAGCCTGTAGAAGTCTAATACATATTTAATGCCAAATATATTAGAAGCAGAAATTCGCAATTTCAACAGACTAGCTGTTTGCCGACCGAGCCGTTCAAGCATACAATGCTAAATTTGCCTTATTGTCCACCTTCTTTTATTCACTTTCTATATGCAGCAAATAGAGGCTAGAATGACACGATCAAACAGAAACTCAACACAGCCTCTAACAAGCAGGTGCCCAGTTATTCTAGTGGGAAGAACGTAAAAAGTCCTTGAGATGGGAGATACAATTGGGTATGGTACAAAGCTGACTTCACAAAATCGGTCGTATCTCACTTGTCTATTCCAACTTCTAAACAGCGCTATGCTTACTTAAACAGCCAGACTAACTATGTAGTGTACAACACTCAAATATGAGATGGCTGTATGTTTAAAATGTTTGGTAATGTGTGGCAGAGATTTGGTTGTGTTTTACACAGGTATTAAAAATGAGGTCTTAACGTCCAACAGTGGGTTGCCACAGAGACCTCTCAAAATATCCAACAATGGGTTGCTACATAGACCTTCCAAAACGTTCAATGAGTCACCATAAAGACCTCTCTGACACATACAACAATGTCCTCACACAGACCTCTCAGAACATCCAACAATGTGTCGTCCCACATACCTCCCAAAGCGTACAATAGTTTGCCATACTAACCTCTTTCACACATCCAACAGTGGGTTGTCACTAAGACATGTGAAAGTATCCGATAATTGGTCACCACATGGACCTCTCAGTGCATCCAACAATGGGTCGCCACCTCTTAAAACATCCAACAACTTATCACACAGACCTCTCAAACGATCCACTATTGGGTTCCCTAATGGAGCTCAGAAAGCATTCAACAGGTGGTGCTCCACTGAGATGTGTATCCTCTCATCTTTATTGTGTCTCAACTATCAACACCTTCTCACCATCACTTACTCATTCACATCAGAGACAAATTATTTGGACTTTCTAGGTACAATAAATCAATCACTGCTTTCTCTCTTCATTAAACAGTTCAATCAATTCTCCCACTATACTAGGCCCTGTGATCGTGATTAGATAATCTTTGTTTTGGCAACGACCATTGGCAGCCTCAACTGTCAGGGCCTGTGGAAAAATATTGTAACATCTATAAGCACACAGCACGAATTATGCATGCAATAATTAACATTTCGGTGGCCTGCTACTTTCCTAACAACCCTGCATGACCGGCTGTGTTTTTTCAAACTTTTTGAAACGTGTACGTTTGTTCAAGCCACCTGAACCAGTCATTCCTGGAGGAGATGTCATATTGGTGAAGCTGCTGACCTGAAATCATGGCTATTAAGTCCAATTTAGGAACTCCTAAACCTCTTTTGTTTCTGAGCAGATCAGTTCATCTCCCTGTACCTCAAGTTGTAAAAATGTGTTTTGTAAATATGTACACAACAGCTCAGGGTGCTTACTGTCCCAGTAACTTGCTCCACTCCCCTCCCTTTGACAACCTTGTTTTTTTTTATACGGTCTCAACTGGATCTCACCCACCTTATTGCTGTTCTGTGTACAACACCTTATTTTCGAAGTGCTCTTGCTCCAGTAAAAATGTACCTGTAAAATGCTCCAATGCTTCTTGGCCCTAGTTCCCCGTTGTATAAAAAACCTGAGAAAAATGCATGTTCTTCACCTTCTCTTCCTTGTAATACCATTGTGAGTGGCATTACGCTACGTCCACATAATCAAAGGACGTACCACTAGTAATGGAACATTCACTAAGTCATCCATAATTATTCAACTGCTGTATATAACTGTTGGATTTAAATGTCCAGTGGTCCCTTTTTCTGGTACGCAATCAATAAACCTTTTTTCTAGCCAGCCGTATCTTCTACTCTGTGGGGGAAGGTCTGTGTGGCAACCCATTTTTGGATGCTTACAGAGGTGTTTATGGCAACCCACTGTTGGTGGAAGAGCTTGACACTATTGCTAGTGGAGTGTGCATCCATTCATTTAACACTTGAAGTAATAATCCCCGAATGCTCCTCCTTATGTTCGACTCCTTGGTAAAAATGGAAGAAGGTCCTATGAAATACATGGCCAACATTTGTACAATTTCCAAACGAGTGGAGCGTGTGTAACGTTCCACGTTCACGTCGCACAGCAAAAGAATGATTGAAAACTCTAATACGTTCGATATTCCATTTTAATCAAAAGTTTATCCACAATGTAATCCATAAATTAATCAGATTTTTATCCATTCCAAACCCAGACTTTGTCAATCCCAAAAGTTTCAAATGCTGAGGAAATGCCTATCCGGGCCTTTTCAAAAGCACGTTGGGAGTACGCCGCCCCAGGCAGCCATATTAATGATGACCCAATGCATTTCGGGCTAAAAGTCGCCCTTCTTCAGGGGTAGCTGCAATATTAAAACAAACAATGGTGTCACAAATTTTTGACAACTCTTTTGGCATGTTTGTAAACATGTAACGAGGGGGAGCACGATAGAAGACGTGGTTTTTCAATTGTATTTTTTGAATAAGGGGATGCGATTTCACATTGAGCAGTATTAAGTGCAGATGGATTGTCTTAAATGCTAAGTTTACAAACATGCTATAAGAGAGTTGTCAAAAATTTGTGACACAGTTGTTTGTTTTAATATTGCAGCTACCCCTGAAGAAGGGCGACTTTTAGCCCGAAATGCATTGGGTCATCATTAATATGGCTGCCTGGGGCTGCGTACTCCCAACGTGCTTTTGAAAAGGCCCGGATAGGCTTTTCCTCAGCATTTGAAACATTTGGGATTGACAAAGTCTCGGTTTGGAATGGATAAAAATCTGATTAATTTATGGATTACATTGTGGATAAACTTTTGATTAAAATGGAATATCGAACGTACTAGAGTTTTCAATAATTCTTTTGCTGTGCGACGTGAACGTGGAACGTTACACACGCTCCACTTGTTTGGAAATTACTGAAGAAGTGCTGTGGGGGCATAGCACGATCACGTCTGCATGCATGATCTTGTTTGAGAGCATGCTTTGAAAAAATACAGTGAACAACGGACTACTACTAAAATGGGTGTGCAAACTATCCTTTATAAATGGAACAACATTTGTACAAGCCATTGATCAACTTAGAGGTGACTATTCAAAAAGCTTAAGGGCATTTAAATACTGTTAAGCCATTTGTGACTAATATTATGGCTTGGCCGCCCCTTCATGTTATTTGGTCTAGCTCCAGGTGCCCGCATTTCAGCATCCGAGACCAGAGATGGTGAAATTTGCACTGACACCACCATGCCCAGACGTCTCTGTTAAAATAATTTGGACATGAGGTAGTAGTGAAATAGTTTGGTTGGAGGGCTCTACTCCTTCCAGTCACTCGAGGCCTCCGTCAGTTGCTCAGCTGACCTAACAGCTGCTCCTTTTGGCAGGGAAGAGAAGCAGTGATGGGAGGGCAGGGGGGTGGTGCAATAACAGGTCAAATTTGGGCGAGGGATTTGACAGCGGATTAATGTTGAGGGAGTTTGGGGCGACACATCTCCTAAGAGAATTAATTGAGAAGGTTTAATGGAGAAGTGGTTTAGCAGTTAAAATCACAGACTGTCTAAACAAGGAATCTCAGTTCGAATTCTGCTTCCACACTTGAAGAAATGACTGATGTTAAGCAAAAAAGTTGATATCCACGTGCTTCCCTTTGGTTAACTGCCAACATGGGATCTCTGCAAAACATACTAAACACAGCATCAAGCAATAACAAAACAATCTGGATACTTACATTTTAAGGTAGGTTGGTGTCGAAATAATGAACTAGTGTTTGGAATGTCTGCAGCCTGTAGGTATATCAAACTAAACTCTGTCATAAAAGTGGGTTGATGAGGCGTTAAAATGAAAGAATGAACATTATTGTTTTTAATTTTTAGGTCGAAGTCTACCAGACAGTGCTGCTATCTGGTTTGCTAACAATATCTGGGGGGCATTCTGAAAGCTTCCCTGGGAATGCATTCTGCCCATTGCTTACCTTTGACTTTGTTTTGTAACTCACATTTGCTTGCTTTTGATTTGCTGGTTTTATTTGATTTAGGCTGTCCAGCTTGAGTAATCCCTTCTGTGGAGCACAGCCTATTTACAGTATTATTCCCCGAGTGCTCACTTTCTGTAAACAGGCCTTTGAATAAAATTCTTATTTTGTCACATTTGCTGTGCATTCACAGACAGAGGTCAAATGTCAGGTTCTGTTTTCCGTGGGAACTTGGTGTTTACTTTTCTTTCTCTGACTTCAAAGTGAGAGGATTTATGTGACAATCTTACTGTGAAAGCAGAGGCATTTTCCAGCACACATCAAAATTTAAATGTCTGTAAATGAACCGTGCAGCTATTTCAGAATATATCAGAATTAGGAATGCACAATTTCTTTGTAATTCTGAAGTGTGGTGAAAACAAATATTTTAATACGATCAAAACAAATCGATAGACTAGCTCTGGACATTTCCACACATTATTGTTCGTATGCTGTATTCTTTTCTGTACAACTGTATGTCTTTGCAGATGTAATGGTCATTTCAGTTGAAAATGTGTTGTTTGTAATGGCAGTGGGCTATCACACCATGCATACTCCACACATACCACTCCAATCTACACCAATCCACTTGCTACAACACTCGACTCCACTCTAAGCCTCTCCACTTTGTCATTATAGGACACGGCTCTCCATTCCACGTCACTCTGTGCCCCTCTATGACATGTCATTCCACTATGT
The DNA here is from genome assembly GCA_963921515.1 of Calotriton arnoldi. Taxonomy (NCBI): domain Eukaryota; kingdom Metazoa; phylum Chordata; class Amphibia; order Caudata; family Salamandridae; genus Calotriton; species Calotriton arnoldi. The sequence goes on along the minus strand of CAWUFW010002529.1, from coordinate 779,345 downwards.
GACACGCCACCCCACCCCACTTTTCTCTACAACACAACACTCCACTCTGTGATATGCCACTGCACTTTACTCTATGACATGCCACTCTACGACACTCCACTCTACTGTACGACACACCACTCCCCTTGACTCTAAAACACTCAACGACACACCACTCCACTTATCTCTGACTCGCCACACCACTCTACGCCACACCACTCTACGCCACTCCACTCTACGCCACTCCACTCTGTGCCTCTCCACTCTACACCACTTCGCTCTGTGCCACTCTACGCTACACTATGCCACGAAAATCTACTCAATTGAACACTATATGCCCCCTACTCTACACTACTACACTTCACTCTGACAGTCCACTGTGCGCCACTCCACTCTGACACTTTACTCCACTCTATGCTACGCCACTCCACTCCATTCTATGAAACTCCACTCTATGCCACTACACTCTGCTCCACTCAGACACTGGATGACACTCTATACCACTCCACTCTACTCCCTCTGCACCACTCCATGCCACTTTACTCCACTCTACTTTGACACACTACTCCACTCATGTCCACTACGCCACTCTACGTCACTTCACCACACAGTACTCCACTCTACACCAATCAACTCTGCTCTCCACTCTACTACACTCCAGTCTGATACTTTACTCTTCTCTATGCTTCACCACCCCACTCTACCCTTTTTACTCCAGTCTACGACACTTTACTCCACTCTACGCCATTCTGTTAAACTCCACTCTGTGCCACTTCACTCTAGGACACTGTATGACACTGTATGCCTCACCACTGTATGACACTCTGCTCCATTCTTTGCCATGCCACTTTACAACACTCTAAGATACTGTACGCCACTCTGTCTGCACTACTCAATGCCACTTTACTCCACTCTACTTTATGGCACACTACTGCACTCCACTCCACTACAACACGCCACTCTACCACACTCTACTCCACTCTGTGGCACTCCACTCTACAACACTCCACTCTCCAACACTCCACTCTCCAACACTCCACTCTCACACTCCACTCTGACACTTTACCCCACTCTACACTACGCTACTCTACGACACTTTACTCCACTCTACGCCATTCTATAAAACTCCACTTTATGCCACTCCACTCTAAGAAACTCTACGCCCCTCCCCTGTATGACAGTCTACTCCACTCTATGCGGTTTCACTCTACAACACTGTACGAGACTCCACTCTACTCCACTCCCTCTATGCCACTCCATGCCACTTTACTCTACGCTACTTTGATACACTACTCCACTGCGCCACACTACCACACTCTATGACACTCCACGCCACTCGACTCTGACATTCTACTCCAATCTCTGCTACTCCACTCCATACAAGCAACTCCACTCTATGCTACAATACTCTACAACAGTCTACTCCACAACACTCTACTCCACTCAGTGCAGCTCCCTCTATGCCACTCCACTCCACTGTAATGTAATGAAATTATAATTTGTATCGCCCACTAATACCCAAGGGTGTCTAGGCGCGGAAGACCTGATTTTTAAACAGGGACTAACAGGAAATGAAAAAGCCTGGTTGAGGGCCTCATTCTATTTGTTAAACAGCCAGGTTTTTAAAAGTTTGTAAAAAACAAGAAGATTGTTTTCTTTCTTAAGTGCCAAAGGCAAAGAATTCCAAAGGCTGACTGTGCCTGCCACAAAACTTCTTCCCCCCCAAGATGCTGTTTTTGCCCTTGTAGTTACAAGATTAAAAGACGATGCTGAACGAAGCTGTCTTTCTGGAACATACTGATTGCCATATTACCGTAGTACACTCAAATTTTCAGTTCGAAATATTCAATAAGCCATGGTTCATTTAGGTGCGTCCCGGTGAAAGAATGCAATGTCTGAATTTGCACAGTAGCATTAAATGAAAAAACAATTTGTCGAAAACGTTTGACTCTGGTCGCACTTTTCTTTGAAACGAATATGTTTCTTATCTCATTTTTAACAATACATAACACATCTTTCAAGGTTGAAAATTGTTTATTACTGTCAATTCCTTCATTGACTGTTATTTATGCCTTGATATCCATATCAAAGTATCATGAAAAGTTTATACATCCTTAATTTTCAATTATCAATCTGGTGAGGTAAGTAGGCTTAACCTCACATCTTGCCCAATGCATTTTGAGTCTGTGACCCTTCATCGGAGGCAGTCCGTGAAATAATATCTGTAAACAAAACAGGTACCTGTCAGCTAAAGTACAGTCCTATATAATTAGTGGCGCTAATGAGAAGATCGGGGGATATCATGTGCTCAAGTTAAAGTTCCGTATAATATCAAAACCGCGGTGAACAAATCGCATAACAATCAAAAACAAACACGTGAACTCAAAGTAGAGAGATATACCGTCTGCTGTTTCGCAAACGTAAGTAGCATGCTTTATAAATGAAATCAAATAGTAAGTGAGATTCATAACCGCTGTATCGATAGTGCCGTAAGGTTATCCCTTAAGATTGTGTTACTTGTGCTCAATACGTTTAGAAACAATTTCTATTAGCAATGCTAACCAAAGCAGTCCGGTTACATACTCTCACGCTCGTGTGCTCAGTGAAAATGTGACACGCCAGACAGACTCAAAACTTACTTTTAAAGATAGGACGATTGCATTTCTCGGCTTGAGGAGGCTAGTGATCGAGTATACGCGTCTGCGGTAGAACGCTGATGAATAAAGCCGCCACCTCCTCTATGCGTGTTCAACGCTGTGTGATGACGTGTGAAGTAAGGTGAATCCTTAAAGGTGTATCAATGAAAGAATAACCCGAGTGATTTCTGAAGAAACGCGCTGATAATGTGATATTTCATGCACGAAGATGATATACATATGATGTTCACAGGCAAAAAGAAACATGCAAGAAAACTATAAATAATACCATAGAAGAAGTAATATCATGAGTACAATGAGAGGACAGTTCATTTCCATTCTGTGATGTAAAAAATGAAAGAAAAGGAGAAAATGAAAAAAATACTAAACATCTCATAGAAAACATGAAAATTCCAATCTGTCATTGATCCCAACCGGTTGCAGAGATTCAAGTTTTTTAATCCAGTAGAATTCCGCTTGTGCTAGTTGTTTATGTGGATCAATTTTGGGGCTCAGCTCGATAGCTTCTATTATTATGAACCAGAGTTGAGTTATGTTGTGTCCAGGTTGTTGTCAGTGCATGGCCACTGTTAAATTCTTGTTCTTGTTTCTTATATTGCTTTTATGTTCTGTGATGCGAACTTTGATTTTGCGCTCGTTTTTTCCAGCGTATAATTTACCACAGGGACATTTCAAGGTATATATGCCGTTTTTTGTATCACATGTGCTTGAATGTGGAAGTTTAATGGTATGACCTTTGGTTGGGTGGGTTAGGACATTGCCGATAATCACATTATTGCAATTAATGCAATTAGAACATCTTTGCATGTCTTTGTGATCCTTATCTTTATGTTTCTTGGTGCCTGATAACAGTTCCTTCAGGTTTTTTGAACGTTTATAGGCAAACATGGGTTTCTGTTGGTATAGATCTGATAAGTCTGGTTCAGTTTGGATGATACCCCAGTATTTATTGATGATGGATTTGATTTCATGCGCTGTAGTGGAATATTTCAGTACCCAGACCATGGTGTTGATTTTTGGTGTTTGAGTCTTCTTTAACAATTGATGCCACTCAAGTTGGGATACCTGTTTTTTTGATTCTTCAATCAGGTTAGAGGGATAACCTCGTTGGGCAAACTTTGTGGCAACTTTTTCAATTGTCCTAGGGGCTTCTGAAGGGTCTGAAAGTTTTCTTTTGAGTCTGACAAATTGAGAATATGGTAAATAATATTTTAAACTGAATTGATGAAAACCTTTGAAATGCAAACTGTTGTTTCTGTCTGTGATCTTAGTATATACATTGGTTTTAATGTTTGTACCAGTAATTTGGATGAGCACATCTAGAAATGTGATGGCATGTTTCTCAATGTTGTAAGTGAATTTGATATGATCATGTGATTGATTGAGCTTGCTGATATTGTTTTCTAACAAAATCCTATCCCCATTCCAAATAATGAAGATATCATCAATGTATCTTTTATACAGAACTACATTTTTCCGCCAAGATTCTTCATGGAGAATGAAGTCATATTCAAATTTTGACATAAAGATGTTAGCATATGATGGAGCTCATTGAAAACCCATTGAAGTACCATTGCTTTGTACATAAAAATTGTCCTTCCATTGAAAGTAGCTGTGAAATAGAGCAAAATATAAAAGTTCCAAGAGAAAAACCTTATTTGCCCTGATGAAGTCTTGTTTAAGTAGTACCCATTCCACAGCTTCTAGTCCTTCATTGTGAGGAATTGAGGTGTATAGGGCATTTACATCAACTGTGCACAGCCACCAGTTTTCAGTGTGATCAGTGTTAACTTCGCTCAAAATGTTTAAGAACGCAGTGGTGTCTTTTACATGAGTTTCCTATTCCTGTACAATGGGCGGAAGAAAAAAATCCAAGTACCTGCCTATTGGTTCTGAAATAGATCCACAAGCTGAGACAATAGGTCGGAATGGTGGGTTAATGATGTTTTTGTGTATCTTGGGTAACATATACCATTGAGGCCTGCGTGGATATTCTGTATATAGGTAATTATACGTGTGGTTGTTTATCCATTCCTTTTCCATGGCTTTAGCTAGAATTTGTTGTAATCTGTTTTGAAAGTCTCTAGTAGGATCCTGATCTAGTAGTTGATACCTTTTGAATCGTGTACATGTGTGTTCACACTGGTTTCATAAAATTCTGAGTCCATGACCACTAGTGCTCCTCCTTTATCTGCACGTTGAAAGGTTAACTCTTTATTGTTGGCTATGGACCATAATGTACTCCATTCTTTAGATGTTAAATTCGAAGATTTCCTCTCATTGAACTTAATTAAGTTCATATCCTTTTTTACCAGTCTTTCAAAAGCATCAATGGCTTTGTGAGAGATAGGAGGGATAAATAAGCTTTTGGACTTATATTCTTTGTATTCTGATCTTTGTGATGAAGAAGTGGGAGGTGCCAATGTTTTAGTATTCGAATCGACCTCATGAATTTGAAGAAGGAAATTTCGCTTACTATGATGTTACTCTTATTTGTTGGAACGAACAATGTGCCTTTGTTGAGAATGGCCTTCTGAGCTTCAGTTAACTCAACTTTTGAAACGTTAATTACTAAGTTTTGGTCTTGCTTCGTAAGGTTCTTCTTTCCCTTTCCTAATCGCTTTCTTTGGCTTCTCCGGGTTTTGCGGTATTGGTATCTGGTTGATTGTTTCCTGCGGGGCTTATGGCTAAAAAAGTCGACTTAGATGGTTTCTGTCCACCATTACTTGTTGATGGTTGGGTTGATAGTATGGCTTGTTTCAGTCTAGGTGGTCTATTGGAGGCTACATCCGAATCTGAGACAACACTTTCTTCTGATGATCCCGCCTTGGAATGGTTCTGCCAGCGTTTTTGGTTGTAAACTTCCATCCATGTATAAACCTCATCCAGCTTGTAATCGATCATGTCTCTTCGGAATTGTTTAATTTTACGTTCATGTATCTCTTTGGCATAGTTGTCAATTTTACTGTTGAGATCATCTAAAGTATTTTTTCATTCGTCTGGTGCATATTGTTTGGCTAATTCAGATTTGACACTTTGGATTTCTTTTTCTAGTGTCTTCAAGATGGTAGATAGTTCTTCAATGATTAGTAAAATTAAATCCAGAGAACATTTGTTGAGGATTAAGTACCATCTTTCCATAAACTTCATGTTAGTTTTGCACAACATGGGTTTTAATGCGATGCGTAAGCCTCTTGGTATCCTTTTAACTTTACGATATTGGATTAAAGTTTTTGGGTGTAGTCTTTCATTTACTTCTTTCCTGGTTAAGAATTCCAGCTGTTTCAATAGTTGTGCTGTTTTATTTAAATGGGGACTGTATTGTCTGACATCTTGTATTAAATCATATATCTCAGTTGCTGCTTCAGATAAGAACATTAAGGTTTCTGCTTTGTTTGTGGTCAATTGAGCAATTTCTTCAAATGACATTTTTTATGGTGCAAGTTGGTGAGAGTTCAGACACCAAATATAATGATTGCTATATTACCTTAGTGCACACAAATTTTCAGTTCGAAATATTCAATAAGCCAAGGTTCTTTTAGGTGGGTCCCGGTGAAAGAATGCAATGTCAGAATTTGCACAGTAGCATTAAATGAAAAACCAATTTGTCAAAAACGTTTGACTCCGGTCGCACTTTTCTTTGAAACAAATGTTTCTTATCTCATTTTTAACAATATATAACTCATCATAAATATCACATTATCAGCACGTTTCTTTAGAAATCACTCGGGTCATTCTTTCATTGATACACCTTTAAGGATTCACCTTACTTCACACGTCATCAAGTAGCGTTGAACACGCATAGAGGAAGTGTCGGCTTTATTCATCGGCGTTCTACCGCAGACGCATATACTCGATCACAAGCCTCCTCAAGCCGTCAAATGCAATCGTCCTATCTTTAAAAGTACGTTTTGAGTCTGTCTGGCGTGTCACGTTTTCTCTGAGCACACGGGCATGAGAGTATGTAACCGGACTGCTTTGGTTAGCATTGCTAATAGGATTTGTTTCTATACGTATTGAGCACGAGTAACACACTCTTACGGGATAACCTCACGGCACTTTCGATTCAGCGGTTATGAATCTCACTTTCTATTCGATTTCATTCATAGAGCATGCTACTTACGTTTGCGACACCACAGACGGTATATCTCTTTACTTTGAGTTCACATGGTTGTTTTTGATTGTTATGCTATTTGTTCACCGTGGTTTTGATGTTATACGGCACTTTAACTTGAGCACATGATATCCCCCTATCTTCTCATTAGCGCCACTAATTATATAGGACTGTACTTTAGCTGACAGGTACCTGTTTTGTTTACAGATATCTGAAAGAGACACGTTAGTGACAGATTCCTTACCTTAGAATATCCCCAGGCGTCAGGCTGGATCCGGAAAGTTTTTGCGTAGCAGTACCCTTGCGCGTCGGTAGGTGGCGTCATGCGGCTCCGCGACCGTCGTCGGCGTCGGGATCGCCGGGATGACGTCGCGGGCAGTACTTAGACGCCGCCCCTGCGCCCTGACATCAGTTCTTCTTTTTCCGCGCCAGTAAGCGCAGATCCGGGAAGAGCAGTGCCCTAGTCATTTTTTGACTAAGTTTTTGGGTGATTTTTCACTGTTTTTTTAACGAGTCTCTCGACTTCGAAGGTGTCGGTAGGGATGCCCGGCTTCAAGCCATGCGACGCCTGTGGTCGGATGATGTCGATCACAGACCCGCATCAGGAATGTCTCTACTGCCTCGGCCGCGACCACGACACGAAGTCGTGCCCCGACTGCCGGGCCTTGCATCCGAAGGCTTTGCGAGAGCGGTCTCGAAAGCTCCTCGAGGTCCGGCAGTCGGCTCCGCGCCACGCCAAGCCCCGGTCACGCGAGAGGTCGAGGGGCCGGTCGCGGAGTCCTCATCGGTCGTCGGGGTCCAAGTCTTCGCACTCCTCCGGTAAGTCGAAGCATAAGAAGTCGAAGAAGCGTCATCGCTCGACGACTTCCCCTCGCCGGTCTCGCGACTCGGCTGAGAGTCCTGTCGGCACCGCCCCCGCGGCTCCGGGAGTGCCTGTGGGGCCGCCGCCGCCGCATTACCCCCCTTATCCGGGTTTGGCGGCGACTCCGGCCGAGATACAGGAGTTCCTGTCGGCCATGGCCCGCCTCTTCGGGCCTCAAGGTCCCCCTGGTGCGCCTTCGGGCCCCGCGGGCCCTGATGGGGTTTCTCCGGCGCCGCCGGCGACTCCGGTCCCGGCGCCGCCTGTCACACCAGCCTCGGTCCCGGTCCCGGCCCCGGCTCCGGCCCCGGCCTCGACCCCGGCTCCGGTGCTGCCACAACCCCGATCGACGCCGGTTGACCTGACGACACCTCCACCGGCGCCGATCTCTCCGGTGCCGTTCCCGATGCCGCCCGGGGCTCCGGGCGGCGTCGTTCCCCGGTTCTCTCTGGATCCGGACACGGCGCCGGACCGGCGTCGCTCGACACCGGCTCCGACGCCGATGAGACCTTGGGTCCCGCATGTCCCTCCTCCTCCTTATTTTGAACCTGAGGAGGACGAAGAGAACTGGGAGGGGTCGGATGACCCTCTCACACAGCAGTGTGAGTTCGATCAGGACTGGGCTGAGGAGCTTGGGGATGCCAGTGGTCTGGACACCTCCCCTGACTCTGGCATGCTGTCTCCTCCTTCCGTGGCAACGGAGGAGGGAGCAAATTTTGCAACGGTGTTGCGTAGAGCAGCTGGGGCCTTACACCTCCAATTGCCTACAGTGGCTGTCAGGACTAACCTCCTGACGGAAGTGCTTCAGCCGGCGTCTACCTCCTCGGAGCCACTGCTGCCGATTAATGACGCGCTTTCCGACGTTCTTTTGGGCACCTGGTCCAAGCCCGCCACAGGGGCTCCTGTGGATAGGAACGTGGCCCGACGCCATCGCCCCGCTCCGGGCGACCCCCTGTTCCTCTCCCAACACCCCACCCCTGAGAGCTTGGTTGTCCAAGCCTCTGCTTCCCAAACCGCCTTCCCTACCGCTCCTCCGGATAGGGAATCCAAACACCTGGATCAATTTGGGAAGAAGGTCTTTTCTTCCTCCAGTGCTGGCTTGCGGTCCGTCAACACCGCTTGCCTTTTGGGCCGATACTCCCACTCTCTGTGGGACTCGGTGGCGCAAGTTCTGCCCCAGTGTCCTGAGGAGGTCCAGACACTGCTTTCCCGCGCCATTGCGGATGGAAGAGATGCGGCTAAATACACCATTAGATGTGGCCTTGATACCGCCGACTCGCTAGGCAGATCGCTTGCGACGACAGTGGCGCTGCGCCGTCACGCCTGGCTGAGAACCACTGGTTTCTCGGGTGATGTCCAAAACACCCTTATGGACATGCCCTTTGATGGGGTCGGTCTTTTTGGAAACAAAGCAGACCATGTGCTGGAGCGCTTTAAGGACTCGCGGGCTACGGCCAAGTCCCTGGGCCTTTCTGCTGTATGCCCTCCGCTACCGTCTGCTTTTCGTCCCTTTCGTGGCCACGGAAGGGGCGCCCAGTCACGTCCGCTGCTCAGCCACCGGCCCGCGCAGCAGGCGCCTTCGCGTGGCCGAGGACGTGGCTCCCGCCGTGGCGGGTCAGACAACCAGCGTGCGGGTCAGGCCACCAACCCCGCCCCGTCTGCGGCCTCCAAGCCCTCCTAGTCCCTCCTTTCAGGTGCACAGCACGCCAGTAGGGGGCAGGGTCTGCCATCACCTTCACCACTGTCGTGCCATCACCTCGGACAAGTGGGTCTTGGACATTGTCCGAAGGGGCTACTCCCTCCCCTTCGAGACCATCCCCCCAGCCATGCCACCTCTATTCCACCGCATGTCAGGGGATCACTTGGTGCTTCTTCAGAAGGAAGTTGCGGCCCTCTTGGCCAAGAGGGCCATCAAGCGCGTTCCGACCCCAGAAGTAGGACGAGGTTGCTACTCCCACTACTTTCTGGTGCCCAAAAAGGACAAGGAGGACATGCGTCCTATCTTGGACCTCCGGAACGTCAATCGCTTCCTCCCGAAGGAGAAGTTCAAGATGCTCACCTTAGCTCAGGTCTTGACTGCCCTCGACCCTGGAGACTGGATGGTAGCGTTGGACTTGCAGGACGCTTATTTCCACGTCCCCGTCCTGCCGGCCCACCGGCGTTACCTGCGGTTCATGGTGGGCCTCGAGCATTTTCAATTCACCGTGCTCCCCTTTGGCCTCACAAGTGCCCCTCGGGTGTTCACGAAAGTGATGGCGGTGTTCGCAGCTCATCTGCGCCGGGCAGGGGTTCCAGTCTTCCCCTACCTCGACGACTGGCTGCTGAAGGCGGGCTCGTCCCAGGCAGTCGTCTCCCACCTCCAGACTACGGCCGAACTCCTGCACTTGCTGGGGTTCTCCATCAATGTGCCGAAGTCGCACCTGATTCCTTCTCCACAGCTCCTTTTCATCGGAGCAGTTCTGGACACGACGCAGTTTCGGGCCTATCCTCCCGAACGGCGAGACCGGGATATTCAGGCTATGATTCCGATCTTTCAGCCTCTATCCTGGGTTTCGGGACGGATGACCCTGAGGCTGCTGGGCCTCATGGCCTCCTGCATCCTGCTGGTCGATCATGCCAGATGGCATATGCGGGCTCTGCAGTGGGACCTGAAGTTCCAGTGGGCGCAGCACCAGGGCAACCTGTCCGATCACGTCCAGATCTCGGAGGGGACTGCAAAACAGTTGCAGTGCTGGCTCTCGAACCGGCAATGGGTCAGGGGCAGATCCCACTCCCTTCCCCAGCCAGAGCACACAGTCGTGACGGACGCGTCCCTTCTGGGATGGGGCGGTCACATGGGAGAGGCGGAGATCAGAGGCCTCTGGTCTCCGGCGGAGTCCCGGCTCCATATCAACCTTCTGGAGCTCCGGGCGATCCGACTTGCACTCAAGGCATTCCTTCCCTCTGTCAAAGGGAAGGAAGTGCAGGTGTTCACAGACAACACCAACGCCATGTGGTACTGCAACAAACAAGGCGGGGTGGGGTCGTGGACCCTATGTCAAGAGGCTCTGCGTCTCTGGACATGGCTGGAACATCAGGGCATTTTCCTGATGGTTCAACACCTGGCAGGTTCCCTGAACGCCAGGGCGGACGAACTCAGCCGCAGGTGCATGATGGATCACGAATGGCGTCTTCACTCGGAGGTGGCGCAATGTCTCTTTCAGCAGTGGGGAGAGCCTTGGTTAGATCTGTTCGCCACCGAAGAGAACGCGCAATGTCAGCAGTTCTGCGTGCTGGAATTTCCAAGGCGGCACTCGCTCGGCGACGCTTTTCGTCGCGAGTGGAGTTGCGGTCTGTTGTACGCCTTTCCGCCTATACCACTTCTGCCCAGAGTGTTGAAGAAGATTCGGCGCGACCGGGCCCAAGTCATCCTTGTGGCTCCGGATTGGGCTCGAAGAGTTTGGTGTCCCGAGCTACTCAGTATGAGCGTCGATCCCCCGATCCGTCTGCCTCTTCAGGAGGATCTTCTGTCACAGCAGCAGGGGACGGTCCTCCACCCGAACCTGTCCAGTCTACACCTGCTTGCGTGGAGATTGAGCGGCGGCAGTTGATTCCTTTCGACTTGCCTCCCGAAGTTTGTGATGTGATTCTGGCAGCCAGGCGTCCCTCCACTAAGGTGGTATACGCCTGCAGGTGGAACAAGTTTGTGGCATGGTGCACAGCAAAGGCTGTGAATCCCCTCTCTGCCCCTCTTTCTGAGGTTCTTCTGTTCCTTCTTTCTCTGGCCCAACAGGGTTCTGCCCTGGGTACCATCAAGGGCTATCTTTGTGCAATTTCGGCCTTCCTCAGGCTTCCTGATCAGCCCTCTCTTTTTAAGTCCCCTGTTGTTAACAGGTTTCTTAAAGGCATTACACACCTCTTTCCTCCTGTTCCGTTTATAATGCCTCAGTGGGACTTAAACTTGGTTCTTACTTTTTTAATGTGCGCTCCCTTTGAGCCTCTGCATAACTGTCCTCTTCGTCTTCTTACTCTGAAGACAGCCTTTCTGGTGGCCATCACCTCCGCTCGGCGGGTGAGTGAGCTCCAGGCTCTTTCATGCAAACCTCCCTTTCTGTCTGTTCATCCAGACAAGGTTGTTCTTCGGACGCGTCCGTCCTTCTTGCCAAAGGTGGTTACTGCCTTCCACATTGGGCAGACCATCTCTTTGCCCACCTTCTTTCCGCATCCTTCCAGAGAGGAAGAGAGGCTCCACCGTCTGGACCCAAAACGTGCGCTTGCCTTTTACATCAACCGCACACAACAGTTCCGGGTGGACGACCAGCTCCATGTTGGCTACGTGGGTGCCAAAAAAGGTCGGGCTGTACACAAGAGGACCATCTCCCGCTGGGTCATCTTGTGTATCAAAGCCTGCTATTCTTTGGCTAAGAAGGAGCCGCCTGTTGGGCTGCGGGCCCATTCCACCAGGGCAACAGCTGCTACCACGGCCTTAGGCCGCGGGGTTCCCGCTGCAGGATATATGTCAGGCAGCTACGTGGGCCTCGCTGCACACGTTTACCAAGCATTACTGCCTTGACAGCCAGGTCCGGAGGGACGGCTTCTTTGGCCGCTCTGTCCTCCGAGACTTCCTTGTCTGAATCTGTTCGCAGACCCACCACCGGGGTTGGTATTGCTGGGGTATCTATTCTAAGGTGAGGAATCTGTCACTAACGTGTCTCTTTCAGATGCACAAGTTACTAACTTGTGTAACGATATATCTGTAAGAGACAGTAGTTAGTGACAGGTTCCTTACCGCCCCACCCATCCTCCCCGTTCTGCAAACTGATTTCTAGGGTTAAGGACATCCCTTTCAGGGCCCTAGACTTTTTTCAGACACCTATGTCAGCTTCTTGCATGGCTCTGCGTTCCTGGCGCGGAAAGTCGTGTACAGAACTGACGTCAGCGCGCAGGGGCGGCGGCGTCTAAGTACTGCCCGCGACGTCATCCCGGCGATCCCGACGCCGACGACAGACGCGGAGCCGCACGACGCCGCCTACCGACGCGCAAGTGTACTGCTACGCAAAAACTTTCCGGATCCAGCCTGACGCCTGGGGATATTCTAAGGTAAGGAATCTGTCACTAACTACTGTCTCTTACAGATATATCGTTACACAAGTTAGTAACTTGTGCATTATTTCACGGACTGCCCCCAATGAAGGGTCACCGACCCGAAATGCATTGGGCAAGATGTGAGGTTAAGCCTACTTACCTCACCAGATTGATAATTGAAAATTAATGATGTATAAACTTTTCATGATTCTTTGATATGGACCTCAAGGCATAAATAACTGTCAATGAAGGAATTGACAGTTATAAACAGTTTTCAACTTTGAAAGATGTGTTATGTATTGTTAAAAATGAGATAAGAAACATATTTGTTTCAAAGAAAAGTGCGACCGGAGTCAAACGATTTCGACAAATTGTTTTTTCTGGCACATACCACATAAATCTATGTGTAAAATATTCAGGACCAAGCCCATGTAATGCTTTAAAGGCAATGCCGAGGGACGTAAATTCAATTCGCCTTCTCACTGGCAGCCAATGCAATATTGGCAGGGCATGCGCCAACGATTGGTATTTAGGGATGGCAAGCAGAAGAAGTGCTGCTGCATTTTGGAGGACCTGCAGTTTGTTTAAGAATCTAGATTGAGTATTAAAGAAGAGTGCACTACAATAATCAATCTTTGATAGAATAAGTTCCGAGATTACAGCTTTCTGAAGGTCTAAAGGAATAAAAGGTAGAACTTCCCTGAGAGTTTTAATCATAAAAAAGCAGGAAGAGGTGATAGCATTAATTTGACCTTCAAAAGACAGTTTGGTGTCAAAATAGACACCTGCGTTTTTTACCTTGGTCACCGGGTTAGGAAGTAATCCCAGTTCTTGCGGCCACCAACTAGGTGTCCAGAAAGAGGTGTCATGCCCAAATAGAAGCACCTCAGTTTTTCCTGCGTTCAGCTTAAGACCGTCTTTGAACATCCATTTTCCAACTTCCTGCATGCAGCCATGAAATCTAGAAGCGCTGTCCTCTGGACCACCGGCCAAGAATGCCACGATTTGAGTGTCATCAGCGTATGACACTACTGTGAATTCAAATGACTTTATTAGAGTGCCAAGGGGGGTGACATAAAGATTAAAAATTGTTGGACTCAATAAAGAGCTCTGGGGCACCCCGCAGGGAAAGGAAAACAAGTAGGACCTAAACCAGTCAAGCTCCACAAGTTGCTCCCTATCTTCGAAAAAAGATTTAAATAATTCCACTGTACGATACTCTAGGCCACTCCCCAAGACTTTACTCCACTCTATGCCCCTCCACTGTTCACCACTCTACAACACTCTACTCCCTCCACAACACTCCATGCCCCTCCACTTTACTTGTACAACACTCCACTCTGTGTCACTCCACTGTACGACACTCTACTCCACTCTACGCCACTCCACTGTATGATACTGAGTGCCACTCCACAAGACTCTACTCCACTCTATGCCCCTACACTATTCTCCACTCTACAACATTCTACTCCCTCCACAACACTCCATGCCCCTCCTCTCTACTCTACGACACTCCACTCTGTCACTCTACTATACGACAATCTACTCCACTCTACGCCACTCCACTGTATGTCACTCTACTCCACTCTATGCCACTCTACTCCACTCTATGCTTTTTCTCTCTACAACACTCTACTCAACTCCACTCTACTCCACTACCTCTATGCCACTCCACATCACTTAACTCTGTTACTTTATGACACACTACTCTATTCTATGCTACTTTACATCACACCACTCTACCACACTCTAATTCTATCTATGGCACTCCACTCTACTCTATGCCACTTGACTCTACGACACTCTACTCCACTCTCTCCCACTCCACTCTATGACAAGCTACGCCGCTCGGCTCTACAACACTCTACTCCAGTGAGCTCCCTCTATGCCAATCCATGCCACTGTACTCCACTCTGCTCCATGACACTCTACTCCACTCTACAGCACTCCACTGTACGGCACTCTATGCCTCTCCACACTGCTCTACTCCACTATGTGCCCCTCCATTCTATGCCCCTCCACTGTTCTCCACTCTACGACTCTCTACTCCCTCAACAACACTGCATGCCCCTCCTCTCTACTCAAGACACACTACACTCTGTGTCACTCCATTCTTCAACACTTTACTCCACTCCACTGTATGACACTCTAGGCCTTTTCACTTTACTCTACTCCCTCCACACCACAACACACAACTCCACGGCACTCAATGCCACTCCAGTCTGTGGCACACTATGCCACTCTGTGCCACTGCACAATAATCTGCTACACTCTACTCCACTGTATGCAAGTCCATTTACACAACTCTACTCTACGCCTCTCCACGCCACTCCACGCCACTGTACAACACGCCACGCCACTAACATTTAGCCATGATGAACAGCAGCCACACTGGTGCACAACATGGCTAAACACATTGGCACAGCCAGTAGTTCTTGCATAGACGAGACCTATTGGCTTTGTCAATGCTTGTTAAACTTTACAAGAGCATTGTGCCCTCTGGACTTCACAGCACAGATCTGTTTTCTGTAACTTCTTGTTTGTTTTTTTGTTAAGGCGCATGTGGGTTTTTCTCATAAAATGCAATATTTCCCCCAAAGAACGAACACTCTTCTCAAAGTGCCTTCCAAGCAGCCAAACATTCTAAGCTCTTAGCAGATCTTGCCCTGGGCGGAAATCTGAGACCCTCTTTTAAAGCCCTAGTCTTGTTTAAGAGGACCACAGAGAAGCGCCTTGTCTCTCTAAATGCAGGCTCCTTTATCCAGTGGACTTTTAACCCCGTGTAAAATGCTGCAAGAGCTTACGGTGGCAGCGGGCCAGAGATTCCTGCTATCTAGTATAATATCATGTTCTTTTGCTCAGGAATACAGGACAAGCTCCGTTTTATGGGGCACGTTTATTGGCCTGCCACCGCGTGCTTCTTGCAGTGACTGTGCACTCAGTGGCGGAGCACTGGTACCATCAGTCCTAATGCAAGCAAGGAAAATGGCCTCCGTAAAGCCCATTGGTTAGTAAAACACAGCCTTAATTAGGCTTCAGTGGCCCTGATCACCCCTGGGCTGTGGTCACCCCCGGCACTAGTGATAGCTAGACCATGTGTAACCTCTGTCAGAGAGAGATGGGCAGCACCGAGTACCAGGGCGGCAGGAAGCATTCCTTTGCACCTTCTCTTACCCAAAACGAAGGTCTGTATAACAATGGGCTATTGTCAATATATTTTTGGCCCATGTCATACCATTTTCATACTTAATGATTTCGTCCTTCCTGAGATTGGAATATTGAACATCCAACAGGATCAAATAAATCTAAAATTGTGATTGCTACCCATCCTGCTCTGAATAAGTGTAATTTAAGAATAAGGAGCAGGCAAGGCCAAGGTAAACTGATGTCGTTCAGCTTCCACTTTAATATCTTTTGTTTTTTGGTTTTTAGGTCGAGCCTAGGCAGCGCATGCACTGCTCTACGAGACATGCTGCATTGGAGTATGTACTTGAAGCCCCGCCCACACTCCGCCCATATTTGTCATTGGCTTGTGTCATTTTCCTTCGTAAATGCTGGCTTCTGATTCATTATTAGGCTTGTTAGTCCCTCCATAGTACTGCCTTGTCTTTATTTGTGACCTCCCATGAGGACTGGCCCTTTTACTTCGGTTGTTACACAGTACGTCTTCTTTAGTCTGTAAGCACAATTTTCTTTAATGCGTTTCACCTACTGCAGGCACACATGTTTTCCTGCAACATTAACGCGCCATGCACGCTTTGACTTTACAAGCAGCCCGGGACAATGGCAGCCGAGGTCTCGCATTTACAAGAGTTTACGCTTCTAGCATTGTAAATGACAATTCCTTTCATTTATGTGTTAATTATCAAAACACATAAATAAAGGTATTGTCATTCAATGCCAATAGCTCAAACTCGCGTAAATGCGAGACCTATTGCATTGCAAATCCTTGTTTTACTAGTTACCCTTGAGAAGATTCTGTAGGTGGAGCTAACTTAAGGTAGTAATGTCTTGCCAAGATTCGCATACATTAAATGAGCAAGACTGACTTTAAATTAGGTGGGCACTGGCATATTTCTGTAGTACCTTATGTTACATGTTGAATCTGTTGTGGTGCGCGGTCGAGAAGACACTGAGGAAAAAGAAAGAAAATAGTAAGATGGGAAAATGAACTAATCTTAATATTTAAAATTATACAAAGAGGACTAGATCTAAGTTCCATCTGTGGGTAGCTTATCACACAGAAGGGGAGAGTGACAGGGAAATATTAAAACACTTTGTTTAATACCAGAGAGAGAGACAGTGTATCTGTTTTATTTTATTTTTCCAATGCTTAAAAAGTGAAGTAAATCAATCAATCATGGGTTTGTAAAGCGCAACTACTCACCCGTAAGGGTCTCAAGGCGCTGGAGGGGGGTGGGAGGCGCAAGGTCCTGTCCATCAAGGAGGAGGTCTATCGAAGAGCCATGTTTTGAGGTCCCTCGTGAGGTTGGGGAGTGATGTCTGTCTGAGGTGGAGTGGGAGGGAGTTCCAGGCTCTGGCCGCGAGGAAGGAGAAGGAGCGGCCTCCCGATCTGGACTTCCTGGTGCGAGGAACCATGGCGTAGGAGAGCTGGGCTGATCGTAGGGTCCTTTGGGGTGCGTGGAATGTGAGTCGGCTATTCAGGTATGCTGGTCCGGTGTTGTGGAGGGCTTTTTGTGCGTGGGTGAGAATCTTGAAGGTGATTCTGGCCTCGATGGGGAGCCAGTGGCGTGTGCGCAGGTGCTGGGTGATGTGGCAGTGTCGTGGCAGGTTGAGGATTAGTCTGACGGCGGCGTTCTGGATGTTTTGAAGTTTGCGGGTGAGGTTTTTGTTGATTCCGGCGTAGAGTGCGTTGCCGTAGTCAAGTCTGCTGGTGACGAGGGCGTGTGTGACAGTCTTTCTGTGTTCGAGGGGGATCCATTTGAAGGTCTTGCGTAGGAGGTGGAGGGTGTGGAAGCAGGAGGATGTGACGGAGTTGATCTGGCGGTCCATTTTGAGTTCGGAGTCCAGGATGATTCCGAGGTTGCGTGCGTGGTCCGTGGTGGTGGGCGGGCTTCTGAGGGTGGGGGGCCACCAGGTGTCGTTCCAGGCATCAGGGTGTGGGCCCATGATGAGTACTTCTGTTTTGTCCGTGTTGAGTTGTAGACAGCTGCTCTTCATCCATTTGGCGACCTCTTCCATGCCTTCTTGAAAGTTGTGTTTGGCTGCGTTGGGTTCGTTGGATAGGGAGAGGATGAGTTGGGTGTCGTCTGCGTATGAAACAATGTTGAGTCCGTGGGTTCTGACGATGGGGGCGAGCGGAGCCATGTAGATGTTGAACAACGTGGGGCTGAGGAAGGATCCTTGGGGGACTCCGCAGGTGGTCGGTGTGGGGTCCGAGAGGAAGGGAGGGAGTCTGACCCGCTGCGTTCTGCCGGAGAGGAATGAGCGGATCCAGTCGAGGGCCTTGTCCCGGATCCCTGCGTCGTGAAGTCTGCGTGTTAGGGTGCGGTGAGAGACTGTGTCGAAGGCCGCTAAAAAGGTCGAGGAGGATGAGGGCTACTGTCTCTCTTCTGTCCAGGAGGGAGCTGATGTCGTCTGTTGCGGCGAGGAGGGCGGTTTCCGTGCTGTGGTTCTTTCTGAAGCCGGATTGGGAGGAGTCAAGGATGTTGTGCTCTTCGATGAAGGTAGCGAGTTGGCTGTTGATGGCTTTCTCGATGACTTTAGCTAGGAACGGGAGCAGGGAGATGGGTCTGTAGTTTTTGAGGTCGGTGGGGTCCTCTGAGGGCTTCTTCAGGAGGGGGTTGATCTCAGCGTGCTTCCAGTCATAGGGGAAGGAGGCGTTTGTGAGGGAGCGGTTGATGGTGTGGCGAAGTATGGGGGCGATGGTGTCGGCGGCTCTGTTGAAGATGTGGTGGGGGCAGGGGTCCGTGGGGGCCCCGGAGTGGATTGACTTCATAGTCTTCAGTGTGTCTTCGGTGGTGAGGGCTGTCCAGCTGTCGATCGTTGGCTTCAAGGTGTCGGGCTGGTTGGTGAGGGTTCTGTGTGTTGGCTGTCTTCGTCGAAGTTGTCGTAAATGTTCTTGATTTTGTGGTGGAAGAAGGTGCTGAGTTTGTCGCAGAGGTCTTGTGAGGGAGGGATGTCTGTAGACTCGCTGATGGGTTGGGCGAACTCCTTGATGATGCTGAACAGTTCTTTGCTGTTGTGCGCGTATGTGGAGAGTCTGTCTTTGATCGCTTTCTTTCTTGTATTTCTGATGAGTTGGTGGTGGGCTTTGGTGTCGGCTCTGAAGTTGTTGTGGGCTTCTGTAGATTTGGAGTTGCTCCAGGCCTTTTCGAGGCGGTGGCATGTGCGTCTGGACTCTCGGAGTTCGGTGGTGAACCAGCTGGCTTTCCTGGCGTGTGTGTTGTTGTTCTTCTTGAGGGGGGCTATGGTGTTGGCGCAGTTGGAGATCCATCTGTGCAAGGTTCGGGCTGCAGTGTTTGGGTCGTCGTTGTCCGCGATGGTTGGGGTGGACTTGCCAAGTGAGATGGTGAGCTGGTCGTCGGTGATTTTAGTCCAATTTCTGCGTGGGAGCAGGTGCTGGGTTCTGTGGATGGTGGGTGTTCTGAAGGTGAAATGGATGCAGCGATGGTCTGTCCACGGGAGTTCGGTGGTGTGGCTGAAAGTGATGGAGTTTCCTGTGGTGAAGATGGGGTCGAGGGTGTGTCCTGCTGAGTGCGTGGGCTCGGTCACAATTTGGCGGAGTCCTATGTTGTGGAGGTTGTCCAGGAGGGATGTGGTGTTGGGGTCTTGTTGGTTGTCGAGGTGGAAGTTGAGGTCTCCCAGCAAGGTGTAGTTGGTGGACGCGTTGGCCTGCGGGGCGATGCTGTCCGTGATGGAGTTGGTGAATGGTCCGCAGGGTCCGGGGGGTCGGTAGATGAGGGTTTCCCCGGAGGGTGGTGGTAGGGCTGGCCTGTATCTTGAAGTGTAGGTGTTCCATCAGGTCTGTGGGCTCTTCGGAAAGTGTGCTCAGTCGGAGGGTGGATTTGTGGACGATGGCGATTCCCCCCCAGGGCGGGTGGGGTGGCCCTTCTGGGAGATCTTGCATCCTTAGGGAATGGCGATGGCGATGTCAGGTCCCAAGGTGGTGTTGGTCCAGGTTTCAGTGAAGAATGCGACGTCCGGGGTGGTGCTGTCGAGGAGGTCCCAGATTTCGGTGGCTTGTTTGTGGAGGGATCGGACATTGAGGAGGATGCATTGCAGGGTCTTTGGTGTGGTCGCGTCGTTGCGGGCGGGTTGTGCTGGATCCGTGGTCTTGGCGGTGCTGCAGGAGTAGCGGCACCGGTGACAGCTGAAGGGTCCGTGGGTGTCGGCTGGTGAAGCTAGCTTGCAGTTGTTGTTGCGACCTGGAGTTAGTGCGTAGAGTGCAGCTGGGTTGTAGCGTTGGCGGTTCGGAGGGCCAGGGTTCTTGGCGCTGGTCACGGTCGGGTCGCAGACGGGCGCAGACGGGATTGCCTTTGGTGCGCCTTTGGCGCGGACGCGCAGCGGCTGCCATTAAGTAGGGGTCGGGGAGGGCTGGACAGCTGGGAGGCGGGGAGGGGAAACTGGCTTGGGCTGGTCGCGCTGGGGGGAAGGGGCCGTGGGGGCAGCAGCGGCGGGAACGAAAACGGGAGAGAGGTGCACAGAATAGAGAGGTGAAAAGTGAAAGGAGGATGGAAAATGATAGAAAGAGAGTGACAGTAAAAGGGTGAAAAAACAAAGGTGAAGGGAAAAGGAAAAAGCAAGCAGAAAAACGAAGCAAGAGAGAGAGTGAGAGGTCCACTGGACCACCAGGGATGAGGCGCAAGTATAGCCTGCGGGTGGAGGAGGGCCTCGAACACCAACACTGAGAGTGCAGGGGCTCAGTAGGGCCTCACTTGATGGTGGAGCTGCGAGGGTGGGAGAGCAATTTCACTGACAATAAGTCAGTGGTCTTGCTCGCCTGTCCTCGCAGCGGCCGCCATTAAGTAGGGGTCGGGGAGGGCTGGACAGCTGGGAGGCGGGAGCGGGGAGGGGAAACTGGCTTGGGCTGGTCGCGCTGAGGGGGAGGGGCCGCGGGGGCAGCAGCGGCGGGAAAGAAAACGGGAGAGAGGCGCACAGAATAGAGAAGTGAAAAGTGAAAGGAGGATGGAAAGTGATTGAAAGAGAGTGACAGTAAAAGGGTGAAAAAATGAAGGTGAAAGGAAAAAGCAAGCAGAAAAACGAAGCAAGAGAGAGAGTGAGAGGTCCACTGGACCACCAGGGATGAGGCGCAGGTATAGCCTGCGGGTGGAGGAGGGCCTCGAACACCAACACTGAGAGTGCAGGGGCTCAGGAGGGCCTCACTTGATGGTGGAGCTGCGAGGGTGGGAGAGCAGTTTCACTTGACAATAAGTCAGTGGTCTTGCTTGACTGTCCTCGCAGCGGCCGCCATTAAGTAGGGGTCGGGGGGGCTGGATAGCTGGGAGGCGGGAGCGGGGAGGGGAAACTGGCTTGGGCTGGTCGCGCTGAGGGGGAGGGGCCGTGGGGGCAGCAGCAGCGGGAAAGAAAACAGGACAGAGGCGCACAGAATAGAGAAGTGAAAAGTGAAAGGAGTATGGAAAGTGATAGAAAGAGAGTGACAGTAAAAGGGTGAAAAAACAAAGGTGAAAGGAAAAGGAAAAAGCAAGCAGAAAAACGAAGCAAGAGAGAGAGTGAGAGGACCCCTGGCACCACCAGGGATGAGGCGTGGGTATAGCCTGCGGGTGGAGCAGGGCCTCGAACACCAACACTGAGAGTGCAGGGGCTCAGGAGGGGCTCAGAAGTGGAGTCCAATGTCAACCTTACTGAAATGGCTACACTCCTGACCTGTGTCATGGAGAATTAAATTTAGGACCAGGTTCAAAAGACATACATTTTTTCATTGTTTTGTGTCATTTGTACTCAAATCACCTGCAGTCTTTGATCTTCACTGCACTCTGCAAATAATAGCTTCTCTTGAGAAAACATCTGTGAAAGATGCATATCTGCGTAGTAAATTTCTTACTTGCGACTAGTAAAATGTATTAAAATAAAAAAAGAAAGAGAGTTATTAAAGTTTAGGAATCAACTAAACACCAGTCTGTGTTAGGACTATAGCAGCACGCATGTACTGACTGCTAATGATTGGCAGGCGGATCAGTATTGGGAATCAGCTTGACTTCACCCAGTTGCCTTACTTTTGAAATTTTACGAAGTATAGAAGTTATGTGCTGTTACTCTTCTGTTGCACTCATTTACTTTTTATATGTCTAGTCTTGAGGTTTTTCTCAGTAGATCGGAGTCTGACCACATTATGTTTGTGTAAAACACTTTTTAAAACAAGTAAAAAAGATGAATATAGTATTAATTGAAGGGTGCTGCTTTCTAGAAACTTAAAACTTAAATCGCAGACCTCTTTTTCATTGCAAGCGAGATTCATGACCCCTGTCAATAATTAAGGAACGTACAAGTATATTTAGAAACGAGAGAGGAATGAAGAAGGCACTTTGATGAGCGAAACACTTACTGGCTGGTAGCATGTGTAAGAAACTTGAAGTAAACTCAAACAAAAATAAAACAAGCATTGGCAAAACCAATAAATCTTACTTTTGTGGGACCAGTTGGCTTACCCAGTAATTTTATCCATGCTGGACAGAAGCACAACTTCTTGGTGGGGGGTAACTACACTGACAACAGAGGGGTGGCAAAGGTCCCGAAACCAAACAGACAGTGAAGGATGGTCAAGAGTTAGAAAGCACATGGACAATGAAGGATGGGTAGGGGGGCACAAGGACAAAAGAGGGTGGGCAGAGGGTAAACACATGGACGGGGGAAAGCAACACGAGGAGGGTGGGGGGCATAAGCAACACATGGGGTGTCCAAAACAATATAAAGGGCGTGGAAGAAATAGGGAAGGCACAGGGGGAAAGCAAACGTGGAGAGAGAGAAAAACGATGGAGACAGGAGAAAAGAAATTACACTCACAACGAGTGTTAAATGAAAAGAAAAAAGTAGTGTATGTTAATGGGGGCTTCAGAAGGACATTAGCAGGAGGGAAGTAAAATCCTCCATGCTCCAGGGGTGGGACAAATTCAGGCGTTCACTGTAAAGCGCATGCAGGCCATCAGTAAGAGTCGGCAAATTAGAGTGACAGTGAAGCCAACCAGTAGTAAGTAGTGAGTGGCTACTAAGCACCCTCTAAGTAAACAGGTCTCACAAGAGAAAGCACATGTGCTATCTCAGGTGAGACGTAAAAATACCTACTTTGTATCAAGGTGTGTGAAAACAAACAAAACAAATATTAACAAACAGTACCTTGATGCGCTTATTGGGCTTAGGCAATAGTAGAAATTGAAAACTAACAGTTGCATTGCACATCACCTGCATCACTCGCTACACTATTCCTGCTGGTTGCAAATTCTGTGTAAGGTTTACCCTTCTCCTTCAAAGCTAGCTGATTATTTTCTTCTTTTCCTCTTCAGTGCCGTAGAGTGGCGCAGTAGTCTCTCATTTTAAATTGTCTTAAACAGCCAATCGGCAGTTGGCAGATTTCTCGATTCCTATACCGACTAACGCCCCGGACTATGTGGTAGGCTCGAGTAATACACTGAAAGTACACATTTTATGAGGTTTCCTATCACATTTCCAAACTTTCAGATAATAGTTAATTGACCACAGTTAAATATGTTTAATTACAGCACGTAGAAATGGCAGAACTGCGGTATAAAGTGCTATGATAAATACGCACAAATTGTTATTAGTATAATTGTTATGGTGGGATATGGACTTTGCTCAGGTGGGGTTTGTCGCAAATCCACTCAATTGCTTTGCTGGGCAGTACCCTGTGTCTTACACAGGTCTTGAGTTGCTGTAGCATGAGTGCTTGGGTTTCTTCCTGACCCAGCAGTTAATAACAGGTAAAGAGTCAATGAGGCCTATCGAAAGCTTGAATGTAGAGAAGCAACTCAATTTTTATTTAAAATCCACCTCCTCTTTTTGTGTGTCAAATTTGAAAACGTTAAATATAATAGTAGCAGGAAGAACACGGACTTCCTCTTTGACACCAATATCACTCCGATGCCCTAGACTGGAGCAGTGGCCATTCATATATCTTTGACTTAATAGTGTCAAGAAGATCTTGTGATTGGTAGCCTTCCCCACAGAGTAGTCACAATGATCTCATTGGTATTCTTCCACTGGAAAGATGATAATTGTTTTAAGTCGACTTAGAGCAATCCAGATAAGGAGGCTCCAGAGAGTTCAGTACTCCTCAGCCCACCTCCTCTTACAGTGACACAAGATAGCTTCTCAGGAGGACTTCATTCCTAATTGGGTTCCAGCCTCAAAGGATTGCAACTTAAATACAATCTCATGGCTAGCTTGACTTTTAGCCACAGATGGAGAAGATGCCCTATGTCATTTGCGAGATGGTAGATCAATGCACTTCCTTGTGGGATGTACAGCCCTCTGTCAACATCCACTGCCCCGCCTTTTCCCAGTGTCTGTGAGTAAGACTCTTTCTTCACTGAAGTCCCCGTTATGGTTTATAAAAAAAATTGTCCTTAAACGTTTCATGCTCTCTTGAAACACGACAAGGAATTAAAGTGCCAGCAGCAGACTTTTACGTGTAGATGCCTGGATAGTTAGTGGTTCTACAGGTGACATCACAAAAACATTATGGAATGGATGTGATTTGCAGAGGGCAGAAGTATGTTTCCAACAAGTGTGTTTGCGTTCACTTACGCTGGGAGCAAACAATATTCGTTATTTTTGGTTGTGGCCTAGAGACAGCATTATGAAATTTTAAAAAGCATAAGAAATAAAAACATATTTACATGCAAAGTGGAGCTTTGGGTCCGCTGTCTTTATACATTTTTCTCTTAACCAGTAATTCACATTTTGCTTCTGCCCACCACAACATGTAGCGTGGGGCAATGGGCCAGTTAATTTGAGTCATTGGCTCCCTCGCCCTGTCAGTGACTGCATTACATCAGTTCACATCTATACTTCCGCCTTAAAATAAGTTCAGTTAAAAAGTAAATTATTCCTAGGGCTGGTAGGCTAATATTTTACTTTGCCAATGTTTTTTCCAATCTGTGTCTTTTCAAGTTACAGTAATTCAAAGCAGCAGTATCCTTTCTTTGTGCAGTCATATTTTTCTATGACATGCTTTAAAACTAAAAAGGGTTTCTGTACCTGTCCCAGTACCCTTACCTGGTAGAAAGTACCCGTTCTGTTCTATTAACATTGTATGCGCTGGTTATTTTTTATGTTTGTTTACTTTTTGGGTTTAAAGCATATGCTTGCAATAACAAAACAATAAACCTGTGATCATGGCACTAGCTTCTTAAAGCCATACCTATTGGCTTTGTCAATGACTGTCTAACGTCTGGCTCATGCCATCCAGGATATTGGGGTTGGAGGAGTTGAGTTGTTTGACCCTACATTTTGTTTCTGTGGCTACTTTAGCTATTTAGTTTCTATAGTCGCCCTAAGTGGGAAGGGTATTCCCAGACGTGTATCTCTTGCTCACTGTGCCACTGGAATTCAAGCTAGCCTGGCTGATGAGCGGTGATACCCTGAAACCGGTCCCAGGATGCTTGTTTCCAGTCCAGGGAGGACCTGGGTTGGCAGTTTGGGCTGGACTGTTCCCATGGAGAGCAGGGTCAAGACTGATTTGAGGCTGTCTGATCAGCGGAAGATATAGTGTGAAATTATTGTACACTACTTCTTGCATTGCAAAATCTGATAAAATAGGCCTATGTGCCCTCTACATGGTAAAATATAAATATTAAATCATAGGTGAACTGTTTAATTTGAATCAGGTTTGGAGAGCTGACATATGTGAGTGGTATGGTGCTTAAGTATAGCAACACAAAAAGATGATGGACACAATGCTGAACATTGTCAAACATTCACCCCCAGTCACAGATCTAGATTAAATCCATTGTTTTTTTTGCTCACCATGCCACCCCAGTTTGGACCCGGCCATATGCAAATCAGTCTTGACCCTGCTGCTCATGGGAACAGTCCAGCCTTATCTGCCAATCCAGGGCCTACCTTAACCGGAGCACAAGCAACACAGGACCGGTTTTACCCTTGTTGGGGTTCACCAGCCAAGTATAGCACGATTCCAGTGGCACAGTGAGTGCAGGACCCACGTCTGGGCATACCCGTTGCACTTAAGGCATCAACTGCAACAACAATAAGGTGATGGATGCTTGAATGAATCTCAGCCACTAGCAGTCGCTCGGGCCACATCTCAATCCATCGTAAACCTATGGTAAAATAAACCAGGAATTTACTAGGGAAAAAAAAACAAAGCGAGGCTCGAGTTAGATGTTGGCTTGAGACACAAGCTAATGTTAAAAAAACAATAAAATGTGTCAGTTCTAGTTCAGTGAACTGACTATAACAAATTCCCCCATCATTCTAATGGTATATGGCATCATTAGTGACATAACTCATGACATCTCAGTCATAGCCTCCGGCCAGACCCTGTTCTAAATCCGCATCAGAATTTGAATTCACTGCCTGACATCAGCAAGGCCCTGAATCCAACCCTGCACAAGCATAAAACTTCTGCTGCACACAATCTTCAGCCATACATTTTACAAGTTTGACACTGGGCTAAGCCTCTGGCTAGGGTGTACACACACTCCTCCACCTGCGGCCAACCTTCACCATGCAGGTTTTGCATATGCACAGTGTAAGTGGTCTGCGAGGCCTGGTGTCACACTAGACTCTGCATCCAGCACACAATAGGTGTTGGGCGGAGGGCTTACCTTTTGGCCAGGTCCTGCACCACACCCTCTGCCTGTGGCCAGCCCCTGCACTGCACCCTCTGCCTGTGGCCAGCCCCCTGTGTGCATGGCCTTTGGGCGTGCAAATCCGGGGCCTGGCTGCAGGGCCTCATCTCTGGCTAGGCCCTGCACCCATCTTACTACTTTTTGCATCTTTCTAATGCTTACAGACAAGCTTATGAGTCCAGCCATTGATTTAGGATATTGTATTACTCCTCGTTCACAAAGCCTATTGCACACTATCAGAATCATTAGTAGATTGCATTAATATTTTCAGCAAAATTGTTATTTAAACATACTCAGTGATTTCATCAATGAAGTCATTTAACATGTCATGAGCAAAGTAATATGTGAGGTCATAAGTAGTACATGATGGGGCGTAAGTTATAGTTCGTTCCCTAAAGCTAGTATATTAAAGTAGTTTTTATGGGTTTTTTATCGTTGGCTTGTCTCATTCCAACACCTAACTATAACATCACTTTAATTGTTGTTTTTTCAGCGAGTGTATAGCTATATAGTGTGTGTGTGTGTGTGTGTGTGTGTATATGTAGTAGGTATAGGTAGGACCATGTTTCCATATGAAAAGCTTTTTTCGACTTGCCTATATCTTTGACGCCGGTTTATGTATCTTCACAAGATTTACCAAAACAATTTAACGCCCCCTTCTGCTGCTGTCTGGAAAGTTTCGGGGTGATCCATCAAGCAGGGGCCGAGAAAAAGGGGTTGTCCCAAAACGCGTTTTCCCCATGCTAATACCCATAGAGATTTTTAACATGACTGCAGCCCGAACCGCTGAATGGAAATACACCAGATTTGGCAGAAAGCTAGCTCTTGGTCCAGAAAGAATGCTTTTTGTTATTTGGTGTAAATCCATTCAGTAGTTTTAGAGATATTGACCGAAAATAAAATTTGTATATCTAGGGATGCAGATCCTTCTTGGATCCTGTGCGGATTTGCAAATCCACGCGCCAACAGCTATGCTTAGATTGGCTGGCCACAACCTGAGAGGAAAGTTGCGCCCGCCATTATGCTCATCGGGACTCGGTTCCCAGCGGGGAAAATAAAATTAAAAAGTGATGAGGGGTCAGGATAGAGATACCGTGACCCCATGGGACTAATAGAGGGGTCTGTGAACAACTCCTCATGGGCAAGAAATTGTTCAAAAGCTTTTATTTATTTTTAACCACGTGAGGGTCCGCGGATCCTCCCAGATTCGGGTGGATGCAAATCTGCGGAACTAGACCCCAATTAAAAAGAAAATGCACTCACTCACAGACCCACACAACCACTCGCACACACATACAGACACTCACACACTCACAGACCCTCAAAACCACTCACACACCCACACAGCTTTCACACACCCACACAACCACTCACACACCCATACAGTCACTCACACATCCACTCAAGGGCCTTCAAAACCACTCAATCACCCAGTCACAGACCCACTTACACAACCATTCACACAGCCACTCACACATCCACTCACAGACCCACACAGCTTTCACTCACCACTCACACACCCACTTGCACACCCGGACAACCACTCACAGACCCACAAAACCACTCACACAGCCACTCACACCCACACAGCCACTCACAGACCCCCTCAGCCAGACACACACATTCACCCACCACACACACACACACACACCAACGTACACAACCACTCACACACTCAGGTTACAGGGTTGTTATAGTTAGGAAATAGCATTAAAAAGCCATAGAAATTCACTATATGAGTTATAGTTAGGAAATAAAATTTAAAAAACCTTAAAAATTCACTAAAAAACAAAGGTTACAGGGACGTTATAGTTAGGTTCAGATTTTGCACACTCAAAACCATAGAAATTCAGCAGTTATAGTTATCTCAAGCCACAATAACTCGTGCCCTAAGGTAACTATAACTCACACTCTCGCCATGCACTGCTAATTACCCCACATATTACATCACTCATGACATCTTCTATGAGATAATTGATAATATCACTTCAACATTTGCAGTGAAATTATTGATGAGAAAACTGCATGGCGGGGGATGTGAGTTATAGTTACTTTAGGGCACGAGTTATGGTCACTTGAGATAACTATAACTGCTGAATTTCTTTGGTTTTGTGTGTGTGTAAGATCGGAACCCAACTATAACGTCCCTGTAACCTTTGTTTTTTTCAGTGATTATATATATATATTATATTTATTGTAGGCAAAATAAAAAGACTTAGTTGTGGCTTATTCAGTCCTAAAAATCAATTGCGGGAAGCTCTCCAGGGAGCAAGGCAGTCAGCTGCTCCTCATTTTTAGGATTTTGGAGCTGAAATTAGAGGTCAGCTGAAAGGCTGACAATTTGTACTCTACAAATACCACGTACAACTCAAGGTCAAGTTTTGTTCTGTTTCAGAGCTTATACATTGAGGCATTGTGCTCTGGAATTGGAGTGTCTGAAAGTTCACATGTCCACCAAAAGAACCCATCATTCTGTTAGGATTATCTGCTGTTTGACAGTACGTCCAGGATATTTTTGTCTGAAACGTATTAATCAGTTCTATAGCATGTGATATAAACAATTATTGAGTACACATAGATAATTCGATCTTAAACATGGACGTGAGATATAGGTAGAAACAGATTTTGACTTGAACATGAGTCAAAGTGTTGTGATTTAGTCAACTGCTAACATATATATTGGGCGAATCTGATGTTAAAAAAAAACAAAAGGGGGGTGGGATTGTAGGTAGGTGTGGGGTTTTGATTCACTCAATGAGTCTGGGTTCTTCCATGAGCCTGTGATACACTAGAGAGCTGTAGCCATAGTATGAAGAGTCTTTCATTGACTGCTCTTCTTTTCCTGGGAAGTTAGGAGAACATCTTTGTGCGAGTTGTCCATTATCGGTCACGAGTGGTATTTTATGTAGTGCACTCGCTTTTACTATGACAACTGGGGCTCTGCTGACGCAAAGACACCAGGTCTCCTTCAGTTCAAATCATTGCTGCCCGAAATGAAGATCCACCCTGTCTTCTGTTTTTCATAATCCTGCTGACTGGCTCCTCCTTTCTAACCACTCTCATAAAGACCCTATGATTTGAGAACTGCTTCTGCTGCCCATAACTGTGTAACAATGACTTGCCTTTTGGTAAACGCCCCTCTTTCGAGAAGGCTGAATGTTTATGCAAGATCCCCCTCAGAGATCTCCAGAGCATTCAGGGCTCATTTCTTAGCAGTGTTGTACTATGTCAGCCTCCAACCAAAGACAAATAAATGTTGTTTTCTGCGGACTAGAGTAGATATGACCTTGCACATTTATTCAAGGACTTTTAACTTGGACAAACATATCAGTCTGAGATCTATTGTAAAATATTGAAAAGAGCCCCTCGCTTATCAAATAAGATACCACATTTAAAATAAAACACATATACCAGGACCTAGGACACAAGGCATTCCAGTCATTAATTGACTCCTTAGTGTTGTTTAAGTATGTTATTCATTTTCAGACTTTGAAGCAATCAGTTGGTGATGTCAAGTCCCCTTGATCGTTCGTTGGGATGTATTTTAAAACCTTGTTTAAAAAGGATTTGTTATGTTGTTTCAATTGTTATCCACTATTAAGTACGAATATTCTATATATTGTATCTCCTCTAAAGACCATGTAGTAGAACATGTTTTTCATATTCTGCAGAATTCTCACCCAAGACTCCTGTGACATTATTTGTTGCAGTCAGAAACTGTATAAAATGAAACATTAACTGGGCAGTTACATTTCTCAAAGACAGATGGACTCCGTTTACAGAAAGGGCAGCAGTTTAGACCCTGCAGTTAGTCTGTGTACTGGCAGTTGAGAGATACTGCCGCATTATGCAAAGGTACATGGTGATGAGCACATGCTCCAGGAGGCTGGAAAATCACACCAGTGAAAGCCAATCTTAACATTTCGAGTGAGCAGACGTAGCTGCAGTTACAAGAAGTTATTAGTCATGCAAAAAAAGTCCTATTACTTTTCATGTTGTCTTGACATTACAGATACTGCAATAAAATTTAGTACAGCAGCCAGTAATCAGCATTTTGCAAGTCAGAGTCTGGTTGGTGTGCGTGGGTCAGTGGTGGGTGTTGAAGAGACCTGCTGGCATATGGGGGGGAGTGGCGGGTGTTACCAGGGTCCCACATCCAACCAAGCAAAAGTTGTCTGAGTGACCTCTCCATTCGAGGGCATACTGCACGACCTCCAACCACTAGTCAGACACATTTCTGCTCGTCGCTCCATGGTAGTGGTACCTTCCCAACTAGACATACCTGGAACAAAGAATTATCATACACCCAGGCAAATGGTATTTCTTAGGTAATGAAGCTGAACAGATCTTAAAAGTGGGCATACAATCACAGGTGCTTCAGACCTGACATACTGTTATGCATTGTGATTTTGAAATGGAGGCAATGTCCTACTCACTGCTTTCACAGAGTCCTTGTGCACATCCCCCTAATCTGAAGGGACTGCTTTGGCTCCTTCTCAATTACAGAATTCACTTTAAGGTGTGTTAAAAGGCACTCTATATGATTAAACCTGATTAGCTTCCTTCTGAACTCCTCATCCCTGGTGGTTCTCCCAGTGCAAGGAGCACACCCCTGGCTAACCTGGAAATCCAGAAGTCTCACAAATAAGACACACCCTAAAAAGCTTTTTAGAAAAATGGACCAAGGCACTAGAATGACCGTCATTTGCTCTTCAGACTTGATCCTTTACTGGTGCAATTTGGGAAAGATCTCAGAATTCACTACTTCCCAATTTTCCTACCACCTCGTATGGCTACGATGCCCTCCCTCAGTTTCTCTCCACTAATATGATGAGCAGTTTTCGCTTCCTTTGACTTGAATGATCTTTCTAAATGTACTTGCGTGTCATTCTGTCTTCACATGCTGGCTGTGTACTATGTTGCTTTAGACTTCACTCCAATGCTCTCAGTGCAATGTCCGTGCTTTTTAAAACTACCTATAAAAAATATACAAATAAAAAAATGATTTTTTTTTGCTACTTGTGAATTTTTTTATTTATTATTTGTTGCCACCTGTTGATGATAGAGCAAGCCTAGAGGAAGTCAGCCATCTGTTACCTTAAGCTGAGGACCTCTTTCAATAAGCATTTCTGATGTGATTGTCTGTCAGCGCCATTGAGAACCTGCCACTGTATCATCAATCAATCAAGGATTTATAAAACGCAGCAAATCACCCATAAGGGTCTCAAGGCGCTGGTATTGCTAACTGCTTTGTGGTGATCTGTTCATTCGAACAGCCAGGTCTTGCGTCCTTTCCTGAATTGCTTGATGAAGAGCCAATCCTGAGGTGCAGGGTGAAGGTTGTTTCAAGCTTTGGCCGCCATGTGTGAGAAGGAGTGTCCTTTGCTGTGACTTCGGTGGATCTGGGGGGTGTCTGCGAGGAAGAGGGAGATGGATCGTAGGGGTCTGGTTGATGGTGGAAGGTCAAGCGTTTGTTGATGTATGCTGGTCCTTCGTTGTGCTGGGCTTTGTATGCGTGAGTCAGCATCTTGAAATCATTAGCAAGAATGGGGTGACCCTGTGCCCCTCAGAACCTGGGTATTGATAATATATAAAACAAGTGACAGCCATACTGATTATTATTTTGTGTAAATAACAAATTAGTAAATAATTCTACTTTTGACAAATTTCTTTTCCTTTGTGTGTGTTTCCTTCTTTTTCCCTTTGAAATAATCATTTATGGACTACTCTGAAGTGTAATTCCGAATTGTACTATATGCACAGATCAAAGAAATTGTAACTCCCCAACAGAACCACTTGTCTTATATATTATCAGCATCTTGAAATGGCATCTCTTCTGGATCGGGAGCCATTGTAGCTTCTTGAGGTGGGGTGTGATGTGGGTCCGTCTGGGGAGGTCGAGGATGAGTCTTGCCGCTAAGTTGTCTATTGTCTGTAGTCTCTTCAGGAGGCGTGCAGCGATTCCTACGTAGAATGTTTTTCCATAGTCCAAACTGCTTGTGACGAAGGCCTGCATAGCGGTCCTT
The DNA here is from genome assembly GCA_963921515.1 of Calotriton arnoldi. Lineage (NCBI taxonomy): Eukaryota > Metazoa > Chordata > Amphibia > Caudata > Salamandridae > Calotriton > Calotriton arnoldi. The sequence continues at coordinate 746,838 of CAWUFW010002529.1, read as the reverse complement.
TTGTTGTTGGCTGGGAGCCACCTGAAGATCTTGCGTAGCATGCATAGGGTGTGGAAGCAGGCTGAGAGACTGTGTTTACCTGTTTCTTCATGGATAGCTTGCTGTCCATGATGATACCAAAGTTGCGGGCATGGTCTGCTGGGGAGAGGGGTGGCCCGGTTTCAGCAGACCACCATGCATCGCTCCATGGTGAGGTGTTGTTCTCAAAGATGAGGACTTCCGTTATGTCTGTGTTGAGATTGAGATAGTTGTCCTTCATCCAGTCGGCGACGTTCATCATACAGCTGTGTAAGTTGACTTTAGTGGTGAAGGGGTCTTCTGACAGTGAGAGAATGAGCTGGGTGTCATCAGCGTAGGAGATGATGTTGAGTCCATGCGATCTGACTGTGTTGGCCAGGGGGGGTCATGTAAGTGTTGGAGAGAATGGGGCTAAGTGATGATCCTACGGGGACGCTGCAGATGATCTTCTTAGCTTCTGAGGTGAACGGTGGGAGACGGAGTCTCTGGGTTCTTCCGGTGAGGTATGAGATGATCCATGTGAGGGCGTCTCCCTGAATTCAGATGTAGTGGAGTCTGTTAATCAAGATGTGATGGGAGACAGCGTCAAAGGCGGCTGACAGGTCCAGGAGGATGAGGGCTGCCATTGCGCTGTGGTGCAGGAGGGCCCTGATGTTGTCGGTGATTGCGATCAGGGCTGTCTCGGTGCTGTGGTTGGCTCGGAATCAGGATTGAGAGGGGTCCAAGAGGTTGTTGTGTTCCAGGTGTTCAGCGAGTTGCTGGTTGATATCCTTCTCGAGAGCCTTTGCTGGAAAGGGGAGCAGGGAGATGGGCTGGTAGTTCTTTGGTTCAACTAGGTCGGTGGATGATTTCTTCAGGAGTGGCCTCACTTCAGCATGTTTCCAGTCCTCGGGGAAGGAGGCCGAAGTGATGGAGGTGTTCAGGTCATTCTTGAGTTCGTCGCCAATCGTCTTGCTCTTGAAGTTGTAGACGTGGTGGGGACAGGGGTCCCGAGTGCATGGAGTTCATGATGGAGATTGTGACTTGAGTTGTGAGAGGGTCCCAATGGGTGAGCAGGTGTTCGTGTTCGTGAGTGTGAGCACGCTGATGCTGTCAGTGGTGGGAAGTTGGGGTTTGAAGTTTTTGTAGATGACTGAGATTTTGTCGTGGAAGAAGTCAGTCAGTGTGTCACACAGTTCTTGAGAAGGGGTGATGTCATTCTTGGCGGCTGCTGGGTTGGAGAACTTTTATGATGGCGAAGAGCTCCTTGCTGCGGTTTGTGCTGGCTTCTGTGTGGTCTACTAGGGTATTCTTCCTTGTTTCTTTCTGAAGGCGATGGTACTGGTTGAGTGCTGTCTTAAAGATGGTTTGGTCTACTGTCTCTTTGCTGGTACTCCACTTCCTTTCTATTTACCAGCAGTTGCATTTGGTGGAATTCAGCTGCACGGTGAACCAGCTTGTTCTTCTGGCAGGTCCTTTGGATTTGGCTGGCTTGGCAGGGCAATTTTGTAGGCACATTCTGTGATCCACTGGTGGAAGTTTTTCGCAGTCTGTTCTGGGTTTGATGTGTCTGGGAGGTGGGAGTTGAGAGCGTTGTTCCACTGGTCTTTCCAGTTTCTGCGCTTGAAGCTGGGGGGCATGGTGCCAGTGTTGGTAGGTCCTGAGATGGGGAAGTGGATGCTGTAGTGGCCGGTCCAGGTGAGCTGTGAGACATGATTGCACTTGACTCTGTCACTGGACGTGAAAACGGGGTCGAGCTCTGTCCTGCGATGTGTGTAGGGTGGGTGACAAGTTGCTTGAGGCCGATGTTGCTCATACTTTCCAGGAGGTCGGTTGTGTTAGTGTCGCTGGGGTCGTCGAGGTGGAAGTTAAGATCCTCTAGGAAGATGTAGTGTTCTGAGTTGATGGCGAGCGTGGTGATTAGGTCAGGGGTGGTGTTGCAGAAGCTGGGGTGTGGTCCTGGTTGTCTGTAGGTGAGGGTGTCTGTGATGGTGCTTTTTTTGTCTGTGTGGAGTCGGAAGTTGAATTGCTCTATTATTGAAGTTGAATCGTCTGAGGAGGTTGTACAGCGGAATGTGTCCTTGTGAATGATGGTGATTCTACCTCTGTGTTTGTTGGTTCGGTCCCGGTTGTTATTGTGTAGCCTTCAAGGTGGGGGGGAGAGGGGGGCTGTGTCGATGTCTGGTGTGGAGGCAGGATTCAGCCAGGTCTCTGTGAGGGCCGAATTCCTTAGAAAAGTGGAGGAGGTAACTTGGCCTACTTCCCTGAGCCTCAATAGGCCCTGGGGAGTCCATCGTCAGGGCCAAGCTTAATTTAAAGGTGAGGGGTCCCCCTCCCCGAGTCTGTAGTGGCCACGGGGAACCCATCCCCCAGAGACTGTTTATTTTGTGTGGGTTCCCCGGTGCTCACCCGGGGCACCCATCAAACATTCCAAGTTGGGGGGCCGCAGGAGAGTCCCAGGCCCCCCGCGGCTCTAGCCAGCTCTCCACATGTTCCCATCCTGGGTACTGCGGGAGCTGGCATTGCTCCTGCCAAGCAGGTGCAGCTATTTTTGTTTGCTTCCACCGGGCGAGGGCAATGTGTCTTTCCCTGCCTGCTGGAGCATGGGCAGGAAAACAAAAGTCTTTAAAAATATTAAATTATTTTGAGTCTCAATTGCTCAAAAACTACTGAACGAATTTACACCAAATCACAAAAAGCGCTCTTTCTGGGCCAAGATCTAGCTTTCTGCCAAATTTGGTGTAAATCTATTCATCTGATTGGACTGTAGCTGTGTCTGAAGTTCCGATGGATGAATGTATGTGTGTATATATATATATATATATATATATATATTCCAAATGAACTAAAATATATGTATATTTGTGCGTATATATGTAAATACATACACAATATATATATATATATATATATATATATATATATATATATATATATATATATATATATATATATATATATATATATATATATATATATATTAAGGAGGCTTCGTTGTAGCTTATTTCCAAAAATCTATACGTGACTCGCTCCAGGGAACAAGGCAGTCAGCTGCTCATCATTTTTAGAAGTTTGGAGCTGAAATTAGAGATCAGCTGAAAGACTGTCAATTTGTACTCTGCAAACACCACATACTACTCATTTGTAACTGTCATGTGGCACCATGTTTTTTAACTCAAGATCAAGTTTTGTGCTGTTTCAGAGCCTACACATTGAGACATTGTGGACTGGAATTGGAGCGTCTGAAAGTTCACATGTCCACCAAAAGAGGCCATCGTTCTGTTAGGAATTACTGTTTTTTGACAATACGTTCAGGAGATTTTTGTCTGATACTTTCTGACAGTCTGAGGGTCTACTGGAGATGCTCCATGTTTTTGTATAGCTTCATAAGCAGAGCACTTGGCTGTTTTGGACTGGGAATGCACCCGAAGTGCATCCGCATTGAGAGTGAAGGGTGGCTGTGGTACCCTCACCAAGCTGCGAGAATGCTGGCCGTTGGCAGCAGATGACATTCTACAGAGGGTATTGTTTTTTTTATATCTGTCTCTGAGAGAAGCCTACCAACCAATTGTTGGTGTAATCACGTCACTCTCCCGTAAGGTCTGTCTCTTTCCCATGAATGTATATTGCCTATTTGGACTTACATGCGGTGCGAATGATGTACTCTTCCAGTACATATTGATGCACCACAAAATGGTGACTTCCTGCACAGAATAAGGTCATTCTTACTTCCCTCGCCTTGAAGCAGCCCCTGGCACTACACTTGGGAGTTTCGCATCAGTCTGGTTTCTGGTTGCCACGTACATTCAGTTCGAGTCCTCCTAAATCACAAAAGAGTAACCAAAACTGTCTCTGTTGCTTGGCGGCTCTGGATTTAACTCCGCCTCTAGAAAAATCTATAGCCCCCCCAAAGCTTACTGACTTTCTACACTATTTGTGGCCTTGTCCCAGGGCTTTGTCAAGGACAGTCTGGAAATTGCAGGCAGTGCTCTTTGAGAGTCTGCACTGACTCCACGTCGAGAGCACTGACTCCCTGGAAGGCCACATTTATCTTGCCCAAGTGGTGCCTGTCCTTCCTCTCTATTGTAAAAGTCTGGATGGGAAGCCTTAGAAGATGATCTCTAATTAGGTTGTCTGTCTTCATGATTTTTAAGCAACCGCCCTTATATTTATTGGTCCTGGGTTCCTGACGGTGCTCCTAGTATTTGCTAAATACTCGTGTTCTACAGTCAGTACTTTGTATTCATTTGCCACAGAACCTATGCTTCACCAGCTGTTAGCGACATCTCACTAAGGGTAGAGTTCTCAAAGTTTCTGTTTTTGCAAATGCTGGGAACAAGCTGGGGGTTTGGAGGAAGTCCTGCTTAAGTAGCCGATCTCTTACCAGAACAGTAAAAAGAAAGGCCCAGCACACAAAGGTTTGTGTGGAGGTTGCCAAGTGGGTTTGACTTACCAAGGGACCAATTGAGCTTTGCAGCCTTGACGTCTAGACCCAAATTGCAGACATCTGTTTTGCAAGATGCAGGAAGACCTGCAAGATGTAGGATCCATAATGCTGGAACAATTTCTAGTCAATACAGTTCCAAGGATATTACATTTTAAAGACAAAATTGGACCTTAAACTAGCTCTCAATTCCCTGTAACAGCAAAGAACTTGTGACTCTAATTGAGGCCCACGTCTCATGGGTGTCCCCTCCACTTAAAACGTACCCATGCCACCAACTATTCACGGGATATGGGCTCCTAACGTTTGGTGGCCCTGTGAGACCTATCCCATTTCCAGTACCAGTAGGTCACCTTGTTTGTGACTTGTACTTTGAAGACCAGTTAGAGCAGTAGCTTGTCTCTTGTTGAACTGAGTCTTGTGTCCCTTGACCACCGAACCCTGGGTGCTCCACTTAGTGAGTGCTGCAACTTTTAACCTTGGACTAGTACTTTGGCACCCAGAAACAATAATTTTCAGTGGGTGGGAATTCCACTTCACTTTTGGGCGCTGTTGTTTTGGTTGTTAAAATATTCTGTGCTAATTGTTTTGGGCTCAAGCCAGCAGAGTGACCAGCTTCGCCCAAAGCAGGTGAAAATTATGATAAAGGACTGGCTTATAATTGCATACTTGATACATGGTTTGCATTTTATACTTCCATTGACCGGGACTGGAGATAAAGCCATAGAAAAGTCACTGAAACCCAAGTATTAATGAGGACCCATAAGATAACATTGTCGAAAGACGCCAATATTACTTTGAGTACAATGCCTTAGTACCTAAGCACTATGCATACATGTGTGTCATGTCTCAATTGTTTCTGTTTTTTGCAGTTATGCATTTTAACTGCTCGATGTAGCTGTCAATAGAGTTGAGGTTGGGTGTGATTGCAATGCTATGCTGTATTCGAGTTTTAACCCCTCTGCTACCTGTTGGAGTAAGTTATGACAGCTTTACCTAACCACCCTGGAAGGTTCCTGAGTGCTAGGGCAGTAACTTCATTATCCAGTTGGAGTGCAGTTGTTCCTTACACTCTAAGAAGTGAGTGGTAATTGACAGTAAGCACCATGATACTGCCTGGCAGCTACTGAATACTCTACACTGCAGAAAAAGGCGTCAAACCCTGTGAGAACATCAAAACTAAAAGTAAAGTGTGGTAAAAGATGACAGCATAGTCTCAGGAGTCTGACTAGACTAGAGCAAGCAAGATATTGGCAGACTTAATGTGGCTGTCCATCCTTCTCTGCCATCATTTTTAGGTTGATCCTACCAGACAGCACAAGCTGTCTGGTTGTGAAAGACCTATATGAGCTTACATTCGGCTCTCAGCCCACCCATTGCTTGCCGTTGGTTTCCTTTATTGTCACCCTCATTTTCTTGTTGCTTATTCATTAGCTCTCCTTGTGTTTCTTCCTCCCCTGGAGCATTTCCACTTTATAATCCATTTGATTGGCATGACTTATATGCTTCCATTAATTATATTTAAGGAACTACCTTTTTCTTTATCACTCCACACTCCTGAGTGCATGTGTTTGAGTTTCCTCAGTGAAAAGTATTTGAAAACTAACCCATACCTTTTATAAAAGTTGAAAACTTAAAATACAATGTACAATTTTGAAATTCTATAAGATATGTGTTTGTTTTCCTCCAGCATTTTTAAATATTTTTTTTTTTCCTTTAAAAAAAAAATACTTCTCAGGCAAACATAGCCAAAGTCAACAGCTTAGCACACGCATTATGTAGGTGAGGCCTGTTGACTTTGTGAATGTGTCTAACTAGTAACTGTGGCTACCCTTATTTTGTGGTAGGGTTCAAAGTTTTAGTACACTGTGGTGTTCCCCAACTCTATGACCTCCTGACAGAAGATCAAAGTTTCTTAATGATTTGTTGTAGGTATCTGTGCCGTCACTTGTATCCTGCAGCTGTTCAACTTTGTGTTTTCCTCCATTGTACGTCAAAGTTCCTCTATTTCAGCGCAGGTGGTGGCTGCTACCACAAGTCACCACAAGCTCCAGTGCTGCACTAGCAATGCCCTAGGTGGCTACTGGGAGGTTGGAGACCCCAAATGTACCTCCCCACACACACTTAACACTAAGTGAATATTCTCACAGTACCCCTACGAGGTGCTACCGGTTGATAACTTTGATTTGTATTTTTGAGGGTAAAACTCCTTTTATTTTAACCTTTATATTACCTCCAGTTAACAATGAAGCCGGTACAGTATATCTCAAGCAGTACCCCTTAAATGCTGCACAATTACTCTCATCTAGTTAGAAACATACATATGACCCAGTCCACAAATAAAATCTGGATGTCTCTGAAGCACTGGTTGCTATTTAGTCCATCTCGGCTGCCAACTGCTTGGGTTCGTTCTGAGCTATGTACCTCAATAGGGGATCCCAAATATCCTTCGGTCTTGAGATCGTAGGCAATAATATGCTGTATGTTTCGGCATGCACATTGCAAGGGACCAGGTCTTTCGTCCACTCTTCTGTCGTGGCAGCCCTGCCTCTGCTACAGTGTGTGGCCACTTGATGGTTCCCGAGCACTAGTGCAAGACCTACAAATTTTCTACTACTCTTTGGGACCTTTGTCCCATATTCCACTGAGCCAATGGTGGATCTGCCACCAACGTCAGTTCTGTCATCTCGTAGAAGGTTTGAAAGAGTTTGTCCCAGTGTTCATTAATCTGCAGGCAACTCCATGCAGTTCCATCCTAAATGGATAAAATCCGCCTCCGAGGCATGACATCTCAAACAGTTTGCATTTTCTCTACCATCAAATTTAGCTATGGTGACAGGGGTGTAGTACATTCTATGTAAGAATTTATAATGAGCCAACTTATGCTTGCCATTCATAGACACTTCTTTAGTGTGTCCACACAAGAATTCACACTGCACATCTGTTATGTCACTTCCCAGGTCTCGCGACCATTGTGCCCTGGCTCTACTTGGTTCTGTCAACATATCTTCCATCACTGCACCATACATTAGGGTGAATAATTTCTTGGGAGCTAGGCCTGAGGTCACCAGCGACAGTAGTCTCCCTTTCTCTGCATGCTGTGGGTATGTGGGGCACCTTTTTTTAATTTTTGTTTTACAGTTTCCCCACAAGCTTTGGTAAAGAAAGCCATCTTGTGGCGAAGCCCCACCTCTTCCCAAGTATTCTATCAGAGAGATAAATATTTTATTTACTTACAAATCTCCCAAACCAAGGAGCCCTCTTTAACATAGCCTCTTCGCTGCCAATGGTTCAAAGGTGATCTCTGATTTAGGATTTCTGCCATGTAGTATATGCAGTGAGTATATTGTGTCCAAAGCGCACATCTTTGCCAGCCTGTGCCATGCCCACACTAGAGTTTACCATCTGTATTTCGGTTTTTGGTCTAATTGGGTCTCTCATAATCACTGTGTTCAGCTCATGTGAGCTCGATATCACCTTTTCCAGCCCTCATTGTGGGACCTGTCAGAAGTTAGGGAACCAATGAGAGGCAGTTCTATTAAGTAGTATATTTCAAAATTTGGTGAAGCAAAGCTGCTCTTCCTGTATGGTCCTTGTATTACGTTCCAACTTACATGGGGTTGCTTTCCAGCCCAGGCCAATTCTGTCATTTGGGTCTGCAGTTGGTCAGAAAAAAACCCTGGTGAGGGGCACACGGACAATTTTGGAATAAACACAATTGTTTTGGAAATCCTACCATTTTCATTAGCGCAATTCTACCATCCATAGTTATTGGTAATTTCATTCATTTAGATATATTAGTAGCAATTTTGTCCATGATATAACCATAAATCTCACTTGTGATGACTGACATCTCTCGATGGAATCCCATCCCCAGATATCTGACTGCTGTTTCCCGACACTGCAGTGGGTAGGCCAAGGTCAGCGCCAACGTACTGGACGTAAGCGGCATCATAATCGACTTCTCATCAATTATTGGGTTTAGATTTACGTCCGGGTTTTTTACTATTAATAAAATGTCGTGTGCATATAGAGATAATAGCAGCCTGAATGATCTATGTCTATCTTTGAAAGCTGGGTCAATATCATGCTTTATTTTTAGCTAGATTTCTCTTGCTTCAAACAAGAAAAAGTATAGAATTTGACTGTGTTCCAGGAGGTTTATTGAACTTGAGAATCTCCCCTTGTAACAGCTATTGTCCTAGAACCCTTGCCCAGCATAGGGTGGACAGCAGATGCATCATATCTGCCATGGGTTTATAAAGTGTCCGGGACCACACTTTGGTGGTCAATCCACAGACCCTGCCTGACTGAACGGAGGTTCAGCAACTATCTGATTTCCTATTCCCAAGTATATGGACCTCAACAACAGGCCTCTCCAACTGTTACTTTTGACCCATCTAGAACCAAATTACACGTTCCTCTTAGCAGCAATAAGTCCTCTTCTCCCTGGATTCAAGGTGTGGAACCATAGGCTATCACCCGGTGCCCCTAGATACTGATTTGCCTGGGTTCACAATCCACACTTAACCCAACCAAAGGGTAGCCAGTCCTCCCATTGGTACGTAGCATTTTAATTTTCCAGCATTGAGCAGTGGTCCAAAAGATTGTCGTTAGATCTGACATTAGCCAAGACCTACGATTTGAATAAAATTATGTGTACAATTTACTTATTTATAGAGGCTTCCAGCCAGCCCTCTTCATTCATTGGTTTGTATTTGTATCATTCACATTAGTCTTCCACCTACTACAGCATGCAGTGTGGAACAATGGGTCTGCCCTCTTCAGCCATTGGCTTACTTCACTGTGAGTGACTGCACTGTGCTCTTTCACAAGTGCATGTCGGCAAACAAAGTAGGTCTCTCCATTGCCAGTGACTTTGATGACAGTGTGTGCTTTTTAAGACCCAAAGAATATTTTTGGTTTTAATTAGTGTTTTATATCTCTGTTGGTGTGGGCCGGGATTAACCCCCAACAATAAAGAACAAGCATTTGCAATGCAATAGGTCAAAAATCGAAAATAAGCATTATTCGATATCAGAGTGTGAATCATAAAAGCATACACAGTACAAAAGAAAATCTGCAATATTCAAGTTAAGAACTAATAAAACTATTAAAAACAAGTACAGTTCAGATAAAACAAACGGTATTCTGTTCCTTCTATAGCAGCTTCCTCCGAATGATGACAGCCCATAAAAATCGTGACAGAACAACACATGTATACAAATTTGGGAGCGATTGTAAATATAAAAAAGCTGGTCGACATTACATGAAGTTTAAAAGGCTTTAACAGTGGCTTAACTAAACAGTTATTCAAATCTGAACGATATTTACAGAAGAACACAATGTGCATGGTATTCTGCTTGGATAAATTATCACAGGGGCAATGCACTAAGTCATGTCACAAGTCTCGCATTACTGAAAATTTAAGCTGTTGGTGTTGCTAATATTAATGCAACGCCGATATCTCAAACTTTCAGTAATGTGAGAGCTATCGCATTGCAAATGGATCGCGGCACTCGCTCTTTAGCTTTACACATCTTAAGCTAAAGCACGGGTGCTGCGATTGGTTGAAAAGTAAACAAATAGAAAAAAATGGCAGGCAAGTGCTTTTTTTCCCCTATTAGTTTACATTTGTTACAATGGCGGCACCTGTACTTTAGCTTTAAACATCTTAAGCTAAAACGCGGGTGCCGCGATTGCTTCGAAAGTAAAGAAATAGAAATAAAATTGCATTTTATTTCTATTTCTTTACTTTTGAAGATGTTAAAAGCTAAAACGCGTATGCTTCCATTATAACAAAAGTTAATAAATAGAAAAAAAACATGTGGCAGTGTTCAGTGCTGCAAATAACAAAAGAACTGCGTGACCGCCATTATATCAGCTGCGGCATGCCGCGCTGGTTAAATGGGAAAAAAAGCGTTGCGGGTGAGCGTGTCCTGTCTGCAACTGCAGGCAGGAGAGAGAAAGACATTTAACAAAATAGTGCTCCAAGGCTGTATTTACAAAGTACCGGGTAACAACACATGCAACAGGGGGTGTCCTCATGGGAGGTTACAAGAAGAGAAAAGGCATTACTAAGGAGGGACTACTAAACATATTGACCAATGAAAAGCTACCATTTACAAAGGACAGTGACAGGAGCCAATTAAAAAAATGGGCGGAAAGTAAGCGGAGCTTCCAAGTCCATACCTGAATATAGCATGCCTTAAATAGACAGCGCAAGCGCAGCCTAGGCGAAACCTAAAAAATGAGAAAACAAAACAGCCATTGACAATACCAAAAGACTGGCAGCCAACTTTGGGGTTAGGGTTCTCTACCATGCTCCAGCACACTGACATTTTATTTTATCACAGCTGGGTGGTCACAAGGTAGCCAACAATGATCCCTGACCCCAACTGTGGCCCTCAATGATCCCAGTCAGACCAGGATGTTTTACCACATCCATCAGAAGCTAGAATAAATTATCTTTCATTCTGTTTTTATGTGAAATGTATGACTTTGGAATGTTTCACAAAATATGTATAGAAGAATCCTTAATATCTTGAGTGCCCAAAAGAATCAAGTCAAGAGTTACTTTATTCGGCAACTGAAAGCCATAAAAGTCAACATTTTAAAAAGAGCATTCATTTCAGTTAAAAAAGATAAAATAGAAACATCCCTTGTATCAGTACGATAAACAGGATTCAGGTTAAATTACACAAAATACATTTGCAAAAGTGCTAGAGGCCATGTGCAAAGACAAGATATCGAAAGGTGCATATACGACTGTAAAATGGCTTTTAGGCCCAGCTGGGTGTTATAAAAACAGCTTTTTCCTGTGCCTGGTAGCTCCTGTTAAAAAACTCGCAACCCCGAAACAGACCATAGGGTTGGATAACATTTGAAGATACAGTAAGGCAGGCCTAACTTGGGTAAAGTGGCGATCTCTGAGCAGCAGGAGTATAATTTTTTTACGCAATGGATGGTAAAAATCACAGAAGAAAATAAAATGTAGGGTGTCTTGCTCTGAGAAGTTATCACAGGGGCAAGGTTTAAGAGTACCAGGTTTTGTAAAGCCTAGTGGAACCGCCAAAAACCAAGGGACCAAGGACAGCCGGAATCTCGTCAAAACAAATCAGTGAAAAGCATTACTAACAATGAGTAAATACGGTTGGACTTGCTTGCTCAGGGAGAGTATGACATGCCTTCTCACAGTAGGTTTCACCACCTCTATTTCCTCCCTGTAACCTTGCCGTTTTTCCAGGAACTGTTGTTTAATAATTCTTACAGCTGATTTACTTAAAGGTTTGGGGCTCAAGTACAAGTCCGGGCTGCCGAGCCAGTTTGACAAAACCCTTACATATTCTAACCAAGGGATATGCTTTGCCCCCTCCAGTGTTAGACAGTCAGTAATTATAAGTTGGTTTAAGCTGATGGTCGGGCAGGCCCATATTCTCAGCCAGCACAACAAAGGGGCTACCGCTATCTGATCTGAAATGTACCCCATGCCTAATTGTTCGTGTAATATAAAAGCCGGGGTGGTGTGCGGGACGGACAAAAGCTTGCGCATGAACTTGTTCTCTGCCACCTGGATATCCTTTCCATCCTTGTAACCCCAGACATCACTTCCGTAGGTTGTCATGGGGATGCACTTTTCTTTATAAATCTTCAACAGGGCAGGAAACGGTTTTGACCCTAATCTTTTGGCAAAATTCAAAGTGGCCCCTGCCGCTCTAGTAAGGGTATTCGTTTTTTGTGTAATTTGAGCACGCCAAGACCCATGCTCATCAAAAAGTACCCCTAAATAAGGGAAGGTCGGGACTTTGGTTAGTTCTGCCCCCCTACAATAAAATTTGGCCTTTGAGGCCTTACGGTGGCCTATGGACATAGTATGCGATTTTGTAAAATTAGTGGTCAAGTCTAGGGAATCCATAAAAGCTATAAAACCATCTAAAAGTGATTGGAGGCCCTCTGCGGTCCTGGCCAGCAGGACTGCATCATCTGCATAAAGGAGTGCAGGTATCATCTTGGTACCAACCCAGGGGATATCTTTACATCTTGAGATAAGAAAATCCCCTAACTTATTTATGTACAATGTAAACAACAGGGGGGCCAAGATGCAGCCCTGACGGACCCCCCTCTTCACCGCCCAGGTATCCGTCAGGGTGCCATCCTTATTATATCTAACTGCGGCCACGGTGTTTTCGTGGGCTGTACGTAAAAAAGCCACCAACTCCGCATCCAGGCCCATGTTACTTAAAATCAGCCATAGCTTAGACCTATTTACACAGTCAAAGGCTTGGGTCAAATCCATAAGAGCTAAGTGCAGCGTTCCCTTCTTAGCAAGGGTATTTATTTATTTATTTGATGAGTTTTATATAGCGCTGGCTAGACCCGAAGGTATCAGAGCGCTTTACACAAGGAACAGCGAAGTTGCAAGGTACAATAATTACACATTAGTTGCACAATGATTACAACGGTAGAAAGAAAAACAAGTGTTACTAGCGAATAGCCAATAAGGGTAACTGATGAAAACATAATTACTACAGAAGAATGCATTATTAGTAGGTGGCGTGAACGGAGAAACAAAACATCAAAAGGGGTAGAGAGAGGTAGGGGGGACAAGAGTCGGAGGCTGAGATAGGTGAGAGGAGAGAGGGGGATCTGAGGGGGAGTTAGAGATAAGGCAGTCCAGCAAAAGAGAAATGTTTGGAGGTCGGCAGGATGGAGACCAGCGGAACGAAGGAAAGGACAAAGATCAACAAGATGGCGGATCCGGGTCGTGGGCATCGAAGGAAACCATCCCAAAATGGCAGGATACATACAAGGCAGGACCCAAAAAAACCAAGAGAGCAGAGTTCCGTTGAGTAGGGTCGGAGGGGGGACGCAGCCTCAGCACCAAGGGGGGGCGGAGGGCAGTAGAATGTCGACTGTTTGCGTGCACAGGCACAGTACCGCAACCGCATCAGGGTTGTCGATCAGCACATCGTGGATCAGGGGAAATCTGCCTGGGTGTAAGGGAGCAGACTATGTAAGTAATAACTAGTTCAGTATTGATCTTTATTTTGTGACAATGAACTAAGTTAAGTGCTTTCTGACTCAATCTTCGCACGCCTTCCCTGGAGTTAGTCCTTAAGCGTTCACTTTAGCCACCCAGCAAAATCCAGGAGGGTTTGGAAGCCCGATTTCCTGTGTCTGATGATTTGACCAGCATCGTGGGCAGTAAATACCACATGCTGTGTGACCTTTAATCTTTGGTTCTGCTAGATGGTCCATATGGCAGGAGGACAGACATATCGTGAGTAGGACCATGTCTAAAGTCAGGCAGTGCAATGTACCGCTGAAAACATTTGTTACACTTGTAGCCTATACACTGTACCAGCCCCGCCGTGCACTCAAAACCTTTAAGGATTTCAGCTTTGAATCAAGGGTCAGACAGAAGCCATGGTATGCAAATTTGGATTGATGAGATGTATGTAGCCAGAATGTCACTCCTATCTAGCAAGTTGTTTAGCTTGATATCCGTATGTGCTGGTCCTCAGAATCTTAAAAATTGAAAAGTGTTTTTGCTTCATGTGAAATGCATTCACTGGCACTATTTACTGCCTGTGTCGCAGTTCTAGCAAGAATCCTTGTGGGAGAGCTGCAGGGAGGACTGGGCCATGCGCAGATTATCATGGGAAATATATCCTTTCAGAAGAATGATTCCCAACACCCATTAGATCCATGATGCTCTTTCCAGCCTGACATTTTTAAGACCAATGCAGCCCTTCTGTTTTTTTTGTAACAAAAATGCCCTTAGAGATACTCATTGAATGAAGAAGGGACAGTCGTTCTTGACATCAGCCGGGCTTGAAGGGCTGTGGTGCAGTGAAAAGTGACTGACGTGTGAAAAGAAGCTACAATTAGTTCTTTCCCCCAGCACTCTTTCATTCATTCTAGGGTCACTCCCGGAGCAAGCCGAGGGCCTGAGCGTAATGCATTGTGACAGTTTGAGACGATGGAGAATAATTCCTGCATTCAAAGTTGCTGCTGCCTCCTCACTCGCCCGACACATCAGGCTGCCTGTCATCGTATCAGTTATCCTGGCTACCTCTCCAGTGCGCGAGCGGTACCGGCACGCGAGCAATTCTCGGTCGGTAGAGTAACGGGTCAGCTCTTCCAGCCAATGACTTTAAAGGCTATTTTTGAAATGGCGCCCAACGGCCTGCTACAGGGGCTGTCAGACAGGGACGGAACTCAAAACCCATTAAAGAGAAGTAATGCACTAGAGATGGGATTTTATTTCAAGTAGGGCACTACCACACCGAAAGCTGTCCTAGGAGGTAGCATTTCGCACCTTCTATGTTAATGTGGGCACTATAGGGTTTATGCTGGCTTTTAACTAATAAGGCTCAAAGATGACTTTCTATTTTAACATGGCAACCTTTAGGCTCGATTTTACCATTGAAAATGAACAGGTTTTACATTCTTGTATCTCCTAAGTTAATTGAACCTTTATTCATGGTAGTAAAACACATATAAATATATAGGAGTATTTTTATGAAAGGGAGACAACGCCCAGGCAACCTTTGCATTCAAAAGTTTACAAGTGGCACATCATAGGACTCCATTGACAAGGATCGTGGGGCTGCCGAGTGTCCACCATGAATATAGTTTCAATAATGAGTTCTCGAAGAGTACAGAAAGTACTGTTAAGTTTAGGAGATGAGTCGTTGGTTTGAGTCTGGGTCAAATATCTCAACAATTGGCTTACGAATGCCGTGTATCTAGAATGTCCATCTGCTCTAACATACTCCGTCATGGCGATTTCCTCTGTCCTGTTACATTGAAATGGTCAAGTCATTTTTAGAAGGTGTCAGTTTGCATTATTGACATTCAGTGTGAAAAGTTTAAATTCATAAGTGCAGGCGTCCATTCTCACAGTGCTGTAAAGTGTAGTAATCCTTTTGACAAATGCTGGCGCTCTAGTTCTCTGTTTTTTTATAGACAGAAGGATGCATTCAAACAAAACACAGGAGTGTCCTCCTCTGAGTTACCAAGGACACATCAGGAGTGTTGTGATAGGCTCAGTACAAGAACCAATCATTTTACATATAGCTAGACTCTGCATTGCTATCGTGCTGTGGAGTGTGGAGACAAAGAGGTTTGTTGTGCAACAGTTCTCTTCATCCTTCACCCTCTCTTTGATACTATTGCCTCGGTGTGCATGAGTCATTCAAGACAAGTGGGTGGAACGCTGGAACTGCGGCCACATGGACAATACTTTCCGCCGGAAACTAAAAGGGTATGTATCCCTGATCAACCGGATTTCAGACATGTACATGGAGCTTGGTCGGCGCTGCCAAGAGCACAAGGAGCTAGCAAAGGCAAATTGGAATATCTACCAAAATCCACTTCACTCGAAAGACCCCCCGCCCCCAATGTCTGGAATCCTCTAAACACACAAAGTTGTGTTATGTATGTCTTCAGAGGTCAGGAAACAAGTCATAGTGATTTTGGCTCTGAGTAAAACTGATGGGGCGGCCACTGATAGTTACACTTCAGTTTTACAGCAGGGAAGCACTGCACTGATGTCAAAGACATTGTTCTGCCGCTGTGTTCGAAGGCATACGTAATGTAGGAAGGAGTGTGTGTTTGATGCACGCCGAGTGTTCAAGCAAGATCTGATGAAGACTTTGGAGAAGCAGTTTTGTCACTTAAGCACACACCAGTCTATGTTGCTCCTTATACAATTGGGTGAATATGTTGAGAACTTGTGGTTTTAAAAATGTGTGTTCTTAGAAAAAGTGCATATCTGTGTTTAATTAATGTATACGATAGTCTGAGACCTGCACACCTGACATACTCAGGTTAAAAGGCTGTAGAATTTGTTTACAGTTGCTTATAAACCTAAAGTACCGCAACATTTCAGTAATACTCGCGTTAGCCTCATAAAATGTATCACAGCTCCTGCAAATGTAAAAAAAATATAAAGGCGTGGCCAAGCTGAGCTGCAAAATGGCCGCTCACTAAGAGGGCTCTGCCGGCCAAGCCCGTAAATCCGACATTTATCCGGACACATCCTGTCGATTCTCGGCAGCAAGAACGCCAGATGTCTACATACCATAGCTACCAGGCAACCTGCAACGCGGCCTCCCGGAGTCTTGGGTGCCGCGGATTACTACACCAGCACTCGCGGAGCTTTGTGGCCTAGTGCAGCCTTGTACATGCGCCTCCAGCGGAGGCCTGGGACTGAAGTGGGCGGCGCTGCCGCTAATCCTGCGCCTCCATCGCCCTAACGGCTGCGGACGCGCCTGCGCTGAGGAGCGAGGAGAAGAGCGCCTGAAGACCTGGTGTGTCGGCTGCCATGTTCGGTGCCGGCGGGTGACGGGAGACGGCGTAGGCTGAGCCGATGAGTTGCGGGCGAGGGTCTGGGCTGAGGCTGGGGCGCAGCGTGCTGGGGCGGGGGGCCTGCACTGGGCCTCCACATGTAAGTGGAGGGCTGTGGGGCCGATCCTGCTCTGGCGGGCGGTGCCTCTGGGTCGGCCTGGGCCCTGCTGCGCACGGCGCCAGCTGGCCGAGCTCTCGCGTACACTGATACCAGAGGGCGCATTGAGAGCAGCGGGACACGCTGCGGACCGGGAGCTCTGTGCCACCGAGGCCTGCCGGATGCGAGACGCGGCCGTGGCAGCTCGGTGAACGTGAGCGAGACAATACCCACGAGGCACTAGCAGAGAATGCGACGCAGGTGGAGAACGGTCATTAAGGGTGCTGGATGCAAAGCTGGGGGCAGCGAACACAAGGCCAGAGAGAAAGCGAGGACACCAAAACAACTAGGCCCTGAGGACCGCATTTCTAGGGGCCCTATTGCATAAACATCGTAATATTAGAGACTGAAGCGGGGGAGGTGCGGCCCCACAAGCAACAACCGCAAGGTGTAATGTGCAGAATGAGAAAGCCAAAGCGTACCAGGAAAGCAAGAGAGGCGGTGGGAGAGCTGCGGAGTCAACGCATTAGCCCGCTGGAGCCGTCTGGAAGGTCACTGTCGTGGTGAGGGCTTTACACGGCTGCCGATAAGCGACGGGCTCCCTACTGGGCTAGGGAATAGGGAAGACCGATGGGAAGCAGCCCAAATTAACCTTTGACAAAAGAGTGACGAGACAGCAGGAAGGCGGCTCCACACTGCCTAGTGAGACAACTGGGGCCACCATGGATGTCACACAGGAAGAAGACTTGAGGTCCATGTTAAAGGTCGTTCAAGCTACCCTACAGACAATTGATTCTAAATTGGACTCTATGGCTGCACGCCTGGATAAAGTCACTCAGAAAGTTGACACACATGAAGCTAGACTTGATACGTTGGAAACCAGAGTGTCAGATGCTGATGATCGCCAAACAGAAACGCATGAACAGTTGCTGTGCATGGATAAAGTTCTACATCTAATAAAAGCCAAGAACGAAGATTTGGAGGCAAGATCCCGCTGCAATAATGTCCGCATTATTGGAATTCCTGAAACAACAAATATTACAAGCATGGAAAAATATGTGGAAACTATGCTGAAGGACCTTTTCGGGAGCTACCTCTCCGACATGTTCCTAGTGGAGCGAGCACACCGCACACTGGGCCCAAGACCACCGCCTGGCGCGCCATCACGCCCAATCCTAGCCCGTCTCCTGAACTATCGGGATAAGGGCACAATGCTGTGGTTAGCCCGAGAGAAGGGTGCAATTCAATATCAGGGCAATACAATAACTATGTACCCGGACTTCACGCAACAGGTGCAGGCAGCGCGTTGAGAGTTTGTTCAGGCCAAGAAACTACTCCAACAGGCTGACATTAAATATGCGCTACTCTACCCTGCAAAGCTTTGTGTACAAACGGATGGCAAGCCTCTCATATTTACAGATGCCAGCACTGCATGTAAGTTTGCTAAACAGGAGATGAAAAAACGACAAATAGCGTATTGCGAAAAGGAAGGATCGCCAAGCCGCAGATTGAGCGAAAATGATTGATTGTATTGATCTTGACTCAGGTTCAATTTGGTCCATTCATATACTGTATATTAACGTTAGTGTGGGTAATTGCTGCTCATGCTCGTTTTCCTCAACTCCAGGCGACGTCTGAAAGACTTGGCAGTTGGACTACCATAGCACTGCCAGGAGACGACCTAGAACTGCTCTATTGTGCACGTAATACACCATGGAAGTCACAGTGAAATGGGCTCGGCCACCCTGCTATACAAGGCAGGGGCGTATGCCGGCGACTCCACTCCCCCCAGGGAGAATTCTCACCAACCCTAGGTTCGCCTATGCTGTTTCACAAGAGTTGGGTCATATAAGGGGATGACAACACAACCTGATTGGGGGGTTGGTGTAGGTGGAGGGAGGGTAGGGGAAGTTAATTGTTATTGTTTATTGCTGCTTGTTATATTGCCAATGTTTCCAAGAGCCAACATTTATATTACACCACACTACAAAGCACAAAACCTGAATACTGCATTAGAAAGGGATGCACACATGGGGGCTCGCTATTCAATTCGCGGGGGGATACACAGGAAAAGGAACAGCGTAGCGCACACATTGCAACAAAAGCACACACGCTAAGATGTCCACATTAAAATGCATAACGTGGAACGTGCGAGGTCTCAACGACCACAGGAAATCAAGATTAGTACATTCATATCTTGCAAGGCATGGGACGGATATTTGCCTCCTGCAAGAAACGCACCTGACAGAAACAATTTGATCCCGCCTCAATTCAAATAGATGGGGAGAGGTATGGCTCTCTAACTATTCTAATTACTCTCGGGGAGGGCGTGGGGGGCGATTTTGATACGGAAAGGGATTCCCTGGAGAACACAGCAGACTGAGACAGATCCAGAAGGGCGCTATATAATACTAAGGCGCAATCTATGGTCAGCGGGTTATTATTGTCAATACATACGGACCCAATACAGACAACCCGGAATTTTTTAACCATTTATGGCACAAGATTCAAACTCTAGGGGACGCTGCACTGCTGTGGGGGGGGGGACTTCAATCTCGTCCTGTCGCTGCAGGATGACAGAATAGGCACTTCCCGCACACACCACCCAAGGGCGGCTGCAGCATTACACAGCATAATTGAAGACCATCATTTGATAGATACCTGGCGGGCGTTACACCCAAAGACTCGGGAAGGTACATGCATAACCCAACAACACAATGCGTGGTCCAGACTGGATTTTTGGTTAACAACTAAAGATATGCACTCTTGGACATCCGGAATATCACATCACTCACGCACACTTTCTGATCACGCGCCAGTCATGATTCTGATCCCGATTCCGAAGCCTTATATACAACCTTTCACATGGCGTCTTCCCCCCCAAACGCACTACTAGATTCAGTGTTCAGGGAGGAGGTTCGAATGAAGATAACAGAATATTTTGAACACAATACGGGTACAGTCGACTCTATGGGTACACTATGGGAAGCGTTTAAGGTGGTGACACGTGGGACCTGCATAGCCCTACAGTCAGGGGTACTCAAAGACATCAGAAATAGTCTGAAAAGACTAGAAGATGAGATTTGTGACAGCAATACTTCCATTCCCCCGCTCCCGGAATACTAGCACAGATACGAGTTAAGCTGACAGCCTTTCAAGAAGAGGCTGAGAGAGAGACGAAATTCCTGAATAAATACACACAAGCGCGATGGTACGGGGAAGGGGACAGACCAGGGAAAACATTGGCGAATCTCCTGAGAACCCCAAGAAGCGCCACTCATATCATAGAACTCCACAACCCGAAGGCGCCGCCGTCCAGAACTCCTTCAGAAGTTCTGGACACAATGAAAAGCTTCTACTCACAACTATACACACCGACCCAGAAGAATCCGTACTAACAGAATACTTAAACACACTAGAACTGCTATGGCTAGGGAGAGCACATCGAGAGTATCTCGATGTGCCGTTTACTACAGAAGACGTAAGACAAGTGATTCAAAGCCTACCGGCAGACAAGGCTCCGGGAGCCGACGGCCTTGCAGCCAAATTCTACAAAGAATACTCGGAGATACTGGCGCCTCGCCTCCTAGAGGTGTATCAAGAAGCTCTACTTGATGGGATTATGCCACAGACCATGAGGGAAGCTGTTATTATTACATTATTAAAGCCAGGTAAAGATCCCACAAAATCTGATTCCTACAGACCGCTCTCCTTAATCAACCTAGATGACAAAATCTTTGCCAAGCTATTGGCTAATAGATTACAGCCATTGATCCCAATGATAGTCAGGCCGGACCAGTCCGGGTTCGTACCGGGACGTTCTACTTCACACAATCTTCGTACATTATTTGCACTATTGCATTATCTAGCCCCCCACGTACCTGCAATAGCCGCATTGTTAGACGCTACAAAAGCCTTCGATTCTTTAGAATGGAAGTTTCTATTTACTCTATTAACTCGATTGGGCCTAAGTACCGTCTTCATACAACAAATAAAGCTATTGTACACCTTACCCACTGCCAGGATTAGAGTGAACGGGTTAATTTCAGATCCCATAAAAATCACACGCGGCACACGTCAGGGGTGCCCATTATCGCACTTGTTATTTGCCATAGCAACAGAGCCGTTAGCAGCTAGACTCAGACAACATCACGCCAACCGGGGGATCGGCTTCACTACTAGGGGCCTGATCGGGTCCATGTATGCGGACGATATTACCCTATACATCATTGACCCGGCTGTAAATTTTGCACCCATCACCAGGGAACTTGTGAGGTATGGAGGTCTATCGGGTATTCAAATAAACTGGGCAAAATCCACCATACTTTCACTAACTACAGGAACACCTATTTTTAACACTGATTATCCGATGTCCTGGCCTGATGGCCCTACTCGCTACTTGGGGATATGGATCAGCGGCAATCTTCAAGAAATATGGTCTGCGAACTATGGACTGGATAGAAGATAGAATAAAGAGGTGGAAAAACCTGCCACTATCCCTGGCGGGTCGCATTGCCATCAACAAAATGATTATCCTCCCCAAACTGCTGTATTTATTTGCAAACATTCCAATGCCGCTACCCGCACACTTCTTCAGACGTCTCAGATCAAGTATGATTGAGCTAGTGTGGGCGGGTAAACAGCCAAGGATAGCCTGGGAAATACTCACATTACCTCTGGCACGGGGGGTTCGGAGCTCCAGACTTTGCGCTATGTGCATATAGCGCACAGGCCCAGTTTTTACAATTCTGGCAGTACCCAATACTATTCCAACCACATGTGGCTATTGAAATAGATAAGGTAGCACCTCTTCCCCTGAGCACTGCACTGTATTAGGAGTAAAAACGCCCACTGCAAGAAATCGACATGACTGAAACATTGAGGTGGGCTTGGCACGACTTACGCAAACATTCGAAAATACATAGATTATACGCACCGGCCATGCCATTAGCTAATAACCCTCTGATCTCCCCGCTACTGGACAGAAGCACTCAGAATAGGGCGCGGTTAAACAAGATAACAACCTGCAACTACCTATACCCAGAAGGGCAATTCTTAACACTCCAGCAAATGTGCAACGCAACACAGCCATCGGCGCTAGATACACTATTGTACTATCAGATACGGGCAGCATGTCGTGCTAGATACACCACATTCCCCGCGGCCCCACCACCACTGCCTGCACTGGAACATTTATTAACGGTAAACTCCGCTCGCAAGCTGGTTACTCGTATATACACCATCACTCAGAAAGAATCCCCAATTATTGTCCCCCAATCACGTATGGCATGGGAGACGGACAAAGGCGAGGCAATTACGGACGAGCAGTGGGCTTTCTGTTGTGGGCAACTAGAGCAGCTATCCCCAAATTATAGACTAAGACTAATACACTTTAAATATGTTCACCGCCTGTACCGTACTCCGAAGCAACTACACCGAATGGGGCTGAGGACAGATGCGTCCTGCTGGCGCTGCGGGAGCCTTGGGGCGACATTCTTACATGTAGCATGGGAGTGCAAGGCCATGACCACATTCTGGACTAAAACACTTGACCACATAGAGTCCATCACTAAGCAGACAATGCCGAGAGCCCCCATAGTGACACTGCTGGGATATGTACATAATATCCCACCCTCCGCGAGAAGGCTCACGGCGTTACTTTTACTGCTGGCCAAAAGGCAGGTGGCATTGCACTGGGGAGTAGCAACACCCCCAACAACAAAGGCCTGGATAAAAGACATAACGTACTGCAAGGATCAGCTGACCTGCTATTGGGAGTTGCTACCGGCCAGATCCCGCCCCAAAGATATATGGGCCCCATTCACAAGCTGGCTTCGGAACGCAGACGTGGGCGAGCTATAGGTGCATTGTGTATCGCATAGAGAACAAAAACAAACCCCTGATGGCAGATAGTGTGGAAAGTTAAAGTTGATTTGTTGCAGCAACGGAATAGGTGATGTGTACAGTTAAATTGTGGACACCTTCCCCAGAAAACAATGTTGGTTAACGCTGTAAACGTGAGATAGGCAATTTATTGTAATGGTAATAATACTATGAACATTGCGGCACTGTTTTCTTCGGTTCTTTACTGTTCCATGTTTACCGATGCAAAAACCTTAATAAAAATTAAAAAAAATTTAATTTAAAAAAAAGATATATATATATAAAGACATTCATTGTTTAACAAAAGTCGGGGTTGGAAATTGTAATCCATGGTGCAGGAAACCCATTTCCTATTTTATTTGCTACACGACAAAACAGAACCGCAGTGCACTGGGCTTCACATCCCATGGCACTTTCTCTGTGCATGAACCTATTTCCATGTAACGTATGGAGGTCTTTTTGCCTTTAGTATTCATTTCCCAGAAGCCTTACATATAGGTTGGTCACATATGGTTTTCCCCCATAGATTATATATAAGATTTTCCCCATATATTGACATATGCTTAAACACACAAACTTAATATGTTTACCAATGCTTCCATCCTATAACCTTATGCGCATTTTCTTGCCATAAAGTTACCTATTTGCCTTTCCCCCCACAGGCTTATGTGTGCTTTTCCTTCATAAGCTTACTTTAGTTTTAGTTTTTCCACATTTGCTTTCTCTTCCTCAGGTTAACATATTGCAAGTCCCAACAGGTTACATACTATCACCACTTCTTGACATCTCACAATGAAATCAGATATGAGATATTAAAAAAGTTCATTCCAGTAGATCTCTCCACAATGTCTCCCTCCAACCTACACCCTCTCCCGACCATAAACTGAAATCAAAATATCACACAATGGACATCCTAGTTCAGTAACCAGCTAAGTGAACTGTGATCATAAGAAATACGATACAGGAACCAGCAGAAATACTCAAAGCTGCTAGCTTTCTGCAAACTTAACCTGCGTACCTCTTTCTTACACTTTCATTTGCCTACTTCTTGTTCTTGTACCAGCTTATCAATATTTTGTTTGTCCCTGTCATGGAACATAGCTTCTTTACCATCTCTTTGATTGGCTGGCTTCTATGCTTCCACTGGTAGCTATTAGGGAACTACTTCTTTTCTTTTTGTTTAAGCACTCCAGCAGTGTGCATGTGTTTTCCAGCTATCTCCTCCGTGTGCTTTCCCCTCCTCTATGTTCTTCTCTTCCTACCTGCATTTGTCTTGCGCTCTTTTGCTTCGGTGTGCTCCTCGCCTCCCACCATGGTTGCTCGCTTATCTCCCTCACCTGCCATATTACTTCTCCCTTTCCCCCTAAACCAATCATCTATTTGTTAGAATAAAATGTAAGTGCTTCACCCTGCTTTTTAGAACTGCTCTTTCGTGCTTCTATTTTTTTTAAATTTACCACTCCATCTTGGATTGGAAAAAAAAAAGACAAAAAAGCTCCCACATTACTTTATAGGCATGCATTTGCATATTGAAGACATGTGTGCACACCTACAAAATGACGTGGTGGCCGATTTTTTTTTTTTAACAGTCATGGTGCACAGCAGCCATGATGCTGTAAAGCATGGGTAAAAAAGATTGGCAAACATTAAAGGCGAGACCTACTGGCTTTGCTAGTTCTTATTTACTTTTTCATTGGGTAGGTATCGCCAACTAATGACTTGTGTTATGTGCCTGAGCAAAAACCGAAGTAAGTACTTTTTACCTTCAGCTCCTACTAGGAATTGGTGCTGAAACAGCTGAAAATATAATTTGTATCCTAATGCCAAGTATTAATGGTCCTGTTATTGTCCGAAGTGAAAAAAAGATCTATCATTGTGTAAGCACGATTACCGTTCTGCTGTTTCATTTGCCTTTTTGGCTTCTATAAGTCCACTAGAGATGTTGCCCTCTTGTGGTTTTACTTCCCAAGTAAAAGTCATGTTCTCCTGGACTGGGAGTGCACCCAGAGTCTACTTTTAGCCATTGCAAAATAGGGTAAATGGTGAACCTGAAGGGTGCAGGTAGTTAGGTGAGAAACCTGCCAACCCCTTAGAGTCCTTTTCTTCCACTTACGTTTGCGTTGTGCTTAGGTTTATATGTGGTGTGCATGGAAGCCATGTGCAGTTGTGGCCCAGTTCACATGTTGTGGCTATCTATGATCTTTTGTGCTTTGCTGAAGACTCAGAGGAAGTTTCAGAGATCCCTGGAAACTTAGTTTCCTTGCCCCATAGGTGCTTCCACTTCCTATTTTACTTTAAGTCCCAGAAGGAGGTTTACAAAGATGAGCTCCTTTTTAGGTTGCGGTGTTTCTGCTATGTGGACCTGCCACCCAAACTCGATTAAGCTTGGCTTACTGACAGTGCCCTTAGATTTAGATTAACACTGACCTCCCTTGTGCCCATAGGTTATTTTCGTGTTGACTTCTAGAGGTCTACGGCACCAGCATGGAGGGTCATCTAACCAGTAGAAGGGCACTGGAAGTTGCTGTGTTCTGCAAACCTGAGCAGGACCCCTAGCTGTAGCACTGTGCTAGAAGAAGAGGAAGTTGTATTACCTGGTGTGAAAAGTAGGTAACTCCCAACCTTAAGGACAAGGGTCAAGACCTAGTGAACTGAATTCTGGAAGTCATTGTAAGGAAGACAGATACCCAAGCACAATATTGACTTTAAAGCCTCTCTGGTCAGAACCAGACCAAAGGCATCTGCTTTTCAAAGGAGTTGCAGACCTCGACCTACAGGAGACGTTCAAGGACGTCTTCCTTGGTTTTCCCCTGCCCTAAGGGCTGAGAAAAGCCTATGCAAGAAATTGGAGCATAATTGGAGGAAACTGTATGACCCCCAGTGCTAAGATCCTCTATAAAGTGACGCTTAGCAGCTTCTTCAAGAAAATGCGTAATACGATGAGCGAGTACTTTGTGCTTCGTAATGAGACGGCTGCTAATTCTTCTAGGGAAGTATCCAAAATTATTAAATCTTTCATCTCCCCTGAGGCAGCTAACATTGCCATCATACCTTCCGCTGAACTCCCGAATACAAAATTCTTAGTAAAATTTTAGCGTCAAGACTACTCCCCTTGCTTCATAAATTGATACACTCGGACCAGTGTGGGTTCATACCCAAACACAACACCTCACTAAATATTCGTCGTTTACATGCTCTGATGCATACAGCAGCTGACACAGTCCCACTAGCGGGCTGTTTGTCCCTAGATGTACGTCAAGCGCTTGACATCTTGAGCTGGCCATATATGCTTGCAGTGTTGACAAAGTTTGGGCTACCCCCAGAATATTGCAATTGGGTAAAATTGCTCTACGCCGATCCTACAGCCCGGGCCAAGACCGGTGCAATCATTTCTCCTGCATATCATATTTATCGGGGTACTCATCAGGGATGCCCCTTGTCACCCCTACTGTTTGTTTTAGCACTAGAACCCCATGCACAATATTTGCGTTGTGTCATGACTCCATTTGGCATCCCAACAGGCGTAATGATCCACTCTATATCACTTTACGCCGATGATATGTTACTGTATTTTAAGGATCTGAACTTGAACATGCAACCCGTTGCAGCGGCATTTTCACAGTTTGAGACCATTTCGGGCCTGTGCCTTAATGCCTCAAAATCTGTGGCGTATTCCTTTTACGATAATTACACCAGACCCTACTTACAATTTGGCCGCTTACAATTCAAAGTAGAACCCACGACTTTTAAGTACTTAGGAGTAAATATTTACAGGGCCAGTGTAGACACTATCGACGGAAATGTGGTCAGAACTATTAACTCTCTTCGATCACAGGTAGCATTCTGGACCACCTTGCCGTTAACAATAGCAGGCCGATTGGCCGTATCCAAGATGGTTATGCTACCCAGACTCTTATATTATTTTGTAAATCTCCCCGTTGCCCTCCCGACTTGGATCTTCAAAACACTGGATACCCTATTATCATCCTTACTATGGGGGAAAGGGAGGCATAGGTTAGCCCTGTCCAAGATGCAACTTCCGAGTACTGCGGGCGGTATGGGGGCTCCTGATTTTAAGGCATACTGCATTGTTGGACAATTGCAGTGGCTGGCATTTTGGCTAGCCGGCCCATAATTTGTTCGAAATCAATTATTCTCCTGAACGCTTACACCGCGGAACATTGCAGGCATTGCTGTGACCGGGGGCTGACAGAATGCGTAATCCCCCCTTTCTGCTGCATATTGCATTACACTATTGGAAGCAGGCGCTGAAGTATGCGCACATGCCTACCCCATATGCCCCCAATATTCCTCTCTGCGGCCTACCTACCCGGTGTGGAATATTATCAAACGCTAGATTGCGGAACTGGATACAGGAAGGGACGGAGACGGTTGGAGACTTCTTTTTAGACAAACTTGATGCCCCACGATGAATTTGTTCAAACTAATACAGTACCAGATAATCTATTTCTCATACATGCGGCAATCACACAATACATCCGGAAATACTGGTTGATGGATCAGAAAGAACCCCCTACATTTCACCTATTACGAGCTGTTCACATAATGGAGCATGGGTGTCACCTGGTCAGATGGCTGTTTCGAGGATTAAGGGAACATCTTAACACGTCATTATTCACTCTTCGGCAGAAGTGGGAGGGGGTGTTGGCAAGAAACTTAGAGGCTAGGGAGTGGAACGTAGCCTTAGAACATCCTAGGCGGGTGTCCCATAACTTTAGGCTAAAAACAATCCAACTTTTCATATTACATAGAGCCTACCTCACTCCACTGACATTACAGAGGATGTATCCAGACTGCTTCTGCTGATTGTCCTAGATGTTCTCATCAATCCGCAGACTTTCTCCATATGCTGTGGACTTGCCCTACACTGGGGAAATTTTGGTCGGAGGTTACAAGGGGTCTATCTCAATTAACGGAGCGTTCTCCCTGGACTACTATAGAGGCTTGTATACTGGGTTTTTTTCCTCTCCCTAAGAAGGCGACTTTACTGCGCCGCTTTGCAGGGTTGGCGCTGATGCTCGCTAAAAGACTAATTACACAGCGCTAGATTGGAGGGAGGAAGTCGTTAGATGGGCCGTGGCTGAAGGAGAGGCGCTTAGGCGTGAAGAGTATAGGGGATTGAGGAAAAGCCGATCTCCCCGGATTGGGCCCAGCTGTTGGAACAGTTTAAGGTAGGGGTGAGGGACGGAGAGCCCCAGAATACACAGTCTACAATAATAGATCACACGGACAGTACCTAATTCTTGGATGTACAGTAACGTGAATATGCATGTTGGGCCCCTCTCTTCTCTCTCCCATCCTCCCCCCTTTTTTTTTCTCCCTCCCTCCCTGGTCCCCTTCCTCTCCTTCCCCCCGTTGTTCTTTACTCCGGTAACAGAATGTTCGCCCCCCCAGGCAACTCGCTAGGGGAAATGATTGGATAGTAGCGGCAAAGTTCTAAGGGAAGTTTTTCTGGGGTGGGTTGTGTTGTTTTGTGGGAGGGATAAGGGGAGGGTTGGATAGATGGGTGGGTAAAGTTTATCAAGAGACATAACAACATATATGATGTTCTGCAAAAAGTTGGGTAGACACTTCTGTAACTTAGTTGAGAGTAGGAATGTCACCATTGACTGCTTGATTAATAACCTGCTATGGTAATGTATAAATGCATATCTACTAGTTATGTAAAATGTTCAAAAACGACATGTGGAAATGTATAATTTGCCTGTACACCTGCGAATTTAATAAAATATGTGTTAGAAAAAAAAAATACCTTCCGCCGAACTCTGTGGAAAAACTCTTCGTTTTCATTGATGAGAAAATTCAGAATTTTTATGCCACCTTCCCGGCGGCATCTAAAGGGGGCAAGGGGTCCATTCCGTCTCACGTGGGATATGCGCCCTGTATCGCACCATTCTCAAGCCGTCCTTTTCGGAATTCGACCCTATATCTGAAGAGGTCTCCTTTAATGAGCTAAAAAAGTGTAAGTCAGGCTCCCCTGATGACGCCTGCTCTCTGCACACTTATAAGATGATGGCCCAGCATTTTAACCCTTACCTTAATAAAATCAACAGTTTCTCTCTGTCGTCCGGTGTTTTCTCTACGTATTTGAAACAGGCGTCTCGTCTGCCGCTTCTTAAAAAGTCTAATGCAGACCCTGGTGACTTGAGTAATTCTAAATCCATATCACTTCTCCCGGCCCTGCCAATATTTTGGAGAAATTGATGAACCAACACCTGTCTACCTTTGTGGAAACTAATGCCATTTTCCACGATTCTCAACCGGGCTTCCAAGTGGGCTATTGCATGGAGACAGCCCTTTCGGAAGTGGCTGAGTTTGTTAGGGAGAATCTTAATAATAGCACACCTGTCATTGTGTTGCTTCTTGACCTGTTGGCTGCATTTGAAACGGTGTCCCATTCAACCTGTTGAACAGACTCTGTCATCTAGATATTCAGGCCAAGCCCTTTCGTGGCTCAAATCCTTCCTGGAGGGCAGATCCCAATGTATGTGCCTACACCCTTTTTCTTCAGTATCTAAACCGCTGGTGTGTGGAGTACCACGGGGATCAGCACTGAGCCCGCTTCTGTTCAACCTCTACGTCGCCCCCTGGCTGATCTGATCGAAACCTTGGGTGTAAAAGTAGTGTTGTACGCAGACGACACCCAATTGCTTTTTCTTTTCAAAATGGCTCAGAGGCAGTCTTTCACAACCTCAGAGAGTGCATAGCGGCTTCGATGGAGTCTAATTGTAATTAAATACCAATAAAACAGAAGTTCTAGTTTTCAGTCAGATCGCTGAGAATTACTCAGGCTTTTAATATCCATATAAGGGTCACTGAGGAGTAAGATACCAGTCAGAGACCTACACATGTAAGATGCCAAAGTACCTGTGAATAGCTCAGGCCTCAAATACCCCTAACAGGTTCAGAGAAGAGGACTAAGATACCCAGTTAGTTCTATCCAGGTATGAAATGATGATGTGACTGAGGATTATGCAAGTGACAAAACCACTGTCCTGTCCACTAAGATATGTATTGACGACTCAGTTAAGAATTATCTGAGCCTCAGTTTCATAGAGGATCAAGGTAGCAGTGGTGGCTGGCATATATATATAATATGGGGTGGGCAACATACGGATGGCATAAAGATAAATTTTTTTAAAAAGGCACTTACATTGCAGACTTGCCACACAAAGTCTTCCTTGCTCAGGTGTCTTAACTGCTGGACGCTGCGGACTAGGAAGCTGCACTCTCCAATCCTGGCATGTCTCTCAGTATGAGAGACGTGTCGGGATTGGAGGGAGCGGCCTCTCACAGCGCTTCTAGGAGCACTGGAGGCCTGCGCTTTCTCTAACCTAGCTGTTTTAGACAGCTAGGTTAGAGAAGTTTAAAATGCACATGTCTGGCTGGCCATTGCAAGATGGCCGGCCATAGAGACATGCTTTCTTTAAACATTAGTACACACCTCCCTGCTGCCACTCTGCAGCACTGGCCTGCCCCGATCTGACACATGGTCCAGAACGGGTTACTTCAAAATAAAATGGTAATAAATAAACTTTATTACCATTTTATTTTTTAGCTCCTCTGGGGCATTTTTTTAGGGGGGGGCGACGCTTTTCTGCTTTCACAGAGGAGCTGCTCCTACAAGGTAGTCCAGTTAGCTCCACCTAGATACAAGATGCCAAGCTGGCCGAGAGTTGTTCAGCCCTCAAATACCACTGCCATGTCCAGTGAGGAGTAAGACGTCCCAGCCAAATTTTTTAAGCTTTGCATATACTTTCAGGATAACTGAAGAGTAATATACCCAGGCTTTGTCCACCCACGTGGGAGATAATGATTCAGCTGAGAAATTACTAAAGCCCCAAACAACACTTTCATCTCTGCAGTTAATGGTGTGTATTTGGTGTGCTAGATGAGGGCTTACCTATAGGTGATGCTAGATAACGCAACCCTGACCGAAACAGTTCCTGCCTTATCATGACTCAAACAGGTGCTGCCTTGTCAGCAGTGGCGGCTGGCATGGTTCGCTGGTGGCGGGTGGGCGGGTCGCGCGGGGGAGGGAGGGAGTTTCGCTCATATTAAAAAAAAAAAACGTTTTTTTTAAAACGTACCTTTGCGCCGCGTCTCTGCTCCATCTCGGACGGAAATACAGTCAGACCCCACTGACCAATCACAACGCTACAATGCAGTGTTGTGATTGGTAGGCACCCAGGCTCTCCTGACCAATCACAATGCTGCTTTGCAGCGTTGTGAATGGTTAGGTGCGTCCTGGTTCGACGCTCAACGAGGGAATGGGGGCCTGGGCTTGTTCTCCACACAGGCTGTAATGCAGCCTGCATGGAGAATGGGGAAAGTGCGCATGACTGGTTTGGGCGGCCCGAGAGGGCCGACCAAACAGTCATTTTGCACTTAGGAGTGGGCAAACCACTCCTCCCCTGCCCTGTTCTGAGAGCAGAGCAGCCCCGCCCACCCTCCCGCCCGCAAAGCAGCACAAAGCATAAAATGATAATAACCTAAAGTTATTATCATTTTATGCTTCTTCTTCACACTGCTTAAAAGCAGCGGGACAAAGCTCCTTCACCATAGTAGAGGAGCCGCCACTGCTTGTCAGTGTTCACCATTAGCAGTGGATGCTCTTGAGGCCTGGGGAAAACGGGGAAAAGGTTTTGTGATTATCTCAGCCAGTGAAATTCTCCAGGCTTATACTATGGTCTTACAATGATCTTCCAGAAGTTCAAAACAGGTGGCCACTTGAAAGGCACTGCTACACACATGACCAAGAAACAATTCCCGGAAGGTCTGAAAGCCCACTCCATCGGGGCTAAGGCTGCTGCCACTGCGCTAGCACATGGAGTGGTTTCCTTGACATCTTCCAGGTTTCAACCTGAATGTCAGTGCATAAGTTCATGAAGCACTACTGCCTCAATAGCCAGGTCCAGCGGGAAGAACATTTCACCTGCTCATTCCTGCAAGACTATATGGTCTGAGTCCACTCCACAAACAAACCGCGGGGGAGTACTGCTTTGGTATCTATTGTAAGGTGAGGAATCTGTGGTTAGAAGTATCTATCAGAATAGTAACTTTCTTTTGGTAACTCTTTTTTTCTAGTGGATATTCTATCTAACCGCAGATTCCTCATTGCCCTCCTACGTCCCCGTTCTGTGAAGGGACCTCTTTTAAACATCTAAATAGGTCCTAGGTTAGGATTCATCACACTGGTGTCAACAATACCAATGTGCTGAATACTAATGTAGTTTACTTTTTGTTCACTTTCTGCATCTGTGGGTGGGAAAAAACAAAAAACTGATGTCAGCATGCATGGATGGTGCTTATATGCTGCTCTGCGGTATCACTTCCATGGCGGTGTGGAGCCAGCGTGGAGCCACAGTGCACCACGTAGTGGCACTCAAGAGCACTGCTAAGGTAAAGTTTTCCAAATCCAGTCTGCCACCTAGGGAGTATTTTAAGGTGAGGAATCTGCAGTCAGTTAGTATAACCAAAAGAAAACGTGTTACCAAAGGTAAGTAACTTCTTCATTTGGATTCCACTGCATTCAGAAAACCTATACTTTACTGTTAGCAAGACTCCTATTACCCGTACCCAGTTCCCAGGACGTCGGTCTTGTAATGAGACAGTAGTTCTAGAAGCCTCACAAAAGAAGAATCCCAGGCTTCCTTTGTAGCCTTTACCATGGAAGGAGTAGACTTTCGACAATGAGCCCTCTAAGATTGTTCAGACGTGCTGGAGAAAGTATTTCTGTTAATGGAGGCTCATACCGAGCACACATCCAAATACTTAGCATGGACGTGGCCTGGGTCCATCATGGCTGCTCGGAGCTGATGCTCCGTGGTAGCCCAACGCCACGGCAACCAAGCGCGGTACTTCACCGCACCAAAACCAGCTGGAAAAACTATCTCCCGACATCGGAGCATTGGGTGCGTATGCTGCTGTGGGCGCCTTTCCCCCTAACTCCTTCGTTGCTGTGTTATCGGCTTTGAACTTGCCAGGCGATCGCGCCTCAAAATGGCGCTTGGGGCTTAGTGGACTCGCTGCAATTATATAACTGAGCGGGGGCCGCGTAATCAGGAGCGGGCCCCCCGGAGACTGTGTCGGAGGAGCGGCGTGTCCCAGAGTTGCCCCCTCTGCATCCCCGGTGCGCACAGAAGTGACCCGGTGTGGCTACATGAAAGTGACTTCCTGCAAACGGCATACGGAGTGCCGCTGCGACGGACCCCTGGGGATCGGGGCGACGCGGCGGTGAAAGGATCCTTGTTCTCCAGTGTTTTATGGTGAGTCAGGGCGCAAACGCAAGCACCGGGAGGAAATGGTGTTGGAGGTTGGGGCCCCCCACAGCGCCTAGACACGCAACAAGGCACCAAGGCGACCCGCCTGACTTTAAAATGGCGGCCAATGAGACTTCTGTAACAAGGGGAGGACTGTCCATCGGAGGGAAGGCACACTCAATGGTTCTAAAGAAAAAAGTGGGAGAGAAAAGGCAGCATGACCTCCGCATACAAAGCTGGGCCTCTCTGGGAATCCCCCCCTCCCCCCTGACTTAACGATCTGGCCTGGGGACTTTGTTCGAAGCCGAAATATTCTTTGCAGAGCCCCCTCAGGACAGTGCCTGACCTCAAGATGATGTCTGGATTTTGTTTGAACTGCGGTTTCTCATCTCTCCAACTCCCCCGCTTTATTATGACATTCTCAGATTGCTCCTGATTATTATCCTGACAGCGGAGTCCAAGCATTATGTCCGATGCCCGGTGGAGCTGCCTTGTTCAGCTATAGAGGAGATCGGCCCTGGTTCATCCCCTCGGCCGTCACCTACCCAGCCGGACATTGGGCACAGTTTCTCCCCTTCTCCCTGTTTTTTCCCATTCCTCCCCCTCCCCTGACGAAGTTCCGTAACTTTGCTTTTTATCCTATGTTTGATTTTGCTCTTGGAACAAATGTAACTTGTAACGTGTAACGCTGATCCTCATGTAAAGCGCTCTGATACCTCCGGGTCTAGCCAGCGCTATATAAAACTCATAAAATAAAAATAAAATAAATAAATACTCCAGAAGTAGCTAACAGTCCCAGATATGCACTTTAACGACCCAACATGAACATGTAGTGCACTGCAATAGCATTGAGCATAAGGTTTCTTTTGGTCTTCCTTGAATATATGTATATGTTTTATTTTATTTAGTCAGTGGCATTTATGTTGTGTTTTATTTAATGTGAGGAGGCGGAGTTGGACACCTGGAGTTACGTGCAATCTTTCCCATGCATCCTTGTATTTTTTTTATTTTTTATTGTCAGTGTTCATAAATCCTTGTATTTTAAAAATATTTTGTATTGTCAGTGTACTAAATCTTCCTTGAAGCGGGCAACTGTAATACAAAATAGAGACTGTAGTTATGGCAGAACGCTTGTGGTTCTTGGAGGCAGGAGCTTGCAGCATCTCAAGGTTTTCTGATCTGCTTGAGGTTCTAAATACTATAGCAGGTATGCTATAAGAACTCACAGCATGCTAACACAGGAAGTAGTGAGTAGAGTATTCCGCATTTAGTTTCTCAGGGTTGGCATGCTGCACACAGATCCCTAACAATACTACAGTAGATGAATAACATGCCTCCCCAACACCAATACTAACTGCATTTAACAATGTTCACACTACAACGCGCCAGACAGTGGATAAGCCAAATATCTAGGCTACACTTAAACACTTTGGCAAGACCTCTTACTACACACATTAAACCTCATAACCCATCTTCCTGACACTTCTTAAAATACACAACTGATGTTAGAGTTCACAAACCAAACCAGCTAATGGTAACTTCATGGCAGGAAGGTGCCAGATTGCACTAGTGCTGCAAAGTCATTCTCATGTCTGAATACATGCTGTATAGAAATGTAGCATAGCATGCCATCGCTGGCTCCCAGATCAGGCACCAGAGGACTCCAAGCACCAGGACAAGTAATGTATACTACAATTGCTGGCTCCCAGATCAGGCACCAGAGGACTCCAAGCACCAGGACTAGAAATGTATACTACCATCGCTGGCTCCCAGATCAGGCACCAGAGGACTCCAAGCACCAGGACTAGTAATGTATACTACCATCGCTGGCTCCCAGATCAGGCACCAGAGGACTCCAAGCACCAGGACTAGTAATGTATACTAGCATCGCTGGCTCCCAGATCAGGCACCAGAGGACTCCAAGCACCAGGACTAGTAATGTATACTACCATCGCTGGCTCCCAGATCAGGCACCAGAGGACTCCAAGCACCAGGACTAGTAATGTATACTACCATCGCTGGCTCCCAGATCAGGCACCAGAGGACTCCAAGCACCAGGACTAGTAATGTATACTACCATCGCTGGCTCCCAGATCAGGCACCAGAGGACTTCAAGCACCAGGACTAGTAATGTATACTACCATCGCTGGCTCCCAGATCAGGCACCAGAGGACTCCAAGCACCAGGACTAGTAATGTATACTACCATCGCTGGCTCCCAGATCAGGCACCAGAGGACTCCAAGCACCAGGACTAGTAATGTATACTACCATCGCTGGCTCCCAGATCAGGCACCAGAGGACTCCAAGCACCAGGACTAGTAATGTATACTACCATCGCTGGCTCCCAGATCAGGCACCAGAGGACTCCAAGCACCAGGACTAGTAATGTATACTACCATTGCTGGCTCCCAGATCAGGCACCAGAGGACTCCAAGCACCAGGACTAGTAATGTATACTACCATCGCTGGCTCCCAGATCAGGCACCAGAGGACTTCAAGCACCAGGACTAGTAATGTATACTACCATCGCTGGCTCCCAGATCAGGCACCAGAGGACTCCAAGCACCAGGACTAGTAATGTATACTACCATCGCTGGCTCCCAGATCAGGCACCAGAGGACTCCAAGCACCAGGACTAGTAATGTATACTACCATCGCTGGCTCCCAGATCAGGCACCAGAGGACTCCAAGCACCAGGACTAGTAATGTATACTACCATCGCTGGCTCCCAGATCAGGCACCAGAGGACTCCAAGCACCAGGACTAGTAATGTATACTACCATTGCTGGCTCCCAGATCAGGCACCAGAGGACTCCAAGCACCAGGACTAGTAATGTATACTACCATCGCTGGCTCCCAGATCAGGCACCAGAGGACTTCAAGCACCAGGACTAGTAATGTATACTACCATCGCTGGCTCCCAGATCAGGCACCAGAGGACTCCAAGCACCAGGACTAGTAATGTATACTACCATCGCTGGCTCCCAGATCAGGCACCAGAGGACTCTAAGCACCTGGACTAGTAATGTATACTACCATCGCTGGCTCCCAGATCAGGCACCAGAGGACTCCAAGCACCAGGACTAGTAATGTATACAGCCATCGCTGGCTCCCAGATCAGGCACCAGAGGACTCCAAGCACCAGGACTAGTAATGTATACTACCATCGCTGGCTCCCAGATCAGGCACCAGGGGACTCCAAGCACCAGGACTAGTAATGTATACTACTATTGACCGAGGATCATTTTTGGTGTAATGTGCTTCTTTGGCACATAATGTATCTCTGGAGACATCTGGATTATTTAAAGGCAGATGTTTCAAAATTGAAATAGCCAGGCATTTACGACAAGACCGGACAGTGCTCCTTAACAAGTTTACTTGCACTGAAGTCCCTGTGAAAAAATGTTCAGGTCTTTCAGGGACAACGTGCCTAAACCCACCCTTGCCCCTCCCAAAAAGTATTCACAGATGAGCAAGGGAGGTGGCGAGCATCTCGCATTTGTTTACCTCGTAGGCCAGTGAGGCCGTGAAACACATTCTGCAACCCTGATAAATCAGCACTTCTCGGGACTTCCGCCCAGGCCCGAGGGTCTGCACTCTTCACCCCACAGCGAGCCATCTCTTATCTGCTGCTTGGCCCTTGTGGGGCATGGGATAGTCTTCTGGAATCAGGACAAGCTCGAAGACACTGCAGATCTCCTGTGTTTTTTTTTATTTTTTTGCCGCTAAAAGGCCTGGAAAGCAATTATGGTTGAAGAGAAGTAACCTTGTAAGGAGTTCAGCGGGCTAATGATGTTTGATTGGAGACTAACCCGGTTCCCCTGGCCAGTGCCGGCTCCACCGTGAGTGAAAGCTCTGACGTGAGACACTTAACCGAAGCCAGCTGTGCACAAGGGCAGATGAAAGCACCAAATCAGACAGGATAAGTACAGTATTAGTGTGGGATACGCCACTCATTGCTGATTTAAATTACTGCTTCCCCCTTGCATGTGAGAGCAAAGATGTGAAGTTAAATAAAGAGGTGGGTACCTGATAATTCCAGACCAAATAAAAACAACCCCCCATGGCCTCTTCCAGAAGGTCATGTTTTAACATTCCTTAGGAGAGACACGGTGTCTTCATTTTTTTTGTTTTTTATTTTACTTACTAATGCTGTCTGCTTGTAGCATGATCATTTGGGATGAAAATCAATTTTATAGTCCGCCTCTTCATGCTGTTGGTACCCAAAGACTCTCCAGGACAGAGGATTTTCTTCATTTTGCTCTGTTGTGTTGCGCTAACTGCCACCCCTCTGCTGCTTCTGGGCTCTTTCAATTAATACAGGCAAACTGACCCGCAAGGAAACTAGAGGGGATTCTTGATGTATGGACTGAGTCTGCCCTTTGTAAATTGCAGGTTTGTGGGTTTTGAGGAAGATGTTTTTTTCCTGCCAACTGCTCGTAGTGTATTTCAGACTTATGTAGTTCGTGATTTTATCAATCTCTGCTGTATCATAGTGGTTCCTTTAACATAAATGTAGATGAGAAGGAGTGCTGTCGAAAAATATCTAATTGTTGTCCTTGGTGCTACATCTGATCTTTGTGTTAGGTATCAATACCGGCACAACTCTGGGTTTACCAATGTGACTGATACCTTCTTGAGTGTAAGTGTTGCTAGTCATTAGGGTGAAAGGATGGCGGTTCTTTCAAGAGAAGTGCGGAGGGGTCCCCTGTGTTCTGGCATTAACAGCCAAAGGTTTTTTGAATGTCTGCAGATTTTTCTGTACATCTGATCGCTTGCTTGCATACTCAGTCAGGTCGGGTTGCTCCAGGGTGCGATACCCAAAACGCTGAGGAACATTCCTCTTTGTTTTGTTCTCTTGCACGTTTAGGGCAGGTCTGGTGGTCTGTGCGGCATTACAGACTGCATACTGGTGGCTAGCGAGGGGCCATTTTCTGTTGGGTTTTGGGTCCATCCTCTAGAATGCCTTGTGAATATTGCATAAGACCTCGAATTTTTCCTTTATCTGGTTCTGTATACGGTGTACTGTTTTCAAGGCTGGGGAATTATTGTGCTTTTTTAGGCTCAGGCACATTCTTACTGCCTTGATGGGCCCGCTTTTCTGGCTCCAAGGTTAAAACCTAGGTAGGCTTTACTGTACAATGTTGTAGCACTCCAACCTTGACAGGTTTAGCGGTCTTGCAAATTTTTATCCGGTTGCTGGTGTTCATTGGCGATACTTTCCAGCTCAACATGTTCTGTTAGAGGTTTGCATCCCAAATGACTGCATTGGTTTCAGGTACCACAGCAAGCTTATCGAATGCAACTTAAAATCTGGATTTCACAACTGACATTGTCAATGGAGAGGCAATTACGTGTTACAACCAAAATCCCTCTCGCACTCCTGAATCTTCCCAGATCAGTATGATCCACAACCATTCTAATGAGGGCCGAGTTCTTGACCTCTGTGGACTAATACCCTGAACATGATAGAGCCAAGATGCCAGTATGTCTACTGTCCATTTGAAGCATCCCTCCTGTAGATAGAGAGTTATTGAAGCATAAATTGTTTAGCTTTGGACCAGCAATGGGGGCGCCATTAAAACTCGGCCAAGCTGCTTTTGCCGTTTTTACTTTTACAGAGCTGTGATAGGACAATCTACATCAAATGTTTTCTCAGTCTACGCAGAGCCAAGAGTTCAGTATCTCCTTTTACTTTTACTTCTTTTTAAAATATTATGTAGTGCAAAATACAGAGGGTGAATTTGCCTATAT
Source organism: Calotriton arnoldi (assembly GCA_963921515.1). Lineage (NCBI taxonomy): Eukaryota > Metazoa > Chordata > Amphibia > Caudata > Salamandridae > Calotriton > Calotriton arnoldi. Next base: position 708,025 of record CAWUFW010002529.1, on the reverse strand, counting down.
CATGGTACCTGGATGGGGCGAAAGAATGTAGGTCTTTACCTGGCATAGTATCTCTGATGGGTGTTCAGTACAGTTGGTGGAATATGACAAAACACAGACCCATACCTTCTGCTGTCAAGCACCAAAGATGTGGAACCAGCTGCCTGAAGGCCTCAGACTGAGCCCTAACCGACTCTCCCTCCAGAAATAAGCTTGAAACCTCACCTATTCATATTGTATATTAACCACTTCAACAATCCTCTTCCCGCTAAGCTTCTCAAAGATCTCAATTAAGCCATTCTTCCACTCTGGGCCCGGATCATTCAAGAATCTCTCGTACAGGGTAGGATTCTTGACTGCCTCAAGATGGGGCAAGTCACTCCCATCCCTAAGAAGCCTAATGCTGACTTAGCGGATCCCACTAATTTCCGTCCGATCACTAGCATCATGACTTTAGCGAAATTACTCGAGAAATTCGCCACACACAGCTCTGCAACCACATCGAGAAATTTCAGCTCCTTGACCTTTTCCAGTCTGGTTTCAGAGCAGGGCACAGTACTGAAACCGCACTAGCCCACATCGTTGATGACGCCTTGAGATCCCTTGATCCAAATGTCCCTTGTCTTCTGATCCTTCTTGACTTGTCCTCAGCATTTGACACTATTTTTTTTTTTTTTTATTCTTTTTTATTAACGATTAAGTGGTACAGTTATAGCAGCAGTTTACACATGAAACATTGTGCAATCACTCAATACAAATCACATCGTTTCATTTCACTATTATAGTACTTATTATATTTTGTTTCATGCGTCTACATAGTTACATACGTTAGTATCCATATTACACTAACCTATTTCTGTTTCGCGGTTCACCGTTGGCAATGTACATATCCCCCCCCTGTAGGTGTTCCAACCTCCCCATAATCGCATCCATTTTTTGGGACGACCTCTGCGCACATATATGTTTTTTCCGCCACTATGGCCATGTCCATATCTTTACACCATTCCGCAATCAGGGGGGTGTTGACTGCACACCAGTGTTTGGCAATGTTTCTTTTGGCTAACATTAATCCCAGTGTCGCCCAAGTCTGTGCTATGGAATTAAGGTCCGTCGCTTCCCAAATATTCAAGAGGCAGCGTCTGGGCTCTGAAGGAACTGGGCTCCCGCTTACTCTTGTGATGATGGACACGACTGATTTCCAATATGACACTATTGCGGGACAGTCCCAGAGTGTATGGAAGAAGGTGCCGGGCGCACCACACTGCCGCAGGCAGAGTTGGTTGTCAATTTTCCCTATCTTATATCAATCAATCAATCAATCACAGAATTTGTAGAGCGCACTACCTACCCGCGAGGGTCTCAAGGCGCTGGGGAGAGAAAAGGGGTGGGGGTGCTGCTACTGGTCGAACAGCCAGGTCTTGAGTAGCCTCCTGAAGGTCAGCAGGTCTTGGGTCTGTCGTAGGCTTAGTGGAAGGGTGTTCCAGGTCTTGGCGGCGAGGTATGAGAAGGATCTGCCGCCGGTGGTTGTTCTTCAAATGCGAGGGACGGTGGCGAGGGAGAGGTCGGCGGAGCGGAGCTGGCGGTTGGGGACGTAGAAGAAGAGTCGTCTGTTGAGGTAGGCTGGGCCAGTCTTGTGGAGTGCCTTGTGTGCGTGGATGAGGAGTTTGAAGGAGAACCTCCTGTCGACGGGGAGCCAGTGCAGGTTCCTCAGGTGGGGGGTGATGTGGCTGTGGCGTGGCTATGTCGAGGATCAGGCGTGCGGAGGCGTTTTGTATGCGTTGCAGTCGCTTGATGAGCTTGGCCGGGGCTCCCGCGTAGAGGGCGTTCCCATAGTCAAGTCTGCTACTGACGAGGGCCTGGGTGACTGTTCTTCTTGTGTCTGTCGGGATCCACCTGTAGATCTTGCGAAGCATGCGGAGGGTGTTGAAGCAGGAGGAGGAGACTGCGTTGACTTGCTTGGCCATGGAGAGCGTTGAGTCGAGGATGACTCCCAGGTTGCGTGCGTGGTCGGTGGGTGTCGGGGCTGCTCCCAGCGTCGTTGGCCACCAGGAGTCGTCCCAGGCTGAGGGGTTGGAGCCGAGGATGAGGACCTCTGTAGTAGTAGTAGTAGTAGTTCTAGTGTAGTAGATTCTATGAAGGATCTTAAGCTGTACGAGGCATAGTTTGGATGCGATCGCCACTTCCCTGGGTGATGCTAATGCCTCCTGCCAGTCGGTATCATCTAGGTCTCCCACCTCCTCCTGCCATTTATCTCGGAGCATTTGCATGGGGTCGGGCATGTTATTAATGATCTTTCGATATGTCATGGATATTGCTTTTGTGTCCATGTGATCTGTCAATAATCTATCCTCTAACGGTGAGGCCTCGGGGAGACTAGTGTCAGGGGGGATTGCCGCCTCCAGGGCGTGTTTGATCTGATAGTAGCGGAATCGTTCCGTGGGTACCATTTCATATTGGTCCTGGAGTTGCGTAAAGGGGATCACTTTTCCCCGCACCCAGAGATCTCCCACTTTTGATATCCCTATATTGTCCCAATGCTTGAAGCCTTTACTTTTGCCCAGTCTGCCTAGCATATCCGTGTCCCAGAGGGGATTTGACACTATTAAAGATGAAAACTTGATTGCTATTCTTCAACATAGGATGGGATTATCAGGCCCTGTCTTAAATTGGTTTGCTTCTTTCTTGCATAACCGTAACCAAAGAATCAAAGTCAACCAATCACTTGCAGCCAGTGCCCCGGTCACTATTGGAGTACCTCAAGGTTCTGCACTGTCGCCCACTCTCTTCAACCTTTTCATGGAACCTCTCTCCAATATTCTGAACGGTTCCAACATTCGATACCATATGTATGCTGATGACACGCAACTATATTTGAAGATCTCCTCTCCTGAGGACATAACATCTCTAAATGATGCACTTTGGAAAACGCAACAGTGGCTGACACATAATCATCTGTTGTAAAATACCCTCGGCTCCGACCCAAGACTGGATCAAACAACTCTCTGCACTCAACTGCACCCCTCATGTTGTTGAGTCTGCTAGATCTTTAGGCATCACCCTGGACAAATACCTAAACATGCAAGCTCACATTAGTGCCACTATTAGAGGTGCCAATCATCAGCTCAACACCCTAAGGAAAGTCAAGCCATTCTTGCCTCCTGAGGACATCCAGTCAGCAGTCCAATCCCTAGTTATCTCACGCTTGGAATATGGCTTGGTGACCATAGCCGGCCTTCCTAAAGCTAGTCTGGCTCTGCTTAGAGCCACTCTTAATGCGTCGGCCAGACTCATCACGGGCTCCAGAAAACATGACCATATCACTCCGGACTTAATTCAGCTTAACTGGCTATCCATTGAAGCAAGGATTCGCCTCAAGATTGCTTGTCTGACGCACAAAGCTATTCATTACAACACCCCCGTCTACCAAGCAAAAAAACTTGAGCTTTCGGGCTCAAGTTGGAACTTAAGAAGCTCTAATACTCTACTTTTGAAACCACCCAAATTCAATAAGAAAAGAACTTAAAACCGTGCCTTCTCTGGTATTGGTGCAAGAATTTGAAATGCTCTTCCTCCCGAGATCAGATCCAACCCATCGACTACCTCTTTCAAAAAACATGGAATGGACGGATCTAGGTGTAGTGCTTATATTTTAAGTATCAAAAGTGTTGACAGTAATCCTGCAAGATGGCTCAGTGACTTACTCAGCCCTGACCTGTCCTCAGACTTGCAGGTCACAAGTTCAAATCTCAGCAAAGACAACTCTGCATTCCATCTGTCCAAGGTTTGAAAACTGATCACTAATCAATTGAGTAATGATAACACATTATTTCCAGTCTTGCAAATCATCCTACTTTCTCTCAGAAAAGAGGCCAGCACACCAACATGGTTGTTTAAAGTGCAATGTGCGCTATAAGCAATCCTATTGGTGTGCTGAGAAAGACAGAGGATTAGAGATAATGTTACCATAAGGCTCGCAGACCTCTTAGACAGCCAAGCACCATCTTTCATTTGAAGCATGCCGACATTCTGCATAGGACTATTTACATACATTTTTAGAAAATTCCAAACTGATGTATAAAGCACAATTTAATTATTATTATTTGTAATTAATATTAACATGATTATCGTTAGCATCAGCATTCATTTATTGATCTGTCACTCATAATAATGTCTCACCATTCAAGTCCATGTAACCTAATAAAGAAGAATATTTTTTCTCAAATTTTTGATGATTTGCAGCACTGCATCACACCAGCATTAGGAGAAAACTGTAAAACAGTGTATCTTCTCATGTGCTATGTCTATATTAACGCACTAAATCAAGTTCTCATGATGAAGTATTAACCAGGAACTTTTATTTCTTTCCTTTTGTTTTATCAGAACTTCAGCGAGAAGGAAGTATCGAGACCCTAAGTAACAGCTCAGGATCTACCAGCGGGAGCATTCCACGCAATTTTGATGGCTACAGATCACCACTTCCAACTAATGAAAGCCAGCCCCTCAGTCTTTTCCCTTTAGGATTCCCATAAGGAAGTCTGCCTTCAGTTTAAGGAAGATATCTGTTAAGCTTTGGACACAAGTGGCTAATACTGGTGTGAATTTATCATTCTGTTTGCTTCCACAGTCCTTTCACTGTGGCTCATGGCTCCTTATCATTACAAAATGTTCACATCTGTGTCACAAATCCACAAAATGTTGACCTCTAATAGAACACAGAGTGGATCGCAATTGGATGTGTGGTTGAACATTCATAAAAAGAGGTTAAAACGCGAACGTTCCGGCACCAGTGGGCTGCATATCAATATACCCCTTTACTCAGTTCATTAGCATCTAAAATATTAATGTTTTTGTACTATTAAACGTAGACCAAAGCGGAACATTGGACATAGATTTCTAGTTCTTCTTCACTTCCACCTGTTTGTTTTCTGCCCCGCTCTGTCTGCACATCACCCCTTGCCACTCTGTGTAAGTGGGCCTCATTCATGCCTCCAAGACCTGATCCTCACCTATCTCCCAGCATTTCTGGAATTCCATGCCCCCACCACTCCCTCTACAAATTAGAACTTAGAAAAATGTCAAACTATTTGCATTTTTATCCATCTGTTTACAATCTATTTGAGACACGAATTGCTATTTGCGATCCCTTGACTGTTAGCCATCGCAGCCTGCGCTTCTTAACTGAGGCCTTGCACCCCAGGCCATGAGACTGCCTTAGCAGTCACACTTTAAAGTCATTTGAACATTTCCTTCACTTCCCGGAGCCCTGAGACGATTTTTAACACTGAAGGAAATATGTGGACAAACTTCTTTCTTGATAAAATAAGGCTGTAAATTGGTGTCTGCAAAACTGAGCAATGAGGCAGCAGAACTGGAGGATACAAGGTCAGACTGAAGGCAGGCTTCTGGTTTTAGGTCACTGCCAATTTATCTTAATTTGAGGCCTGCACTTTGCAGCTCAGCTCTGCTATTTCTGTCCTGCAAAATGCAAGGAGAGCAGCACGTTTTATTTCACTTTTAGCTTCTGGAAAACGGTTACCTTAATTGTGTATTTTTATTGTAACAAATAACATCAACAGTTATTTTCAAGAAATCGTGAACGTGCAGATATGTCACATTTTATACAGAGGACAAACCTAAACATGGCTGTTTTTCTAAAACTGCAATCCCTCCCCATTGTCTAAACTGACTCCTTTGTTCTGGATATAAGCAAGTTTTGTTTTCTGTTATATGCTAAATGATAATACTGTGTTTGAGCGCATTTATGTTTTTCATCTTTGCCCGTTAGAAGAGTCAGTGGGATAAAACTGAGGGGGCGCAGCCTCAGACTTGGTGTTCAGGACATAGAAGCACACGGGTCACGTCTGTCTGGCAGGATGGGCTTCACAGCTGGGTTCAAACCCGGGTCAGTTCAAAGAGTGCAACTCCAAGGCCGAGGAAGACACAGGAGGATTGTGCTGTCACCATGTGTCTGTCGTCTCTTCAGAGCATGTCAACTCGGACAGAGCTCCTTTTAAAAGAGGCTGCTGCACGGGGAATGACTTGGGCGCCTGCTTTTCAGCCATGACCACTGGACAGGCACAGTGGGCTCAGTGTAAACATATTTTTCTTTAGCCAACCACAGTAAATCACTTTTTATGAGTAGAGCTGTTTTGTGTGAAGGAAATATGCTGTTTTCAGCGTGAACCAGAATGTTTCCTTTTAGCCCTTAAGCCCCCCCTATTCTCTTTTTTGCACCCTTCTTCCTTGGTAAGGCAATATTTGATGTCAAGCCGCACTTAAAACTCTAGATACTCTCTGTTGGCAGCAGCCCTTGGCAGGTATTCATGAGAGGCATGTTTTACTGAAGATGGCTGAAAGATAATATTGTACGCTTTGCTAGTGACGTTTGTTTTATTTTAAGAGGCAAGTTCAGATGCAGGCTCAAGGGTCTTGTCCTTAACTTGCACACGTCAGCTTCTGAGAAATTCAGACTGGTGTTTGAATTGTGTGAGAAATCCAGACGGTCTCTCATGCAAGGAGCACAGTATGTGGCTTTTCTGGCTGGCCACTTATGCTGCGTAAGGGCCTAGCCTTTAAGGTGAATCAGTGCTGGGCGCTTTTCTTCAAACTCTGAGCATAATAACTCATAGACATAGCCACTAAAGATAGAGTCAACACTAGGCCTGCATTCTCCTTGGCTTTGCCACCCAGAAAACCACGGTGTCAACTCCTCATTCTAACTAGTGCCATAGTCATTCCAGGCACAAGACAGCAAGAATAACATGCCTTGCTGGTTCATTCAGTGGTAAACTTCCCTACGCTCAGCCTACCTAGTGCCAGCTTATGTCGCACAAAACAGCAATCTAGTATTAAATAGAGGCAATGCGGTCCAATATGTACCACCTAACAGTAACAATGTATCCTACCCAGAAAAGTACCTGAACGGTTTCCACATTGGCTGGCTTGTTTTTGCACCCACGGACGCTATCCTAGTGGTAACGTGCTCGTTATTAAATCGACTAAATTGAAACCATATAGTTTTTTTTAATTGTTAGCATGTTTTTTTCCATTTCTACTCTAGTGAAAATGACCGGTTCAAGAACTTCAAAAGCTACCAAGCTGGGTATAGCTAGTCTTAAAAGTGTCCTTAAAAATGGTATTTCCCATCCTGCTCTTCCAAGAAACGTTGATGATCCCGCAGTGGCTTAGTACAATGCAGTCAGTGTTTCTCTGTATTCTCTAGCCAATGCTTCTGTTATTTTGTTGCTCTAGTGCCTTACCCTTCATAGGCACATCGTGGCCAATGGTCAACGCTCAGAGGCTGTTGGAAAACAAATCTCCATATAATATGCATTTAAGTTACCTTACAGAGCATCAAATATGTCATTTTATGGGCACTTAAGGTTCCTTTCTTACACTTGTTTTGCATCAGTCGTACTTTTTGGCAGGTAGTTTCTCCATGGAGCTCTGTTTGATGCGAATGTAGGGGCTATTGTGGGCTTAGTTCGCCACCTGTGAAGCCTCTGAATGCATTTGTAGTTAGCAAGGTAGGGCAAAGAAGACTGTGGCCCGTGACTGAATGTAGGTACTGTGCATCCACTGAGCAGGATGCGTTGCCTGTAAGGACTTACTCGTGCAGTGTATCTTAAGGGTTCATTCAACAGTTACAGGCTTGCTTAACCACCTTGGTTTTCAAGAATTTCCTGAGGATCGAGTGAGGCACGGAATACCAGTCCTTGCTATGGTAATTCCGAGACAGTTATCTGTAGCATTGTTAGAGTGGAAGGTAAGAAATCAATACATACGTCCTAGGTTATCTTTGGTGGATTAACCCAATAGTATACAGACTACACAAAATATCATAGAAAGGAAGGAAATGATAAGGAAGAGGATAAAAGAACACTGGTATATGGTATAAAACGTTTGTGTTGATGAAAGCTTGATTTAGATAAAGTGTCAATACAAAATCAGAACATAAATGGAGCAACTAGGTAAAGTCATTCAATCGGCCTTCTGTGAAGCATAGAAAACGGACAAGGAGTAGTAAAGAACAAACACCCTAATCCATAGTATGAGCCATACAGATGTGCAGTTTTACAAACTCGGATTTTGACTTTAAAGAGACTTGTTTTCCATAACTTTTAATCTTTTGGCATATTTTATTTTTCTTATTGTGTTAAAGGTTAGCTGTTTAAAGCAATCTTCCAAAGTTAGATTTTCCTTAGCAGCACATTGTTGCTCCATAAGCCCTCTCTGCATCCAATCACTATTCAGCCTTTTGTTTTTCCCTATTCAAGTATGTGTCATGTCTTCAGATTTTACAAGTCGCATACCTATATCAAGCTTGAGCTAGCCTTGTCTCTTAACTTCAACCTATGAGATCTTTTCATCTAATTGCGAGGAGAGTTGGAAGTTTTTTTAAAAAAAAAACAACATGTAAACTTTCAAAGAAGGATCCCTGTATTAGGTATTTTTCTGGTTATTTGCCTATAGTAAAACTGAATGGAATGCTTCCTTTCTAGTGAAGCAAAGACTCCCTGCTTTGTACCATGTGGGAAATACACGGTCAGCACAAACTGGGAAGGAGCAAGTGTGTTAATCTCTGAGGGTTGATTTTAGCTGACGTTGTAAGCAAATGACTGCAAGAGGGTGTGAGTGATACACAAGCTCTCCTAACGTGAACTCTTTCCATTAGATGGTGATTGGCGAAGTTAGAATATAAACAGTGAAATCATGTGTATATTATGTAGGATTTATCATAAACCATGGTGGGCCCAAGAGGCCATGCATTAGTGTTCAGTTGTTGATTCCCGAGGGCAAGAGCATGCCTGCCTTGTCAGGAGCTCAGGTGCATGCTTGCAAGAGAGTGTGGATGGAATATGATCTTTTGAGTATTCACCTACGCGTGTGGCTCTGAGAGGGTCCTATGAACGTGTAGACTGTTGCAAGACTTCCATGTGGAGGTGTCAAGAACAATTTGAGGGACAGAGATTTGTTCAGTTTCAAACTAAATACCTTTCCATGTCAGGAGATAACTAGATGTTGGCCAGTTGTTTGTACATGAAGTCAGTTGAGTTGAGGACACAAATGTAGCAGATGTATACATTTAAGGAGGCTTTTGTTCTTTAAGGCATAATATTGTATTTGTAATTGTCTGCAAATCATAAGTGATTCCACCTCACATTGAAGTTGGAGCATTTTTCCTAGTGGTAGTCAGGATTGGGGTTCACCATAAATTCAGAAATGGTGGGTTGTTTTTATGAAAGAAAAGTGCTTGGTCAGTGGGTCTGATATGCACATCTGCCTAGCCTTATTAATCTGCATCACGTTCTGCTGATCTATGTACGTTTACTGGGCATAGAGATCATCCTCTGGTGTTGCTGGTTAATTGTGGGGTTTTCATGTGGGTTTGTGGGTGAGACAGAGAGTTGAAGCTGGCCTAAAAGTTAACGGGGAAACAGTTCATATATGTCAAGTTAGAGAGATAGTGTTCCAAGGTTTATTTTGTGTTTTTGTTTTTCTTTTTTGATCGTTATTGGCAGGGCTGATCATAAGCTTTACATAGGGCCCCGCACAGATGTGTGTGCGCGAGCATACACACACAGTCTCAGAATACTAGCATCCGAGGAAGGAAATAAGCTACAGGCAGTTTTGTCGTTTGAATCTCGGATGTTGCTCTTATAAAACATAAAATAATTTCTAAAAAGTCTGTCTTTGAATGCGGCTGGAAGCTGGATTTATGGGTCTCATACTGATTCCCAGAGCAGTTCCTGGTGCCCCCTGTGGAGTTCAAACGGCAGTAGTGTCTCCTTTGAAACCACGCCGCCAGTACATCAATTTTACTGGGCAGCCTTGGGCTTTGCTTAAACTTGGCCTCAGGTTTCATGAATTAATGTGAAATATTGCTTACTTACGCGATGTTCTTGAAGTCACTTCATTGCGTATTTCTTATAAATCATATAACTATGCTGTTGTATTTAAAGACGTAGTGAGTGTCCCAATTTATGTGGTTCATGGTACACGCTAGAGCCTCTGAGGTCTGTGAGTTTGGCTTCAGGCTACTGCATTTAGAGCCATAGAAATGCAATCCGAGGAGACTTAGTGTCTGCCTTTAGGATCTGCCTCCATAAATGGCTGCCATCCAATCTAGACCCTTGAAAAGTGAGGGACAAGGTAAACAGTGAGGCTTCAAGTCAGGAGAAGAGCTTCCGTCAAACCTCATAACCTCCTGGACAGGAGCACTTGACATTTCATTTCTACTTCAAGGCATGACATCCTAATAATGGTGCAAGGTATTAATGTAAGACTCCCTGCAACTGAAATATGGTTGGGGTGCTAGAGGTTATAAGTGCTGGACATCAGGGGTAGATACTAGTTGCAGCTGCTACCCTTGACTTGTCATGCTTTACTTGTGGCATTAACATTGCTACCCATGGCCTCAGGGCCACAAAGGTAGCTGAAGGAAAAGAAAGTAAACAGCGCTTGAGTACCCAAGTCTGCTTTCCCTAATGTTGACACCTTGTCCTTCCCTTAGCTCTTGAGCAGCAAATAAAAGGTTCTTGAAGAGCTTTATGTGAACAAAGGGTCATCCCTAATTTAATCCGGAGTGAAAGGATACACAATATCTCTTCTGTTACCTTTAGCGTTTTGCTGTATTGCCATCATGAGGAATGGTGCGTTGGAACTCTCAGAGCCCACTTATTAATAGGCAAGGGCTGGCAGATGTCAGATTGCAGGTGTATGTGCTCAGTGGTATATTGGTCATAGCTGGAGAGCTGCAGGTCAGGATTTAAGGTTCATTAGCGGACGTGTGGGTCCTGGTACTGAAATAGTAGGACAAAGAGAAAGCTTGGAATAGGATGCTCCATCACACCTGCGTGTGGGGTCATAGTCCTAAATAGTAGGGGAATGAGTAGGAAATAATTGCGGTGTGTGATTAGGGCTATACGTCGGTCCTGATGCTGAAATAGGAGGACAAACAGAAAACCAGTATAGAGGGGTGTTATCAGAGCTGTTTGCAGGGCCTGGTAATAACATGGTAATTGAGTCAGCAGAACAGGATCAGAGAAGATCATCAGAGCTATGTGTGCATCCTTCTACAGGAGTGGGTGCAAAGTCAGGATCGTGCGGAGCCTGGTATTCGCATAGAAGGCCAGGCAGCAGGCTAGCACTGGTGTGCCCTTTCGAGCTCTGTGTGTAGCACTGGTATCATCAATAGATTCTCTGGGTCCGAATGTGGTGCTGTGGAATAACTGCGTGTGGGTCTTCCTGGCAGCAAGGGCTTCAATTATGGGTAAATATATAGGTTTGTGATATTATTGTATTTGAAATATGCATGCTTCACCCAAAGCATCTGAACGATTTAAGAACTCTGGGTTGGGAGAGGAAATGTTATTTATAAAGCACACAAGTCATCTAAAATTCTAGGCGCTGGGATGCGCGCACATGCTTTATAACTGGACAAGATCACTGGAGAGAGCAGGGGACAGCAGTGGGCTAAGGGAAAATTATTTGAATGTAAACCATTGGTAAGTGGGCAACACTGATTAAGAGGGTGTCTGGAAGGGGAGGAAGACAAATCCCTACCTGGATTCTTCCAAGTACCATGGGTTTGGTAATCTGAGCTCAGCTCCTTGTTAGCTTACCCTGCTTGTTTTTTTTGGGAGTTTTATATAGCACAAACTAGACCCGAAGGTATCAGAGCGCTTTACATAACATAACATAACACATGTATTTGTAAAGCGCACTTATCACAAGGGGGTCTCAAGGCGCTGAATAACAGAGGTTTATTGTTACCCAACTCAATGGTGCTCATTTTATCGACCTCAGATGGATGAAAGGCTGAGTGGACCTGCCGGGATTTGAACCTGTGACCATGAGGTCGAACATAGACCCCTGCAGTGGATGCATTAGTCCACTAAGCCACCAGACCCGGCGGAGCACCAGTTGCGCTACAGACGGACACATTCATTTTTGTTAGGCACGGGGAGATTAAGTGATTTGCCCAGAATCACAGGATGTTGAGCGTCCCTGCCGAGACTCGAACCCGGTTCCCCAGCTTTGAGGTCGACCGCCCTAGCTGTTAGGCCACATCCTCTTGTTTGTTGGCAATAATGTGTCCTACGCTTACAAAGATACCACCGCAAAATTCAATTAACTTGTGCCTCACTGCACAGGTGTTGGGCAGAGGGCTTGGAAGATCCTATTTCATATATCACTCCCTTGTGGGCAAAGTCACTGTTCATTGGCCTCATGGAGCAGGTGAAGTAGATCTGTAACTGAGAGGTTCCTAGCCATTAACCAAAGTTATGGGTCGTTGTAATGGCGCCGCTGAGTCCTCAGTATGTGCTCCTCTCTCCAGTATACACAATGAACTCCCTCACAAACCTCTTTTCACGAAACAGAACAGTGACTGTAGAGCTATCTTCAGAGATCAAAATGCACAACCACTCGTTCTGTCTTGTTTCTCACTTTCTGTCTTCCAGCCTCGCTCTTGTGCACACTCTCCTTGCCCATCTCTGTCTCTCATCCTCCTTGGCACATAAGGCTGTAAAACGACTGAAACTGTATGTATTGTACCCAGACTACCTAAGTGTCTAAGCACTGGAATAGGCAGTGTTGCCTTTGAGCGGAGGAGGTTACTAGCGCTACTTAAAGAAAATACAATGTGAGTTGAAAGGTTGGAAACGCTGTTGAGCGACAGTATATTGAGAGAGGTAGACACTCCACACGCAACCTGCAATAGTTGAGATTCCTATTTTCAGCACAAACAGACACAAGTGTATGTAAAACATATTGCTTATATAGTCCCGGTGCTTGCACAGGCATCCTAAACATGGTATTCCTACTGTAGAATTCCATTAAACATAAGAGGGGAAGGTATGAAAGGGAAAAGCGGAAGAGAATTAATACTGGAAGTTTGTTACATGAATATAGACGCTCTGTTTCTTGTTGAAGCAAATTCCAACTATAAGCAGCCGGATAAGAGAAGGTCTTAGCGTCTATTGGTAGTTAGTAGGTTTTGGTACAGATAGAGTTGCATGTTGATCTGAGTGATAAACAAAGCAAACAGCGGTGCACCACTTCTACAAATGTAATTCTGATTCCAAATATATTCACAGTATTTCCGGTAATAGTTGAAATTCTTCTCTTTATTGTTGCATCCTCATTGTGTATCAAAAAAGTCAGCCAACGCATTTCGTCCACATACATGTGGACTTCTTCAGGGCACAAAGAGGATAAGAAGTATACGTCCTCATATGAAAGAAGAAATATTTAAGTCCATTAATCTAAGGTCGTTGGGAAAATAGTGTAAATTCTCAAAAACAGGGGGATCCATTCAATAAGCCTAGAGCTTGCAGAGATAATCGTGAGAATTTCGAGGTCCCCTGCTTATTAGGATACGTCTTAAAAGCACCATGTCTCATTTAACAACCTGTTAGTGCTTATTCCTTGAAGATAAGATAGAAGAGGGGAAAGGATCCACCCCTCATCCAACACTGCGATTGGTGTGGGACAATCCAGCAGTTATGGCGCTCCTTGCCGGTTTAAAAAAATGGCAACCTGAGTGATCTTAAAGTCACATAGTGAGGTCGTTTTCAGCGAAGATTGTGGGACCAGTTTCATAGTATCTTAAAGAAACCATACATAGGACCTTAAAGTTATCTCTTTTTGCCACTGGCAACTAAAGAGGATATATAGTACATTTCCACAATTTGTATGGCCCAGTTAGGGTTTTCAAACTCTAGTTGACCGGAATCAAATTGGTCTGTTAATGAAGTGTTTGGCTATTTTGTAGCATTTAAATAGCAGTCACAGTGTATAGTGTCCGGCAATGCTGAAATAAATTGTTATATTGTTTAGTGATTAAGTATAGTTGGTGGAGGCCAGCTAGATCCTGCATTAGATCTGTGTGGAGCATTATGTGTATAGATTCCTGCGGGGACGGAGATTATTGTGCTGCGCAATTGTCCATCTTTCGGATTCAGGGGTTTTGTTTTGTTTCAAGGCATCTTTTCTCATGATGTAACTTTGAACTCATTTTAGTTGTAGGTGCGATAAATTTAAGTTTAATTTTATTTTATAGAGATTGGTGAGAGGTCACCATAGCTTAAAAACAGTGTGTTCTCACTTATGCAATCTGAATATCAGGTTATTTTGCCCTCTTTTCAGACAATGCAAAGGATGCTGTGAATTGTACATTCTTGGCTAAGAGAGAAAAAACATGGTGGTGGTATAAGAAGCAAGATTTTGCTTTCACCCAAATTTGTGGAATCTGGTGTATGCTTGCCTCCTCCTGAGCTGCTACATTAGTTACTTGAGCTACTGGGGCTGGGCATTTTCCTAATTCAATAGATCTGCCACGTGGGCAGTTATATGATCAATCTACTGCTAACACCAACTCAGTTTTTTTGGTATTTACATTGAGTTAGTAATCACCCTCCTGTCTTGAACTGCTAGCAAGCAATACACAAATTTGTCCTCACTATTGTACGTCTTACTTTGAAGACTTACCTGGTGTCTTCAGCTTAGTTGTAAAATTTGATGCCAAAACCGTTTATCAGAGAGGTTAAGGATACCACATACCATTAAAAAGCTTAAGCTAAGACCAAGAGAAGAGACCCAACACAATCTCGGCCCAATCCCATTTATTTTCATTCAGCTTGGCTGTAATTACTGGTTCGATAAATACTTGTTCATGTTTTGTTACAATCTGCTGCAGAATCTTAGCTAGCTATGGTTAGTGTTCAATATCGGTCGAAAAGTTGGCAGTAACCCTGGATCTAGTTGAGATTTCTTTCAAGTGAATGACGCACAAGATCCTTTTTCCGCTCCATTCAAAGAGTGACCATCGCAAGCGATCATTTTCCTTGTTGAACTAGGTAGTGGAAGATAAATTAGCTGCTTATGAAAGGTATATGTAAATATATTCAGGCATGAGGAACAACAGAGAACTACAGAGCAGGTCAAACAAGGAAGTAAACACAGCTTTTGGAAGCTGAAACGCGCATAGATGCTCCTTGGGCACTTAATAATAAATGAATGGGACACGCTTTCCTGAGTGCTAATCTCTTTTGATTGTGAAGGTGTGGTAGAAGGTATTGCAGGCGTGATTGGCAGCCACTACTGAGCACCACCGACGATTAGGTGCCTGCCCGCATCTGCCGAACGGATTTTATATAAATATCTCACTTTGGGGTCAGCCCCTTTCTCTTGATTGGATGGTTTTCTTGTCTCATGTCCCTGCTTTCTTATTAAATGGCTTTCCTCCTTATTCAGCTTTCCCATTGTTCCCACACTCTTCTTTTTTAAAAATAATTTTCAAACCTGCTCCCCCACCCCCCTGCTGCTGAATTGACTTTCTTTCCGCTGCCCCCACCTGCTCCTCTGTTGCCCCCGCTCCTCTCCACTGCATTTAAGTCTTCTAAAATATATATATATATATATATATATATATATTTTTCGTTTTATCTGTTTTTGGAGAGCCCAGCAGCTGCAATTTGGTACCGGACTGCTCCTTTCTTTTTCATGTGCTTTTGTGTATATTTTTTTTTACTGATACATTGTTGGCGTCCTCCATCTTATAGTGGTAAGTCACAATAACAGGATCATGACCTGTGCACACGCATGCATGGGGACTCATGCACGTGTATATCTTCCCACCTTTTTTTTATGCTGTTGATGCTGCATCTGCAATAACCATTTTATGTTTTTTGCTGAACAGCATCGCAAGCACTACTAGCAAAACCAATAAATCTGCCCCACACGGAGTTGTATTTTTATGTGTGTTTGCAGGCGCGGCTGGCACAAGTAAGGGCGGTGGGGGGGAAGTCGACAGATGACAGGATAGGTAAAATTAAATTAAAAAAAAACACTTACCTTGCACTCACCGCTTCGCGAGCGCGTGTGTGTTTATTTGCTGCGCATTAACACTGGTAGAGCGAACCTTAGTTAGTTTTTGAAGGACATTGTTTTCTGTTGATATTCAAAATTGAGGTTATTTGCTGAAGAGGTCAGACCCGTGTCGCACTTTGGATAAATGAGGATTATGGTTTACTGACATCAGCTTTTGAAGTAATCTTTTTATGCAATTATTCCCTGACCTCTATTAGCTCGATCTTATACAGATCAATTTGTAACATATACTAGCAATATACTATACTAGCCGCTGGTTTGGGCAATGCCAACCTGAAAAAGGTTACACTGGACAAGTGTTATTTCTTCTTATAATTACGTGTTCGACGAAGTGACTGATGTGTATGATGACATAAACTTGTGTAAAATTAAAGTTGTGTAAAATTAAAGTTCCCACTGTTTTGTGGCTTGTTTTATCTACTTCTGCAAAGTTCTTCGAATGTGTACGTGCTTATGACGAAGCTTGCCATGACATTGTATTGACTGAAAAAAAGTAGAATCATATAATGTAAATCAAACGTATTTAAAGGGGAGGGTAATGCAAGTAAGATACAACTCATTGTTTATGTATTTTAGAAGAAAATTATGATAATTGTTTTTATGCTCACAAAAAGATTGTTCAAAATAAAGGAGTTAAAACTGTGCAGCATTTTTCTTTCCGTTTATGGGTGTGATTGTATTTGTACAAAGCCTTCCACTCTTGTGACAATTTGGCCAGCCTTGTCTGCCCATTTTGATTTATAGCTAACCCGTCTGCCATTTTCTAAATAATTCAGATAGTTTTCGTTCATGCCAGCTGTCTGTCAAAGACGTCTAGAAATGTACTTCACCCAGGAAGAAAATGATTCCTTAGCAGTGGACAGCTGTTCCAAGACACTCACGAGCCTCTAGTGCAGGCGTAACACCACTTTAATCGGATATGGTGCATCTTAAACATTCTATAGCAAGCGCATATTTAATGGTTGATGTACGTGCAGTCACTGAAATTCACAGCAGGGTAGGGCTTTGTATTTTGAAGCAGACATTAACTAATCTCAACTATTGCACCATCTCTCTGCTAGAGCACAGGTTAACCACGTAAAAATTGCTGCATTCCTCTGACCTGTATAAGGAACCAATAACATAGCTCACAAACTAGACTGCAATGTTAAAAATAGTAAAAATTAGTTGTGGGCATCAGTAAAATTATATGGCAGAGAGAACAATTTCAAAAAAATTTGAGACGTTGGCTATTGGGTAAGGTTTTGATGCATTCAGTTATGTATTGAATCTGTACTTTTTATGTTATCTCTTACTGCAGTAACAGTGCTTTAATAATTTTATGACCTTAAATTAGTCGAACTTAGAGATTTTTAAAGAATGTTTTATCGTTTGTACCCTTCTTCTGTTGTCTGTATATAAAAAAAACCTCAAAAAATTAAAAATAGCAAAAATATGTAATGCAAAAATAACATTTTGTAAGATGTTTGCTCAGCCGCTGTTACTTGGCCATCTGTGCTGAATCTTGCCCTTTGTCTGACTGCCTTCGTGAACTCCATGGGGTTCCTTGTGGAAGGGTGAACTGTCCTGGGATTCAGTGCCATTGAGATGATCTTTGGGCGCTATTCCGATATCAGGGGCTGCATTATAGAAAATGCCCCGGGGGCTCAACGGGCATGTGCACCCGCTTTGCGCCCCCCCGGGCACTTTGGTATTGCAGAAAGGGCCGCAGATGCTTGTGCAGCCCTTTCTGTAATACAGATAGCGCTGGCGCACATATAGCACCAGCGCTATTACCATAGGGTGTTCCCTCATTTGCATGGGTGCGTGCCCCATACAGATGAGGGAATCCCTTTGCCTCTGTGCCTGTGCCGTATTGTAGACGTGGGTACAGAGCCAGAGAAGCCGTGAGGAGGTGCACTGGCAGCCCTCTGGAGGGGGAAAATGGGGTTCCAATGGACATCCCCTTGCAGGCAGGCGCAGTCACTCACTGCACCCTCCTGCAAGGGGATCTCTCTCTCCTCTTAAAAGTACAGGTGGGTTGCCACCTGCACAGTGAAACACGGAGCGGCTTCTTCAAAGCCGCTCCGTTTAGCATGTTCTGACCCTAGGGCAGCACGACTTCGCGGCTGCCCTGGGGGCAGCACATTCAATGTAACAGGGCGTACTTTCCCTGCTTGCAACCGGCATACTTGTTTTAAAGTGCACCATGGTGCAAACAGGGAAAGTGCGCCCTAAGTGTAACAGGGCCCCAGATGTTTATTGTTACCCAACTTGGTGATGCTCATTTTATTGACATGAGATGGATGAAAGCCTGAGTTTCACCCACCAGGACTTAGACCTGTCACAATGGCATCAAACACAGACCCTATGCTGAAAGGTTTCGATTGGAGTGAATGCATTCATCTACTGTGCCACCAGAACTGGCTCCTGAGAAGGAACAGAATTCTTCAACTGAACATTTTTAAAGTTTCAACACTGTCAAAGATCAGACCCTCGGGTCCGAAGGCAAGATGGCTTTACTCAGTCATTCTAGAAGATTCTTACTTTAAAATTCCAATTTGAAACACCCATCTGGAATGCATTTAAACATGTATGGGGCAATTGGGCACAATAGAACCACAACAAAAGCCTGACTGTTTGGCCTAAAGGTGGAATTAAGATCTTGCTTAGAGTTTTATCAGTGGTGGTACTGCAGTTAGATGTATTTAGTGTAGTGATCCTTGACATGAAATTCTCCATCAAACAGTCAAAACCCTCCCTACAGTCCACTAAGAAAATCGTTCCGTCTGAATAGGAAGATCTTGGCTGCAGTGGCTGCCTTTCTCCATCTGTCCACACAGCTGCATGATTATCTACTGAAGGCCCTTGCAAAGGATCTAACAGTGTCAAGGTCTTGCTGTTATCTTTAGGACCATCTTCAGTTTTGGGTTCTAAATTCATTTCCCCAAATCCTCCCTAACTCTATCTGGGTCATTCTGAACTCTGGAATCTCAAAGCCCATGCCTCCCCCAGACATAGTATAAAATAGGCCATGCATCTATTATTGGAAAACAACATTGTGATACCATGGTATGTCTTGAGGCGTCTGGGTCTCCAGGCATTTGGCAACAGAGTAGTCCCTATGAGAAATCTTCTCCTCCGTTCACTGCAACTCCTGCCAGAGAACTATGATCCCTTGCCAGATTAGCGGCCTAAGCCTGTCCTTGTCATTTCTCTATCTAGGTAACTTGGCATAGTGGGCTGGTACTCCCAAGCCTCTGTTGGAGTACACATTTCACCTACCACCTCCTTGCTTAAACTAAGAGCAGTCATTATGGTATTAAATGTTTTTCCTCTGATGATCAGAACCAGGCTGAAGGTGGTCCACAAAGAAAACATCTCAACCCTCTTCTACGTAAGAAAATAGGAGCACTCATTCATTGCAACTGTGCCAACGGGCAGTGGAACTGAACTAGTTAGTCGTTTCCCAGGGCATGTGTCTGCTCATATTCTGCATCATTGGAGTTCAAAGTCAAATATAAGGCAGCTTCAACATGCATCCTTCAATACCTCTGAGTGGCAGCTCCATCATGAAATATTTGGCATCTTCTCGAAGGACTAGGGGTACCCATTCACAGATGTCAATTTCTGATGAGTTGGCCAATTGAATGGGAAATGTTCCTGAATAAATTGGAGGACAAGCCTATTTATGGACTGGACTATGTTTATCTCTTCCCTCTGACTTACTGATTCTGAAACTTCTTAGAATAACAAACATGCTCAGCACACACCAATAATGAGTACAAGGTGGCATCATGGTTTAGGTCTATGAAATCATGCTCCTCCTTCAGAGGAAACACATCCACCACCTTCATTGTGATGTAATTGTCATAGTTTTCTTGTTTAGGTACTCCCCATTGCATGTCATATATATTTATGTATTCAAGTACATGTTTTCCCAATTACAAATGCATAGCAATGAGTATTGTTTAGTATTTATTTCATTACTGGTTGATAATTCAGCTTGCATGAATATTTTGTTTAATATTTGTTTGAAAACAACATGATAGCGCAATTTGCAGGCATGTATTCTTTGCTGTTTTAATAGCTTGACAGTTATGTTTTCAAATATTCAACATTGTTTCATGTTAATATTTGCTTGAAGTGCTTCAGTAATCGTCAATGCATTTAATTAAAATAGTCCACTATCTTTCAAAGAAGCATGATTAGATGAAAGTTTATTAAAGCTAATATCGTGATTGTTTATTTTTGATAACATTCAACAAGCTGAAAGAAGTATTTAAGCTGACTAAAGACAAAGGTTAGGCCGAAAGGAATCGTCGCTTTCAGTGAGTCGAGAGCTGGGAGGCCACAAAGACAAAGCTGTAAACATCTTTTGCTTTTCGAAGACGAAAAGCAGGCATATCGAGCTGCCAGTTGAGCCTTATTGGCCTACCTGGGAACAATATAGCTGTTGAACCCAGATAGACAGAGATAACAGTTTTCTTCATAGGGAACAGTAACTCTGTTGTTCCGCTAAGGTATGCGGGTAAAAGGCAAAGCCACATAAGTAACTTATAATGGTGCTAAGATTAGCTTAGTTAAAGGAAAGGAGGAGGGGTTGGAGAACAGATGAAGGCAATCTCTAAAATATTGTTATAATGTTGCTATTGTTCCTGATAGTTGCTATTTTTGCCACTTTTCTGTTTGTTTTAATAGTCACAACTCTGCACATCATATACAGTAGAATGGGATTTTTATTTTAATAAAAGTTGTAATATTCTTTTATTACTCTGTATTCTTGGGTGTGTCTATTCATGGTGGAAGGAGGTTTGGAACCTACTAACAAGTATTCCTGTGAGCCTCTCAGGACAGATTCACTAGGTCTGCGCTGCTAGAGGGTCTAGAGATCCCAAAGCTCGGGCCATATTCTGAATACGTTTCAGAAACGACTTATTTGGTGCCCAATGTGAGGCCGCTCTTTGAGTAATGTGGAATGTGCACACAAGAATTTACAAATCATTACTAATAGCTGCGATATCCATTGTAATATTGGTTTTCTCCTTGGTTTCCTCCCTCAGTGCAGACAGGTGCTCTCTCTCTGCTGTGAGTTTGACAGGCACTTGATTAGTAAAATCTATTGACAATTCTAATTTCCGTTTTTGATATTATTCTGAGTCTGTTGTACAATAGCACAACTCATTCTGATAGAAGTAAACTTTAGTGCACCAGTGACACAACACCTCATGGTTAGGAGGTAATGTATTTTACTCGTGGGTGGAGTTTGATGCTGTAGAACCAAACACTGGGCGCTGTCATACATATGGAGCTGCTGCAATACTTGAACATTATGAACCCCATCAAGATTTAAAAATCTCGTTAGATTATCAGGAGAGCCACACATGGTTTGGTGGACAATTACCTCATGTTGTTCAGAATATGACTGGGTCCCTTAAGTAATGAAGGGGCTACTTGTCTATGTGTCCCATATTGGCTGGGTATACGCCACATCCAGATGCAGCAAATCTGCCTGTACTAGATTTAACACATTTACTAAATCAGTTAGCGGCTATTTATAGGCAACTTTGACAGTAGGTTTTAGGTAGGTAGGTAGGTAATAGTTCTTGGTCCTGCAATATAAGTGCATTCTGCAGTGCAGGCAACTAGACCACAGATTATTAATGCTATCTTTGGCAAAGCGCCCATCAAGTGACGAGATTCCATTTTGGATTGCTCACAAAACTAATCAGAAGCAGTCTGTCCTCACACAACACTCCAAGATAAACATAGAATGCCAACTATGTGTGTTCCACTTGGTATGGTACCACCTGTAGAAGTGTTTACTACATGGAGAACAATCTTAGTGCGTATTTATACAACTTTGCATGGCACACCCTCATTGGCGGTGTTAAAACAAATAGTGAATGAGGTTGGAGTCACATCAGCTGTTGATTTAGTTATGAAAATAGTATGGCATTTTGAAACGGTTTCTTCAGTAGTTCTTAGTAACATTCGAGGAGTAGCAGCAGTTATAGCAGTGCACCAGCGCTTGACTGCCATTCCTGTTCAATATTGTGAACGGAAACTTCCTAAAATTATTTCAGTACTATATATGTCTGTGGGCCAGGATACTTTAGGTTCTCGAGCCACACAACCGCAATACAAAACAAGAGTTTGAAGATCCTGGTAAAGAAAACAATTGCACTGCAGACTAAGAAAAAACAGAAGGCTAAACAAAGAAAACAGGACTGGATCTCTGCCACAGCAAGAGTCCAGCAGTGGTGGATATCATTTGAGGGACCATAATAAAATTAAAAGGCCAGATTGGTATCGGTATTCTGATTGTTGGTCTTCCCCTTTTTTGTAGGACTCTGAGGAGGGTAAGAGGACAGAAAGGAGCAGACGGACTGAGTATTGCATAAAGGACAACTATGTGAGGCAGAAAAGTGAAAGAGAGCCAGTGTGTGATGTTGAGGTTAGTGTGAAGAAAGAAGAGAAAGGTTTTGACTCAAAAGCTTATTTTAAGAAAAAGAAAGTAGCTGGTTTAACAAAAAACATGCCCCAGAAACTGTTCAGAACGACACTTGGACTGTAGCATTTCTGGACAGCACAGCAGAAAAACTATAGTACGTCAGACTCTCAAAGAGCAACTGGTAGTGACTCCTGCTAAACAGTATATGCATGTTGAAACACCAGATGGACGTGTAACTCTCCAGATAGGGTTAATGATGTAGAAATACAAACTGAGGGGAGCATATTGCACAAAGTTAAAGACAGTCTGGTCTCATTTGTTGAACGCCTGTGACATCATTCTCACAGAGAATAAGGGATGCAATTTGAAGTAAGGAGGTCCTAATCCAAGCATTTTCCTCCTTAGTACCTGAAGAACACAGGGAAAATATACATGTGAATGTGCTTCAAAGCAAGTTCCATCATTTTATAGGAAACAAGAAGAGTGGGAAAAAGACTCTCTACCGCTGTCCCTTAAGGAGTGAGCCCCAAGTAGAGCCGGGAAGTTAAGTGCAACATATAAGCCATCTTAGATCAATTGCAATATCATCGAGTAATTAATTGTGCCTTGCCATTCAACCGTGAATGCTCCCCTTTTTCCGCTCTTAAAATAAGATGATTCATATAGAACAGTTTTATACTATAGAAATTTAATTCTCATGTGGTGCAAAATGCTCCACAATACTGGACTGATGACAAACTTTGTTAGGCAAAAATACAAAACAACATTAGATATTTTAAATGGATTCTTTAGCCTCCTGAAACCCAGTGTCTAACCGCTTTTTTTTGGCAGATTTTAATATGCATATTACATGTTGCCCAGGGTATATAAGAATAGGTCTTTGCAGGAAGAATAATGGTGATTTTATAAGACAATTCAGAGGTGTTATTATACATTGATAATATATACATTACCGATGACAACTTGACTGAACATCTAGAAATGGTGGATAGAATAATAACAGTCCTAGCCTGACTTAGGTATAAAATAAATTTAAGAAAAATCTAAAATGGCATATCTTAATGTGTTTTTGATTTGATATGAATTATCCAGTGAGGGTAATGGAGTGGCACCTGACTTCCTCCAGAAGTGTACTCCTGAACAATCTTCAAATTCTCTAAGAATATTGCAAGCCCAGATAGGGTTTTTGAACTTTGGAAGAGTTTACTAGCTTCATTGCACTGAAAAAAATCAGCCCTTATGTGAATTATTAACTTCCACATTTTTTGTAAAAAATGTACGAACAAACACACAGATATCCTACGTGGACTGCAACCTACATATTACAGAAGCAGCTACTAAAGCTAGTATTCTCAGTGTGTGTGCTGTACACCTTTGTTGTGCGCAGTGGGTTGCATCATTAAATGCTACTGATGTAAAGTTTGAATATGAATGATCCAACACTTCGAACTCAAGAATTTCTACTGTTCACACAGGACATTCCACGAGCTACAAACCTCTTACCCTTACATGAGTACCAGAGCATGTTATACAAGGATGGGTCTGCACAGCCTGTAGTTGGCACTAAACAAAAATGTTCTGCTGTTTGCGCTGCAGTAGAGGGAAACTTAGGATATGACAACTTCAAGGCGCTATGCACACATACTAACGTTTTAGCCGATTCTACATCACAAATAGCAGAAATGTATGCCCTGTTACTTCCTCTTCAGAAGGCTGATCCATCAGTTTTCCCACATTTATTTTGTCAGACTGAACATTCTGTGCACAGGCTTACAATGTGGAATCCTTTGTGATTCTATCACTATTCATGACACTTGTAACCCTTTGAAGCCTCGCTTGTAAACTCTGTGCAACACATACTACTTTCATTCCATCTTATTGCACGCTTTTAAGAAACAGTTCCTATAGAATTCAAATGACTCCTGTTGTAGGTTGACTCTGGGTTTTGTATATATATTAACTGTTCAAAAACAGTAAAATGCTGTGGTATTGCATTTTATCCTTTCCCAACAAAGATTTTTTAAAGTATCTTGTGACAGCAAGTAAACATGATAAATACACACCTTGATGAATGTAAATAATCTCATTGCAGTTCTTTCCTAGAAATAAGTACCTTTAACCTCTGTGGCAGCTAGGTCTGCAAACAAGATTCAGCAACTTTGCAGACTTAATTCTCGAAGCATTGTGCTGATCTATTGCACACTATATTTCATGCTGGAAATACAACTGGCATCATCCATGTTTTGAAAACCATTGGATCTGGACTTTAAAACTATTTTTGGACTCATCCTTTCCTTCAGTTCTTTTTCAAATCTGTTTGGTGGAATATCAACTACATTTCTTATAGTGGTGTTAGAAATGGGGGTCTCTAGTTGGCAAGGGTTTGCACCTTTGTCCAAGTAGGGACCCTTCCTTCTAGTCAGGATAAGGGAGTTACACTCCTAAAATAACCCCTGCTCACCCCCTTGGTTGCTTGGCACGAGCAGTCAGGCTTATCTTAGAGGCAGTGTGTAAAGCATTTGCACATAACTAATAGCAATACAGTGAAGACACTACAAAAAGACACCACACCAGTTTAGAAAAATATCCAATATTTTTATATATCCAAAACGAGACCAAAAACGATACAAATCACCATACAGTTCTCAGAAAACTTCAGTAATCAAAACAGACTTGAAATACTGTTCCTTGAGGTCGATAGCTCCATCTGGGAATATCACAGCGTCGTCAAGAACAAATCCAAACAGTCTTGGCTGACCGCAGCATCACGGGCCAGCTACGGTGTCGGGAAGACCCGCAAAAGAGTACCTTTAGAAATGTAGGGTGTCGGCAACCTCTCGATGAGCCCTGTATGGCCGGCGTCCACAGGCATCGGTTCCAGGGGTCGGTACAGGAGTCGTCGGGCCCTTGAAGTCACACTCATTGCAGATCAAACTCCTCGCGGTTGAAGTCGGGAGCGCTGGCGTCGGGGCTGCAGTGCGAAGTGTAGCGGTGCGGCGTGCTGTGCCCTCAGGACGCGGTGCAGGCAGCGGTTCGCTGACGGTCATCCAGCGGCGTCGGTAAGACCAGTGCTGCGGTGCGAAGTGATGCGGTGCTCGTTGCGGTGCTGGCAGGTCAGGCTGCAAGCAGCAGCGTCGTCGTTGCTGAAGCGCTGTTGTCGGCTGACGAACTGGAGTCGATGTCGCTGGCATCGGTGGGCCAAGGCTGCAGTGTGGGATGAGGACGGTGCATCGTGTAACTTACGAGCGGTGCCCTCGAACCATGGTGCAAGCAGCGGCGTCTATGTCGGTGTGGAGCGTCGTCGTCGGGGATACCAAGGCAGTGTTGTGAAGCGAGGCGGTGCAAAGTGCGGTGCCCACAGGTCACGGTGCAAGCAGCGGCTCGGTGGCGTCATCGGGTGGTGTCGTCGGTGAGACCAGAGTTGCAGTGCGGTGTGCGGCGGCGCCTTCAAGACACGGAGTCGGCAGCGGCATCGTAGACGGCATTGGGTTGCTTTTTCTTCTGTTTCAGCACAAAACACACAGTCTCCAGTGCTGATGGCAGAAGAACTTGAAGTCTTTGCTCTTCCTGAGACTTCTTGAACAGGGGGCAAGCTCTACCTCAAGCCCTTGCAGAAACTCAATAAAGAAGTTGCAGAAAGTTCAGTCCAGTCCTTTCACTGCCCAAGACAGAAGCAGTCACTGCAGCCAACACAGCAAAGCACTCAGCAAAGTGGTAGTTCCTCCTCACAGCTTCTTCAGCTCTTCTTCTTGGCAGTCTTCTTGGTCCAAAAGAGTTCTAAAGTTCTGGGGTCTGGGTCCCAATATTTATACCCCAAATTCCTTTGTCCTCTGAGGCAGAGAGTGTCTGTGCTTAGTCCAAACCAGTTTGGCCCTCTCTGGCCCAGCTTCCCAGCAGGAGGCGGAGACAGCATTGTCTGCAGCAGACCAGGCCCATTCAGGTGCAAGGAAATCTCCTCCTACTACTCTAAATGCAGCCCAGGTCTATTCAGCCCAGCCCTGACTCATCCAGACTCTCTGGAGCCACTGCACATCCCCAGCCCCTGTCACTCCAAAGCCAGACAGTCAATACACATCCTAGCAGAGGCACACAGGATGGCTAAGCAAGAAAATACCTACTTTCTAAAAGTGGTATTTTCAAACACAGAATGTAAAAATCACCTTTGCTAAAAGATGAATCTTTTGATTCTGAGTTCAGGCATGCTAAACTTTATTTTCCTATCTGGTCCCAATGGGAAGTTATATTTATAGGATGTTCAAAATTAACTCCCATGCTTTCCTATGGGCCAGATAGCCTTTCAATAGTGAAAAACGAAATTGACAGTATTTCACTATGAGGACATACCACACAATCAGGGCATGTCCTACCTTTCACATACACTGCACCCTGCCCACAGGGGTACCTTGGGCCTACCTTAGGGGTGACTCACATGTAAGAAAAGGGAAGGTTAGGACCTGGCAAGTGGGTGCACTTGCCAAGTCGACATGGCAGTACTAGACTTCACACAGACACTGCAGTGGCATGTCTGAGTTACCTTTGAAGGGCTGCTTGTCTGGGTGGCACAACTAGTGCTGCAAGCCCACTAGCAGCATTTGATTTACAGGCCCTGGGTACACACAGTGCACTGTACTAGGGACTGACTAGTAAATCAAATAACCAATCATGGAATCACCAATCCATAACAACAATTTACAACAGGAGCACTTGCACTTTAACACTGAACAGCAGTGAAAAAGTGCGCAGACATACTAAACCAGCAAAAACAGAGTCAAAATCAGGAGGTCAGAAAACAAAAGACAGGGAAACATGCCAAAGATGCCAAGTCTAACACATGTCCCCTCCAGCTGAAAGTAGGGAGAACTACCCAACCTCCTGGGAGTTCTCTTCACTAAGGCAGAAGAACCTGGACAGGCAATCAGCGTTGGCGTGTTCGGTGCCAGGGCGGTGTTCCACCTTAAAGTCCCTTCCCTGTAGGGAGATGGACCACCTCAACAGTTTTGGGTTTTCATCCCTCATTTGCATCAACCGTCTGAGGGGCCTGTGGTCTCTCTGAACTTGGAAGTGAGTCCCAAACAGGTAGACCCAGACCACAGCAAAAGCTTCCCTTTCTATGGCACTCCACCTCTGTTCCCTGGGGAGTAGTCTCCTGCTAAGGAAAACTACGGGCTGGTCTAGGCCCTCATTGTTCAGTTGTGAGAGCACTGCTCCCACGCCATGTTCTGAAGCATCAGTCTGCACGACAAATTCCTTGGAGAAGTCGGGTGCCTTGAGCATGGGCGCTGTGCACATGGCATGGCTGCCTAGAGGGCATCAAAAGCTTTCTGGCAGGACTCAGTCCAGATCACCTTCTTGGGCTGCTTCCTGGAAGTCAGCTCTGTTAAGGGGGCAACAATTGTGCCATAGCCCTTGACAAATCTCCTGTAGTAACCTGTGAGACCTAAAAAGGCTCTCACCTCTGTCTGGGTCTTGGGGGGCTCACAAGCTAGAATGTTGTCAATCTTGGGCTGTAGGGGCGCCACCTGGCCCCTTCCTACCTGGTGTCCCAAGTACACCACAAAGCCCTGCCCGATCTTGCACTTAATGGCCTTGATCATGAGGCCTGCCCTCTGCAGAGCCTTCAACACTTCCCAGAGGTACTGCAAGTGTTCTTCCCAGCTGAAACTGAACACTGCAATGTCATTCAGGTAGGCGGCACTGAAATCCTCCAGTCCAGCCAACACCTGGTTGGCCAACCTCTGAAAGGTGGCAGGGGCATTCTTCAATCCAAAGGGCATCACCCGGAATTGGTAATGCCCCTCTGGGGTTGAGAATGCTGACCTCTCCTTGGCCCCATCGGTTAAGGCAATCTGCCAGTACCCAGATGTCAGATCAAACGTGCTGAGGAACTTGGCAGCGCCCAGCCGATCAATGAGCTCATCAGCTCTGGGGATGGGGTGCGCGTCAGTCTTGGTGACGGCATTGAGCCCACGGTAGTCCACACAGATCCGCAGTTCTGGAGTGGCACTGGGTGCAGCAGCCTTTGGGACCAAGACCACTGGGCTGGCCCAAGGACTGTTGGAGGGCTCTATCACCCCTAACGCCAACATCTTAGAGACCTCCTCTTTGATGCTGGCCCTGACCCGGTCAGTCAACCTGTAAATCTTGTGTTTTACAGGAGGGCTGCCGCCAGTGTCCACGTCATGGGTACACCAGTGAGTAAGACCTGGGGTCAGAGAGAACAGTGTGGCAAACTGTCCCAGCAATTGGGGACAGTCACCCTGCTGCTCTGGGGTCAGTGTAGGGGAGAGGATCACACCTTCCACTGAACAATCGTGCTCCTTAGTGGACAGGAGGTCAGGTTCTCTCCTCTTCCACCCCATCATCTGTCGCCAAGAGCATGCTCACTTCAGACCTCTCAAAGTGAGACTTGAGGCGGTTCACATGAAGGACCCTCAAAGGGTTCCTGGGAGTCTGCAAATTCACCAGGTAGGTGACATCACTTTTGCGCTCTACCACCTCAAAAGACCCAGTCCACTTGTCCTGCAAGGCACAAGGTTCCACTGGGGCCATGACCCACACTTTCTGGCCAGGATGAAACTCTACCAGAGTGGCATTCTGGTTGTACCAGCGTTTCATCTCCTCCTGGCTTGCTTCCAGGTTCACCTGAGCGAGTTTCCTGAAGCAGGCAGTTTGATTCCTGAAAGCCAGCATGTAGCTAAATACATCCTGGGGAATTTACCTGAGAGCTGCCTCCCAGCCTTCCTTGACCAACCTAAGAGGTCCTCTCACAGGGTGCCCATACAGAAGCTCAAAGGGACTGAACCCTAGAGACTTCTGTGGTACTCTCCCTGTCATGCAAGAGAAGGCATGGTGAGAGGCCGTCCCACTTACGCCTCATAGGTTCAGTTAGACCCTTGATCATGCCCTTCAAGGTTTGGTTGAATCTCTCCACCAAACCGTTACTTTGGGGGTGGTAAGGAGTGGTGAACTTGTAGGTTACACCACACTCCTTCCACAGGGATGTCATATACTTAGATATGACATAGGTCCCACGGTCAGAAACACCTCTCTGGGGAAACCCACACGTGAAAAGATCCCCATTAATGCCCGTCCCACCACTGGCGCCGTCGTTGTCCTGAAAGGGATTGCCTCCGGGTACCATCCAAGACCAGGATGTACCTGTTGTCCATGGCTGTCTTGGGATCCCGTGGCCCCACAATGTCCATCCCAACCCTTTCAAAAGGGGTTCCAACGACTGGAAAAGATTGGAGAGGAGCCTTACACGTCCTCCCACTCTTACCACCTGCCTGGCTAGTTTGGCAAGACCTGCAATGTCCATCTGACTGCCTTTGCATTTGGGGCCAAAAGAAGTGGGTGACAAGCCTGTCAAAGGTCTTGTCCCGCCCCAAATGTCCTGCCAAAGGCACCTTGTGAGCCAGACCCAGTAGGGAAGGTCCTGAAGCGCTGTGGTATCACCAGCACATGGGCTGACCCAGGCTCAGCAACCTTAGGTTTGCTGTACAGGAGACCATTCTCCCAGTAGATCCAGTGTGATCCAGACTGATCACCATCTGCCTGGTTTGCAGCCTGCAGCTTCAAACCCTCCAGAGAAGGGCATTCTTTCTGCTCCCTCCAGAATTCTTCCCTGGTGGGACCACCTTCTTGCTGCCAATGGGTTAGCTCAGATAAGTCCCCCAGTTCAGCTACCTGCTCCCCTGTAGGTACCGGGGCGTCCCCCTCAAGGTCAGCCTCCTACCGGACCGTGGGAACCTCTGGGCCGGTTTCCTGCGCCTCCTGCCCTTTCGCTTGGCAGGAACTTGGGCCACTGTTTCATGGCAATGCAAGCATCTCCAAGTGAGACCTGAGCTCAACATCCTTCCACAAGGACTGCTCCAGGTCGTTACCTAGCAGACAATCTACAGGCATGGCAGGGCTCACAACCACCCTCAAGGGATCTGAGACCCCCCCCCATTCAAAGGGAACCTGCGCCACCATACACTGGTGCTCTGAGCAGTCCACAGCTACTACTTGGTGGAATGCCCTGGGGACTACTTGCTCCTCAGAGACCAGGTGACACCGGACTGAGGTCACACTGGCTCCAGTATCTCAGAGAGCCTCTACCCTATTCCCATGGATGGTCACCCAGGTGCTGTATTTCTTTGTGTTAGGGGGCACCTGGTTTCCTGGGACCATCTCACTGTCCCCTAGTGAGACGAGGGTCATTTCTGCGGGATCCCCACCCTCCTGTGAGCACCCCTCCCCCCCTAAGCGATACACTAGCCAACACCTTAGTCTGCCCACCGTTGGGTGGCTGGTCCCTCTTGGGGCACTTGGGATCTCCCATTATGTGACCCACCTGCTTACAGGCGAAGCACGTCTGGGGGCCGGTCTCAGCAGGCTTTCCTGAAGAGACCCCTTGTTTCTTATCTCCTGTGGGATGGGAACCTTTACCCTGGGTATTAGTTTGGGGCCCTTTAGAGAACTCCTGTGCTTTACCCTTGTCCCTCCACTTTTCTGCTGGGGACCCTGCCCACCTTTGGCTGAGTCTCCCCCAAACGCTTTCTTGTGGACCCTGGTACTCACCCAGTGGTCCGCCTCCATAGCAAGCTTCCTGGGGTCAGTCAGCTTACTATCAACCAAGTGCTGGGCAGCTCTGCAAAACACAGACTAGACAAGTGCTCCCATGCAATCAAATTGTAGAGCCCCTGAAAGTTAGTCACATTACTGCCCTTCACCCAGCCATCCAGTGACCTGCAGAAAGAATCTACACATTCCAACCAAGTGTTGGCATCAGTTTTATTACTGGACCTAAACTGATCAGTTTACTTTTCAGGAGTGAGACCATACCCTGTGAGAAGGGCCGCCTTCATGTCAGCATAGTTGAGGTTACACCCCTTACCCAACGCCACTAAAGTATCCCTGGCTTCTTCTGGGAAAAGAGGCCACAATCCTGCCTCCCAATTCTTCTCAGGGACTCCATTCTTGTGTATAGATGCCTCATAACCCTGAAACCGCCTTTGTATGTCATCCCCCTTCTTGAATTCCTTGCCTACATTCTTTGGGGATGTGCACAATTCTATCTGACTGCACTGATGAATTGCTGCCACCATCAGTGCTGGATTTGCTCTTCAACTCCAGCTCCTTGAGCCCATGCTCATGGTCTAATACCATCCTCTGATTCCATCTTGAGAATCTCAAGCTCTATCTCGTGCCTCCTAGCGTCCCTTCTGTCCTCCAGCTCCTTTGGGGACAAACCACTGGTATCTGGCCTGGAGGGACCCCCCACCTCCCAACAGCACATATTCCCTAGGAGTAGGCTCCTCCGCCTTCCCACTAAGATCTCCAGACTGCCCACTGGCATGTCTGGCTGCTACCCAGGCCCTCAGTGCCTTTTGTAGCTCCTCCTTTCTGGTGAGGCCTCTGACTTGGACCTTTAGGTTTATACAAATAACCTTCAACTCCTTGACATTGTAGGTTTCCAACCTTTCCTCCTCAAAGGCCACCTCTAGGAATGCAATTGATGATGCTGCTCTATCAGGCGTGATGCAGTAGGAAGTTAAAGTTCCAAAACGATAGGATCACAAAAATAGACCAGAAAAAAACAGTATGTGGCACGTTATGGTTTACGATATGGTAGTAGTACACACCAATCACTGTAAGTCAAGTGCAACCACAAGTCCTATCCTCACCGCTGACAACCAATGGTAGGAATGGGGGTCTCTAGTTGGCAAGGGTTTGCACCTTTGTCCAAGTAGGGACCCTTCCTACTAGTCAGGATAAGGGAGTTACACTCCTAAAATAACCCCTGATCACCGCCTTGGTAGCTTGGCACGAGCAGTCAGGCTTATCTAAGAGGCAGTGTGTAAAGCAGTTGCACATAACTAACAGTAATACAGTGAAGACACTACAAAAGGACACCAAACCAGTTTAGAAAAATATCCAATATTTTTATATATCCAAAACAAGACCAAAAACAATAAAAATCCACCATAAACTTGTCAGAAATCTTCAGTAATCAAAATAGACTTGAAATACAGTTCCTTGAAGCCGATAGCTCCGTCTGGGGCTATCACGGCATCGTGAACAACAAATCCAAACAGTTCTGGCTGACTGCGGCGTCGCGGGCCAGTTACGGTGTCGGGAAGACCCGCAAAACAGTACCTTTAGAAATGTAGGGTGTTGACGACCTCTCGATGAGCCCTATAAGGCCGGCGTCTGCAGGCGTTGGTTCCGGAGGTCGATGCAGGAGTCGTCGGGCCCTCGAAGTCATGCGCGTTGCAGATCGAACTCCTCGAAGGTTGAAGTCGGGAGCGCTAGTGTCGGCAGGCGTCGGGGCTGCAGTGCGAAGTGCAGCGGTGCGGCGTGCGGTGCCCTCAGGTCGCGGTGCAGGCAGCGGCTCGGTGACGGTCGTCCAGCGGCGTTGGTGAGACCAGGGCTGCGGTGCGAAGTGATGCGGTGCTCGTCGCAGTGCTGGCAGGTCACGGTGCAAGCAGCGGCATCGTCGTTGTTGAAGCGCTGTCGTCGGCTGACGAAGTGGAGTCGATGGCGCCTGCGCCGGTGGGCGAAGGCTGCAGACAGTGCGCCATGTAACTTATGAGCTGTGCCCTCGAACCACGGTGCAAGCAGCGGCATCGATGTCGGCGTGGAGCGGCGTCGTCGGGAATACCAAGGCTGCGTCATGAAGCGAGGCTGTGCGGAGTGCGGTGCCCACAGGTCACGGTGCAAGCAGCGGCTCGGTGGCGGTGTCGGGTCGCGTCGTTGGTGAGACCAGGGTTGCAGTGCGGTGGTACCCTCTGCGGTGCCTTCAGGACACGGAGTCGGCAGCGGCGTCGTAGTAGGTGTCGGGTTGCTTTTTCTCCTGTTGCAGCACAAAACACACAGTCCCCAGTGCTGATGGCAGAAGAACTTGAAGTCTTTGCTGTTCCTGAGACTTCTTGAACAGGGGGCAAGCTCTACCTTAAGCCCTTGGAGAAACTCAATAAAGAAGTTGCAGAAAGTTCAGTCCAGTGCTTTCGCCGCCCAAGACAGAAGCAGCCACTGCAGGCCAACACAGCAAGGCACTGAGCAAAGTGGTAGTTCCTCCTCACAGCTTCTCCAGCTCTTCTTCTTGGCAGTCTTCTTGGTACAAAAGAGTTCTAAAGTTCTGGGGTCTGGGCCCTAATATTTATACCACAAAATTCCTTTGTCCTCTGAAGCAGAGAGTGTCTGTGCTTAGTCCAAACCAGTTTGGTTCTCTCTTCCCAGCTTCCCAGCAGGAGCCGGAGACAGCATTGTCTGCAGCAGACCAGGCCCATTCAGATGCAAGGAAATCTCCTCCCACTACTCTATATGCAGCCCAGGTCTATTCAGCCCAGCCCTGACTCATCCAGACTCTCTGGAGCCACTGCACATCCCCAGCCCCTGTCACTCCAAAGCCAGACAGTCAATACACATCCTAGCAGAGGCACACAGGATGGCTAAGCAAGAAAATACCTACTTTCTAAAAGTGGTATTTTCAAACACAGAATGTAAAAATCACCTTTACTAAAAGATGAATCTTTAGATTCTGAGTTCAGGCATACTAAACTTTATTTTCCTATCTGGTCCCAATGGGAAGTTATATTTATAAGATGTTATAAATTTACTCCCATGCTTTCCTATGGGCCAGATAGCCTTTCAATAGTGAAAGACGAAATTGGCAGTATTTCACTATCAGGACATGCCACACACATCAGGGCTTGACCTACCTTTCACATACACTGCACCCTGCCCTCAGGGGTACCTTGGGCCTACCTTAGGGGTGACTCACATGTAAGAAAAGTCGACATGGCAGTACTAGACTGCACACAGACACTCCAGTGGCATGTCTGAGTTACCTTTGAGGGCTGCTTGTGTGGGTGGCACAACCAGTGCTGCAAGCCCACTAGCAGCATTTGATTTACAGGCCCTGGGCACACACAGTACACTGTACTAGGGACTGACTAGTAAATCAAATAGCCAACCATGGAATCACCAATCTATAACAACAATTTACAACAGGAGCACTTGCACTTTAACACTGAACAGCAGTGAGAAAGTGCGCAGAGACACTAAACCAGCAAAAACAGAGTCAAAACCGGGAGGTCAGAAAGCAAAAAGACAGGGGAAACACGCCAAAAGATGCCAAGTCTAACAGTTTGTTGTGCTTTTTTATTTTTTTTCTACTGAAGAAATAAAAGGTGAGTTTAATGGCAACATCAATGAAGATAAAACCTTTGAGACTGAATATCAATGCAAAAAGCTATGGCATTCTATTTTGGACGAGACGTGTTTGCTAAGTTGAGTGAAAACTGGACTATTCACAAATTCCAAGCTCCTCTAGTGAGCTATCCTGTATTTTGGTGCATACCCTGCTACAAAATAACATTCCGGTAGAACGACCAGCAATACTGCCTGTTCTAGAAAGTAATTATAGTGATCGGAGTACATCAGGCATTCTACAGTCAATTCAGTTACCCCTCCTCAAGGTTGCTTTATATGACACTATATCTGTGCAGTCATCTGTGGTAACCCCAATAAGCACAGGACCACCAACAATTGCTCCATTTTGGACATATTCGGTCACTTTACAAAATACATTACCAACTGTTTCTACACCTTCAACTCTGCCTTCGACAGCTTATTCACCAGCTGTTTCGGCATCTTTGTTCTTTGATAGAATCATGTCATCATCATCATTGACAACTGGTAAGAATCAGTGTTCTTTCACTGGAGTTTAATACTCCATAAAACAAGAAAAAGACAATCAGAAGCTAGTGCTTTTTTTGTGTGTATAGCCATCCTAAGCCAGTCCTGCGCTTTTAATCTATTTTGGATTGAGTTTTTGATTTTTGTACCAAGCCACTTAGCCCATATAGGCACAAGTTATTATTACCTAGCTTTTTTCATTTGTTTAATTACATATTAATAATTCAGCTGCATGAATATGTTGTTTAATATTTGTTTCAGAACGATCTGATAGCTTTTTTTTAGGCATGAATTGCTTGACGTTTTGATAGTTTGTCAATTATTTTTTCAAATATTCAACGTTTCACACTGTTTAATATTTGCTTCAAGTGCTTCAGTAATCATTAATACATGTAATTCAGATACTCCACTACCTTTCATGGAATCATAAGTAGGTGAAAGTGCTTTAAGGCTCATATAGCGGTTGTTGATTTTGATAGCATTCAACAAGCCGAAAAGCTGAAAGAAGTATTTAAGCTGCATATACGCAAAGGTTAGGGAGGGAAGACTCTTCACTTCTAGGGAGAAGAGAGCTGAGAGGCCGTGCAGACAAAAGCTGTGAACACCTTTTCTGGAACCAAAGACAGGCACATTGAGCTGTTGGATGCAGAGAAAGAGAAACAAGAGGTGTCTTCATAGCGAACAGTAACTCTGTTGTTCCGCTAAGGTATGCGAGTGAAATGCAGGGCACTTAAACTCACACAGGCTCCTTTTGGTGATTAGCTTAGTGAGAGGCAAGAAGGAAGGGTTGGAGGACAGATGCAGGCAACCTCAAAAATAGTTCTAATGTAGCACACTCTCCTGATATTCTGTTTTTTAGCTGCTATTGTTGCCACTATTTTGTTTGTTTTTATATTGAAGACTAGACACATTGTATGTACTAAAATGGGAGTTTGATTTTATTAAAGGCATAAAAGTAGATTCTTACTATGTATTCTTGAGTGTGTCAATTCATGGTGAAAGGAGGTTTGGAGAGGAGAAATGACAAGTACTCCTTTGAGTCTCACAGGACATCTTTGCCTCCTCACCCTCATGTAATGCTCAGGTGGCAGTGGGTTACAGTCCACAGAGTTCTCTGTCTCATGGTGGTATGTTGAGTCTGCCAATCCCAAAGCTCAGGCGGAATTCTGAATACGTTTCAGAAAACATATCAAGGTGACAGACTTGCAAGACACTCAGAAAGAGAAGGTTCTGCATCCTCACTATTGCTTCACTTTTAGCACCTGGTTCTTGAGGATTTAGTGGCATCGTCTCAGAATACAGGATCTCTTGTAGCTGCCGAAGAATTTTTCACCAGACTACAATTCACAAGGAAGTGGCTGAGATTTTTCATTGCTGGTCTTGCTTAAAAACAACCTGCTTTTCTTCCTGTTTGATGATGTTATGTCTTTCAGAAGCTATCTGGTAGAAAGAGACAATAAACACTACTTTATGGTCATTGGTGCCACAGGAACAGACAGAAGAAGCCTATTGTACTGCAACGAGGTGGCAAGAAGTCACCACAATGGCATATTACATCTATTTTCACTTGTCAGTTGACCGATCAGTATGGACTGGAATCATGCCCTAGCCAGACTATTGCACAATTACATCAGTGTTATGGTTACTTATGTGACATGAAGATCCTTTTGTTAAAGACTTTGGTCCTGAAGTGCCAACATTTTGCAATTTGGTAAACAGTTGCAAACTGGTTAGCGAGTGCAAAATATGCCAGCTGCTATATACAAAAGCATGAAGTTGTGTTTTGGGTCATTTACACAGCAATCTGAATCTTTACCAATTTAGTACTTGATTTTCTGAATAAGAAATGGTGATTTCCAAATAGCAGTTTGCAATGATATGTACAAAGCACAGGCAATTAGTGACTATTCACAGAAAGGGTGTTTTGCACATGCAGTTTATCACCAAGTGCAAGCAGAAGGTAACTAGGTGCAAAGTATTAAAGGAGACCCGGAATGTAACATACCCTTTCAAAATGTTAGCCGTCTATGCGATGGTGTGGCGGATGTGCTTTTTACAAGAACAATAAAAGAGAAGGAGGAAAGATGGAATATACAGGCATTGTGTCACGCTGTTTGAGCAAAGTGAGGAGAGGTATATAGTAAATATAGATGGAGCGGGAGGGTCATATTCGTTCGAATTTATAGGTTGAAACCGATTTTAAGCAGGAACACCCAGTGAAGTCGGCAATACTGAAATGATCACAATTACCAAATCGCATAAGCGGGGTTTCCTACATCGGGGCCTCGGCCTTAATTGCTTTCATGCCTGCAAGGTGCATTAGTGCACTGCAGACCCTCCGCACAGCTGCGCCATTCAATGTGTTGCAACGAGACATGATGACTTTCCAACTGCGCCCCTTTTTGTTTTTAAAGCGTTAACAGAATTTCACTTCAAGGAACATCTGTCTTTCCATGTTTGTTCCTGTGCCAATGGTCTTCCTCAGTTTAAAAAGCTTCAGAATCTGGATGATATTGGTGCTCTTCAATTACATATGCAGAGAAGCGGGGCTCTGCATCCTACAGATTTACTACTTGGTACTTATGGTGGCGATGATGCTGGCTGACCTGCATCTCTGGCCACCCCTTCCAGATGGTTTAAGGGCTGCATCTCCCCCTGCTTTGCAAGTGTCAAGACAGATCATCCGCCCAAGATTACAGCACGCTGTACCTGAGCTAAGGCATTGCCAAGAATGTGAAGGGCAGCTGCATGGGCTAGAAAGCATGCATTGTGCAGGCTTTGTACTGCAGTCTCTTTCTCCCAAAGCGATGCTTCTGAAGAGTATCTTTGTGTACACATTAAGCTTTTCTGATGCCACCTTCTCTCCTCTACTTCTTTCTGCTGCGGAATCTAGCCCAAAGCTGAGAATAGAAAACATCCAAGATGTAAGAGTGGGATAAAGCTACCCACATGGTGGCTCTGTTACTTCTAGTCTTGAGATTCTCTTTAATTTTCAATATTCTTCATCCAGCATTTCAGCCAGTATTCATATAATCCCTATATAAAATAAAGTAACTGGTGAATTGTGCCCCACAGCATAACCTTGTATGATGCAAGTATGCATTCATGGTTCTAGGCGCACAATGCACATCAGAAGCGGTTTCCAGTCGAATTAGGTTGACAAGTACTCACAAGGTAAGAATAAGGGTGGCATGTGGGTAGGGTGTAAGCACCATGAAGGTAAAGTTATCCCGTTTGCCTGGTGGACTGTCTCACTAGGTCCTCTGCGCCAGAGTCATATGGTTATTTAGTGGAGTTATTCGGCTGCTATTGCACCTACATGGACACTCCTGTCAAGCCTTTTCAGCTCCAGCCGTGTGGTTGAGCGACACTTGTCTGGACACCTTTGCATATGTCGGTCCACGAGAAAACCATACTTACAGTGAGGTCAGAGCATGTTGTTGACCATGTTAACGAACCATTTATTATAATCAGTGAAAGTGAGCTCTGTAAACCCATGGGAGGATTTTTTTGATCAGAAATGATTGCTATACCTTAAGCATAAAAAATGATTAAGCTAAGGAGTACTGCAGTAAAAAACGTTTGTATTCATTACAGAATTATCTTCACTACATACATAGACAGATCCTTGGCTCCCCTACAACGTCTTCCACCCTGGCTGAGAATCCTCTCTTGGATCCTCCTGTCCCCTTTGTTCTCTTGTTTTCACTTTTCCTTGATCAACCATGCTGTTCTTTGATGTTTGCAGTGGCGGCTCCTCTGCTATGGCGGAGGAGCGCCGCCCCACTGCTTTTAAGCAGTGCCAAGTAGAAACATAAAATGATAATAACTTAGAGTTATTATCATTTTATGCTTCGTGTCCTGCTGCTTTGCGGGCGGGTGGGCGGGGCTGCTCTGCTCTCAGAGCAGGGGAAGAGTGGAGTGCAATGACTTTTTGGCCGGCCCTCTCCTGGCTGCCCAAACCAATCATGCGCACTTTTCCCGTTCTCCAAGCAGGCTGCATTACAGCCTGAATGGAGAACATACCCACCTCTCCAGCCCCTGGCTGAGTCCCGTATCACGGCGCTCAGACCAATAACAACGTTACATTGCAGCGTATTGATCGGCTTAAGGGAGGGAGCCTGGCTGCCTGCTTCCTGTTCCTGGAGTCGGTGACTGGAGAGCAGGAGCAGAGACGCAGGACCCGGCCTCAAGGTAAGTTTATTTATTTTTATCCCCCTCCCCCCGTGACCCCTCGCGCTCGTCCCCCCACCCGCAAGCCATGCCGGCCGCCACTGG
Source organism: Calotriton arnoldi (assembly GCA_963921515.1). Classification (NCBI taxonomy): domain Eukaryota; kingdom Metazoa; phylum Chordata; class Amphibia; order Caudata; family Salamandridae; genus Calotriton; species Calotriton arnoldi. Next base: position 668,757 of record CAWUFW010002529.1, on the reverse strand, counting down.
CTGTTTGTATTGTTGCTCACTGTCCGAAAGTGATGTTCTTTGTACAGATGCTTTGTATCAATGTTGTTAGTTGCGCAGTATGCTGATACTATTGGGTCTGTACGTGATATATAAAAATTTAATAAATAAGTAAAAATGTTTCCTGAAGATACATCTATGTTTGAAATATCTAGAATTGATTTAATCCGTATGCTTTTACAGAGAAGTATAGTACTGTATAGGTTGTTTTATCAAGAAGGCACATAGAAATAAATCAGACTTTGTGCAGAAGTAAAGCAAAAGGTGACCATTCGTGAGCTAAAATATAAAAAACAAATTACAAGTTTCTCTGAATCCTTCTCTGTCAGCTCAGACAAGTATTGCCTAAGGCGGGAAGCGCACTTCTCTCTGAATCACTCTGTTACCATCTGTTGTTACAGGGCATGAAAATCCTTATCCTCCTTCCCTTTTACCCACTTGTTCCGATCACTCAACACACCATGAATCCAAGTCTCATCTGGAACACTATTTGCTTTCTTTGACTCTCTGAAGTCCTGATCTGGCTTCAGCCCAAACCATCTCATCAGATCTTCATTCATTTGCTCATAGTTCATCTGACCAGCTACAGGCATTATGATAATGACTGCTGTACTTTCTATATGCAAGCGACTCATCAAAGCAGCTAACTTAGACACATCATTCAAAGCTTGCGCTTTACAAGTTAAATCAAAACTTTCAAACCCTTCCAAAATAGCCTGGCTTTCCACATACGTGCACAAGTTCTATTCTAACCTTTCGCAGGAAATCCTGCAGACGTGGAGGGGGAATCGTCTTTCCCAGATATAGCTGTCTCTGTTGACATCATGTGTTTCTCTTTTTCTATGGCTAGCCTTGCGCGCTCTCTCTCTCTCTCTCGCTCTCTCTCTCTCTCTCGCTCTCTCTCTCCCTCTCCCCTACCCACAATTCCCTTTCTTTCTCTTGCCTTTCGTTTTCCCTCTCCCTCTCCCTCTCCTCTCCTCTGTCTCTCTTTTTCTTTCCTCTTGGATCTATTCTTCCTGTCTCTTCTGCCTCCTGTCCTCTTGTTCCTGGAAAGCTAATCGCAACTTCTCCCCTTCAAACTCTCTGGCCTTCTCCTCTTCATAAGCTGTAGCTTTTTGGCAAGCCAACTGAAAGTTCCTGGTCTCGGACTCCTTGAATTGTTGACAGTGGTTCCTTTGAAACTGGAGATGGGGCGATGTGCAAATCTGAGGACACACTTGGAGGTTGTCTAGGCAAAGCATACGCTAAGGGGCTGATAGTCTGTCACTACAGCACTCCCTCGGTTCCTACCAAAGTACCCTAAGTAGGGGCCTTCACAGTTTCTTCCCTTCTGTACAGTTTCTACAACTGGTGCTTAACAAATCCTACAGGAATCTCTCTATCCTCATCCCTTTAAGCCCTCCACCCTCTCTCCCAACACAGATCCCTTAACTGATCTATGGGCATGGTGTCAAGATCTATCATGACCAACGTTGTATCTGCTATCTCACTGTTTAGGTAATGCTGTGTTTAAGCTAAATCCATTATCTGAAAGCGGCCATTAGTTATAGATTCCTTACCTTAGATTTACCCACAGGCGTCAGACTGGATCCGGAGAAATCTTTTCTTAGCAGTACCCCTGCGCGTCGGTAGATGGGGTCAGTCGACTCCGCATCCGTCGTTGGCGTTGTGGTCACCGGGATGACGTTGCGGTGTCTACTTAGACGCCGCCCTTGCGCGCTGACATCAGTTCTTTCTTTTTCCGTGCCAGCCAGCGCAGATCCGGAGAGAGCTTGCCCCTTAGTCGCTTTTTGACTTTGGTGCCTGGAGTGCGACCACGACCCGAAGTCGTGCTCCGACTGCCGGGCCCTGAACCCGAAGTCTTTGCGGGAGCAGTCCCGAAAGCTTTTGGAGGCTCGGCAGTCTGCTCCGTGCCGCTCGAGGTCCCGGTTGAGGGGAAGGTCGCAGAGCCATCACCACTCGTCCTCGAGAGTCTTCGCACTCCTCGGTTAAGTCGAAGCACAAGAAGAAGGTGAAGAAGCATTGTCGCTCTTCGCCTTCTCCCCGTCCGTCGGCCGACGCGGAGCCCGTTGGGACGGCTCTGCGCTTCCCTCCCTTTCCCGGATCCGGAGCGTCCCCTGCCCAGCTTCGCCAATTTTACGAAGCGCTGCACAGCATCTTTGGGCAGCCCGACTCCGCTGGCACGCCTTTGGGTCCCACAGACTCGGCTGGGGGCCCTAGGACTCGCTGGGTAGAACTGTTTCCACGTCGGTAGCCCTGAGGCGCTACGCCTGGCTGAGAATGTCTGGCTTCTCTGGGGATGTCCAATCTACCCTTTTGGACATGCCCTTTGATGGCCGTTGCCTGTTTGGTAACAAGGCAGACAACGCGCTCGAGCTTTTTAAGGACTCTAGGGCTATGGCCAGATCCTTGGGCCTCGTGACAACTTCTCGCCCCATGCAGTCTGCATTTCGCCCCTTTCATGGCTACGGAAGGGGTGCCCTACCACGTTCCACCCAGAGCCACGGGGCTGCGCAAGCTACCCAGCCTCTACGTGGTCGAGCTCCGGGCGATTCGTCTTGCTCTTCGCTTTTGGACATGGCTGGAACATCAGGGCATATCTCTGGTGGTTCAACACCTGGCAGGTTCCCTGAACGCCAGGGCGGACAAACTCAGCCACCGGTGCATGATGGATCACGAATGGCGTCTTCACTCGAAGGTGGTGTAAGGACTCTTTCAGCAGTGGGGAGAGCCTTGGTTTGATCTATTCGCCACCGAAGAGAACGCGCAATGTCAGCAGTTCTGCGCAAAGTCAGCAGTTCTGCGCATTGGAATTTCCAAGGCGGCTCTCGCTCTGAGACGCTTTTCGTCGTGAGTGGAATTGCGGCCTCCTGTATGCCTTTCCGCCTGTACATCTTCTGGCCAGAGTGCTGAAGAAGATCAAGCGCGACCGGGCACAAGTCATTCTTGTGGCTCCGGACTGGGCACGAAGAGTCTGGTACACCGAGCTTTTGAGCATGGCCATCGATCCTCCGATCAGACTGCCTCTTTGGGAGGATCTTCTGTCGCAGCAGCAAGGGACGGCCCTCCACCCGAACCTGTCCGGTCTCCACCTCCTTGCGTGGAGATTGAGCAGCGACAGTTGACAGCTTTCGACCTTCCTCCCGAAGTCTGTAATGTCATCTTGGCAGCCAGGCATCCCACTAGGTGGAACAAATTTGTGGCATGGTGCACAGCAAAGGCTGTGGATCCCCTTTCCGCCCCTCTTTCAGAGGTTCTCCTCTTCATTCTTTCTTTAGCCCAGCAGGGGTCCACTCTGGGCACTCTTAAAGGCTATCTTTCGGCCATTTCGGCCTTTCTTCGCCTTCCTGATCAACCTTCTCTTTTCAAGTCCCCTATTGTTAACAGATTTCTGAAGGGCATTACTCATCTCTTTCCTCCTTCTCCTTTCATAATGCCCCAATGGTACTTGAATCTTGTCCTTACTTATCTTATGTGTGCTCCCTTCGAGCCGCTACATAATTGTTCTCTTCGTCTTCTTACTTTAAAGACTGCTTTGCTGCACGCCATCACTTCTGCCGGCAGAGTGAGTGAGCTTCAGGCTCTGTCCTCCAAGCCTCCTTTTCTTGCTGTTCATCCAGACAAAATGGTCCTTCGCACTAGGCCCTCTTTTCTGCCCAAAGTGGTTCCCTCTTTCCACATAGGTCAGACCATCACTTTGCCCACCTTCTTCCCGCCTACGCACCCTTCCAAAGAGGAGGAGAAACTCCACTGTCTGCACCCAAAACATGCGCTGTCTTTCTACCTTGACCGCACTAAAGACTTCCGGGTGGACGATCAACTCTTTGTGGGTTATGTGGGCGCCCAGAAAGGTCGGACAGTGCACAAACGTACCATCTCTCAATGGGTCATCCTATGCATTATGATCTGTTATTCTTTGGCTAAAAAGGAACTTCCAGTAGGACTGCGTGCCCACTCTACCAGGACGATGGCAGCTAATACTGCTTTGGCACGTGGAGTTCTGCTAGTTGACATCTGCCAGACAGCCACGTGGGCATCCCTGCACACGTTTACTAACCATTACTGCCTGGCCTGCCAAGTCCGGAGAGACTGCTTTTTCAGCCGTTCTGTTCTCCAGGACTTCCTAGTGTGAACTTAGTTTGCAGACCCACCTCTGGGGTTGGTATTGCTGGGGTATCTATTCTAAGGTAAGGAATCTATAACTAATGGTCTCTTTCAGATGAACAAGTTACTTACCTTCGGTAACGATGTATCTGTAAGAGACATATATTAGTTATAGATTCCTTACCGCCCCACCCACCCTCCCCGTTCTGTGAACTGACTTCTAGGGATAGGGATTCCCTTGCAGGGCCCTAGGTTTTTTGCACCAGTGGTCAGTGTCTTGTGTGGCTCTGCACTTCTGGTGTGGAAAGTCGTGTCAGAACTGATGTCATAACTAATATATGTCTCTTACAGATACATCTTTACCAAAGGTAAGTAACTTGTTCGTGTGGTTCAAGAAAGTTGAAACGGGAATCTGCAGATCCTACATTGCTTGCTGCAAATTCCCAGGCCCTGTTTGGTGGAGGGACATGGCAGACAGGCTACTGGGACTCCACTATTGTGGTTGGGTTTGGGTGCCACTGATGTCCTGGCGTCCTACTATGGCTCTGCGAGTTAGGCCAAGTACACCCTTTTCTCACTTAACTCTAAGGGTAGCGACGACAAAAAGTCAACTGCTTCCCAGTAATCAAATAGTCAAACAACAGACCTAATAAATTACTATCCATCCCAGTACCTCCTTTTAGTAAAAAAAACTACGACAAAAAGTCAACTGCTTCCCAGTAATCAAATAGTCAGTCAACAGACATAATAAATTACTTTCCATCCAAGTACCTCCTTTTAGTAAAAGAAAGTACATTCATATAACAGCAAAACAAAATTATACACAGTTAGGGGATCAGCTTCATGGTATACGATCTCACTTACAGACACTTCACACATCTCTAGTGCCCTCGCCTACTCTGATGTACTTCCCTTAGTATCTATAGAAAAGTCTCAGACGTGGTAATAGGGAAAGAATAGACACAGGTGCAAATTCACTAAGCAATCACCAGATTGGCAATTCATAAGTCAGTTCAAATAGGTCTTGAGCAAAAGAGTTCACGTTGTCAAAATGTTAGCTTCTTAATGGCAAGATTGTCTCTGTGCATTCAAGAAACAGTCTTACGGTCTTACAAGGCAAGGCTTTGTTGTTGGACTTGGCCCTCTCTGCAGGGTCATCCCCAAACCTATGCCTTTCACCCTCCTGTTTTCTGAACACATTTTTGTTGACTTTTAGGACTCTGCACACTTTACCACTGCTAACCAGTGCTAACGTTCTTGTGCTCTCTCCTTTAAACATAGTAACATTGTCTTTCACCCAATTTTCACATTTAGTTTACTTGTAAGTCCCTAGTAAAGTGGTAGTACATATACCCAAGGCCCATAAATTAAATGCTACTAGTGCGCCTGCAGCACTCATTGTGCCACCCACTTAAGTAGCCTTTTACATATGTCTCAGGCCTGCCATTGCAGCCTTTGTGTGCAGTTTTAAACTGCCATTTCGACCTGGCAAAATAAATAAGCTTGGGCAGAGTTCCGCCATGTCACTTAAATATTCAAAATTGCACATCAGTTGTTTTACTAATTGGATTTTTATAATTTTGGTCTCAAATAATTTATTACATTTTACTCCATTTTTAGGTCTTGCCTGAGCCAGCGCATTCGCTGCTCTGGCGAGAGTTTTAGTAAGCGGGTTTTGGAAGTGCAAACAGCAGTTTGCTGGCGACCAGATTGCGTTCACGCGAGCGTGCACGCGCGATCAGGCGCCATATGGCTTCCCTCGCGATAACTTTCACTTTCGCGGCCGCGCGGCCGTGTCAGTTTCACGGCCGTGCGGCCATTGCTTGTTATAGTATGTAGTCACAACAGTATTCTCCCTCTATCCCCTATTAATCATTTGCCCTCTACTCCGAAGGAAGGGTCTTACGGTTGTAGCCACGATGAACAAAAGTGAAATGTGTGTTGCAAAAATAAACACACTTATTTTCCGTTTTCACAGATTTTTACAGATTAATACAGATAGAAAACCATCTCTCCATGTCTCCGTTCATTTTCAAATATGGGTAGAAACAGAAAATGTTTGAGTGATTCTTGATGCTTTCAGTAATGATTGTTAGACTAATAACTGCGCAGATTGACTAGTTGTGGAGTAAATCAAAAGATCGGTTATCGAATGAAGCTTAAAATCTGCATATGTGCACAAATGTCTGAAGTACAACTTTTAGGTTTTCATTCAAGCGTACTGATATATCATACATGGATCCTCGCAGCTTTAAAACCCATCGGGCTTTTGAGCATGCACCAAAAATATCAATCAAATACAGAGAGATGTATCAAAATTAAGTACCATAAAATCAGGAGCCCCAACTATAGTCATTTAATCCATTCAGGAACTATGGGACACTCACAAATGATTTGCCCTTTGACCCCCATGGATAGGTCTACAACAAGAATCCCTTGATGGCATCACATCTTGCATATCGCTCTGCATACAATGTATCTGTTCGTTTAGATCTAACTTGACAAAAGAGAAAGGAGAACTTTAAAAGGGCTTCCAACGCAGGCTGAGCCTCTGTGCATACACTGTCCGTACAACACAAGCCAGCGAATGTGCTACAAGCAAGAGAAAACGTTCCAATTCCATCCTGTGTTCTGCCTTGATGCTTCATCTTGAAAAGTTATAGGTGCTCCTTCTGTAATGCCTTTAGCTTTACTTTTGACCTCAAAACCGAACTGTAATAAGGTGCATGAGAGGACAGGACTCTTGTACCACAGGTGTCAAAACCAATAATGTGTCTGTCAGCAGCTTCATTCGCTTCCTCTGCTGAGCGGTCTGTTGCTACAACAGCAGTCAAGTACTGCAGATAAAGGCTTTTAAAAGGACCATTGACTGCATTTACAGGTGAAAATATCTAAATGTCCACATCATTCAAAGACGAGTGGCGCTAGTTCTAGGCGCCTCCACATGACAAAACCAAGGAACCAGCAGTGTCAACAAGCAGGAGAGCAACTCCAAGCCACCCGAAGCTTACATTTCACTGCCCACAATTACTTCTGTAATGAGTTGCTGTGCCTACTGGTCGTACCGGGCCGCTCAGCAGCCTTTGACATACTAGGCCACAACACAACACCACTTACATTTTTTTTTTTTTTAAATCCAATGAGCTTCAAAAATAACATCCCTAGCCCACCAATTCTCATTTAAGAATTTAGTACAACTGATCAAGATGGAAAACTCCCTCTACCTCCCAAAGCCCACACTTTATGGTGGCCCGAAGGAACCAATCTTCATTTTTCACTACCAACATCGAACCTCTAGAAATTTCCATCAGATGCTTAGGTTTATCAATACCAAACTGTACTCTAAAATGACTCCAGAAGTAAAATATCACTTATATTATGAAATCCATAAAAAAATTAAAAAAACTTTAAGCTTGGTTGTCTCATCATCTCGAATTAATCTCTAAAAACTGTTTTGTCCCCATCACGCATATTTGGATATCAGTTGTCACATCATACTTGAAAAAACTTGATCAAGAGAAGACCAGAAAGGATGTTCCATGGACCGGGGCAAGGCTTGCTATCTTGGAAGTCCTATTAAATGAGACTCTCCTATTTTATCATTACTAAAAATCTGGGAAACTTTAAGAAAAGTGAACGTTAAAAACAAACTTTGCCTAGACATTCACATCAGAAATATACAAATTAAGATACATCCTTGTAGAATCTGCCAACCCATGTATGGCAAAAAAAAAAAAAATAAGAGGAAAAGACTATCAAACTACACAAACACATGTCTACCTAACCAAGGATCGCTCTGGGCGTAAACATTTTAGCATGGAGCTGCTCAACCATCTCCGGGCTCCAATAAATCAGCGCATGGCTCACCTCCTTTGACTCCTTTGCACCCACAGAAGCTTCTTTTTCTCCAAAATGGCCTACACATGTTACAACTCAATCTAACAAACATATCTTGTTCCTGTGGCCTCACGAGTTGGTAATCCTACAAGGAATACATGCATTGCCCAGCAAATAAACTATATGCCTGGTTACAATAAATTTCAGTAAACAGTTGCTCAACCTTTGGTTCTGTCACCCTGCTACACAAATCCACTCTTTAGTTTCTCGAGGTCTGGCTTGGCACCTTCTCTCACCATTTCAGAACATTCCAAATTAAAAAACATTCCGCTACGACCCCTGATCAACCAAGAGCTGTACTACGGATCATCCACTGAGCTGCGCCAGGAGAGCTACTGTCTCTAGGAAATGTTTGCAGAAGGATACTGAGGGCCTCAGTACATTAGCTCACTCATAATGATCGACCCTTATAGAAGCGGTTCCTCATTTCCTCCAACTGCCCCAAACCATCAAGCTCTCACATTTTTAGGTCTCGCCTACGCAGCGCGCATGCGTTGCATAAGAGGACCTTTAGCGGTCGCTCTGGTCATTTTCAAGCACTGCACTCGTGCTTGTGGCGGCATCCACCTTGCGGGAGCGAGCAGGGGCGTGCCACAAGCACGAGTGCAGTGCTTGAAAATGAGCAGACTGCTTCTTCCAAGCGCGCGCGCCACCACTCGCGGGTGCACCCTCCGCCTCTCTCTCTCCCTCTCCGACGTCCCTACTGCTGCAGCCTGCACGCCTTTTTTTTTTAAACTTTCAGCACGAGGCGCGCGCCTTGTCTTATTTGCAAGTTTTCAGTATGCTTGTGTGTGACAAGTTTTCAGTATGCTTGTGTGTGACATTTCCTTGTGTGACATTTAGTGTGTCGATGTGTCTGCCGTTTCATTTCCACACGCGTGACACTTTTAGTAAACCTTTGAGTGAAAGAAGCTGTGATGATCATGGAATCTGGAAAATGTGACCTATTACCCCCTTCTGTGCAATACAATATTCTGGAAGCTACCATAAAACCCTTGCAACGTTCACGATTAAATTGCTTGTGAAAGTTCACCAAAACATTTCCTCAAACCGTTTGCGGCTTCATAATCAATATAACCCTATGTTTACCTTCGAGTGGCGTAAGTCATAAGTGGACGGAATGCCTTGAGAAACACCTTTCTCATCTGATTTATTATAATTCTTTCTGATGCCGTTTGCAGCAAATTTGAGAGGTAAGGAGAGAGCGAGCAGTTGCTTTTCTGGTTAGGAGATTTTCTAACTTATCGCAGCTGCAAAGGGCCTGGAAAGAAAAATGACATAAAAGCATATGTTTTCATTTCTGCTCTGTGGATTAGCATCACGGTACTAAGGCAAACATGTACGCAAGCTGCCTTATGTAAAAACATGTATTTACACATTTAAAGCCGGTCCGATGGTTTGGCTGAAATAAGCACTCATTTTCTTACTTGCCTGTCGGCAGGCCCAACTTAGCCTTTCATCTTTCGGGCGCTCAAAAAGCTGAGGAACGTAAACCTGGGCAATAACAAACATGTTCAGTAGAGGGCTTAGAAACCGCAAAATAGCAGTATTAAGCGCTAAATAAAAGCAGTTCTTTTAAAACAAACTGTGATAATGTGAGACACCGCCCTTAACCTCTTACATCCTCCCTGAATATTATCTGTGGGCCTAAAGGTCGTTATTGTTCCTGCTGTATTTCTAACTTGTTTTCCTCCCACCACAGGTTGCTTAATTTCTGGGACTTTCATAGTGCCCTTTCCCCTTCCGTGCCTAGTGTGATGCTGACCTCTGAAGGCCCCAGCGGTGCGTTCTTGTCAAGAACCCCGCCCTTAGAAAGCTCCCTGTCACAGGACACCTCTCTCCACAGACCGCGACAATCCAGTAGTCCATGTGCTCTCCAGATGGCACCAGGTTCCAAGGCCGTGGCTGTAAATCGTATTTTTTTATAGCGCTTCTTATCCGATGAAGCCAGCTTCTAAGCGCCCAGACTGTGGACCACTAGAGACAAGCAGTGCCAGATTTAAGGAAAGCTACTGTAGGCAGGATCAACAGAAGATAGAGTTTGCCGAGCAGGGGCGGTGCATGGGATCCGTCGAACTCTACTGCTATAGCACCTACACAGCTAGTGTACTGCTGTGAGCTAGTTGCCTCACAAACAACGGAACTGGTGACCAGTATGTTCCACACTAACGTCAGCTGCATGAACCCACTGAGCTTTCTGGTATTTTAATCTGTGTCCTGCAGGAGTCACACAGATTTCTGCAGTAGGTGAACTGACCCACTGAGTTGTGTGACTGGGTTTAGAACCAGTGACCAGTAGGCTACACATGTCACTATATTAACCAACTGCGTCGCTGTGCAAAAGTGTGAACCAGTGACCTGCAGATTAGACCCCTGATACTTACCCGGAGCATTACCCCTTCACCCATGTGGTGCTCGCTGATCCTACCTTCTTAGTCTTTTCCTTGCATTCTTTCCGCTCTGTTTCTCTCTGTTCCCTTTGCTCTGTATTCACTGTTTTCTTTCATCTTAACCTTTTTATTTATTTCTGCCTTTATCTTTCTCATAGTGCCCTTTCCCCCTTCCTCTTCTCTTCTGCCCCCCTTTCTTATTTATTTATTCTTCCTCTTGAACTCTTTTAATCTACTTCCCGTGTTCCTGCCATTACTGGCTCGTCAGTTTTTTTTTATTTTCTCATCCTCTGTTCTTTTCTTGCTCTGTTCTTATTTATCTTAGCGTTCTGTCCTTCTTTCTTTCCCCCACTCTTTATTTTCCCTTTTCGTGTTTTCGTGTTCAATGGTGATGACGGTGCTCTAAGTTGTATAGTAAGAGGAGGGCGGGGTGTATAAAAGAGTAAAGAAGGAGGTAAAAGTGCACTGCTGGCTGTGTTACTCACTTATTGTGTAACACACTTCTGTGACTTTCATGGCCTCGTAGCGCTAGTAAGGGCTGCCTCTTGCTATAGTTCCATAGTACCCTCAAAATCTGGCATGTTCATTCTCCCCTAATATCCGTCCATTACTCAAATTATAATTCACCTACCGTGTCCCAATCTCTACCCTCCCATTATTTATATCTGCCCCCACTCAAAACAAAAAAAACCTATAACAAACATTAGAACAGACAGGAAAAAGTTGCCAACACTAAACATTTCTTTATATATATTTTTTTTTAATAAGGTCATTCAATTAGACATAATCTCATCTTAATTATAGATAAGGTAACAAAAAATGCTTAACACTTTTTAATTATAACTTTCCAACATGCTGCACAGCAGCGACGCTGCTCCACACTATAGCTTAAACACATTAGCAAAGCCAATAGCTCTGACTAAACACTTATAAGGTCCCAAAGGCGAGACCTATTGGCTTTGCCAATGCTTGTTGTAAATTGTTGCAGTATTTTTCTTGTGTTGTGTTTTCACTTTATTACTGTTTGAAGTGCTGAATAAAAACTACACACATTGCTTGTAAGTCAAGCCTGACGGCTTTTGTGCCAAGCTACCAGAGAGTTCATCACAGGTTAATTTGAGTTTTGCTTGTGACTTCACCCTGGCAGAAATTGTGGTTGCTGCTTGAGTAGGGTTTCACCATGGGAATATTAAAGTGTGAAGACTCTGCACCTGTCTGTCATTGGCCTTCCTGAAGAAGCAACGAGAGAGCAGACAAAAGGGCAGGCCCTGCCTAGAAACTTCATCACCCTTAACAACAGAGTATCCCCTAACATCTACCAAATGGCAAGGCCCAGTGCTCAGGAAAAATCTAATCAGCAATCCCTTGGTAAAAGGTCCTCATAGAATTTCTAAGGCTATCTCTATCCTCCTTCACTTCAGTGTTTTGGTCTCCGCTCTCCAGCCACAGGAATTCTGGCAATACACTTTTACTGGCTGGGGAACATGTATCCACCCTCCATCTTGTGCCATACTAAACTAGGAGCAATTTAAAATGGATCCTACTCATTCCAGGAACTATAGTCACATTTCATATGGAATCTAACTACCATACATGTGTCACACGTTCATAAAGCATGCACGCATGCAACATCCCTAAAGAACAGCCCTACGCTGCTATCCTTCAGGAAGGCGCTAAAAACTTGGCTCTTCACCAACTAACATGTTATGTACAACCACATCGGCAACCTTATCTGGTCCACCTGACTTTAGCGCCTAGACGCCCCCGGGCATTCATGCGCATTATAAATGCATAAATCAAATCAAATCAAACATGCACACAGAATATCAGTGCGAGGGTCTGGGTGGAAGTGAAATAATCACTATGAATGACGCCAGTGGGCCAACCTCCTCTCTGACACAGAGTAAAAGCTGTGTTCATGTCTATTAACTCACAAAACTCAGTTTGCTGCCACCACAGCTCCATGTTAGCAATCCAGAACATGGACAGTAGCCTCATGTTCTCAAAGGAGGGCACGCCTATCGCGCCTCTCTAGATTGCAGCACAGGTTCTGGAAATTGGCATTACCATGGACATGCCTGAGCCTTCAGTGGTAAAAATGGGTAGGTAAAAATTCACAATACCATATTCACATACAGTAAGATCACTCAGAGCATGCTAGGATACCATGTCTGCCTCGGAAGTGGAACATAAGGAGGGCCACACCAGCAGTGTGCACTATGAGGGGTGCATATGTTACATAGACAGCATTTATCAGCCCCTACCCGGCCATGCCTGTCCCATTTACTTTGCCCTCAGCTTGCTCTGCTGGTACAGCCGTCTGCTTGCTGCCCACCATGCCTCCCATGTGTGCCAGATTTTGCATTGGAAGCTGAGGCTCCTGATGGGCTATTTCCCTCTGTTCCCAAATGGCTGACTTAGCTGCTGTTGGTGTTGCACTGCAGCTAGCAGTTAAACTTTGACTCCATCTGCAAACCCAGTCAGAACCAGGAATGCCCTAGATTGACCTGTGCAGTCAATGCCTCGGTACTCACCTAGCCACTATCGCCACCCCCTCCATCTCAGATCGTCACAGTAAGCAGACTGTGCCAAAGTGGCTGCCTTAACCTCCCTATATCCACCTGGCATACAATTGACAGATTCAGCAAGTTAAGTTCCCCACCTTTTTAGGAACACCTACCAGTCTCTGAGTCCACCCCTGCATCCGCACCCCAGACTTGAGCCTTACAATGAATCTCTGAGCAATGGTCCTGCCTCAAGACAGCAACAAGAAAACAGAAAGTTCTGTAAGGATGAAGGGACACAGAATATAGGATTTTATTTTTTCAAGATCATTGCCTCAGAAGAGCCATGGCCTCCTCCTCTAGTACTGGTTAAGCCTATGGCAAGGAAGACGGATGTGGGGATAATGGCTGGACTGCTAATGTGGATCTGCCTTGTGTACTATTGTCTCTGACTCGAGGTTTTGTTTGGGGACATTATAATGTATTGAAAAAGTATTGTCCTGTACGAAATCAACATGCATTTCAGAAACTGAAAATGTATGTTGTTGTATTCTTTTCACTTGCAGTTGGGTATATAGATAATAAATTTGACCATAGGCATTTTTGCACCATATTTGGTTTTCCTTTAAGGCTATTTTAGTCTCTGGATCTGCTACGTGTTTTTGTTGGTTTTGTGATATTGCTGTAACTTTAGAACACTTCTTTGGGGGCGTGGCTTGGCAAGCCAACATGGTGGACGCCAACTAAAAGAGATCCGATCCCTCTGGCCCTCCAAATCAGGCAACATCCTTCAAACCCCTCCACCCCCCTCAGAGAGTGAGCCCGCCAGTATCTGGGCCTGGCGGCAACATACCTGCAAGTTGAGACGGCGATGGAGCAGTCCGAGTGACATCGTCTGGACGAGAGGCTGTGTGGCGTGCCTGGTTGGACCGCGCCCCGCCGACATCCTTGTTTCCTCGTATTGCCGTGGCCTAGTGGATCCAGCGACCGGTGATCTTGCCGACACCTGGGGTCGCGGGCCCGGCCTGGGCTCGCGGAGTCAACCCGGGAAAGGACATGCAGAGGGACCCAACAGAGCTGCCTTGCGGTGGGGGGCAGAGCCCAGGCCCACGGGGCCTAGAGCTGGCCGGGGCCCGCTTCTGGAGCCTGATTGCAATTGTGAGACACGAGGCGGGCGCGCGACCTGGAGGAGGATCGGGGCTCCCTGGCAGCTGCACTGCCCGCAACACTGGGTGGCTGGGAAGCCGGCGGCCACGCTGTTCCCTCGGGGTCTGAGGGGCTGTCGTTGAGCAGGCGGCGCCCGCGGCACACCAGTGTCGTGTAGTTCCTATAAAACCTATATAGGGGCTGGGCGTTTAGACAACATACACTGTAGGATTGGTGTCAGACTGATTCTAAACACCCCAACCGGGTATGTTGGCCTGTGTACCAGCTAGCTCACAGTGCCACTAGAAACTCCTCTTAACAAGGAGAGAATAGTTCTTGGCAACTATCGAATATGACAACCCTGATCCCTCAGGATCGTGGAAACAGTGTACTACTTTTCGCTCATTCACTCGTGCTCACTTAGTTACAGAGAGATACACAGAATAAATGGTATGGACGTTTTTCAATAAGCATTTATTGAACAGTCGTTATTCTAGTGTAAAATAGGTGTGCTAAAATAACCACTAGACAGAAACAGATAAAAATGATTAGAAGCACTAAGAAAGTAAAAGGATGGTAGATTTCTACCATTTTGCTATAACCATGATTACAGGCAAGTATATAAAATATATGACAATAAAATGCGTACTCCTACGATGCAATCCTAACTAGATGTACCTAAGTGTACCTAGCATGTGTGTAGGTGTTGAGCCAAGAATCCCTCGAGGATAAAGTCAACCCCATTACCTGAAGTGAAAGACTGTGGGACCTCATCTTGGTCTCGAGTTGGACACCCCGCTTGGGATGTTAGACCACTGCAAGCTGGAGTAGCTGCATGCAGGAACCTCAGCGTCTCACGTCGGTGTGTCCGCAGGGAAGTCCTGATCTCCTCCATTTGTCTCAGCAAGATGTGATGTTTATATACCCAAAGGTCTCCCCGGGGGTTCTACCTTGCTGTGCCACTTGTCGGACTTAGGATGACGTCGGGAATGAACTTTATACATAGTTATTATACAGGAGATGGTAGTCCTGCTGAGTTTCCAAGAATCCTCATGCATAATGTATGCGGCTTTTACCAGGGAAAATCCTGCATTCTGTGTTGTATCTAGGTAAAAGGTCAGTCCCTAAGAACCGTTATGTGTGTAATGTAGGGAAGAATATAGGTGAAAGCTTAGGATGTTACCTGAGCCTATATTGGGGTACCTATATGGAATATAACACCAGAGGTGTGAACTGGATCCCACCATCGGGCGGCAGCGGACCCTGGCCACACCTGACAGAACTGCCTCGGAGCAGAGAAGGTAGGCCAGCTGAGAGCTACCGCGCTACCGAGGGAGACGGCCCCCTTCCTCTTGACTCGTTTGGGACCCCCTTGCGGCACTCTGACCACTACATCACTGCCTGGGACTGCACCCATGCAGCCCGTGACGTTGAGGGCTGAGAGGTCGTGACCACGTTGCTCCCCCGGGGGCCACCGCGGTATGGACGGCGCCCGCGACACATTGGAGTCGCAATCTGGAGTTTGCCATCGGGTGACAGTGGGCCTCGGGGCACCTAATTGCACCGCTACAGACCTGGGAGGGCAGGCCTACTGAGGGCTGCCGTGCTACTGAGGTAGTCGGTTCCCCTGGTCTGCCCGGAGCACCTTTTGCAATATTTGGACCCACACAGTTTTACCTGGGCCCTGGGTGGTGCATTGACCTGTGACTGTGCCTGGGACTGAACACTGTGAGAGGAGCGCCGATGGTAGGCAGGCCAGGCTGGAGCCTGGGGGGGGACTCTGCGGGCTGATGGTCTGGCATGTGTGATCCTGTTAGAGGGTCCATGTTGTGATCGGCCCTGGGTGGTGGAGGCGGCCGAGCTAGGCTCGGTGCGGTTTGCGACCCGGGGCAGACTGTTCCCGTGAGGCCCCGCCCGTGACATTCCATCCCACAGAAAGACATGCGGAGTGGTCTGACGACGTATCCCTGGCGAACCACGGATCTCTGTGTGAAGATAAACGGCACTACATCCCCGTTTGACCCGAGCGGGTCCCTCCACATCGCCATTACAAAAGACAAATCTTTAGCCCCCCCCCCCACGAAGCAAAGCACGTTAGAGCAATATACTACCTCAAATGCAGGAGCGGCAGGAGGTCCAGAAGTTGCAGGGCCCACTTCAGACAATACCGCCTTGCCTGGAGCCATCACGCAGTCACGGGACATGCTGGTCGCTAAGATTGGTGCAGTTGGGGGGGGTATCGTTTCTGCGGCAGGATCTCAGGAAGGCGGTAGACCGCATCACTGAGACGGAAGCCAGAGTGTCTACAGTAGAAGACACGGTCACTACTCTCCAACAGCAAGTCAACAAATTGACTGTGGTGACCCAGGAATTGGCCGCACGAGTGGAAGATGCTGAGGGCCACGCCCAGCGAAATAACCTGCGCTTCGTGGGATTCCCAGAGGGTTGTGAGGGCACCTCCATGGAGACATTCCTGATGCAGTGGTTATGCTCTCTCCTTATTTTGTTGTGGAGCTCGCCCACCGGGCACTCACGAAGAAGCCCCCCTCCCCGGAGCAAGGCCCCGTCCAGTGATAGCAAAACTCTTGAACTACCACGATAGGGATGTTATCCTCAAATTCGCCCAGGGCAGTAAGGCCAAGCTCACATACGACTCTCAGGACATTATGATATTTCCCGACTATACAAAAATAGTTCAGCAGCAGCGCCAATCGTTTGTGGCGGCCAAACGCCGGCTCCGGGAACTCAATGTCCAATATATGCTTCTTTATCCTGCTCGGATGCAAGTCATTTACAAGTCGCAGTCCCTGTTCTTCGACACACCTGAGGCGTTATTTGCAGGGACTGAGGAGACTGTACACCTTAGGCCGCAAACACCACCACCACTGGAATCCGATTCCTCCCAGGGACACAGACCGACCCGCCCGAAGAAATCCACATCGAAGCGACGGCACAGGTCGTGTTCCAACTGGCACTCCGAGACGCAGGGTGAAGACACCTGACATGATGGTCGAGTCGCCAAGGAAGGATGCTAACCAGCCCCATTTACTACATCCAGAGACAATCTGCTTGTCCCGCTCTCGTGGGGACCACAGGCTGGTTGGGGCCTCAATGAGTTATACCTGAAGTTCTAAAGATCCATGGTTGAGGGAGTTGGGAGGTTGGGGAACCATTGGTGTGAGACCCCTCTGGGCTACCGTTGGGCCTCCGGGGGTATTTCTGCCACGACAGACACTTCATGTTCACAGAGGTATTGGGGTGGGTGGAGGGGGTGGGGAGGTCAGACATTTGATGTTACACGTTTTATATCGTTATGGCACAGACACAGGGGTACAGGTACTCTCGAACACACCATCCATAAATGGCATCCCCGGACTGCAGATGACTGCCAATATCTCTAGGGATCAACTTGTAGGGATCTGCATCATGTCGTGGAACATGCGGGGTATCCTTGACAAAATCAAACGGGCAATCCTGAAGCAGGCCAAACGACTAGAAATTGATGTATTACTACTACAAGAAACCCACTTAATGGGAACAAGAGCCCCATGCTTGGCTCGTTTTGGGTTTGATCAGAACTTCCAATCTAGGTTCACCCGGGGCACGGCTATCCTGATCCATCGCAGGGTCCCATATAGGCCCACCAAGACCTGGACAGCCCTTGGTGGGCGATATACCCTCGTGACAGGATCACTATACGGGGAAACACTGACGTTAGGCAGTTTCTATGCCCCCCTCCCCTGGGTCAAGCCTTTGTTGACAGGGTCTTAAACTTCTGGGGGGATCTACTGGACAGGATGTCAGTGATTGAGAGTGACTGGAATGACATCATGGCACCGGAGGACAGATGGCGCGCAGAAGGACCTCGCCAGGGTCCGGCGGTTTCAAAGCTGTACTCTCTAGTGGCTTCCATGGGGTGGATTGACGCATGAAGAGCCTATCACTCGTCGGAATCGGGATATACCTTCTTCTCCGCGGTCCATGGGTCCTTTTCCCGGTTGGACTATTTATTTCTTCCAGGTCCTCAGATACATAGGGCCAAGGCGGTGTCTATCCTACCACGGGATCTGTCGGACCATTCCCCAGTAACACTTCGGCTGCAGGTGGGGCCCCAGAGATCTGCTTTCCAGTGGCGCATGTCGCCTTAGCAACTACGTAATTCTTCTTACAAGTCCACGTTACATCAAGGGATTACAGACTATCTGGCACTCAATGCAGGCACCGGGGTAATCCTGTTGGAAGCCCTAAAGTCCACACTGCGGGGAATAGATATACGTTTCTATGTTGGAGAGTGACGATGCCGCGATGCACAGGTAGTGGAGTTGGAAACCCGACAAAGGCCCCTCGAAGGCGAGATCAGAGAGGGGGATAGAGCCCGGGCTAGACGTAATCTGGTTCTCTCCCCACAGCAACTACATCAACTGCTCATGAACGAGGCTCAGACGGCGTGGCAGGCAACCCAGTGTAAGATATATCAGTGGGGGGACAAATTGCGGCACCGCTTTTGCCAAATCAAACAGGCGCCGACTCCGGTGCCTGTGCAATGCGACGCAGCGGGTAGGCAACACACCGACCCACAAGCGATTGCCCAGGCCTTCGCTGCATATTATTCAGAGCTATATACCAGACAAGAAGTCTTGTGCCGTGATCAAATCCAAGAATTTCTGAAAGACATGGCACCAAAAAAGATCTCTGATGACACCCGAGCACAACTTGACATGCCAATTACTGAGGAGGAACTTGCAAATGCACTGTCTGGCCTGCGCTCCGGCCGAGCCCTGGGATCCAATGGGTTTCCATGCGAATTTCTGAAACTATATAAGTCCCAATTAGGGGTAAACTTGCTGAAGGCACTGCAGGAGGCCTTCGAGTCACAGATCCTCCCACCGGATTGGCGACATGCTGAAATCGTGGTGTTCTATAAACCAGTGCTTCCCCCTGAAGAATCCTCTTCTTATAGGCCCATTTCATTACTGAATATAGAAGCCAAGCTACTGGGGAAGATTCTCACGGATCGTCTCCTTCCACACATATCCGATCTTGTCTGCCCTGACCAGGCAAGTTTCATGCCACACCGTTCCACACGCCATAACATCAGACGGGTCCATAATTCCCTAGCAAGAGCGTCAGAACTCGCCCGCCGCGCTGCCATATTATTAGCGGACATAGATAAAGCCTTTGATTCACTCAGTTGGGAGTACTTGTTCCTTCTTTTACAGGCCCTCAACTTGGGCCCATGGTTTCTGACGTATATCCATCTACTCTGCACGGACCTGTCTGCCTCGGTGCGAGTGGCTGGGGTGCGGTCAGACCAATTCCCTATTCTCAGAGGAACTAGGCAGGGGTGCCCCCTTTCCCCCCTATTATTTGCGCTCGCAGTCAAGCCTTTGGCTACTTGGGTAAGGCGGAACCCCCTGGTGCGCTGGTTTGAATGGTCCACAGGACCGTCAGATAGGATCGCACTGTATATAGACGACGTGCTCTTCTTTCTTACAGATCCAGGGTTTACATGCCCACGGATCCTGCAGATTCTCCGAGTGTTCGGGGAGACCTCAGGCTTAAGTACAAACCGACAAAAGTCAGTGCTGTTTCCCGTCTGTGGGGATCAGGGCCACGGAACCTGGGCCACTCACTTGACCCATGCGGGGAATAGTGGTACCGCGCACAGACAGATCCGGCGTATGCAGTGGAGAGACGTGCGATGGGCAACCAGCCACTGACAGACTTTTTCTATAGTCACATAGGAATAGCTTACCTGCCCCCAGCAACTAGAGTGGTCATTCGGCTATGGCGACAGACAGTCCGGCGGCTAGGTTGGTGGGGAAGGTTGACGCATATAACCCCACTATGGCATTGAACCATCGCCCGACAGGTAGCCGCACTTCCAGGGTTTCGAGCATGGGGCCTTATTGGTATATCCACACCGGGCGACATTATGAAAGAGACGGTGCTCAAATCATTCCAACAGCTACAGGATGAGTATCACCTTCACCGTAGTCAATTCTATAAATATTTACAACTCAGACACGCCGTGACACTGTATATTAAGGACCTAACGGAGATACCAGAGTTTAACCCACTGGAGGGGCGGTTGTTAATGGGTGACATGGACACACACAAACTTAGACAGGTATACCAAACCCTGACTACACATAGCCACACAACTCTAGCCACACTGCGAGTTACCTGGGAGGGAGAAGTCGAGGGTCTGGATGACGACGACTGGACAGAGGCACTGGCAAGCCCCCGCGGTGCGGCCATCGCATCACGCCAGCGTCTAATTCAATTTAAATATTTGCATCAAGCATACTTTACCAGATCTCACCTCTGGCGTATGGGGGTAATATCCTCTCCTGCATGTCTCTGTTGTGGTGGGGCGGAGGGGACCTTCCTGCATACGGTGTGGAGTTGTTCCGTGCTCCTGCCCTTCTGGCGGGGGTGACCTCTTGCTTGGGTCGGGTGTTGTGCTGGCAGATACCACTTGAAACCAAGCTTGTTCTCCTACACAGTACGGAGGTGATAGGCGGTAACCGATACAAACAGCACCTCTTGTTCTTTGGGCTGACCGTAGCCAAGCGAGACGTGGCCCAACATTGGAGGGAGGTTTCCTCACCCTCGCTGGGTGGATGAAAGCGAGCTATAGACAAATGTATGGGATTGGAACTAGCAGTTTTTCAGGCACATGGCTGCCCCCAGAAAGACAGTAAAATATGGAAACGTTGGGCGGAGTACAGAACAATTGATTTTCCCCACACACAGTCCTTGGAATCTCTTTTAGATCTGGAGATACAGTCATACAGCCATAGATACAAGGATAGCAGGTAGTCCTTTCTACTTTAATGCCATGGACCATTATTTCGGGGGGTTTGGGGTGGAATACTTGGTCTCTGTCAGGGGTTTTCTTAAAGTTTATAATATTGGTATTGCTTTGATTTAAGCTATAATTGACATTGTCTATATATCTGGGCCTTATAGGCCATATTGTATCAACAATAAACTTCAATAAAATATGTTTTAAAAAAAAAAAAAGAATACTTCTAGTCTGAACACACTACAACCAATTACATTCCCCTTGTAAGCATACTGAGTGCATGAGGAATCAGTCTGATAAAATCTTGGAATGCAATCACAATCAAAGGCTTTGATTAGGACAGAAAAACCAAGATCTGCATCCAATGCTTTCTGTAGATCACCGCTTTAAACTTTCACTGTGGCGTTTTAATAACTATAATAGCATCAGCGGTCAGTCTTGCAAAAGTTATATAGATGTAGTTTCCATTCTGTCTAGCCTCACTGAAGCTGTACATACATACATAGCATCACCTTGTTTTGGTATTGTGAGTATTTGGGTGTATTATATGGTATGGTTGTGAGACCTTACCATGTAATAAATTCGTAATCCTTTAGCTCAACCCTGGATAGCTGTGGCTACAAGCAGGGGGTGAGCTGGCGGGCCCTTGGAGTCACTTCTTTGGGCTGTGGATTTTCCTAAAGCCAGGAGCCACAGGATCTGAGGTTTGGGGTGCCATGGGTGTCATATTTATGCCTAGAAAGTGCCCTGGGGGGATGATGTGGTCAAATGTGTGATGGAATCCCACATGCGTTTAGCACGCTTGCCTTCCTCACGCCGGCATTAGAACAAACGCATCATTAAGACACGGTCCTTTAGCATGCAAGTCATTACAACGACTTGCCTTAGGGGGAGCTGGACTTTGGAACAGTATCATTTACTATTAAAACTCCAGTCGGCGCAACAGTAGGAAAGGTGTTGGACGTATAATCCAACACCACTCCACCAATGCGCCCCCACCCCCAAAGCAAGTCGTTGTACCGGCTTGCATGCTAAACAAATGCGTGGTAAGGTTGTGTTCATTCTATTGCTGGCGCTATAAAGGCACAGCGTGATTCCGGCAGCGTTTTAAAGGACGTTTCCCGATGTGGTCATTAGCCAATGGGGTATCAAGATCCCTGCCGCCCTGTGACAACTTCTGGCTATGTATGACATCTAACAATCCCAGGGTGCACTATTCTGCCCGCTCCCAAGATGTCTAAACCCTTCCTTGGATGTTAGGAGCTTGGCAGCCCACCCTAGAGGTGTGGCTAGCTGTGGGCTACACGCCCATGGGAAAATCTGGTTTGGGCACTGGTCTTCCCTCTCTGTTCCCTCCTTCAGCCTGTTTACCTGAACAAAGGGGCAACCTCTCAGGATTGTGATCGCCATTTTCCCACCAAAGGTGGCTTCACCTTTGAAGCTCACCTTTAGGGCCAACTCCCTGAGTGGTTTCCTGCAACTTGGAGGTAACACCTACCTCTGTAGCAGCCTACCATTGTTCCTAAGCTTGGAAGTCATGCACACTATTCCCCAGGAGGGCAGAGAGCTGTCTGGTGGCCAGCAAACGTGTGAGGCCACTGGACATACTGGGCTACAGAGTGGCAACTTTCTCAAAGTTGCCTTTCCTTAAAAGTTTCATTAAATTCTACTTGAGCATCAAGTTGGATTTAATGCCACGATTAATTTGACATTTGATTATATTATGGGTTACAGATGAAAACAGCCCTGCGCTTGGCTACTACCCACTACATCAGTAACCCAATAAACAGATATGTTGCAAGGAAACATATATTCACATAAGCGGGGAGCCATTATCAACTAGATACATATTAATTAACCCATACACCTTAACTCTTTTCGCTTTTTCTTTTATTGAAAAACAATTTTCAGTATATCAAGAACTAGTCATGGAACTTGTGCTTTGTTTTAAATGTGATTAAAAAGTTATCACTGTAAAGAAATTTTGGATGAAATGTACAGGTACAACAAGTAAAAAATGGTTTTTTTAAAGAGAATTTAAAAGAAAACGTTTTTTCAATAAAAGAAAAATCGAAAAGAGCGAAGATGTATGGGTTAATTAATATGCATGATTAATTTGATACCTTGAAGTACCTATTTTAATAGTCCCATTCAGAAGTTAGCCGGGCTTACTGGTCAACCGGTAACTCTGTGTTAGCCAATGGGGCTACTAACTTTTCCACAGCAAACAACAATTTAGAAGTGTTGCGGTCAGGACAGATTGAAAGCATATGTCCTACTTAATAATATATGGTTCCTTGCCTCAGGGCTCCATAGACCTTCCTTAGAGGAGACTTACATATATTTTTAAGGGAAGTGACGGCTTTGCCATTAGTTGAAATGGCGAAGCTGAACTAGCAGTTTCAAACTGCTCTTCCATGCTGCAGTGGCCAGCTTGGAGCCATTTTGTTCTATGTCCCACACAGGGTAAGACAACCAGTGCTGCAGCCCTGTGGGGACACTCTGTCTTACATGCCCTAAGTACCCTTGGTATCATATACAAGGAACTTATAAGTAAGTCAGTTTATGCCAAGTGTAGCCAATTCAACATACACTTTGTAAGGGGTTAGAATACTGGCACTGAGGTCTGGTTAGTAGGCGTCAGTGCAATCTGAGTCAAAAAACCAGCAGCATCAGCCCAAAACTTTGGGGGTGATCATGCGAAAAGAGGCATTTCCATTCATGGCTCCCCTCTAGATGAAAGGTAACTAGCCCTTGTCCTGGTAGTTATCATCATTTAAGTGGAAGAACCTGGAAATGCCACCTCAATTGGCATGGTCAGTCCCAGGTCTGTGTTCCACTCTAGGGATGATGGACAATCTCAACAGTTTGGGGTTCTCTCCTCTCATCTATATCAGCCATCTAATAGGTCTGTGGTCAGTTTGAAATCTGAAGCGAGTCCCAAACAGGTAGGGTCACAGCTTTATCAGGGGCCAAACCACAGCACAGGCTTACCTCTCAATGGCACTCCAACACTGCTCTCTGGGGAGTAGCCTGATGATTAAGGCAACTGGTTAGTCCTAACATGGTTATTCAGCTGTAACAGTACTGCCCCAATCCCATGTTTTGAAGCATCAACTATAAAATGTGTCTATTTTACTAATTAGAGATACTCAACAGTAGTATACTAAGGTTGGTTAATTTAATGGTTGCTCCTCCGCCTCTACTGGGTGTAGGTTGTGTTTGTGGTTTCTCGGCTGCCTGAGAACTACTGTACTATGAGGGGTTCCCAGAACCAGGGAGAGTCCATATGAAGTCCACAGATGCAGGCTGGTAGTCTTTCACCTGGGCCTGTTTGCTGTCATGCTACTGGGCTCCTGGCTGATGCTCTTTCACTGTTCAAGTCCAAAATAGCAATCACATGCCTGAGGATTTACAGCTGCCTTTTAAGGTGATTCCACTGATAGTCCACTTCAGATGTTCGTTCTCTTTTCTTTTCTCTTTCCATGATGGCTGTTCCCTCTCTTGGTTTCTTTACAGTTTCTTCAAGAAACTAGAAAGGACATGGCTCATCAACAAAAGCCCCTCCAACAGGGAAATACTTAAAAATGCTCTTAACAAATACCAATTCCAACTAAAGCATGTCAGGAAAGAGGCCCTCAACAACCACCTAAATGCCAGCTCCAATCATAGCAAAGAACTCTTCAGCATCGTCGGAGAGTTTACCAACCCTA
Source organism: Calotriton arnoldi (assembly GCA_963921515.1). Lineage (NCBI taxonomy): Eukaryota > Metazoa > Chordata > Amphibia > Caudata > Salamandridae > Calotriton > Calotriton arnoldi. Next base: position 644,174 of record CAWUFW010002529.1, on the reverse strand, counting down.
CAGCAACAAAGAACACCATCGCCCACTACAGGACCTCTGCAACGCCCTCGCGGAATTCTTCCAGGATAAGATAACAGCAATATACAAACACTTCGACCACAAGCCCCTCTTGACACCCTCAGCGCAATATACACCAGCAACGGCAACACCCCAGGCACAATCTCCACCTGGGAACCACGCATACCACTGCCACCCTCATGAGCTCCATCCACTCTGGAGCCCCAATGGACCTCTGCCCTCACCAAATGCTCAAAAAAGGAACCAGCGCCATCAGCAAGGAACTCACCCTCATTTTAAACACTTCCTTCTCAGAGGCCTGCTTCCCCACCGCGTGGAAGAACGCAGAAGTCAAACCTCTTCTAAAAAAAACTTTCTGCAGACCCAACAGACCTAAAAAATTACCGACCCATCTCGCTTCTTCCTTTGTCAGGGAGAGTCTTGGAAAAAGTGATCAACATCCAACTGACCAACCACCTCGAATTCAACTAACTCCTGGACCCCTCTCAATCTGGCTTTCGAACCAACCACAGCATAGAAACCGCCCTCATAGCAGCCACAGAGGACACCAGAGCCTTCATGGACAAGGGCGAAACAGCTGCCCTCATCCTCCTAGACCTCTCAGCGACTTTCAACACCGTATCCCACCACACGCTCCTCCAAGGCCTCCACCAGATGGGCATCCAAGGAGAAGCCATCAAATGGATTGCCTCCTTTCTCACAGGCAGAACTCAAAGCATCCACCTTCCACCCTTCGCCTCAGCTCAAAAAAACGTCATCTGCGGAGTCAGTCCCCCAAGGCTCTTTCCTCAGCCCCACCCTCTTCAACATCTACATAGCCACCCTGGTCAAATCCCACAACATGAATATCATACCCTACGCAGATGACACCCAACTCATCTTGTCCCTCTCCTCAGACCCCTCTAACACAAAAGCCAACTTCCACAGGTGCGTGACCAACGTCTCTAGCTGGATGCAGAGCAAGTGCCTCACCAAACATAAGCCCTCATCCCGAGCCTATAGAGCACTCAAAAAAGTCTGGCATTATTCTCGACAACAACTTATCCATGAAAAGACCGGTGAACGCCGTCGCCTCAGCATGCTTCCACATCCTCCGCATGCTGAAGAAAATCTTCAAATGGCTCCCCACAAACACAAGAAAAACCATCATACAGGCTCTTGTCACCAACCGCCTGGACTATGGAAACGCCCTATGAGTAGGGATCAACACAAATTGCCAAAACAGGCTCCAAACAATACAGAATGCGGTCACAAGTCTCGTCCTCGACCTTACGAGACAAACCCACATTACCCCCCACCTTAGAACTCTACACTGGCTCCCAGTCAGCAAGCTCTGCCTCTTCAAACTCCTCACCCACACCTACAAAGCCCTCCAGAACAAGGGCCCAGTTTACCTCAACCAGAGAGTGAATTTCCACCAACCCACGAGCCAACTCCGCTCCTCCTCCCTCCACCTCGCCCACTCCCCCCGTATCCACAGAAGCGGAGGCTGTTCTTTCTCCCACCTCGCACCAAAACTCTGGAACGACTTCCCCCAACTCCTACGATCTGCATCTACTCTACTGGAGTTCAGAGGGAGACTGAAGACCTGGCTCTTCAACAAATAACTCGGGAGCAGCGAGTGAAGAAACCACCCTCCCCGCGCCTGGAGACCCTCATGGGTAATAAAGTCGCGCTTTAGAAATCCCGAGTGATTCCTGACTTTCCCATTCCATTATGTTTTCTGTTGTGGTGTTTGTCATTTCCTTTTCCTCTTCTTTTCCTATTTAAAAGTATCAGTCTAGTAGGAGGGTAAATTGCATCAAAACCATGTTCCTTCGCTCGTTTCCTCGCCACCTCCACTTGCTGATCCTGACTCTTCACTTTTGGGACTTCCACGCCTGGCTTTCTGACTTATGGTTTTCTCCTACTCTGTGAAGACTTCCACAGCTAGAAGATTTTTAACGCTTTTGGCTTTTTCCTCCTCAGAAGGGGGCAGCTTAACGAGAGAACTTGCCTACCAAATATTTTAGTGTGTGGTGACATTTTGTGGCATCCGGAAACAGTCATCCTTGCTTCAAACAACTTAAGACCTGGATGTGGATTATGGGTAAGCATTCAGTGCTACCAAACATTTCCAACTGTTTCTGGCATGGATTCTGATGTTGACCTGGCCGCTGTCCTCCAACAACAAATCCTGGAACTGGACAAATTGAGGGCCAAGAATGCTGCCTTTCATCAAGCAATCCACTCTAAGTCTTGTGATCTGCCTGCTATCAGCCCATCAACATCAAAGTATTCTGGAGATTCCACAGGGTTGAAGGAGTTTTTGGAAGCCTGATGGTTTATTTTGCCTTTCAACCTGCACATTTTCCTCTGACCAATCCAAAGTGAGATATTTGATTGGTACCTTAACTGGTGCAGCTCTGGCCTGGACAGTGCCTGTAGTTTTCGCTGAAGATCCTTGCCTGAACAAAAATGCAGAACATTTTTTGGCAAAGCTTGAGAGGATGTTTGAGAGACAAGATTGTGACTCTTCCACCTAGGCTGCCCTGAGTGATATCTCTCGGGGAAATTTAGAAGTACTCACCTATTAGTTTCACAAGCTTGCTGCGGAGACCACCAGGCTGGAACGCACTCAGATGACTTTTGTTCATGAACGTCAATTCACCGAAATGCCTGGGGTAGCGGAAGTGACATCACACGCAATGGCCTTTACTTTCACTTACACACATATGCTTACACTTATACACATATTCACACACTCTCACATAACAACACTCTCACCCGCTAGCACGCACACAACATACATTTAAAAAGCATTTTTTATTTACCCTAGCTGCCAGGGAAGGTCATATTTTAGCTAATTGTACTCCATTCTTTATTACACTAATAATGAATAATATAATCTTAATCATTATTAGAGTAATAAAAAATTGACAGAAAACAAAACTGAAACTGCAACCAATGTCCATAAGGACTAGTTTCCCCTGTCTTCCTGACACTGATTGTGCCATCTCTAAGGCAAGGGGTTGCACTAAGACCACTAGAAACCCCTAAATGACATCCATGACTTCATTCCAGACAGGGTTAAAGGAGGAGTTAAAAGATGAGCTAGCAAGAGTTTCCCAAGCTTTTCCTCATTTTCTGAACTTCTGATTGAACATGGACTTCAGGAAAGGAAATTGGAAAAACTGAGTTTTTAGAGGTTTCCTTCTGCTTCTTCTTCCAGAGTTTAAAGGCAGACTGACCCAATTACTAAGTCAGTTGTTTCTTCTTCTGCGGTGGCTGATGAGCCAATCGAGCTGGGATTTGCCAGAGGTCCCTTGTCCGGCTCCAAAAGGGAACGAAGACGTAAGGGAGGTTTGTGACTCTATTGTCCTGCTGCAGAATTGTATTGTTTGACCCACCAGGCCACATGGAAATGCCAGCTCCCGTCCTTTGTAAGGGAGAAAAGAGTGGGAGATTCCACTCTTCCTAAAGTTTTTATTTCCTCCACTGGATTGTTCATGTTAGAGTTGATCCTTCAAGTCCATCCTGGCCAGACTGTCTCTGTTCCTGCCCTTTTAGATTCTGGTGCCCGCAGCGAGTATATATCCTTCAGTTAAGTCCAGGGACTCCAAATTCCTATCACGAAGAAGTAATCCCCAGATCATGTACAAACAATCGACAGATCTCCTTTGACTTCTGGTCATGTGACGTCCATCATGGTTCCACTCTTAGTGTCTTTAGGCAATCATAAGGAGATGGTTGCTTTTAATCTAATCACGTCTCCTAACAATACCATAGTGCTTGGGATACCCTGACTAGAACAACTCAATCCCTATGTCAATTGGGAGACCAGAGTAATTTCTCCTTCATCACAGTTCTGCAGAGATAACTGTTTATCTGATGGGAGCTATTGGCCTCCAGTGGTACAAAAACTTTCTGTAGACCAGTCTCAGCTACTATTGGTCAGACTTTGTCCATTCCTATGGCTTATTAGGAATTTTCTGATGTCTTTCAGAAGCTCAGCTCTGTGCCTCTCCCTCCTCATAGATATTTGGATTGTGCCATCCTGACCGTATCTGGAGCCATAATTCCCTATGATAAAATGTACACTCTTTTCTAACACAAGGAACAGGTTCTGAAGGAATATTTGGACAAGACTTTATTCTTATTTTTATTTGGACGAGAATGGCCTGATTGTTTTGTCTACATCACCTGCTGGAGCTCCACTTTTCTTCGTCTTTTAGACTTCCAAAGAGCTGCGACCTTGTATTGATTATTCTGGCTTAAATAAGATCACCATTAAGGACTGTTACATGCTTCCATTCATCAAAGACATACCTGCATTGTGCATTGTGCAAAATATATCAGAAAGTTAGATCTCTGTGGAGCTTACCAGCTGCTCTGGATTAAGGGAGGTGATGAGTGGAAAACTGTCTTTCAGATACTACAAATGTCAGATCATGCCCTTTGGCCTTATAAATGCTCCAGCAGTTTTTCAGAGGTTCATCAATAGCATATTCTCTCACATACTGAACCAGATTCTTGTGGTATACATGGACAAAATTCTGATTTTCTCTGCTTTTCTTTTGGAGCATTGAGTCCATGTTTGTTAAGTCCTTCTTCGTCTCAGTGAAAACCATCTATCCTGTAAGGCAGTGAAGTGTGAATTTGAGAGAACATAAGTTAAGTATCTGGGATATCATCTCTCAGAGGGTGGATTGTCTATGGACCCTCTTAAGATTGATGCCATTTTGGACTGGCCAACCCGCAAGCCTATTAAGGAGACCCATAGTTTTTTGGAACAGGCTAACCTTTTTATACAGTTTATTAAAAACTTTGGTGAACTGACCAGCAACATTTCTGCCACTGGGAAGGAGAACTTAACTAAAGTTTTTCTTGTACTGTAAAGTCTCAGGAAGCCTTTAGCAAGCTCAAGAAAGCTTTCACCCAAGCCCCTAACTGCAGGCACGCACATCCTTCTAAGAAATGTAATGTGCTAACCGATGCCTCTAAGTTTGCTGTGGGAGCAGTTCTGCTTCAGCTGCAGGAGGAGGACAATCTGGATCATTCCATCTTTTATTATTTCCATGTCTTTATCTTAAGAGGGCCCATAGATAATCCACGCTCTGAGAGATGATATCCCAAATACTTAACTTGTGTTCTCTCAAATTCACATCACGTCTTGACCCCTTATGAACAAAGGTATTCCATTTGGAATACAAGCTCTTGGCCCATAAACATGCCTGTTTGGAGTGGCGGCATCTTTAATGGAAACAGGTGAACCTTTTGAGGTATGGACAGACCATTAAGATCTCCAGTTTCTGCAGAGCATGAAGTGTAGAAATAACAAACAAGCTGCTGGGCCTTTTTCTTTTCACAATGGGACTTTTTTGTTACTTACATCCTGGACACTCAGCACATTTCTGCTGATACCTTGTCTAGACAGGACATTGTGGTTCTGGATTTTGAGACACCTGTTCTTTTGCTCCCTGAATAAAGTATTTGTCCTTCTTACAGCACTGGAGGGACGCTCACTCTGTGACCTCTTAGAAGACTTTGATGCTCTATAGAGTCAAGTACCCTTAGCCTATTGTCAGAATCTTTATTTTATCAATCAGGCCTTGTTGACTGTACTTAAGACTCTTCAAACTGAGGTTCTGGGAATGAGTTATGACACTGCAGCAGCAGGCCATTGTGGAGTGAAATCAACCTTAGACCTTGTCTTATATTCCTTCTAGTGGCCTACTGCTTGCCAAGATGAAGCGCTCTATGCCAAGACCTGTCCCATCTGTACACAGTAGAAGGCACTCCATGACAAGCCCTTGGTTTTCTTCACCCCTTTTCTGTTCCTCCTCATCCTTGGCACACAATTTTTACTGACTTTATAGTGGACTCACTCCCGTTAGATGGAAACCGAGCAGTCATGGTCCCTAAAGACCATTTTTCTTAAATGACTCACTTTTCTCTAGTTCGGAGGCTTCTGATTATGAGCATGATGGCTAGAAATTCCTGACTGATATATTTTGCCCTGTCACACATTTGACGATCTTCGGAACAGTGAGTTCAAGAGATCAGTCCCGCTAAGTAACCTTCCACCGACGTCATATTCTGTGCGTGGACACCTTAAAAGAGCGTTCTACTTGATCAGAAGATGTGTAAATGTTTTCAATCATGCATATGTAGAGAAAGATCAGTGTAAATTTGGTTGGGAAGATATTGATGGGCTGCTAAAACCTACGTAATTTCTAAAGCCTCTACCCATGGAACTTACACGTACATGTACTTGCAAAACCTGTGCCACAAAAAGATGTCCCTGTTGATAGGCTCTTCTCAACTGTTCAACATTCAGCAAATGTAGCACGAGCGATTGGCGAAACAAATAAAGTGAACTATGAAAATGTGTCTAAAACAAGTGTGATAAACATTGTTTTCATATTCAGATCATTAACATTGTTTGGTGTATACATAAAAGGATTAAAAGCCATTATTATTTGTTTCATTTCTATATATGTCTCTTCTTCCTCTATTATAGCCATCAATTTGGAAAACGGCAGAGGAGTTGCTCTGAGGCATTATTTTCTGTCTCTATAAGACTACTTGAACCCCAAAAACTATGTTTTGACACCAAAATGAAGTATATAGGTCTCATGGTTCCTGAAATATTACATCATCACTGCAACACATCACCATTTTTCAAGATGTCATCCAGAAAAATTCGGCCCGGATCAGCAATGTCTACCCAAGCTAAATTACTTCTCTAATGATCCAAAAACACAAATCAAGAATGAAAATCTCTGGACAGCAATTTTTTTACGAAGGTATATCAGGGGGCCGGGATTAGGATCCTTAGGATCTTTTATGTTGGATCTCTCCTCCTCTTGTCATGGGTGATGGGGAACCATAATATAAGGCAACAAGATTTGTGAGTCCCAAATTTTCAGAGGTTGGTTGCAGTTCTTTGTTCACTGGAAAGGTTATCCTGCTAGCCTTTAAGGCGACTCTGCAGGTAGTCCACTACAGGTTTTCGTTCTCTTTTCTTTTCCGTTTCCATCATGGCTTTTCCTCCCTTGGTTTCTTCCTAACTCTCAGAATCCATTATGTTTTTTGTATATAAACATCCCTCGGCAACCTGTATTTAAGTTAACTAACTAGTAAAGACACGGGCCAGAAGAACAAGTGAAGAAAAAATGACTTGCTTTATTTTATCTTACACATAAAAAACTCAATTAATGTTGTATCTAATCAATGAGGTATAAAAACCTCCTAAGTGAAAAATGACATCAATATAATGGTACATAAATAGTGCTAAAGAATATGAAAACAATCGCAATGACATATTACATACAGCACATGATACAATAGGTGAAATCAAAACCAAAGACAGGACACATGACATTCTTAACAACTACAAATATTCAGTATGCACATATATTCCAAAACTCCCTGAAAATAGCCTAGTAACTTAATGGGTTGTCCACCATAAGCTAAGGGACGTAAGTTTGGTTTAAAAAGTTTTACCTTGTCAGAGAGCTCTTGTGCGTAGAAGTTTTTTGGCACTAAGGTGATCTTCGCACCCTAATCAACTAGCATGTCGACACATTTCTCATTCACTTTTACCACATCTACAAGACCTTTTGTGCCCTGCTGTCCAACTTGTAGAATCACTTCCCCACAGTGTAAATCATCATATTCAACTTCCTTCTCATCATCTTCATCATAAACCATGACTTAGTTTACCTTTTTAATCTTGCCCTTGTTTTGTGACCTGCAGCATTTAGCTAAGTGTCCAAACTTGGTACATAAGCGACACTTAACCAAATGTGTCAGACAACTCTTGTCATTGGCTAAATGACTGGATGAACCACATCTGAAGCATTTCCCATTAAATGGCTTCTTATAAAGGGAAGGTACAAAAGCAGGGCAGTTTTTATCATTGGCCAAATGACCAAAAGTTCCACACCTAAAACACTTCAGTCCAACAGGTTTTCTTGCTGAAACAGATTCATCACGTTTAGACACGGACATATGCACAACATGTACTTTTTCTAATGGTGGGTTAAGCTCTTTCCTTATGACATCCACACAAGCCAGCGAATGTTCGATCTTCTTCGCAATTACAAGTACTTCATCTAGTTTAGGATCGGCTTTCTGCCTTAACTCATCCCTTACTTTCTCTATATTACAACCAAGCATAAATTGATTGTGAATGCACTCTTCCACATTCCCTTCAAATTTACACGTGGCAGCCAGCTTACGTAAACTTGTGAGGTATCCTTCCACCATCATCTGAGGTCTTTGTATTCACTTTCCGAAATGATACCTCTCCAAAATTGTGCTCACCTTTGGAAGGTAATGCCTGTCAGGGTTTTTTTTTAATACAACTATCCAACTCACTTAACTTTTCTGCCTCGCTTACCTCTGGTTCTAAACAGTGTAACAGTAAAGCAGTCTTCCTTTCAGCACTTAAGGTACTACAGACAAGGAAATAGTGAAAAAACACCCTTTTATATTTTGATCACCTAATAGTGGGCTCCCCAGGGTAAGTTAAAAAGAAAGACAGCGGTCTAATATTATGCATATTGTCAACAGACACTAAACACTGTAAAGTTTTATACTTCACACACCGCTTTCTGTATACCAATGAACACCCTAATATTCAGAATAATAAAATACGAATATATAAGTATTTTCAATCAAATCATGTGGCATAAATTATAGAACACAGTGCACTCTACACCAAGCAGTGTCAGGCACTTCCAGGATCGCAGACATGCAGAAAAAGCACAGGAGAACACTTAGCAGAATATGAGTGATAAGCATGTTTCAAAAAAGGTGTGCCTGATGTAGCGATCTAGATGCGGAGGAGGGAGTTAACCCCGCATCCCCTCAGCCCGGAAGGGCTTCCACACATTGTAGCACTCTCTGGCCAGGCGTGGCCGGAGAGTATAAATAAACGGGCGGAGGATGCTCGGGACTTCCGGCCCACTCAGTTTATCCAGTAGTCTGTGTGCTTCATTCAGTGCTGCGAATCTAGGGCCTGCTGCTGCTCAAACCGAGCAACATCACACTGGCGACGAGGGTGGGCGTTCCGTCGCCTGTCGACATCGGACCGGACCCCGCCCGTATCGTAGCCCCAGCTCCCGGCCCGTCGGCCCGGTGGAGCGAAGTGCGACACAGCAGCGTGGATGAGGAAGAACGTGCTGCGGCCCCGACGGCGCATGCCCAGGCACACAGACGCCGTGAAGTGCTGTCCCTGCCAAAAAGGCATTGTTTGCACCAGAGACATTGTGCCCGTCGACCCGAGATTCCCGACGCTGCGTTCAGAGAAGGTACGCGTCTGCCCACACCCTACCTGTGCTCCGCCTTCCTTCCGCGTGCTCCTGCGACGCTGGTGCTCCCGGCGAAGTCCCGGTCGAAGCCCGCATCAGGCCTGAGTCACGCCGCTAGCTCTCTCTCTCCCTCAGCAGCGCTCCTGCCCTCCAGGACAGAATCAGGTGGTGGCACCACCGAAGGCAACCCTGTACTCCGGTAGCCTCTCCCCCGAATCCAACGTCATCACAGGAGTCCCAAAGAGCAACAAAAAGGACAACAATTAAACACCTTTGCAAAACAATAAGAACTGCCACTGAGAACACAACAAGAGAGAGCTACATCATACACTTCAGGGAGGAGCATGTGTGTCATAGCCTGCCACAACCTCTAGCAGCGTTTTTCACGCCTCGCCCGGAGAAAGGCATCAGAGCAACCCAAAGTATAAGGTGCACACACGAAGATGAATGACCCAGCAAATCAAGCAGCGCCCCAACCCAAGCCACCCGCCCAACCAGCTGGACCCCCTGCCATACAACTGACGGCGCAGCACTCGCAAATCAACGCGCTGCCCCCAATCAGTGAGCTCATAGACCCGGCCACCGCTTCCTCCAGATGGACTGTCTAGATTAGCAGGCTGGACAATTACTTCACAGCGACGAGTGAAAAGGATGGCGCGGTTAAAAGGTGGCTACTGCTGCATTTTGCGGGAGAAGAGATATACAAGTTGTTTTCCCACCTACCCGACACCGGAGCGCCCAATGATTACAACGCAGCAGTGACGGCTCTGAACGCCCACTTCGACCCTCAACTGAACCCTGATTATGAAAGGTTCAAGTTACGCCAAGCACGCCAGAGGGACGGAGAATCGATGGATGCGTTTCATGCGCAGCTAAGGGAACTGGCCAGCACATGTACGTCCGACGACCCGAACAAGGAAGTAAGGGCCCAGGTGATACAAGGGTGCCGAAACAAGAACCTCCGGACCCTCATCCTTCGACAACCCGGAATCACCCTTGAAGCCATCCTTATAATGGCACGGTCACACAACCTGTCGGACGCAAGAGCGACGGCAATGGACATCGCCATAACACAACAGGCGGAGAAACCAGTAACAATCAAGACCGAGAGAGCGGATGCCGTACGCGCGCCAAACAGAAGCACCCACGGAAGATGGCCGAGCAGGAATGTGCAAGGGTCACGTTGCAGATACTGCGGGAGGGAAGAACACCCCCAGGAAGAATGTCCGGCGCAAGGCCGAACATGCTCGAAGTGCGGCACCCCCAACCCCTTTGCAGTGGCGTACAGAGGAGGACCACGGTGTTGAGGAACCCGCGGAAGAAGACCACCGTCCAAATCGGTAAAGCACCTGTCGCTCGAAGACCAAGAAAACCCAAAGACGCCCAGAACAGTAGTCCGGCCAAGACAATACCTGGGGGACTCATCCACAGATGAGGAAGGCGAGTGCTACCTCATATCATTTGCTAGTGACCTCAAGTGGAAGAGGCGCCCACAACCCACATGCACCCTCGAGATCGACGGGTCACAGGTCACCGACCTGATTGACACTGGCGCATCCGTTAATGTGATGGGGTGCCAACAATGCAAATGACTAAATCCAAGACCCGCACTAGTCCCGTCGCATGTCAGGATCCTCACATACGGCAGTCAAACGCCACTACTCCTCAAGGGTAAGATGGTGGTGCAAGTAAAGTCGGAAGACCACGAGATCACCACAACTTTTCACGTAGTCGACAGGGAGGCCGAGATCCTAGTAGGAAGCCACACGGCCGAAGACCTCGGGCTGGTCACATTTGCCAACGCAGTCAAAACCTTACAGACTGAAGATGTCCTAGACATGTTTCCACAGCTGTTCAGAGGACTTGGATGTGTGAAGAGGGCCCCGATAAAGCTACACATCGATAAAGCAGTGAAACCTGTCGCCCTGCGAAATCGACGAATACCTTTCCATCTCAGGCCACTCATCGAACAAGAACTCCTCGATCTTGAGCAGCAAGGAGTCATAGAAAAGGTCACCAGCCCAACTCCGTGGGTCTCGCCCATGGTGATAGCGGAGAAGCCAAAACAGCCAGGCAAAATCCGGCTGTGCATTGACATGTGCCTGCCTAACCAGGCAATCAAACATGAAAGGCACTTGACTGCAACAGTCGACGACATCCTGGCTGATCTAAACGGATCCCGCTGGTTCTCCAAGCTGGACCTCAACACGGGATACCATCAGTTGAGGCTAGCGGAGGAGAGCCGATACATCACAACCTTTTCGACCCACATAGGCCTGCGCCGATACAAAAGGCTAAACTTTGGAATCTCGTCGGCGACGGAAATATTTCAGAACACTGTCCGAGAAATACTGTCAGGACTCCAAGGGGTACTAAATGTCAGCGATGGCATTCTAATACACTCAGCGACCATAGAAGAACACCACCGCCACCTCAGAGCCACTCTCCAACGCCTTGCAGAACAGGGGGTCACCCTCCATCGAGACAAGTGCTTGTTTTTCCAAAAGTCCATAGAATTCTTTGAATACGTGTTCAGCTAAGACGGGGTCAGAGTAGACCCATGGAAATCACAAGCCATTCAACAAGCCCCTGCCCCAACAACAGCGTCAGAAACCCGAAGCTTCCTTGGAATGGTCACTTACTGCGGGCAGTTCATACCTAACCTGGCCACGCTAGCTGAACCCCTGCGAGCCCTAATGAAGAAAGACGCCAACTGGAAGTGGGGAAATGAAGAAGAACAAGTGTTCCAGAAGATCAAAGCAGCACTTTTGGGGAAAACCACCATGGCGTACTTTGATACAACTCGTATGACCGAACTCCTGGTGGACGCCAGTCCCGTAGGGCTAGGAGCACTCCTGACCCAGGAAACAGAGCCGGAAAATGGGCTACACTTGCGTTCGCAAGCAAAGCCCCCACACCAACTGAAGCTCGCTACTCCCAAATCGAGAGGCAGGCACTCGTGATTAAGTGGGCCTGCAACCACTTCCATCTCTATGTCAGCGGGCACCCATTCCGAGTGGTGACTGACCACCAGCCACTAATCCCGCTGTTCAGGGGCACAGCACCGCATCCCCCACCAAGGATAGAACGCTGGGCGATACAACTACAGCAGTATCAGATGGAGCTAGTCTACCGACCAGGCGCAATGAACCCAGCCGACTTCCTGTCACGGCACCCCCCAGAGATGACCAAAGACGAAGGAGAACAAGAACGGAAGACAGAAGAATACGTAGACATGGTGTCTCAATGGGCCTGCCCGCGAGCTCTTACCATGGACGAGATCAAAGGAAAAACCGGCACAGACCCCGTGCTCATGAAGGTGCTGGATTCCATCCAAAAAGGCTCTTGGGGCAACTTCCTGCGCAACGCCAACAGCTGGAACGAAACAGACAGAGACCGCCTAAGAAAATTCTGGAGAGTGCGATATGAGCTAAGTATCGCCCCCGAAGGAGTGGTACTGAGAGGGTCCCGGATTGTCATCCCTGCATGCCTCCAAGAGCGAGCCACGATCCTGGCTCACGAAGGACATCAAGGAACCACCAGAATGAAGTCGCGGATGAGGGAGCAGGTGTGGTTCCCCGGGCTAGAAGCCGCCTTAGATGCTCTAGTGAGAAACTGCCGGCCTTGCCAACTCACAAGCAGCCAGGAACACCCCGCTCCAGTAATAACTGATGACCCAGCGACGTCCCCATGGTCGTGAGTGAGTCTCGACTTTGGAAGCTTCCCGGACGGCAGGGTGACGGCGGTACTGATCGACAGCTACACCAAGTACCCCATAGTCGAGGTAATTGCATCCACGGCCTTCGCCCACCTCCAACCAGTCCTGGAGAAGACGTTCGCGATATTTGGATTACCCCACGAAATCAAGACTGATAACGGACCTCCATTTCAAGGAGCTGAGTTCAAGAACATGCTGGAGTCCCTTGGAGTTCATCATCACCGCATCACTCCTCAATGGCCGCAGGCCAACGGAGAAGCAGAACGCTTTATGCGGACACTTAACAAGATCATCCGGATCGCCGTGTCGGAACAGTCAGACCCAGAAACTGCAGTTCACAGATTCCTGCGGGACTATCGAAGCACACCACACTCCACGACACAAAGATCTCCCTGGTCCCTGATGTTGGCCGGGCCCCGTCGAGACACCATCCCCGCAGCTGATGGCTGGACCTCGGAGCCCTATGACCCTGCTGGCACCCAAGCACGACGGACAACGAGTGAGCCAGCGAAAAGAGAAGGGCGAAGACCCGGGTCTTAACACCGGGGAGCTTTGTCCTGGTACGAAACCAGCACAGCGGATGGAAGTTTCGCACAGCATACGAACCTGGGCAATGGACCGTGTTGACAACCAACAGCACAGCTATTACAGCTCAACGAGGTGAGGAAACAATCACCCGGATCATATCCTGGTTCAAAAGGATAAGGAATCCTGACACCAAAGGGATGATGTCCGGACCTATGGAGAGAGAAGGAGTCACAGCAGAAGACAGCCTCCTCTGCCGGGGGCAGGACTCGGCCGTGGCCAGTTCGCCCTCTCCTATGGTCACTGGCACCGAAACAACCGCAACCAACAACACCGCGCAGCCAAGTAGTCCTCTGGAGAGTCAACAAAGCCGCCAACCAAGATACAACCTAAGACCCAACCCAAGACCGAGCCAAAGACTCACAGACTTTATGTGTTGATTTGTTTATTGTTTTGAACACTGACTTGGGAAGGGATGTAGCGGTCTAGATGCGGAGGAGGGAGTTAACCCTGCATCCCCTCAGCCCGGAAGGGCTTCCACACATTGTAGCACTCTCTGGCCAGGCGTGGCCAGAGAGTATAAATAAACGGGCGGAGGTCGCTCGGGACTTCCGTCCCACTCAGTTTATCCAGTAGTCTGTGTGCTTCATTCAGCGCTTTGAATCTAGGACCTGCTGCTGCTCAAACCGAGCAACATCACACCTATCACTGTGAAGTGTTTCCAATGCCATTACTTACTGTGAGAGATTTATGAGCCGCGGACTTAATGAAGGGTCTACAGCCCCAAAATAACAAGGTGTTCCTGTCGCCGCAACCAAGGATTGGCACTTTAAATAATGGAAGGCATACCTATCGCTGAAGACAGGCCAATGATGGAAAAGCAAGGCGTGCCTGTTGCTGCAACAGAAACGTTCTGCACTTTGAAAACAGGCCAATGAAACAGTATGGCATGCCCGTCGCCGCAACCTGTAACTTGAATTAAAACTGAGCCCAAAGTATGGCGGCCAAGAGTAAGTAGCGTGTGTACGAAGAAGGTCGTCACCCATGAGCTTCAGATAGCACACAATCACCGTGAAGATGGACTCATCAAAATCACACATTACATAGGGAAGCAGTCAATGCATCCAAACTGTATAAAATGGCTGCTGGTGCGTGGTCTCATGTCTGTTTTTTCAGTAGTTGAGTGCGATGATGTTGTACCAAGAGACTGTAATTCTCAATTTTGTGATTAATCACTCGGATAAGATATGTGACCGTGATAAAGTGTGGAAATAATCTGGATAATTCCTCAAGGGATATAATTTGTATGAAATAGCTGTACTAAGAGGAGCACGAGAAGCAGAGATGACGCCTCGCAGTTCACGTGAGGGAGCGAACACTGGGTCACGTGCGGTTATTTGCATGCAGTGTCAATGTGCAATGTGGAATGTTCATTAAAGGTGGCGCGTGCTCGAAAATTCGTTCTGATGCAGTTACAACGGTGTGGGTCCAAACAAAGAAATATAGCACAGTACCTTGTTCTCACTTCCAGAGATGCTTGTAGGCCTGGGAAGTTTCAGTACCACAGTTTCATCAAATGTTGATCGAATCCACTAAATACCTCTTAGCCGATGTAACGGATCTCGTAAGCCCCTTAAAGTCACAACGCCAACTCCGTAGCAAGCCACCAACAGCGTGGGGTAGCACATCAACTCTGTAGCAAGGCAGCAACAGCTCCAAATCATCCCCAAATGTGGTAAGTACTGCCACAACATAATGAGATCAAAGAAGGTTTAATCAAATACCGAGATTCAAAGAAACGTCCCAGCAACGTCAGGTGCAGGAGGTCAACTGACTCTCTACATTTCCCACACACCAAGGTTCCATGTTCTATCAGTCGCCAACACGTTCTACACACTACGCACTGATTAATGCAATACAACAGGTTGCTACAAAAGCCATGTTCCTTCACTTGTTTCTTTGCTCCCTCAACATGCTCCCTCCACATGCTGATCCTGCCTCTTTGCTCTTGTGACTTCCTCACCTGTATTCCTGACTCCTGACTTTCTCCTACCTCTTGAAGACTTCTTCAGCAAGAAGAGTTATTTACGTCTTTGGCTTTTTCCTCCTGAGGGGGTGGCAGCTTGTCGAGGGCACTTGCCTACCACATATTCCAGTGTGTGGTGGCATCGTGGCCACCAAAAACACGCACCATTACCTTGAAAAAAAATAGGGCTCGCTCACTTTACTGGCTCTCACAATTCAATTAGAGGCACATATTTAAGTAGAATCACTTTAAAGGTTTAACAGCTGTTACTGTAGGCGGGTTGCGGGTGTTTCTGCTAAAGGTGTGGGGAGAGGGGTGAAAAGGGCAGTGCCAATATTGAAAGTGGCCTGCACAGTGGAGGAAGTGGATGGCGGCCTGCTGAGTAAAATTTGAGCACTGGCCCTTATTAGGTCGAGCCTAAGGGCAGCGCGCATGCACTGCTCGCTCTGCGAGGCATCCTGTATTGGAGTATGCACGGGAAGCCCCTCCCACTCTCCACCCATATTTGTCATTGGCTTGTGTCATTGTTCTTCGTAAATGCTGGCTTCTGATTCGTAAATAGGCTTGTTAGTCCCTCCTTGGTACCGCCTTGTCTGCATTTGTTCCTCCTAGAATGACTGGACCTTTTACTTGGCTTGTTACATTGTCTGCCTTATAAGTGGGTGAGCACTATTTTGTTTATTGACTAATGGGGACAATGGCTGCTGCTTTTTGTATTTGCAGCGCACCCTCAGAGAACAATGGCAGCCGCTTTTCGTATAGAGCGATATGCCGCTCTAAATTTAAAAGTGGCTGACCCTACCCCCACAGCACTCATGGCACAATGGCAAGGCTTTTTTTTAATTATTACTTTTTAGAAGAACGCGGCGTCCACTTCAGGGACATTGCGCTTTCTTTCACCTTTTAAATTTGCTTGCTGAGCGTAGCGCCAGCTTTAGGTAAACCGCGCTCAGTTTCATTTTTTTTAAAAACTTTAATGGTGAGCACGGCGCCCACTTCAGGGACACTCACTCTGTTTCATATTTTTTTTAAACTATAATGTTGAGCGCAGCACCCGCTTCAGGGACACCACCCGCTTTTTTTTTAATTTTAATCTTTAATGGTGAGCGCGGTGCCCACTTAAGGGACACCGTGCTCTGTTTCTTTTTTTTTTTTTTTTTTTTACTTTATTGATGAACGCGGCCCCCACTTCATGGACTCTGCGCTCTACAATACAATAGGTCTTGCTTTTTCCAAAGTGTGACCTATTGGTATTGTAAATGACAATGCCTTTTATTATTATAAACGGCTTTGCAATTCACAATGCCAATAGCTCAAATTCTCGCTATTGCGAGACCTATTGCATTGTAAATGCTTATTTAAATGAAGCGTTGACAACAGCACACCACATCACACATAGGCCTCATGTCAGACACACACTTCCACTTAAACACTCCTGTAGACTAGTAGTGTGCTAACTCTTCCAAAAAAATAAAAAAATAAAAAAATATATATATATATATATCAACCGAAGTTGCTCCAGATCTCAAGGACGCCACTCCGACAAAGGGTTATTCAGCAGAATCTTTATTAGTAGAACCAGAGAAACAGCCCCAATTAGTAGCTCTCCCTGACGCGTTTCGGTGCGGCTGCACCTTAATCATAGGGACGGGGCATTGACAAAACCTGGAGCACACTTCCGCTTTTTATCCCTGTCTGGCATTCACTCTCCAGTGAGTGGCATGCCGGGAGTTGAAGTGCAAATTTTTCCCTTCAGTAGGGTCCGTGTTATTGTCACCTTGTTTTAACTCCCCCAAATTCATTTTAATGTTCAAAGCCCTCCGGTGGGCCTCAGGGCTGTTTCCTGGTTCCAAAATTATTCTCCTTCGCGCTGGCAGGCTGCAAGGATTTGCAGTCTCACAGACCTGTTAACGTTCCAGGCGGTGCATCCTTCACGGCCGGAGCCGCCGTGCCAACATCAACCGAAGTTGCTCCAGATCTCAAGGACGCCACTCCGACAAAGGGTTATTCAGCAGAATCTTTATTAGTAGAACCAGAGAAACAGCCCCAATTAGTAGCTCTCCCTGACGCGTTTCGGTGCGGCTGCACCTTAATCATAGGGACAGGGCATTGACAAAACCTGGAGCACACTTCCGCTTTTGATCCCTGTCTGGCATTCACTCTCCAGTGAGTGGCATGCCGGGAGTTGAAGTGCAAATTTTTCCCTTCAGTAGGGTCCGTGTTATTGTCACCTTGTTTTAACTCCCCCAAATTCATTTTAATATTCAAAGCCCTCCGGTGGGCCTCAGGGCTGTTTCCTGGTTCCAAAATTATTCTCCTTCGCGCTGGCAGGCTGCAACGATTTGCAGTCTCACAGACCTGTTAACGTTCCAGGCGGTGCATCCTTCACGGCCGGAGCCGCCGTGCCAACATCAACCGAAGTTGCTCCAGATCTCAAGGACGCCACTCCGACAAAGGGTTATTCAGCAGAATCTTTATTAGTAGAACCAGAGAAACAGCCCCAATTAGTAGCTCTCCCTGACGCGTTTTGGTGCGGCTGCACCTTAATCATATGGACGGGGCATTGACAAAACCTGGAGCACACTTCCGCTTTTTATCCCTGTCTGGCATTCACTCTCCAGTGAGTGGCATGCCGGGAGTTGAAGTGCAAATTTTTCCCTTCAGTAGGGTCCGTGTTATTGTCACCTTGTATTAACTCCCCCAAATTCATTTTAATGTTCAAAGCCCTCCGGTGGGCCTCAGGGCTGTTTCCTGGTTCCAAAATTATTCTCCTTCGCGCTGGCAGGCTGCAAGGATTTGCAGTCTCACAGACCTGTTAACGTTCCAGGCGGTGCATCCTTCACGGCCGGAGCCGCCGTGCCAACATCAACCGAAGTTGCTCCAGATCTCAAGGACGCCACTCCGACAAAGGGTTATTCAGCAGAATCTTTATTAGTAGAACCAGAGAAACAGCCCCAATTAGTAGCTCTCCCTGACGCGTTTCGGTGCGGCTGCACCTTAATCATAGGGACGGGGCATTTACAAAACCTGGAGCACACTTCCGCTTTTTATCCCTGTCTGGCATTCACTCTCCAGTGAGTGGCATGCCGGGAGTTGAAGTGCAAATTTTTCCCTTCAGTAGGGTCCGTGTTATTGTCACCTTGTTTTAACTCCCCCAAATTCATTTTAATGTTCAAAGCCCTCCGGTGGGCCTCAGGGCTGTTTCCTGGTTCCAAAATTATTCTCCTTCGCGCTGGCAGGCTGCAAGGATTTGCAGTCTCACAGACCTGTTAACGTTCCAGGCGGTGCATCCTTCACGGCCGGAGCCGCCGTGCCAACATCAACCGAAGTTGCTCCAGATCTCAAGGACGCCACTCCGACAAAGGGTTATTCAGTAGAATCTTTATTAGTAGAACCAGAGAAACAGCCCCAATTAGTAGCTCTCCCTGACGCGTTTCGGTGCGGCTGCACCTTAATCATAGGGACGGGGCATTGACAAAACCTGGAGCACACTTCCGCTTTTATCCCTGTCTGGCATTCACTCTCCAGTGAGTGGCATGCCGGGAGTTGAAGTGCAAATTTTTCCCTTCAGTAGGGTCCGTGTTATTGTCACCTTGTTTTAACTCCCCCAAATTCATTTTAATGTTCAAAGCCCTCCGGTGGGCCTCAGGGCTGTTTCCTGGTTCCAAAATTATTCTCCTTCGCGCTGGCAGGCTGCAAGGATTTGCAGTCTCACAGACCTGTTAACGTTCCAGGCGGTGCATCCTTCACGGCCGGAGCCGCCGTGCCAACATCAACCGAAGTTGCTCCAGATCTCAAGGACGCCACTCCGACAAAGGATTATTCAGCAGAATCTTTATTAGTAGAACCAGAGAAACAGCCCCAATTAGTAGCTCTCCCTGACGCGTTTCGGTGCGGCTGCACCTTAATCATAGGGACGGGGCATTGACAAAACCTGGAGCACACTTCCGCTTTTTATCCCTGTCTGGCATTCACTCTCCAGTGAGTGGCATGCCGGGAGTTGAAGTGCAAATTTTTCCCTTCAGTAGGGTCCGTGTTATTGTCACCTTGTTTTAACTCCCCCAAATTCATTTTAATGTTCAAAGCCCTCCGGTGGGCCTCAGGGCTGTTTCCTGGTTCCAAAATTATTCTCCTTCGCGCTGGCAGGCTGCAAGGATTTGCAGTCTCACAGACCTGTTAACGTTCCAGGCGGTGAGTGGCATGCCGGGAGTTGAAGTGCAAATTTTTCCCTTCAGTAGGGTCCGTGTTATTGTCACCTTGTTTTAACTCCCCCAAATTCATTTTAATGCCACTCACTGGAGAGTGAATGCCAGACAGGGATAAAAAGCGGAAGTGTGCTCCAGGTTTTGTCAATGCCCCGTCCCTATGATTAAGGTGCAGCCGCACCGAAACGCGTCAGGGAGAGCTACTAATTGGGGCCGTTTCTCTGGTTCTACTAATAAAGATTCTGCTGAATAACCCTTTGTCGGAGTGGCGTCCTTGAGATCTGGAGCAACTTCGGTTGATATATATATATATATATATATATATATATATATATATATATATATATATATATATTGCACATATTTTTTCTTTTGGTCTCTGTGTTGGAAAAATATAATTATATTTTATATATTTTGATCTTGTACAAACCCTGTTACTAAAGAAGACACTATACAAACGATTCTGTTCCTATAATTGTAATATAACCCGAAGGTAAGGAGGCCATAAAAGACATAAATACCAATATTGCATAAAAAAAAAGAGTTGAAATCAAATTATTGCTTAATTCCAGTGTAAGTCAGTATGAAATTATTTTTACATCATGTGAAATAAATTAGGCTATTGAGTTAGAGCAGCGGAGCATGCTCAGTAATTTGATTTGAGCTATCAAGGAATACAAATATTTTTAAGAGACACCAGAGCTCTCCCGGCCAGATCACAAATATTGGTAAATGACTTGTTACGGTAGAAAGCTTCGCGATCGCTCGGAAATGCAATTGAACAACACTTTGCAGAATTGCCTGCTGAGATGATCCGTTTTGGAAGGTAAGCCGTTGTGCTTTTTTATGAACTCATGTGATTTTACAAGTCTCCTACATAGTTAGGGAAAAGGTATTTGTCTGAAAAATAATATTTATATTTTCTCCCTGAACGCCAGATTACAGGTCCAAGCATACACTCTTACTTGCTAACGATATGAATTCTTTGTTTGGAAATAATTCAATTCACAGTAGGAAAACACAGTTAGACATTATAGTTCTAGCTCGACAACACGTCTGTCTGCTTACCTATTGTTACCAATTCTTTAAAATACACAAGGAGTGGGCATTGGTCCCTCCCAATGTAGTATTTTTCTCTCACCTCATGGTAAAGAATTCATGGTATCATTCTGCCTCCTATAGAGTGCTTGCATTGCTTTGCATAAGGGACTGTTTTACATCTCTTCGGAACACTGAATTATCACATATGCTTATCCTCATAGATGCATTGTCTAGGGAAATATATTTTTGTTTTTTCCCCCGTTTGTTTTGCATTGCAGCACGCTTTTTTATGTTTTAGTCAGGACTCATTGTGCAAGGCTGACATGTTGGCTTTGCCAATGCTTGTTTCTTTGTGCAAGCACAACTCATAAGTCAGTGCACATTTACATGAAAAAATGTTTTGTAATGCTTTGTTAAACTGGAATAAAGTGCTGTGCAACAGGTATTTTGAACATACATGAATTAATTTTGTTTTTTAAAACTCCATTTACGATCCGAGATCTTAGATTTAGAACACCACATCCCACAAAATCAGGATTTTGATATTTTGTACCCAAAAATATTTACTCTGATGGAAAATCCACGAGTATGGTTGCATTTTCATTGTAGTAAGTTTAGGACTGGGTTCATGGTGCTAAATTTGAGACAGTAGTTTTGCCAGTGGGGCCCACCAGCGCTCATTTTTGGGGACCGGCACTTATTCTTCCTCATTAGACATTGACCGCAAGCAAGAGAGAGAAAAACACACAAAGGGGAAAGAAACAGGAAGAGAAAGACAGAAAAAAGTTTCAACTGGAGAAAGCAGTAACCAGCACGAGTGAGATAAACGGGCAAGGATTGTCTGATAGTGGATGGTAGAGCCAGAAGGTCGATTCAAGACTATGCAGCCTTAGACATGTAAAAGCACCGACCGCGGGTTTCTGAGCAGAGCTTAGGGCATGGCACTCATTCTATAACACATTAAGGATTGGGCCTGATATACAACAATGTTTTGCAGTCACAAACCCTGCAATATTCAAAATCAAAGAGTTTGCGATTGCAGAACGGTGTTTTGAGATGTACATAACCCCTTTCTTCCTGACTTCCAAAAGAGATTCAATGCCCCTTTTGCCGAATCGCAATTAGGAGTGGGCATGAAGGTGGCGTTGCCCTCTGAATTGCGCGCCACAATGGGATTTATCAATAGGTTGTGATTGCAACTGTGGTCGCAAACCATCAATCAGATACAAACAGCCAAGTTGAGGTTGTATTTGATTGACAATGGGGAATTGTATCTATTGGTCTTCGTAGGACGGGCTTAGGGGGGAGAAGACCATTGAATGCTTTCCCCTGATGTATTCCCAAACTGGAAACATTTTTTTTTAGCAGCGCCTGTTCCTTTATTTACATGAGCTCCTTAGAAAAAAAAAAAAGAATGTTTTTTTGTTATACAACTCAAAAGGACATGTCTCAATCTGGTCATCCTAGTACCAGAATCTCTGTTTTCTCTTTTTTCAGGCTAAATAAATTTCTTTTAATCCAATGGCATACATGGCACGGGCATTCTATGATGTTGCACTAACTTTTCTAGTTGTTGCCCTGTTGGAAATGGAGAGAGATGTCATTTGGAAATTCGCAAGGTGCTATAGGATTTTTGGCAATGGGAGAATGTACATTTTGATAAGTAAGGATGAAAGAAAGCCCCCCTGAGGAACACCACGACATCTTTCTTACTGAAGTTTCCTCTGTTCCAATGTGCACTCCTGTTATAAAGGGAGAAGCAGATTCATGTTAAGGCTGCACCAGAGATCCCAGCTCTTTGTTTGAGCCTTTCAAGAGGATCTTGGGGTTCCTAGTATTATAAATTGTAGAGACACCAAAATATTCTTAAGCAGCTTCCCATTTTTCATCCAAGATGAGGACACGGTCTTTCCAAATAGCGTAGTTTCTGTTACGTGCAGATTGCAGATTGTGAAGGAGGAGTAGGTCTTTAGCAACCTCTTTTCCCACTGGTTTACTCATAAAAGGTAGATTAGGGATTGGTCACAAGATTCAAAGAACAGCTGAATTTGCTGTGTTTTTTTTTCTTTCTTTTAGAAAGGAGGGATTGATTTTATGGCTAAATTGATCAAGAATAGATGCCTTAGAGAGGGATTGCATTTGTCAAGCTTGTGATGCTGGCCACAAGGAGAGGGAAAAATTGCTTCAAGTGGATTGCAGGTTATGATTCAACCTTAAGGTAAGGTTCAGTAGCTTTTTGGACAGGAGTCATCACATGGTTGATTCTCATCTGATTGAAGGGAAAGAGGAAGGTCTGTAGTAGTCAGTAGTTTGCATTCAGTTAAGATGATGTTCAGGTTTACACAACATTGTGTTTGAAATTTTTATCTTGAAGGTCTTAAGAAAGTCCTTGCTATGCCGAGCAGAATGACATGCTTCAGGACTGATGAGCACTTGACAGCTGTTGAACAGGTAACTAACACACAAAAGAGGGCCTGAGGAGATTTATAGAACAGCAGGGGACGACTCCCCTTTACCGTAAACAAAAACAACAAATAGGGCCCCTGGGTTTGAGTAATATGGAAGAGTGGTGGAGTGTCCCTTTTACAGGATGTTTCTCTCACCCACCCGTATGTGGCATGCTTCATCATAGGGTAACCTCCTCTCTTTGCAAACCTGGTCACAATGCGGGCAACAACCCGCTCACTGAGAGGGAGGAGCTCAGGGATGTTTTCAGTTTTAGAAAGAAGTATCCTAAAACCTGTAGATGAGCAGGGTGTGGTGAGGAGTAGAAAAGAAAGGAAGTGTATGTGAGATAAAACTAACTCTAAGGTACGTCAGTAACTTTATTCGGGCGTCCGAAGGTCAAGATTAAAAGCAAACCTACGACAGGAGGGTATTCAACCTATCATAGAACAGTGAAGGTCGACATGTTCCAGCCTCATACCCTCCAAAGAGGTCTGGCGGGTTTCTTCAGGACCAAAGTGAGAGATGGGTAGTATGGCTCAATTCGCAAACATACTAAACCATAGAAACAAATGATATACAAAACCAGTGGTTAAAGTGGATCACCACTTGGCCAAGGATCCACTGGTGGGTGTATTCCCCGAAAGAGACTATGTCAAAATATCATGCACAATTAAACCATTGCACTCACTCCAAAAATACAACGTGGTGTCCCAACAAGGGTCGTTGTGGACACAGTTTGGGATACAAAACTGTCATCCAACACATCAGTAGTATATGAAACCATAATGTGTATGTATACAGTTCAAGATTACCCGCAAGGTCAGGTAATCAGTATCACCTTAACCTCAGTGCAAACTCAAGGGGGCATCGAAGTCCTGTAAACAGAAGGACAAGTGGGAACTCAGTTGTAATACAACTTCAGTGTAAAGCAGCACAGTGTAAACAGTTGACTCCAGTTGTGAGAGGAAGTGGAACATTGTATGGGTGATGCCCATGGTAGTATCTTGAAAAGCTGTGGGTAAATACAAGGGTATTAGCATTGGAATGTATGGTCACAGTAAACATGAATGAATAACATCAATGTGTGGTCCACTGTATAAACAAATTACTTGGCACTGTAATGGGACCAGAGGAGTCCAAAGTGTTTGTATAAAAACTGCAGGCGTAAAAGCTGCAAATTGCAGGACCGGCCATGCGTGTAAATGAAGGGATTCTTGCATGATTGCGGCCATTAATGTGGAGTCTAAAACAAACCAATTCTCATCGCTTTTGTACCCCATGGGACGTTCAAGGAGAGAGCGGAAAGTGCGTCTATGCGGTCAGGGAAGCTGCCCGTGGGACTTAAAACTGATGGCATTTCATATAGAAGATGCCGCTAACGTGTGATCTAAGGCAGACCATCATGCCCCATGCGGTCAGGGAAGCCGCCCATGAGACTTCAAACTAATGGCAAGTCACGTAGAAGACAATCTAAGGTAGACCATCATGCCCCATAGAACTTAAAGCGAGGGGAAGCATAAAGCTCCACAGTCAATGAGACTGTGCGGACAGAGAAGCCGACCACGAGGCAGTCTATTTATTAACTGCGCTGAACGCGTCATGTGGCTGCGATCCCTCGGCCCTGAAATAGAGAACAGAAACCAACGGGACCTCAGCAGACCTCAAATCAAAGATGCAACTGGCGCTGAATCGCACCTTGGAAGGATCACTGTTGAACAGGTCCTTTGTTTGGTGCCTCATTGATATATTTGGAATTGTCACCTTTTGACCCTTTCCATGGCATTATGGTAGCCACTCCTGCATCTCTTGCAGAGTGTCATATCCTTTTCAAATAATGACTTGTACCAAACTAATTGCAATGGGCAGCATTCACGTTTCATATTGGACAAAGCATCAGTACACCATTTATTTGAATCTTTCAGACCAGTAAATATGAAGATCACATTTGCAAAACACCAAACAACTCCTGTATTTCCAGGCGGTCTAGAGTAAGGGATATCACTACTTGACAATTGTGGATATTTGTGGGAATCCTATAAAGTTGGAAATCTACTCAACGTGTAGGAGGAAATCTACTTGGGCCAGATTTCCAACTCTCTAAAAGATGCTCATGTATCCACCTTTTAGTAGGGCGGCTGTGTCCAGAAGGTGACGTTAGGCAGCCTTAAGGTACAACTAGAATGGGGCCGCAAAGAACTATGTATATCAACTGTGAGCTGCAAATATGGCCGTCTTTCTGGAGGTCAGAATAGGGGGCTTCAGGCAAAAATGTATTTTTGCCTTTAGCATCGACAATCCTTGCACCATTAATTAAGGTAGGCATATTAGTTCATATTTGAAATTTTTATAACATTTGTATGTGTCAGACATTTCCATAAAATATGATTTTTTTTATTATTTATTTTCTGTGATGTTTAATTGTAGTTGTCATTTATAATTACTGCTAACTTATTAAACTTTAAATTCCACCGCATTCTGTACATGGTCCTTCATACGGCAGTAAGATTCAGTCTAATTACCTTAGCGCGCGCCGGCTTCCATATCTGGTAGCAGGAGTTGAGCTGTAGATTTTGGTTGGTTTATCTATGCTCCTTCATGCTGCATTATGATGTAGTCTGGCCACAGAGAAACTGACATTCATCTATGACCTAACCCTTGCTACCTCACGTGCAAATCCACCAGCTTTAAGAAAGCAATAAATGAATGCACCACACAAAGCAAAAGACGTTGGTTGAACAGTCGCTTTTCTAGAGAGCACTGCTACTTTCTTGAAATTGAGCAATTAGCTATATAAATTTTGGGTGCCCGTACCCCTTCTCTAAACTGTACTTACTCATTGGGATTATGGCCATACCCTACTTATCAATATACAGTGTTATCCACCTGGATCAGCTTGTTCTGTCTGAATGGCTAATACTTAGGGGGGTATTACGTCTGGGCCCTACTATCGCAGCACAACCAGAGTACTGCCTGAGTCAGGTAAATAAGCTACTTGCTTTTGGTAATGATATTTCTGATGGATACACAATCTTCAAGCAGATTACTCACATTATGAATTTTCCCTGAAAGCTTTTTCCCAGCAAAAGGTCTCCTTTGCCTCCAGGTGGCACCATGTGGCTCCAGCCACAGCCCTACCTCCAGACACAACAACACTTGATTATATTAAGCACCAGCGGGCACACTGGCATCAGTTCCTGTTTTTCCATACCCCATCTATGAGTGTCTGGAGTATTACCAACAAAATTCTTCAGCATTAATCTTTGACTAGGTGAAATGTCTCCTAAAACATTTCACCTTTCAAGTGTTTTCGCCGATGCTGCGTGATGTCTCCCTCGGATCTTCATGAGAACTGTGTGTAGTACCTGGGATCAGAGCATGAACACACGTTATGCTTTTCTTATGCCTACCAGTGTCTGAGATGAATTCAAACACACAAAAGACGCTGGGAGGAATGCTTGCAAATAGTTTTGCCACTGTCAGTTGCTCAGGGTAGCTCTCCAACCACCATTCTTTTGCCCACTATACCACTTCAGATTGGACCCAGCCATATGCAAATCAGGCTTGTACCTGTTCCAATAGGAACATTCGATCCTGAACTTCTGAGCCAGATCCTCTTTGAAGAGGAACACAAGCAACCCAAGATGGGTTTGGCCTCATTGAGCCTCTTCAGTCGGGCGCAGCTTGGTTCCAGTAGCTACTGCATATTGCTGGGTCCAATCTGAGGTGGCATTGTGGGCAAAAACAAGATGGGTTGGAACGCTACCCCGCGCAATTGCCAGTGATTAGACTATTTGGCAGCATTCCTTTCATCACCTTTTGTCTGTTTGAATTCATCTCAGACACTGGTCATTACTCTGTCCCGCAATCCATTCCATTATTTTTTCCCATCAGAAGGGCAAGAGTGCATATGTGAGCAGGGATGACGTCACTCACCCCTGTAGTCAACTTGCAATGCGAAGTATGGATCCAGGCGGGCAAGCCACGGTCCTTGAAAACTGTGTTGCTGATGAGCAGGACTTGATACAGATCTCGCCACCTAGATTGAAGCAATGACTTTCAATGATTGACCTTTGCATGCATGCAGTCACCAGGCTTTAAGTGGGCTGATATATAATGCAAATTCTACCTGAGAACGGAAGCTATTGGGATACCGAGTCAGTTGTTTGCAATATTCTAAAACCATCTCATCAGAAGTGGGCAAATCAAGAACAGTTGGAAACAGTGGATGAGTTGATAGTCTGCCCATTAAAATTTTCATGTGTGATTTGCCGCATAAGAGCTAAGGATAGGGCATCAGGCCATTCAAGTCCAATCTCCTAAGATAGTTTAGATATTTTATTTTTCAGCATTCTATTAAATTGTTCTACCTTACATGAAGACTCAGGGTTATAGGCACAGTGGAAAGTGTATCAAGTCCCCAAAGCTTTGCATAGCTCCAGAACTGCAGATGACACAAAATGTGTTCCTTTGTCAATTCTGATCTTCAGAGGGAATCCAGACTTGGGGACAAAGTCTTGGGCCAGTCTTTTGGCCATGGTGATTGCAGCAGTCCATTCACAGATTGGCTTCTACCCTCCCAAAGAGCATGCAGCCCAAAACATGCATAAGAGCAACATTGTGCCATTTGAATTAGATGCATCTGAACAGGTATGAATGGATCCCAGTGAAGAAGGATGGGCAGCTTGAGTAGTCTTTGTCTTTTTACCAACTTTGTAAGCTTGGCAAAAGATAAATGAGTGATAATATTGCTGAGCTATAAATGGAAAACACATCGCAAAACAGTGAGTGGCACAGATCACAACATCTTGACTAACATATGCAATACCATATTACAAAGGGCCCTCATCAGGTAATCCCACTTGGTAGCGACTACGTAATGTGTTTGTCTTTACGTTCTCTGGCCCTTACTCCTGGATTGTGGCAGAGCCATTAAGGTGGGCATGAGGGTTTCAGTACTTTGGGATACATACAGTTTTACATCATAGGTTGAAAACCGAGCAGTATTATCGGTAAGAGCATTCTGCCAAGATTCATTCTCCTTGACACTTTATTGTTTCCTCCCTTGTGAGTTGGAAGGCATCAAGCAACCCTTTTACATTAGATCCATTCGTAATAGGAGTACCTGTAGTAGTGAGGAAACCCCTTTGTGACCATAGAGATCCAAAATCAAAAGCAACTCTGAAAGCATATTTGGCGAGGAGACAGCTGTGTGGTTCTCTTTCCAGGGACGTAGGACACAATGAGTCTGGTTTTAGCACTGGGAATAGGAAAGCAGCAATATTTCATATCTTGAAATCCTACATATTAAAAGATATTATGTCTTAGTGGTCATTACTAATGCAACAGAGCATGAGCAACAGTATGGACCAAATTTCCAGACACTTCCTCAAGATGGGCAGCTGCAGCACACAGGCATAGGGGCATCCCTGTTGCCACAGCATCAAGATCAGACAAATAGTAAGCAATCAGTTTATTTTTGTCTTCGTGGTCCCGGGCTAACACTCCGAGGACAAAACCCTCACTCTATTGACCGTGAATAGTAAAAGGTTTTGTATTATAAGGAAAGCCCAAAGCAGAGGCAAGGAACGATGTTTTTATCATAGACACAAAGGTGTGTTCTGCTAAAGTTCTGAGTTATCCTTTTTCACAGATTTCTGTAAAAGCTTCACAATGTTAGCAGAACTTAAACTCCATTGATGACAGTAGCTTGCCATTCCTAAAAGAGTGTGGGTTTGAGATACAGTGACTGGAAAGGGTAACCTACAGACATGTTAGACTCTTAT
This sequence comes from Calotriton arnoldi, assembly GCA_963921515.1. Lineage (NCBI taxonomy): Eukaryota > Metazoa > Chordata > Amphibia > Caudata > Salamandridae > Calotriton > Calotriton arnoldi. The sequence goes on along the minus strand of CAWUFW010002529.1, from coordinate 615,111 downwards.
CAGCAGACAGATGTTTTTCTCCTGCAGAAATGGCATTACCTAGATAGGGAACGTGGTGTAAGTAAAACTATAATGTTTCTCTAGATTCTTTATGTCAATGCTTGGCTACTTCACTGAGCAGATAGTGTCACGTTTGCTTTGGTCCAAAGAATTAGACGCTACCAACAAATCATCCACATACTAAACCAGGGTAGAACCACATGGGAAGACCAAAGTATTGAAACTGGTTTTAGTGCTTGTGAAAATATAGAACGTGACTCTGTATACCCCGGTGGAAACTGAGCCCAGGTCATTTGAGGGCCGCCAAATGAAAACCCTAAAAGAAACTGGCAACAGAAAAGGAAGCAGAACATAAATCAACAACAAATAAAACTTGTGGTTTAGGTAGAATGCAGGGAAGAATGTTTACTAGTTTTGGTACAGCAGGAAAACTGAGTAGCACAACAGCATCAATGGTTCTCAAGTTTTGGTAAAATAGGTGTTTTACAGATGCTAACAGTAGGGATCTAAACCTTTTGATTTAGCAGAGCAGCAACAATTTGACAGATTTATTCATCCCCCTCAGGATGGGGAGGACACAACTGTATGTTGGAAAACTTCTTTTTGGGTTCGAATGAATCTTAACATGATAAACAGTTAGTTTATAGCCTACATCTCAAATGTGCTGAGACCACCAAGATGAACGGACTTCTGTTTAAACATCAGGCGTTTCTTGAGAAGATAAATTAGCATCAGCATTGAAAATAGGGGACCAGTCTTTTTCACTAAGCACAGCTAAAATAGCATTTTTTTTTCAATAAGAACATCCAAAGAGACACCACACTACTGCAGTACACTGTACAGTTCAGATTACACAAGAGACCCTTTCCTAGCAGGTTTTGCAGATAGAGGAGGCTCAGATGAAAAGCACATTGATCTGTAATGAGGCACAAAGAAATAGACACAGGACTGGTGACAAGGTGGGGAACACTTGTATCTGTAATGCCCACTGCATCAATTGTTTTGCCCTAAAGAGGAAGAGAAGGAACTGCACCACCCACAGCCACTATTACTACTATGCCTCATGCAGCTCGGATGGTAAACCTTTTTTTGATGCACCGGCGGCGCAGTGTAGTGGCCCATATTTACAAGGCCATGCAAAGCCTCTCTGCGTGGCTTTTCATGGCCTTGTAAATACGCCCCCTTTTCACGCATCACTTTGCGTGAAAGGGGCATGCCATGGGTGTTGCTGTGGGTGTTCCCACGCAACACCCATGGATTCTGCCACATTCCCAGATTTACAACATTTCGTAAACCTGGGAATGTGTCACAATCCTATGCCTACCCAGGGGAGGTGTAAGGAGGCGCAACGAGGAGACATACTTTTATTTCTCCTAGTTTTTTCCTCTTTCTTTTTATTTCTCCTAGTTTTTCCCTCTTTCTATGCAGCACGCATAGAAAGAAGAAAACACCATCAATGATTGTTTTTGTGCAGGAAGGTGTCTCTTCTTGCACAAAACACACTCATCCCCACAACCCAGACAGTGTTACACCATGGTGCAAGGGTGCCTGCGTTGGCGCATGGCGGTCAATTGTGCGCAAGCGCAGGCGAAAGCACAGGGATGCATCATATTGTTATAAATATGACGCATCCCAGTGCTTTTAAAATGACGCAGCTCGTCGCAGCAAATGGCTTGCAGCGCTGCATTATTTTGTTGTAAATGAGGCCCAAAATGTCTACTGGCTTCACCTCTCTGTCTTCCTGATCCTCATCAGTGATTTGTGTCATGGATCATACCATTTCAACTTACATCAGTAATTTGGGCAACTGGATACTTAGAACTTGATTTTGCCGAGAGTTAGCTCGGATTTGTCCTTCATATAACTAATTTAGTATTCCAATTTCTCTTGGGTATCTTTAAGCCCCTTCACTTGAGACTGTGTTTCTTGCCAGTGTTTCAAGGCTTCCTCATTGAAATCAGGAAAGTGAAGCAGTGCCCTGATGTGGTTTTATTTTTGAGTTACTTTCGTTTTTTAAGGTTATTTAGGCATTCATTATCAAAGGTGCGTTCTTTGAGGGAAATATATATATATATATATATTTGTTTATTTATTGAGCATTTCAAATCAACATCAACAATGTATGCACATCACACGTGTCAGATGAAAAGAAAAAAGGAAAGTCTGACCACTCTACCATCATATTTGGACATGTATCACTCCATTTACAGATATTTCACACTATTAACTATGCGTCAGCAAAAGGGCACTAGCCATCGGGAAACCACAGGCATCAGGTATTGCACAGACATGTATAACCAGACATGAATGCTGAATTGTATTTCATTCCATATCATCACGCTCTATAGATGGTAGGTAGGCACGGAAGCGGGACCAGAAGTCTTTGGGGCGTGAATTCAGGGGTTGAATCTGTGTATAATCCTCACCCACTTTCTTCCACCGACACATACTACTCTCAAGCCATCCCGAGGCAGTGGGGAGACGAGCACTACCTCATCACAGTGCTACTTCTCTTTTAGCTAGCAGAGGCGCCATGGAGACCAACCTACCGGCGCTGCGTGGCACCTCGAGGGTATATCCCAATAATGCCATTAGAGGACAAGGTGCAAGCTCCGCCCGTCATAGCTGAGATATGTTCAAACATCGTCACCCAGTAAGCATGTACGACTGAGCAAGTCCAGGCGAGGTGTGCGAAGTCAGCTCCCACATCGCTGCACTTAGCACAGGCATCAGGTCTGGTATGGTCGAACTTAGCAATATCCGATGGGGATAGATAATATCGATGTATAAATTTAAAATGTAGCAATTTGTGGCGTTGACAGATAGAATGCGTTGTGTCTGTGTGCAACAATATGCCCACATTTTGTCTGTTATTTCTACCCCGAGTTCTGTCGCCCAAACCTCTCGCACTCTTGTGGTAGTGTCGGGTTTCAGTCCGAGAGAGGATCGATATATTCTAGAATTCATACATCCTCCCTCAGTAGTCAATACAGTCAGAGTCAGTGGGGCAAAAGCGTCAGGAGGGAGGGGATAGGAAGGGAGGAGCATTCGTAACGTGTTGCGCGGCCTCCTGGAAAATGAATTGGTCCATGTATGGTATATCCCTGTCTCATGGTCCCTCCAAAAGGGGTGTAACATGCCCATCTGGGAACAAGTCCCCCATAGTGCGGTGATCATAGCTGTGAAGGGTGCGTTGGACTAGTTTCTCCCTGGAGAGTGGGAGCCAAGGGTTGTCTTGCAGCGGGATGGCGTTACAATAGAGGGGGCCACCTCCCAATGTGCGGCGCATATGGCGACATGCCCAACAGGTAGTAGACACCGTTTGTATATCCGTATCGTCGAGTGGGATTCCCTTGTGTAGGATCTGGATGTGTGTGATTCTGTCGAGAAGTGTATCCCAATGAATACGGGGACGAGGTCTTGCCCATAATAATCGCAAGAGTTTTCCCCGTATATATATTGAAAAAGTGCTGTGTTAAGGGAATAGGGATATTTGTGAAGAGGTATAGAAAGCAAGGCAAGACGACCATTTTTATTATGGCAACTCGCCCAGCTATTGATAAGGGGAGTTTTATTCAATGCTCCACCTGTGCATTGAGATCCGTCAACACCAGTCTGTAATTTCGTTGTACAACCTGCTCCTTTTCTCTATGGATGTGGATACCCAGATATTTAGTTCCATCCGGCGCCCATTTAAGGGGGATCTCAGCCGGAGGAGGGAGCGTTGCGTCTGTTAAAGGGAACAGCTCTGATTTGGCCCAATTTATACGGAGGCCCGAAAAGTCACAGAATCTGGCTATCTCCTGCATAAGAGGGGGGGGGGAGATTGAGGTGAGGGTTGCGGATGAATAGTAAAATGTCGTCTGCATAAAGTGATATTAGTTGAGGCCCATGAGTGAGCTGGAGCCCGCGGTGTAGGTGGCGCTCCTGCATTGCCCGGACCAGAGGATCCATTACTATTATAAATAAACGGGGGGACAATGGGCACCCTTGTCGAGTACCACACAGAATCGTGAACGCATCTGATATAGCGCCGTTCACTCAAATGCGGGTTGTCGGATTGGAATATAGTAACATAATTAATTATATGAACTGGGGGGAATACCCAGGTTGCCGAGCACAGCCCGGAGAAAAGGCCACTCGAGGGAGTCAAAGGCCTTCTCTGCGTCGAGGAGGGCCACTGCAGCAGGGACGGCGGGGGAGATTTTATTGAGTACGGCAAAAACAGTACGGAGATTCAAGGAAGTGGACCGGTGTGGAACGAACTCAGATTGTGCCGAAGAGATGAGTTGCTCCATTAGCAGAGCCAATCTGGCTGCTAGCACCTAGGCTAAAATTTTATTATCTAATTTTAACAGCTCTAATGGGCGATATGACACACAGTTTCCAGAATCTTTACCGGGCTTCAGCAGCTAAGTGAGGACTGCTTCTCGGAGCATAGGGGGTAAAGTGCCAACCTATACGGCCTCGTTGTATAATGCCAACAATCTCGGTGCAAGTTGTTGCTTATATGTTTTATAAAATGCCCTGGTTAGTCCGTGAAGCCCAGGTGCTTTTGAATCGTCTAGAGTGTTGATAGCTTGGGTTACCTCCTCTACAGTGAGTGGTTCAGTGAGGAACTGTCTCTGACCGTCCTCAAGCCACACCATGGCAACATCTGCCAGATATGTTGAGAGTGCCTCGGGGTCATGAGATACCTGAGAAGAGTACAATTTCTGGTAATAAGTACAGAGCGTGGCCATGATACGTTCTGTGCCCGTAATGGACACTCCATTCTCCGCTCGAAGTTCCGCGACATAACTGACCGATCTGTAGGGGCGTACAATGCGAGCAAGAGCGCGTCCAGGTCGCTCGTCCACGCCATAGCGACGAGCTTGGATGTGCTTGCTCATGTATGCAGTTTCCTGTTCTGCCAACTCGCAATATTCGGCTAGCAATTCCGCCCGTCGAGACAGTCTAGGTGCTCGATCAGTCTCCTCGCTACGCTCCAGCTCCTGCAGTTTCGTTTCAGTCTGGCTTAATTGCGTGCAGATATCTCTGAGAATACCCACCTGCTTGGAGATACACACCCCTCCAATAAAGGTCTTAAAAGCCTCCCACAAGGTCGCCTGTGAGGACACCGTTCCGGCATTGTTCTCAAAATATTCGAGAATAGACCTGTGAAGTTCACTACGGAATACTTGGTCCCGAAGCAAATCGCTGTTGAAACGCCAACTGAACTAGAGGCCACTTCCATATGGAATCCAAAGTTTCAGTAAGATTAGATTGTGATCTGAAAGTGTTCTTGGGAGCACTGTGACCTCGGAAATCCACGAGTGAGCTGTGGCCGACAATAGCCAATAATCTAATCGGGTCCAGACAGAATGGGGCGCCGAATAGAAAGTGTATCCGGATTGTATAGGGTGATGGGTACGCCATGCATCATGCAGCATATAAGTGTCAATAATGTGGCGGAGTGCCTTTTGGGCCTTGGATTTGTCAGATGGGTGTGTGCTAGTGGAGTCGGTGTGCAAACAAAGTGGTAAATTAAGATCCCCACCAATAATAAAATGTTCCACCTCGAAACTGTCCAGTCGAGAATGGAGGTTTAAAAAAAAGTCAGGCTCATCAGTGTTGGGGGCATATATATTGACTAATAATGTACTTTTGTCTTCCAGTGTTCCATGTACTAGTTAATATCGGCCTTCTGTTCTGAATAATGTGAATGATAAAGAAAAGGTACAGTTTTATGAATTAAGATACAGGTACCACCCTAGGAGGAACTGTAACACAAGAAATAGCGATGCGTGCCCCAATTTTTTGCAAACGCTTGGTCAGCACGCGGGGAGAAATGTGTCTCCTGAAGAAAAACTATTTTAGCAGAATGTCTATTAAGATATGTCAGTACCTGTTTCCCTTTGCGGGTATTGTTAATACCGTGTAGATTCCAGGTAACTACGCCTTGGTCGATGGACTTGACCATGCTGTGGAGTTAGCATGAAGTGATCATACGTAGGCCCAAGAGCCTTGTGACATACAACAGTGTAGGTGGTGAATGCTAAGGTGTGATGTGCAGCATCAAAGAACATTTCAACTCCAGTAAAACAGTTCCAAAGCGGGGTCCCACCCACACTAGATCCAAAATTATCCAGTGAATCCTATTTAACCCATCAAAAAAGAAAGAGGAACGTAAACCACAACAATCCAAAATGGTGTTCACCATGGGGGCATGAGAACGACTCGGTCTCCGACGATCCCTAGAGAGCATGTTATCATAGCTGGTGTATGGTGCTCACCACCATGGATTCAGATGCGCAAACGAGGAGGTATGCAATATGAATCATTTGCTGACATATATAACAGCATGGGGACAAGGGCAACAGACCTCAAACCCAGCAGCCAACCACCCCCCTCTTGTTCGTTTCAAGATGTAGTGGGCGGGCTTCTGTGTCCCTGTGTCCCATTAATATCCGGGGGCGTGTGGGCAGTCGTGGGAGATCCAGCATCGATAGATTTGTAGTAGGCCTCGGCATCTGCAGGGGTATCAAAGATCTTGTATCGTCCCTTATGCTCTATCATAATCAGGCCGGGTACAGAATGGAGTAGCAGATGTTCAATTTGCGGAATGCGTTTTTGACACTGCTGTATTTCCCCAAGCTTCCTATACCATTGGAGTGAAATCAGGGAAAATGGAAATATTCGATCTTTGGCATTGAAGGGGACCCTTTTCGTGGGCGAGTAGCAGCGCTGTGTCTCTGTCCCTATAATTAAGCAGACGGGCTATAAGGAATCGCGGTAGAGCACCTTCCGGAGGTCGCTGGCCCAATGAGCAGTGTGCACGTTCGACCGCAAAAGTATTGGAGAAGCTATGGCGATCAAAGAGGGCCAGCAGCAGTTGTTAACAAATTTCTCAGGACGCCCCATGTTGATAGTCTCTGCAATTCCCGAGATACGAATGTTGTTCCTTCGAGATCTTGCCTCGAAGTCTTTGTTCTTAATTGCCACTTGTTTTAAAAATGCAAAAACAACCCCGAAACCGGTCCTAGGATGCTTGTTTCCAGTCCAGGGAGGACCTGGCCTGGCAGTTCGGGCTGGACTGTTCCCATTGGGCACAGGGTCAAGACTGATTTGCATATGGCTAGGTTCAAACTGGAATGGCATGGTGAGCAAAAAAACGATGGATTTAGGCCCAGATCTCTGTACTGGGGTGAATGTATGACATTGTTCTGCATTCTGTCCATCAATTGTTGTATTTGCATTTGTCACCCCGAGTGGGACGGGTATGCCCAGACGTGGTTCCCGTGCTCTCCATGCCACTGAAATCAAGCTATCCTGGCTGAAGAGGGGTGAAACCCCGAAACCGGTCCTAGGATGCTTGTTTCCAGTCCAGGGAGGACCTGGCCTGGCAGTTCGGGCTGGACTGTTCCCATGGGGCACAGGGTCAAGACTGATTTCCATATGGCTAGGTTCAAACTGGAATGGCATGGTGAGCAAAAAAACGATGGATTTAGGCCCAGATCTCTGTGCTGGGGTGAATGTATGACATTGTTCTGCATTCTGTCCATCAATTGTTGTTTTTGCATTTGTCACCCCGAGTGGGACGGGTATGCCCAGACGTGGGTCCCGTGCTCTCCATGCCACTGAAATCAAGCTATCCTGGCTGAAGAGGGGTGAAACCCGAAACCGGTCCTAGGATGCTTGTTTCCAGTCCAGGGAGGACCTGGCCTGGCAGTTCGGGCTGGACTGTTCCCATTGGGCACAGGGTCAAGACTGATTTGCATATGGCTAGGTTCAAACTGGAATGGCATGGTGAGCAAAAAACGATGGATTTAGGCCCAGATCTCTGTACTGGGGTGAATGTATGACATTGTTCTGCATTCTGTCCATCAATTGTTGTTTTTGCATTTGTCACCCTGAGTGGGACGGGTATGCCCAGACGTGGGTCCCGTGCTCTCCATGCCACTGAAATCAAGCTATCCTGGCTGAAGAGGGGTGAAACCCCGAAACCGGTCCTAGGATGCTTGTTTCCAGTCCAGGGAGGTCCTGGCCTGGCAGTTCAGGCTGGACTGTTCCCATTGGGCACAGGGTCAAGACTGATTTGCATATGGCTAGGTTCAAACTGGAATGGCATGGTGAGCAAAAAAACGATGGATTTAGGCCCAGATCTCTGTACTGGGGTGAATGTATGACATTGTTCTGCATTCTGTCCATCAATTGTTGTTTTTGCACTTGTTTTAAAAGGCGCTCCATTTTATCTAGGCACTTTTGCGTTGTCACAGAGTTATCCTCCAGGCTGGAGATCCTTTCTTCAGCGCCATCGATCTGGGCGCCATGTCTGTCCATCCGCTCGCACAGACTGACCATGCAGCCTGCCAGTGTATCAAAGCGTGCCTCTATGGCTCCGAAGCCCGCCTTAAGTTCAGCCATCACAGCTGAGATGTTCCATGGGGGGGGGGGCAGCTGCATCACCTTGACCCGAGGGCTCTTCTGAATCTGACTGGGAGCCCCGGTGACCAGCGGGGCCAGTGCGGTCAAATGTAAGCCTTCTCTACTTGGGGTCCGAACGTCCCATGTCGTGTTTTCAGTTGGATAACACCCAGAGTACAGGAGGACGGTGTGAACTCAGGTTTTCTTCACTCCTCACCCCTAGCTAGGCCCACCCCACAATTGTCATAAAGGCTTTAGTCATTATCATGGAGCTTAACACGTGGGGGGGTTAAAACCCAGGGTGGTCCCACCTTTGCCAGGAAGCGTCCCAGGTTAGCAAGGCTCCAGCAGCGGATTGCGTGAAAATTCACCTACGGGTCCCCTTCGTTGTGCCTGAGCCTGTGAGTGCAGAAATGTTGGTGGGTCACAACAACTGCGACCACGCGGTCTTTCAATAGGCAGGGGGCCTATCTCAGCTACCAGATTCCAGGTAGACGTAGGCAGTGCAGCAGGTCAGCTCCCGGGGTCTCCTCACATCAGTCCAGTGGATCAGTAGGTAAATAATAAGGGGGCCGGTCCAGTGTGGGGGTGGGGGGCAGCGTGCTCAGCGTTCCCCGCCTCCTCGTATCTTCACCCCACCGGTTATCCAGACGGTCGTTTCTATCTGAGGCACCCCCGCTATGTAGCAGATGGTCTATGCTACTGTCTCTAGGGGCTGTCAAGCAGGTAAGTGGGCGCAGCACCACCCCTTCGCACTGTCCTACATTTGCCAGGAATTTGTTTTTGCCAAGTAAGGCCAAGACCCACAGGTTGGACTCACCGTTCCTCACCCTCAGCAGCCTCCTATGTGCAGTGTTTATGGGCCGGTGCAGGTCCCCAGCCTCGCGGTGCAGGCATCTGCCGGAGGGGAAGCGCAGCTCGCGGCACTCAGACAGCTGCCCGGCCCAGGCCGCACGTCTACTGCGCTCTGACCTCACAGTCGGCCTGCTGCCTCACACCACTAGGATCGGGAGCAGGGCCGCGCGCCAGGTCAGGAGGAGCTGACCGCTCCTTAGCCCACACATGTAGAAGGAGGGGGGCGTGCCGGCAACCGACGAGATCAGACGATCTCGGCCTCAGGCTCACCCGCAGCCCCTGTTGCCAAGGGGCCTCCAAGGTGGTGGCGGCGTGGCGTCACCCTCGATTCTCTTCGGCCTTAGCTAACGGTGATGTAGGCGGGCATCGCCCTCGCGTCCCCTCTAGCCAAAGCGCTCCTGGTATGCCGTGGGGACCCCAGCGTTAGGGTAACGCAGCGGTGAGCAGTATATCGGGGACCGCCGGAGCCTCACTTAGATGCAGCCATCTTGTTCTCTGTCGTGGCCATGCCCCCCCTCTGAGGGAAATATTTACTTATGTCATCGCCACTGCACTGGAACCAATTCGTTATAAACATGCACATGCTTCTCCCATACTTGTTGTGCATGATGAGGGCGGGAGTCATTGCAGGTGGAATCTTAGTTTGCTTAGATTTGCTAGTTCTTATTTTCACCTACAATACTCACATTCTTCACAAGGGTAAAGGTGTTGAGTAGTCTGACAGTCTGCTGCCTACTGCTGCTGCTCATTCCAACAGAGGGTGGGCCGAAAGTTTTCAGGGTGAGATGGGAGGGTGTGATCCTTTACCCCTCCGGTTTATTCTAGACGAATAAATGGAAACTGCACCCCGCTTGTCCTCTAGCCTTCTTGCACCTCTGGTCACAACCCTTTGAGGTTCGCAGTAAGTCTGAGGCTGTTGAGACAGTGTACCACCTTCAACAGCACTTATCCAAAAGGACTACTATGCTTGGCAACAGTGGCGTAACACAAAATGACGGGGCCCCCATCCAGAATGTGATGTGGGGCCCCGCAGTCTCCCAAACCGGACAGATAATCATTTGTCTTGGGCTCAATGGGCCCCCCAAAGGGTTGAGGTTCCCTCTAAAGGGTTGGAGGGCCCCCAGCGCTGCAGGGGCCTGTGTTACGCCACCTGCCATGCACTTCCGCGGGGCCTCGGTCTGCCAGCAAGATTTACTTCCTAGATTTGTAATTCAGATTGTTTCTGCTGGGGAAAGCAGAGTGGCTTTCCTGAGCTCTTAACTGTTTCATATTCCATGCTCTTGCATGCTTTCTGCCCATGCAATGGCAAGGCTTAAGGGCTCCAAAACAAGGAACCTTAGCCCCTCCCCCCCTGCACCGCAGGTGCTGCGGGGGCCTCCATTACGCCCCTGGTCGGCACCTATGTTGTCCATCCAGAGCCTCCTGCACTTTTCCTGTGAATCACATATACAGCTCCTAATAACCTGCACTCCCTTTCTTTCCACCCACCCATTCTCTTCCCATCTTCTCCTATGAGACGATTTTTATCCAAAAATTAAACTAACAAAAAAGTTCTTAGTCTTAAATCAATAAATAGGCAGCAAACTCAATTCAAGTTTAAAATTAAGGCTATCTGACTTGAGTAGTGTGTAAAGCGCCGGACTGTCCTCCACCTAAGGTCCTTTACATAGAATCCTCTGTTGTACCTTAGACACCAGGCCTTTTCGAGTGGAGGTCAGTACAGCTCCGGTCACCGCCTCCAGTCAAGTTGTTGTGATTTCCAGTTAAAGCTCCAAAAATTAAACTCCATCTCACTTTTGGGTGAGTCTGAAAAATATTTATGCAAACATTAGTAGTCTGTGAGTCACAGAGCATACTGACAATGGCATCCCTACTACACCTGCAATGGAGACAGGATATATATATTTTCTAGTATTAGTCGTATGGTTACATCCTCACCAAGGATACGAGCAGGTGCAAGATAAGCTCCTGAGAGAGCTGCTAGATGGTCTTTAGGTTTAAACTGGTTTGGCTAAGCAAGCTTTTTTTTCAAAATGTATCTTTCAAGTACCAAAGCCCATCTTTCCTCGCCTCTGAGGTGAGCACATCTGGTGAACAGAGTTAGCATGAGCAAACAAAAACAAGGCGGCTATGAGTTAGTATAGTCAAGCATCACTATTTTTAATTTCACAGATGGAAGGGGTGGATTATTTTCACAGGTTAATCAGGTAACATGATGGGCCCTCAGGGAAGATTGTTGCTTTAAGAGGAGACTCTTCAACTCCATCCAGAAGTGAAGTGGAAAAGTGAAGGACATGTTGGAACTGGATGGGAATGGAGTTTCAGATTGCAAATGAGTAGCAGGTCTATCAATTTGTACTGTTCTTCTTGTGCTTTCTAACCTCCAGATTGGCAATACGGCTTATGCTGGTGTTGTGAGATTCACTGATCTTGATTTTGTTGGCTGGGTATAGTGTGGTACTTCAGTTCACCACCTTCTAGACAATGTAGCAAGTTTTAAAGGTGAGGGAGCCAGTGGAGCTATTCGTTTGTGAGGGTGGTTTCATAGAGTCTTGGAGACAGAATTGAAATGGCACACCTATTACCCTGGTTCTCTCACCTCACCAGGCTAGAGGTAATCTGGGAGACCACAAGAATCTAGAGGAAGAAGTAGCTAGAACATTTATAAAATAGAAGACAAAAAAGCCCATACTCAACGCTAAGGTGGATGTAGCTAAAGCAAGCAAGACCGATGGAAGGTCTGCAGGTCAAGTGGACCCTGTCAGGCTTGATGTGGTGGGACAAAAGGTAGGAAAAACAGGGCAGGCTTAGAAGGAGGAGATTGGCAGAGGAACGTGAAGAAGGATGGGACTCTTAGAAGAAAAATGGAACTTTCCTGGTAAGGAAAGATGGAAAAACTGGAATAAAAGAGAACACTGTACTAGAGAACTGGTAACAGCACAGAGAAACTGAAAGTGGAGATCTGGATCTTCTTGACCATAATGCAAAGTCTTTTCTAGGAGCACTCGATGAATATATACAATACTATGTTAATACTCTGATTTCTTTTTGTTTGTGGATATGGGACATGTGTGTAACTTGGAATATGTAGTGTTTTCCTATTTTCTGCAAGTCGCAGGACATGAGTAAGTTGGCCAGATCACTCCAGTGGTCACCTTGTTAAAATAGCATGTATATGATAAGCCTGTATTGTAATTAACAAACACAATTTACTTTAAATGCATTGTGCCAACATAAAAATAAACTTTTCAGCATAGATCAACAATGCATGTTGTGAAAGTTGCAATAGCACTAAAACCCTGAACCATCCAGTTCAAGGGCTGCAAAATGACACTGACTCGGGTAAGCTCGCTGTTCTTTATATTCTTAATCAAATGTCCAAATTAAATGAAAAACAAATATTTCCTGAAAAGGAAGTTGGAAAACTGAAGTCTTTTTAAATAAACTCACATTAGCCAGAAACGGTGTAAAGAATTAGTAAATATGGGAACATGTATTTTTATGTATATTTCCCTTTCTTGAGTACAGAGCAGGAGAGCAAATTAAAAATGAAAAAAAGTTCCACTAGCCAGTGTTTGAAATGTGTAACTCCCATTCGGTTCAGTTGGATATGTTCTTAAATTTACATCATTAATGGAATTAAGGTGCCTTTTCAAAGTGTCAACTGGGGTAGATCGGCTCTGGGTCGATTGTCGTGTATATATAAATATCATCTAATATAAATATTGTGTGGTAAGAATTATTTACAAAAATGTCATCCCCCTGGGTGTAGATTTTCTATGATTAACTCCAATGGGGCAATATGTTTGTAGACGATATATAGGACAAGATGTTTATGTCAGATGATATTATGGTGTTATAGTAGCACACATTTAACACATGACAATGTGTACTACCTCAAATATGTTCTGCTGCAAAGAGTGGGTGCAGCATTTAGACCCTCATTCTGAGTTGTGTGGATGCAGAGTTACTACATGTTTTGCGCTGTAAAGTTGACTGCGTGCTTACAATTGCAAGTTGTAATGTGCAGCATGCAGAATGCCGCACTCCCAAGCATTGGTCAGGTTTACTCATGTGCGAAATTACAGCATGCCTTTTTTCCGCATAGGTAAATGCCTCATGCAAAAAAGCAGCTACTCCTATTACAAGGAAATTAAAAACAGCCAATAAAAGGTAACATGCTCTGAAAACCTCCTACATGTACAAGAAGGTGGTAAGTCATTGAAGTTAGGTTAAAAAGGAATTCGCATATGAAAAACTACACAAACATAACAGTCTAAACCCTCAAAACAAAATAATTCTGGTGCAAACGAGCAACACTGAGTTGTATACCACAACTTTGATCCCCTGAACACAATCTACATACAAATCCAACTGAGCCCACAGGCCTATCAGTGTTCTCCACTGCCCCACTCACATACACGTGCAAAAAGCACCCCGGAAGCACCTTGCACTGATTGCTTCTTTAGGGGTCACAAGATACAGTTGCACATACAGCATGCTATTCTGGTGTAGGGAAGTCAGGGCCGGACAGGCCTTTTATTCCACTGTGCATTTCCCTGGTGGGCTGACGCCCTTGGATGCCACTTTTCAAAGCCCGGGCCGCTTCTAGAGCCTTTGTCACTTTCCAGAGCTCCCCAAGGTTAACTGTACCAGGCACAAGGGAGGCTTCAAGACAGAGAGTAAGGGAGGGGGAAGGTAGAGAGACATCGGTCAGAGAGCGAGGAGACAGACAATGGAAGGAAAGAGAGAGATTGTGCGAAGAGACAAAGGGAACAGGGCTGGTTTGAGCATTTTTGCCAGGACTGCTTTTGGTTCCCCAGTGTGGGCGTGGTAATTCCCCAGAGCAAAAGGCCACTTCCTCTTCCCAGAGGGGAAGACAGTTGCCAAGCCAGGGCTCAACTCCTTCAGCATGTCACAATCTCACCACCTAATGACCTGTCCACCATTTATGGCCATCATGGAACACCTGCGGCACTGGACCCAATGCTGGCATACCGGGTGTCCTAGACCCGCTATAAACTACTTGCAGCGCTGCATTCTTTTGCTACTGGAAGATCCCAGATCTCAGTGGAGTGGAGGCAGGTGATGAGCACACTGCTCACTTTAGTCCCCCAGCATGTCTTTCTCAAAGACATGCACAAAGTGTTTATTGTGAACCCAAACTTGCATAGAATTAGAGGTTTCACTGATGTCCTGGGTGAAATTGATCGCACTCATTTACTGTTTAGATTTTGGCACCACTTGTCGCTTCCAGGGCCACTGAGCAAATGCTCCTCTCATGGTTTGCAGTCTCACTTCCATACTGAAGATTCTCAGCCCTTTTTTAGGTCTCACCTACTACACAGTGTAGGCTGTCTGATTGCAAAAGACTTTTTGTGAACTTTCAGTGGACTTATTGCCCGCTCATTGACTACCATTGTTGGCTTTATTGTCACTTTCATTAACTTGCTTCTTATTCAATGACCCCCCCCCACTCGCTCCTCTTTCCACCCACCCACTTCTCCAGTGCCCCCCAAATCTGTCGTCCTTTTTATTTTAATATTTTATTTTTTGGGATAGCCAGGCTGTAAATTGCTGCCAGACCCCACCTTAAAAAAGCACTTTTACGCTACTTCCATTTCATTGTTTTAATTTAGTGAACCACCTTGGATCAGTAAATAAAAAAAAGTCTCCCACATCATTTCACAGGCGCTTGCATACGTAGTGGCACATGCGTGCGCATACGTCTTCACACGTTTGTTCCTACAAAACAAAGAGTCCACATTATAGCGCCTCTTTTGTGTTATTTTTTTTCTATCCAAGTGCACCAGCATAGGTAAATGTGTTTAGCCGGACCGAGTAAACAATATGTAGTTTTATAACCTAAGGGAATAAGCCATGGTCTGTTTAAGGGGTCTGATTGCCTAACTACTCCTTATAGTTGGGCCTGGTCGGATAGGGCTTCATTTTGATTCATCACGCCATTTTTAGATGCAACTTGATTCATAAACACCTTCACAAATCTCTTTGTTGTAGACTTACATCTGCGACTTTCGTAGATCTGCCCTTTTCTTTGAGATGCACATAAATCCCATGTTGTACAACAAGGAAACATGTCCACACATACACCCATTTCCCTTAACCCCACTTGTGCAAAGAGCTCAAAGGCCGAAAATCTGCTGCTTTAGGGTTAGGGGACATGTGAAATTACACATATTCCCCCCTTTTTTAAACATGGAAAATAATCTTCCATGCAGAGAAGTCCCTTCGCCTACCGTATCAGAAAAAGAAGTGTATGGATCACTTTCTCTCCATATATACACTGGTGCCATCATTTTTTAAACTAAATTTATGTTTGGGAACATGTATAGGGAATGTTTATGGTCACCCACAAAGACCCAACAGTGTCTAATGCCACCCCCCTATCCATCACAGGTGAAGATCCACACAGGAGAATCTATTTTCCAACCACTTTCAAACATTTATGGCAGTGGAATTTACTGGTGGAAAATTCTGTGAACCACGAGTTAGAAAGTTCAGGAGTAAACGGTACGCGATGCCTGTGGTGGGAGACGGGTTTGTTAACTGAGCCCATAATTATTTCAGATTTACTAGTCTTCTGGTTTGGGTTGTGGGGAAACGAATTTTAGCTATCAATGGATATATTTATTGATCTTCAATGAAAGTTGCTTGCAGTCATTGCCTGTCCGCTTCAGTGGTGTGTGTCATTTACATATCTGCATCACACAAAGCTGCTTACCCTGTTATTGGAGCAACATATCTTGGCGAACTGATTTGCGATTTTGGTCGCCAAAGTGTGCGGCACACAAATCGTGATCTCCCAGGGACTGATGAAGACCTTGCACTGATGAAGAATGTCCCAGCCTAGAAAATGGCCGCCTTGTCCACAATCCGAGAACAGCTGCCTGGCGTTGACACTAGCAAAAGTTCTCCATCGACACCTGGCTGCAGATTCAGTGCTCCCCTAATTGTTTGCTATCCTGGCTCCTTTATGCAATGATATACTGATTTGGCAGGCCCTCATGGAATATAATGAGAGAGCTTCTAGGCGCTGAGCTGCTCCGTCAGCCAGCTGGCTGCCAACCTGTCTACCTCTGCAGAAATGTTCGGATTTCAGCGGGACGGCTCGGGCCCTCCCCAGGCTGTGAAATTCAGGGCAATAAATAAAGCAGAAAACGCTGCCGAAATATTGTAACAATACATGTTTTGTTCGCAGCAGGATCGAGGCATATGGCGTTCTCATTACACGAGATATGATCGTTGCAGTTTTAAGGTTTAAAGTTTTACTTGGGAGGCCTACAGCTAAGACTTTTTTTGCTAATAGCTTTTTAGTTAAAATGTAACTATAGTCTAAAAACAATATAAACTCGGCTGTAATATTGTTGTAAATCCAAAATGCTGATTGGGCAAACTACTGATGCTGTTCAGAGATTTATTATGACAAAGATGCACTATATATTTTTAGATTTAAATCCTTTGTCCCAACATAGTATTTCTGGACTGAATACACTAGGAACCAGATACGTTTCCATGTTAATAATGTGTAATTTCTTAATTGGACACTATTCAACACTCTCTGGCTCGTTACTTTGTTTGCTCATGGGCTGCTGAGGGCCGTGGTTGTCTTTGACACTTTCATTCCATAGGTTCTCAGGTTGTATAGTGTTAATGCGTGTAGTCTATACCTCATTGATGAGGTGTAACTAAACAGAAACTGTACGGTCCTGTTTGAGTTTCCATCTGGAAGGTACCTGGCAGAATAGGGCTGTGCCTATTGGAGCAGTACCAAAGCTGATTTGCATATAACCCGTCTCTTACTGTGGCATAGTGGGCAAAAAAAATGATAGAATGGAATGCAGTCCCAAGAAATTATCAGTGGCTGAGATGAATTGAAATGATCACCTCTTTTAACGTGGCACTAGTATTGTGAGCTGTTTATAAGCACTCCCAGCTGTTGTAGACTGTAGACCTGAGGTTTTTTAAAAGACCGCTCACCCACTAACCTTGCGAATAATTCTCCTCTTCCAAGAGCCCACTGGCTTTGACCTTTGGCCATGGCCAGTCAGCAGGTTAGACAGTCAAGCCCAGTGCTCAACTCCCCTTCAGCCACAGCTCACTATATTCACCCTTTGGCTGCACACAATACATTCAGGGCTCAGAATGGCTAAAATCGACACTGTCTCCTTTCTGCAGCTGTAAAAACGCACTTTTACTAACAAAGCTTCTTTTGTTAGTATCAGATAAAGGGAATTGTTAACAATCCCATTTTCTTTCCCTTAATTGTTTTTTAATTTTGACCCTGTCTTACACTTTGAGGTAGTGTCATAACAGAAACACAGTTTAACTGAAAACGTACATTTCTCTTGTTCATCTCAAGGTAAAGATTGTAATCTAGTCCACTATTGTTGGCCATCCATTTTGCAGTGAACCCTGTCCAAATCCCCTACATTTAGTATATAGGACAACGCAGTTCTCAGTCTCATCGGCCATATCAGATTCATCACGCGACTGGTTGGTCATTTTAGGGAGGGCTACTATTGCATTTGCATTTCTTCCATGTGCATTAAAATATGGGTATGCTTTATGAATATGTATTGGTTATCATTGCCAAAGGGTATCACTAAATAGGGAAGCACATCCTGAGGATTTAGGAATAACCATGGACCCCACCTTGTCTATTGCATCAGCATTGAAATCCATGTTGTGTTGACCTGCCCTTGCCCCTATCTCTAGTCAACACCAAATTGAGAACTCGCAAAGTTAAACATAACTTAACGTTCCTCCATTCATTGCTGGGACTTAAGAGCATTCCTGCATAGACAGCACATATGTTGCGGCAGGGTATGGTTAGTTCTTGAAAAAGGGAAATTCTGTGCATGCAGATAAATATATGCATATGGAGAGGTGCATTTGTGCTTGTCGGAGTGAAAGGTAATGGTAGAAAAGTACTACTGACTCATACTGATGAGAATTGTGGTATGCAGCAACTACAGCGTGCAGAAGGCTTATTCAGCGGCATCTCCTTGTAGGTCTAGTGACAGGTGGAATATCTTACCTTTCAATTTCCTCCTAGCTAGTGTCCTGTGTCACTGCTTCTATGACATATTTATGCATTTGTTCTAGAGGCACCAGTAATACATTGCGCCCAATTTTAGGGATATAGTCTAAGTATATGACCCAGATGGACACACCAAATGTAAACACTGGTTCCTAATTAAACAATCTAAGTTGTGTCTAATCCTCATGCAAACTCCTTTTCTCATTTGAGAGAGCTGAGGTTCTATACACCTGAATGACAAAAACACATAAGTCTTTGTTTCAAGGGTAGGTTATCCATATCTATGACACTGACATACATATTAATTTTGCTATCTGTCAAACATACAGATAATATAGGCATTTAATATTCTATGGCATCTTTTGATTTCGTAGATAACCTTATAAGCAAGAATCAAAAATCTGGTTTGAACATTTCGGTCTTAGCGGGTGGGGTCTACAGTGGAGCGCACTATATGTGGGGTTTTATTTCTAAGCCAAGCCACTCAAATCAACCTGTGGCCAGAACCTGATAAACTACCTTTTACTCCCAGCAAAAAAGCATTCACTTTTCTCTTGAAATCTAGTAAAATTATTTTTCTAAATCACGCGGCACACAAGCTTACAGAATCATGAAGAAAATAAAAAGGCGATAGGTGGAATGCTTGAATTAATCTCAGCTACTGGTAATTATTCCAGTCCACCGTTTTTTTGCCCACTATACCTCTCAAGACAGAGACCAGCCGTGCGCAAATCAACCTTAGTCCCGCTCCCGTACTGCCAGGCCAGACCCTAGCTATAAAAAAATCATACAATGATATCTTGTTTTTAATAATATAACAAATACTTGTATTACAACCATGGCTAAACAGGCTTCCTGTCTGAAAGAGCTTGTTTCTCCAGCAAAGGTTGAAAACATTGTCATAATGACCCTCCTTACTGAACAAATCCACTCCCATTTCGAGGGAGTAAAATATATCCATTTGGGCCCCTTTGTTCTTCTGCTGTAGATGACGCTGAATTTAAGGCTGAGCTTGTATCAACAGCAATTTGTTTATACAGAAAACGGATTTCATGATTGCGCTGATTCCTCTATAGGAGGGTGCGACAAACGAGGCCACTCACCCCTTAGTTGTTTGTTCCCATCAGTTCCAACCTTAACTGAGGGAGACAGAGGCAATCAGAGAGGACCCTGAGGTAATAGCATGAGCCGTCCACCCCAGAGGGTTGTGGGCCAATCCCAGGACCCTAGCCACGGGACTCTACATCATATAACACCTGGTCCCAGTGCAACTTCTCTGGCCTCCGCAGATGAATTAACATTCTAGTGTGAGACAGGAGTGGCTGACCCGAATAATAACCCAATGACTGTGCCTAGTGTAACTCCTGGTGTCTGCAGGTCATTCGGCAATCTAGTATCCTGCCTGAGTGTTGTATATCTGGGGGTGCATACGTAGATATGCCCTTTAAGTGTTTCTGATTAAATATTGCTGGACTTGCCAATAAGTGAGAGGACATTCATTGTTAGTAATTAATTGTAGGCATGACGTGTGTTTGTTTCAGGAGTCTTGGGCAATTGAACCCTGTCTCTAAAGAGAAGTTTTTCATTTGCAGTCATCTGCCCAATGAAGGCGGGATGACTGATCAAAGGGAGGGTGGGGCATATATTTAAGATTTTCACATTGCTGTCCCTGTGTTGGTTACAACCAGGCATTATGATATATTCTACATTTGATTGAAGGGGCACATTGGTCCACCAGTTTGTGTGACGACATTGTAGAAAGTGGCTACATAGTTCTAAAGGCCTTACTGAATAGCCAATTAAGAGGTTGCACCTACACCCAAGATCTGGGAATGTTGATCAGCTTTACTGTAATGTAAGGGTTGTTGACATTTTTCGGCCCAACAGGCGAGAGGATGCTAGAGAGGATGACTTGGATAGCCAAGCCTCAGTATTATGAAAGCAATTCCAGACAATGGGGTGAAAGCTGAACTCTCTAGACCCAATTTTAGAGATCCTGCTACACATAAGTGTAATTTCTGCATGAAAAGTAAATTCCAGATCCTGAATCAACTATTGGAGGACTGGAAGAGACGATTAAGCTTAATCTTTCTTTACTACTTCAGTAGCAACTCACAAAAGAACAAGCCACAGTAACCATGAATCCATGGGAAGAAGCAACAAAACACATGCCTTTAAAATAACAATAGCATTGAGATCATGTACATTTTTCAGATCAGGAGCTGAGGAGCAGCTTGTCCTCACTGCTTTATCTCCGAGGACAAGGACCTCTCAGCATCCTGCTCGGCTGCAGCAGCAGTTTGGCCTGGACCATGGTGCTCCATGAACCTCTGACCTCCTTTTCATCCAGCTAAAACAGAGAAATGCTGCGTCACTGGAAGGGGTGCTCCCTCGGAAGTCATGACTCACCAGTTCGTGCTCAGTATGGTGTGTGCCTGGACCACATAGTGGTGGGTCTGTGCTCCTCAGCATCCGTATTCCCTTCCTGAGGATTTCAGCTTAGCGGCCACGTGAAGCCATCCCTTCTCTTGTTTTGCTGTGCTTTACTTTGCCCATTAGGACCATGCTCGGCTACTTTAAATTTGGCCGAGGTGTGGATTGTTAGGGGCACACCAGGGCACTCAAGCAGTGTCCTCAATCAGGGTCCCGATCAGGGTCCCGATCAGTGTTAGTAGAATTTTAGGGTTTTTTGCCCCTGTATTATTGAAGTTAGTGATCACACTCAGAGTTTTCCTCTCATTATTGTGAGTGCTGGTTCTACACCTTAGTCAGTCCTGTGTGCTTAGTGACTTAGAGGTGATTGTGAAGGGTATAATAATGCTATCTAGCAGACAGTGCCAGGTTTAGGAGGCTTACATGGAGAAACATGTGACCTCCTATAATATTAAATCACGCTTGGCCACATGCTTGACATCACTGGCCAAAGGTCTGTCCACTGGGTGGTGAAGGACTATTAAAAAGCCTTTTGGCCAAAGACCAAAGTGAGGTATTGATAGCTCCTAGCAGCCTACCAGGACAAGCTTTTGGATTTCTCTAGGTTTTTCACCAAAGTATTAGTCATGATCCGAGTAGCCAAGGAGACCATGGAACACATTGACCCAGAAGTGCTGCCCTGCTTTGCACCAAGATCCCAATGCCTTCTGGAAAAATCTGTGTCATATCGGTGGAGTGAAGTTGATCCATCATTATGGCGGTCCTAAATCTAGGGGACAAGGTCTAAACTGAGATTCTGGTTTAGTGAGACTATTGTTAAAGAGCTGTTGAAGTTCATCTGGATTTTAACAGGAGTAATGGGCACTGCTAAGTGTGCTGTCGGTTTGGACAGCCGTCTTAGCTGTGTTGCACAGCCGGGTGGAGAACAATCCCAGGCTTCTAGGCACTGTGTGAATGTCAAACCAGGCCTCTCAGACCAATCCCAGTGCTTCTCTCATGCTGGGAATAATAATCTAAGCATGAGAGAAGCGCTGGGATTGGCATCTGGAAGCCTGCGCAGTGTGCACCAGCCTTGGACTGCCGGAGTCAAGGATAGGGAGAGAGTAGCAAGGTGGCGGCCGCTGGAGCGGCAGGTAAGTACATTTTGATATATTTTTAATTATGTCTGTCGTGATTTTTATGTTTGTATTCCCCTCCCCGCCACACCACTTAACAATGCGAAAAGCCGCTATTGCCTTGTTTAGTTCTGGCTGTTTCCCCTCTCCCAATAATTATCACATTGATAACTGTGTATTATTTGACTGTCGTCTCATATTTATATATGGTATTGTGTTGTGTGTTAGAAGTAAAGCACTTTTCTTTTAAGCAAAAGCCCTGTCTGGACCTTGATTGATTGACTGATGGTAGATGTCTCATTTATTTCTGAGTTTCTACCTTACACCACCGCCCTGACTAAGTCTTGGACTGCCCAACTTCGCTACCTGGAGTATTAAGTGCTACTCAATATCTCATCTGAATACTCAATATCTCAGTATCTCAATATCTCAGTACTAAGGTCATGCTTCTAGGACCTTCAGGCTAAACAAGCATTCAGGATAGAGTCCTGTGAAACCCTGGTATGGCCTATACCACAGCAGCCAATCCATATTCCCATGGACAGCTTCCTGCACAGAAACAATAATTGATGTCATTTTCCTCTTTCTATGCATGCTGCAGAATGCAGCACGCATAGAAAGAGGAAAAAAGAGGAGAAATAAAAGTATTTCTCCTCGTTGCGCCACTCCTATGTCTCCCCTGGGAAGGCGTAGAATTCTGACGCATTTCCAGCTTTACAAAACTTTGTAAGTCTGGGAATGTGTCAGGTTCCATGGATGTGGCGTGGGAACACCCACAGCAACACCTATGGAACGCCCCTTTCACACAGAGTAATGCGTGAAAGGGGCCCATATTTACAGGGCCATGAAAAGTCACGCAGGGTGACTTAATGTGGCCTTGTAATATATAAGCAGGCACACTGTGCCGCCGGTGCGTCAAAAAAAGTGATGCAGCGGTGGCGCAATGGCCTTGTAAATGAGGCCCAGTGTTTGGGAGTTTTCACAGAGGATTAGCTGTGCATGCTTCCAGCTCAATAATACTTATTAGAACCGTCGGTCAATACTGGGAAATAAACTATCTTTGGCTCCCAAGCCTGGGTAGTTGGGCTGCTGGCAGAGGTAGCTCCCAAATCAGTGAAGGACACTCCCTTTGCATTCAGAGACTTGCAAGAAACAGTGGCACTCAGCAGAGTCACAAAGATAAGCTTGGTTGATTAGGTACTGATTTTGGGCAGAATGTGGAAGAGAAGAAATTATAAGAACAGGCAGAGTAGATAGGTCTTTGCATGCAATGGCCAGCAGAGGGACTGGTTCAAAATCAGAGAAGGCAAGGGTAATGGGTGCGACGGTGATTCAAATGGGCTCTAAAGAACCAGGAGAGTTGAGGTGTTTGGCATGTGGTGGTGACTGAAGACTTGGATGCTCATTTGCAATATGGTGATGGCCTGTCAGGTGGTCTTGTTGAGGGAGGCCCTCGCCTTCACCATTCTGGAGGAAGACCGCCTAACATACTTATAGCTATCTGCTGTGTGGGTGGGGTTCGTTGTACCGAAAGTACTTCTGCTGCAGGGGTGGTAGAACTGTTGCAAAACTGAAATGCTACCTGTCACCTTACAATGGTGGCTGGAGGGCATTTTCTTTTGTTTTGCAGAAGTAAACTCCTAACACCAGAGGTTTATTTCTGCAAAACAAAGGATCTGTGACCCAGATGTATGAGAGTTTTCTCCTTATGCATGGGGGCCATGTTTTGTTTTTCAGACACGTTTGCCATGCGGGGGATGACTAGTCCTGGAGGAGGCATGTTGATTTGTTTAGTTAGAGTGCCCAAAATCCTTTAGATGGATAAAAGGTACTAGTATTGGATAAGAAGTTTGGGTATTAGTGTGGTAATAGTCCGGGACTCTATAAGAAAGCACCACCATTTTGGAATGGGAACCAAGATGACCGTAAGACCCCAATTTCCATATATGTCATAGTTGTCATAGCCTACAATTCCCCTGGTGTCTTACCCTGGAAGATGCTGATCTCTATCTGTGTGCTGTCATAGTGTGTGTGGACCCCAAACCTGTTACTAAGTCCAGACAAATAACCATAATATTTAATATTTACCTGACATCCAATATCAAATCTTAGGGAAAAAAAGAAAAATATGTTATGAACATTCTCATCCAGTAGGCATTTTCCAGGTCATGAATTGATTTTATAAAATGCACTTATGACCAATACCATCTAAAATCACCAAATCAAACGACAAGCACACGGTTACACAAACATTGCCAATGAGTCTGGCTGATAAATGAAAGTGCCTCTTACCTAAGTCCTCCTCAAATTCCGTGCAACCAATTAGAAGCCCTGGGAGCCCTGATAAAAGAACCAGAGATTTGGAAGTCAATCGCTCCCTGGCCAGGGGGAAAAAACCTGGAACGGACAGCCTGCCAATTGAATTTTATTCCCTCTATTAATCAATGATGTTATCCCTCTTGCTCAAACTATAGGAAGATGCAAGTAATGGGGAAGGCTTTTGGATAGCACTAAGGAGGAACTGATAACTTGTGGCCTAGCATCTGCTTGCCTGGTGATAGACCTAGAACAGGCATTCAACACGGTTAAATGGGAATACATGTACAGAGTGTTGCGGCACAGTTGTTTGGGTGACCGATCAATTTATTGTGTCCAACTGCTTTATAAGGCTCCGACAGCCAGAACGCCATATCTCAGAAAAGGTGGCTCTCTATGCACAAAAAAACTCTCTGAGGCTTTTTCCTCTTTCTATGTGTGCTGCAGCACACACAGAAACACGGAAAAACAAGAATAAATAAATACATACATTTCTCCACGTTACCCCTCCCCTTGGAAGGCATTCCATTTGGCGCATTCCTTGGTTTACTCGTGTTAGTAAATCTGGGAATGCTCCAAAAATTCACGGGAACAGCCAAGCTCCACCCATGGAACGCCTTCCCAGGGCAGAGTAACGGAAGACAGCGACTTGCCGTGCCTTGTGTTACTCCAGATTTTCTATGCCACGCAGAGCCACACAAGGTGGCTCTCCGTGGCATAGTAATTCTCACTTAAGGGCTTGCGTTGCACTTGCCCCACCTTGTGTGACGCAAGGACAACAGAAGCCCTTGATAAATCTGGGCCTTAGCCGGGACGAAAGGAGAGGGCTGCACTAAGCCCCATTGAGGACAGTAAGACGAACTGACCCAGTCATTCAAAGAAAATAGAGACAATGATGATAGAACTCCTTAAAAGAAAACCATTACTAAATTAACACTCATATGAAACACTATACAACCGAATAATAAACACAACTTGCGCATACTCCATAGACACAACCATGTGGGACGGGATATACCTGAACCCTAGTTCCGCCCATAGAAGATCATTATTTTATATTAGCGAGTAAAGTACCACACACATCACCTCACAATTGCAGTGTATCCCAAAATGCCCAGGGCACTGTACGACCACTCTGTAGGGGCAAGCTAGAATTAAGTGGATTTAGAAAATTGTTTCGTGTTGCACTGCCCTGCAAGTCTTGATTTCACGTAAGCTATGTTAATGATGGGGAACTTGAAAACGGAGGGTAGTAAATGATGATGTAATTCTTCGCAATAAGCAATGTACCCAGTAGCGGCTCCTGGTGGGAGTGCTACCGGGCGGTGATGTGGGGCGGGGGAGGGACAGGGTGGGGGGTAGTAAACACCGGAATACGGTGCACCGCCAAATGCGATGCAGCGCGCGCAACGAAATTCGTTTTATTGATTTAATTGTCTACTTACCTGCATTCATCCGTATTCCGGTGTTTACTACCCCCCACCCTGCCCCTCCCCCACCCCACGTCACCGCCCGGTAGCACTCCCACCAGGAGCCGCTACTGAATGTACCATTATATACGTGGCGATTGTTCTAGACCTGCATAATGTACACTGTTGAGAAACTCAATAAAAATCTTTTAAAAACTATCAAATCTGATATCCCCCCAGCATCGAAACATTGTTCCTCATATAAAAATACATTCACAGCAACAAATGTTCTTATGCATCGTAAACCGCTCAATCTCCTTTTCCGCCAAATCCCTTTTTTGTAAATTAAATTACTGGACTGATTACTTCATATTCCACGGCAAAGTCAGAATTTGAGAGGACACATTCCTCACACCGACAGCTATTTTGCTTCTTACTTCCATGTGTCGAATCAGCAAACAAATATAATAATCTCAATATAATCCTGTTTTCTATCAAAAGAATAGGTAAACTATTCCCAACTCCTCTAATTTCTGGCAGAATCATCCCAAAAAAGAATTCCTTACATGTTCCGAGATCACTCTCTACAGAAACACACAGCACACTCCTTTTTTCTTGGCATAGATTCAACAGTCTATGGAGAGGGATGTATTGTGTCCCAATTCTTTTAATCTTTCTGTAAATGATGGCCAAAATTTAAGAAGGTTGTACTTCAAGTGTGTTTTACATTTTTAATGCAGACCCGACGCAAAATTTTTTTGGTGTTTGCAAAGCAACTCAAATAGTTATTTGTGTTGATGTAAAAAAATAAATAACAGTGTATTGTGCTGCCTTGTGTTACTTTGCTTCAAGGGGAAGTTCCATGGGTGGTGCATGGGCATTCCCGTGCATCCACCCATGGATTTTGACGAAAATCGATTTCTACAAAGACGTGTAGACATGGATTTGTGCCAAAATTCTGTGCCTCCCTGAGGCTGGCATACTGAGGAGAAACACCTTCATTCCTCCTTGTTATATCCTCTATGCACGTGTGCTGCATTCCTGCACAAAATCTACCCTGACCACAATGTACACTTGTACTATGGTAATAGGGTGCCTGCATTGGCTTTAGGCAGACAATGTGCACCAGAGCAGGACTGCACCATTTCTTTGAAGATGTGACGCAGTTCATCTGTCTCCAGGTAACAGTAAATCTGGCCTGATGTTCGGGATTTGCAAGGATCAGGGCAGCATTTGCCCCAGTACAGTGGGGTTTACTGACCAGGCAGCGATGTGAGGGTCTTCAGATAATCTGACAGGAGGCCTAGAAATAAAAGAAGGGCAACAGCATGAGAATAACATAGAAAAGAAAGACAGAAGGAGGAAAACATAAAAGGTGGATAGAGACACAGAAATGGGAAGAAGGACTAAAAAGGAACTCTTGATGAGCAGGCTTAGAAGATACTGAGGAAGAAGGAGAGTTAGAGAACGAGCAGACTGGAAGGATAAAGAAAAGCTAATGGAACAGAGGACCCTGGAGCAAGAAGGTGGAACTCGTACCAAGCAGAAGTTCGAGGACAAGTACTTCGCCAGACGGACTGAGTGGGAGCCAGAGACCCAGGGCGTAGAGGAGGAATTTTAGAGTGGATTGAGGAGTGGAGTTTGCCTCTTGGGCTCAGTGAAATCTATAATCCCACCACTGCCTAGGAGGATTGTGGCCATGCAGGTGGGTGATGTAAGGACAGAAAAGTTTAAGAGAATCAGATGGTTTTGTTTTTTGGTTGAGTATACACAAAGAAAGGGAGATATAAATAAATTGGGATGTATATGTGGAATTAATGCACCAATCAAATCTGACATATTGATGGTAAAAAGATGATAAATATTTATTCTCCCATACCTATCCTTTAGTGAAAGGAAAGAGATGATAGAGAAAAATGAAAGGAAACGTAGGGGAAAAAAGGGCTTTTAGATCTTGAGATTCTCATGGTTTCTTGTACTCACCTGGTGTTATTTTTTTTTATTCCAAAGGGACGCTCTTTGGAGAGGAGTGTGCCTTCCTGTAACCTACAAGAGAAAGGAAAAGAAACAAAAAAGGAACATTTATGTGTATGTCTGAACATGCTCAAAAGGTATACAAAATGAGAAAAATAAATTTGCAAATAATCAATCTTCAGTCATTCATGTAGAAGATTTATTTACCCACCTTCCACAAAGTGGTGTCAGCAGTGGGATAAAATATTTATCTGGACATAGATGCTCTGGTTCATCAGTTAGCAGATGGCCAAGAATATATATATATATTTTTAAACCTCTTTTTATTCTTTTTTAGAATACAGTAGACAAACACATTGTGGTCAACAGATTTAAGAGTGAGGCACACTGAAATAGCATGCATTGATACAGCTTATTGGCACATAGGGAACTGATGTTTCTTAAACAATTGCTCATCTTAGATGCTCGTCCCTCATCACAGCATACATTTTCATCGTGACAGCTCTATCCCAACTACTCCTAGGGGTCTCCATGTTCACAATAGGCACTCCGGCCCCTCCATACCTTTTCCCATTTTCTGGGGCACCCCCTGCTCTTGTACACAACTTTTTTCACCTGTTGGCACCAATCCATGTCTTTCTATCAATCACAAATCCCTGGGGAGGTCAGTGAGGCTTACGACCTTGCCACATTCCTTTTGGCCACCCCTGCCCCAACCTCAACTTGGAGTATTTGGGCCAGCTACACTCCCAGTGTACATTCAGGAGAAGCCACTTGGCATCCATCAGGACCTCCAGTGCCACACCCCCGGATACGACTCCCTCCCAGAAGGTCTAGATAACCGGGCATGCACACATAATATGTATAAAGGTACCCTCTTGCTGGAAGCCTCTCAAGCAGTGACAGCAGCATTCTTACCTATCCTGTGTAGCAGTGTTCTAGAGTAATAGGACCTGTGCAGGATACGGAGCTGGACCAATCTAAACCCCCGCTCTTATTGCAATAACTCAGGGGCCCTACAGTGCCTCCCCATTCGTCTTCATCCAGCTCCCACAAGTCAGCCACCCACTTGTCTCTCAGGGTACCCAGTGTGTCTGGGGTGTTATCCAATATCTTCTCGAATGTTTGTGAGATGGCCTTATCCAGCATAGAATCAGCCAAAAGCCTGTCCTCCAATGGGGATGATTCTGCCAACTGCTCATCTCCAGTAAAGTGCGCCCTCAGAGCATGTACCACCTGTAGGTAGCGATACCACTCCGCGTCCGCCAAGCAAATTCACCTTGGAGTTTCTCAAATGCAAGGGGCTCAGACCCTTCCACAAGTTTCCCAGGCGGTCAATGCCCAGGAGCCCCCACCTGGAGAAACCCGTCAGGGCGCACACCTCCGAGAGTAAATCACTGTCCCACAAGAGGGTCTGTTGACCAAACTCCCACAACTGTTCAAGTATAGACTAGTAGGGACTCTCTCCGTGCTCACCTATATAGCAGTGCGGGGTAGTCTCTGGAGCCCATCACTTCCCTGTCCAGCCATATCGCCGGCTCCTGCAGATCCCCGTAAACCCAATCATTTACTACTATTAGCTGCGAGGCCCAGTAGTATTGGAGAATGTGTGGAACGGCTATGCCACCATCATTAACCCCCCTCTGTAGCATGTGAGGAGTTTTCCTTCGACCTCCTCCGTCCCACAGAAATAGGTGGACTTCGTGATCTCTTTTGCAAAAAAAAGGCAGAGGCATCGAAAATGGGATATTTTGGAGCACATATAAAAATCGGGGTAAGACCAACATCTTGTATAGGGCGGCCTTGCCCATTAAGGACAACGGCAGAGTTCTCCAGTGACTCACATCATGATGAAACCTGTCAAAAAGCTCATATAGGTTCCCCCCCAGAAACTCAGTGGCATCCCATGTGACATATATGTCCAGATATGTGAAGCCCTCGAGCGCCAAGGGTATGTTACTCCTCAGGGGCAGGACAGGTACCTTACCCACCAGCTGGTAAATGCAGGACTTACTCCAGTTGATGCAGTAGCCAGAGTGATCTCCGAAAATGTGGAAGAAATGCAGCACCCTGTCCACGGACATAGTGGATTGTGAGGGGTACAGCAGCACATCATCCACTTATAATGAGATACCCTCCTCCCAATCACCGCTGCAGTTAACCCCGTATGAGAGTGTCCCTATGAACCCACACGGCCAATTACTCCAGCACAAGTGCAAAGATCTTTGGTGACAGTGGGCAACCCTGCCTCATACCCTTACTCAAGCTGAAGGTTTGTGACAGCATTTTGACCTTCACCCTCGCTACCAGCCCCATATTTAGGAGCTGAACCTAAGCACAGAACGTAGGGCCAAAACGTAGGCAGTTCATGATCACTAGAAGATAGTTCCATTCTATACTATTAAACGCCATCCTGGCATCAAGGGTGAGCACCACCGCCGGGTCTGTGTGGGCCTCTTGCATCATATGAAGCACAGCATACAGACGGCTCAGATTGAGTCGTGTCCCTCTATGTAGCATAAAGCCCAATTGATCAGGGTGGATTATCAGTCTGTGGAGCCAAGTTGCCAGGACTTTGGCTAGTACTTTGGCCTCAACATTAAGCAGAGAGAGCGGCTGATATGACGTGCACTCAGCCAACGGTTTATGCTGTTTGGGGACCACCACAATGGTTGCCATAATGCTGGTCTAATGGTAACTCCCCCCTCTGCAATGCCGATTGAAACATCGCCAGCATATGCCCATAGCCTTTCCGAAATGCAGGTCTCTCTGTGCAGTTAAAATTTTGCCTGCAGTGAGATCGCCATCAAGGGCCACCCTGATCTCATCAACCAAAGGCTGGATCTGTATATCGCTGAGGAACTCACCACAGTCCTCAGATGTTACAGCGGAAGTCGAGGAGTAGACCTCTTCATAGCAGGACAAAAATGCATCCACAATGTCCACACTGGTCTTCCTTTTCTCACCTGCACTATCTCATATTTTCAGCACCCAGTTCCAACCCCGATCCCTTTTCTCAAGCCACGCCAACAATTTACCTGCCTTGTTTCACACATCGTATAACCAACACTGGGTAGCCAGGGTGTGTGCCTGGACTGCATTCTCCCCCACCTCCCGAAACTCACTCTGCTTGAGGCAGAGCTGGTGTCTAACACCCGCATCATCTTGCGTAAGTAAACTGCGTTCTAGTTCATGGATGTCTCGCTGAGCCTTCTTCCTTCTGGCAATCATGGAGAGTGCCTGACCCCTTATTACTGCCTTAAATGCCTCCCAGAGATCACGAGTGGAGTCTACCGTTCCCTTATTTTCTTGGAAATACCGCTCAGCAACCTCTCTAAGCTGTGCTATCTCTGCCTTATCTTTGAAATACCATGGGTCGACTTGCAGGATTGCATTCCCATTAGACGCCGGCACATAGAATGTGGCTTCCACCCAGGAATGGTCTGAAATGACCCACGCCTTGAAGTTCGCATGTCGAAATCTGTGCACATGCAGGTGCTGCGTAAATATGTATTCTAGCCGGGAACTGCTGTTACGTGCCGCCAGAAGTATGTGTATTGATGCTCACAAGGGTTATGTTCCCGTCACAGGTCCACCAAGCCCCATGTCTCCATAAACACTGGCAGGGGACTAGCCATCCCCTAACCTCCGATTTGCCTCGCACTGTCAGCCCCGGGGTCTGCCACAGCATTCATGCCCCCCCAGAATAAGGATTCCAGTCGGCATGTTGACAACCTAGGAGCCCAATTCCGGAAACGTCTGTGCATGCAATCTCAGTGGGATATAGGTGGAGCAAAGGTTCAATGTAAGTCCCTTCCAGCTGCCAGACTGTGCCTCAAATCTTCCAGATGGGTCACATCACATGCCGTGCAGGGTGTAGGGCAGAGATTTCTTTAACAGTACCCCCGTCTGCCCTAGAATCTGCTGTATAGCCCGCATGGGCCGCCATGGTGAACCCCAATCTGTCCAGCGCTTTATAGTGATTGCCATTAAGGTGTGTCTCCTGCAGCAGTATGATATCAGGGAGTGACTCTTTAAATATTGCAGTATTATAGTTCTCTTGATCTTACTCCTGAGCCCATTCACATTCCAGGTTATCACCTTTAGGTTTTTATCTTGCGGCATTGCCCTCACAGAGAGGGGGCCAGTTGAATTCCTACCATGTGTCATACTGCCCCAGGGAAGAATCATAATCAGGACATCCGCCTCCTTTCCTAGCCTCCTTAAGATCTTCTGCATGCATCTGCACTGCAATACAGCTGAAACAAAACAATAGCAAGTTCAAAGAACCACAAGCCTACAGTACTCTAACTCCCCCCACCCAACCTCCCTGCAAAACAAACTCCAAACTGCCCACCACCCCAATATGCAGTGTGCGTGTCACCCCGTCCACAACATATTCAAATCACAGGTTGGCTTGAAGTTGCCTGCCAAAGAAATCATTAAACAAACATAACATCCCTTTTTGGAACCAATATTGTTAGTGCCCCGTTGTTGGAGATGTTGTCCCAAGCCAAGTCGCAGTGTCGCTCACTACCTAGAATCTGCATCCCATGAGAGGCACACACTGCCACCTCCTTGTAGTTTCACAACAGCTCGCAGTCAGCTGTACCAAGTGACCCCTTGCCTCCAGCCTTCTGTGACATTTCAGCCCTCTAGCCAGCCCCACGCCTCCTCTGACGTGACGAAGTGCCAGGCTTTGCCGTCCGCAATGACTCGAAGCTTGGTTGGAAACAGCATCATATATTTATATTCCGCCTCACGCAGTGCTTTTTTCACTTCCATAAAGCTGCGACACTGCCTCTGCACCTGTAGTGTAAAGTCTCGAAAGAAGCGCATCATTGGTTCTCAAATTGTACACCCCCCTTCATGAAGGCTGCCTGTAGGATGGCATCGCAATCTTCATGGTTGAATACTCTTGTGATAATGGTTCTTGGTGGGGCCCCAGACTTCGGGGGGGGGGGGGGTGTATGTGCCCATCTTAGCATGAAAAAGTGGGAGAGTCTCTTCGGCCTGAGTTGCTTTGTTATAAGTTCTTCCAAAAATGGCTCCACACCGAGCCCCTCCTTCTTTTCGTGGACCCCAACAACCCGAATATTGTTCTGTTTAGCTCTCCCCTCCTGACCCTCAAGTTTAGCCACCATAAGCACATGCTCCTTTACCAGTCGTTGCACCCTCTCTTCGAGGGACTTGGTGGCGACCCACAAGAAGGCAACGTCAGTCTCCGAGGCTGTCACCTTTTCTGTTATTCTCCGATAGTCCGCCATGAGGAGGGCAACATCTACTGCGACTGCGTCAAATTTAGGCACTTATCTTTTCTTTTCGGTCTAGTATGGCAGCCGTTATCTCGCCCAAAGAGTGTTTCCAGCTGGGCTTATCCCCTCTCTCCTGCGGGTCCTTCGTGGTACCCCCACTCCAGCTCCAGCCGCCTGAGTTGCAAGTGTAACAGCATACTTGTCCATTTTATTAAGCTGCGTTGGGCGTGAGCCACTTCCTCCAACCATGTCCTTCCTCACACCTCGCAGTCCCTGTCAGTCCCAGCTTCGCATGACCATCACCTCCTCTGGCCCCCCACGGAGGCAGCAGGGTCAATTGCTGCGCCAAATGCAACTATGCACCATGGTGAGTCCTTAGCCCACATGATCAGGGATATGCGCTGAGCTGGGGGTGGAGAGGGAGAGTGACGGGCGATCTGGCTGAAGAATGAGGCACTCAGTCATTCTCAGGTACCCTCAAGCAATAAGTCACTTATCTGCCATAAGTGTTGGTGGCTGTGCCACTACTACAGTCTCCTCACAGGGAACCTTCTGTCGCAGCTGTCCTGACCCACGCGCCACAGCCACCATCAGGATTTGATAGTCTCTTCTCTGGGTGCAATCAGTCCAGTGAGCCTCAGGGCCCACCCAGCCCTCCTCGAGTTCAGTACCCAGCCACAGTCTCCCTTCTGACTAGCCTCAGGGGTTCAGCTCAGACACACTCTTCCAACAATTCCTCAGCTGCCTTGGTTGTTGAGGACCATGTCGTGGCCATAGGCCCCACCCTAGGAATTCTCTGTTACTGTCGCCTCAGTCCGTATCACGCAGCCACCTTCAGGGTGCAGTGGGGCCCTATCGCAGTACACACCAGGATCAAGGCCCACCCAGCCAATCTTAGATTCTAGGCCCTGACGTGGCCTCCTCCGTATCCCGTGCTGCACTCTTTGATCTGACGGCCGCCTCCTTGCAAGTTCGCCGCTCTCCCACAGCAGTCACTGGCCCCAGCGAGTTCTTCTCACATCGAAGATTCCCCCGCCCCCTCCTCTGTCATTCGAAGGGGGAAAGAGGGCCATCCAGGTCCTTGCCACACAAGCTCCTCAGGCCCCTACTCTTGTCCCGTGTTAAGGCTGCCAGGGCTCAGTATGCGTCTCCCAGTCACCCACTTCACAGTCTCTCCAGTCCACTGTCCAGTACCGAAGCCAGACTGGTGCTCACATGCCCACATGGCCCTGCAACATCAGCTGTACCGCTCTCACTCGTGGGCCGGCCAGGCAAGCACCACCGCTCTCCTGCAGCACAAGTTTGTTGGGCACTCCGCCTCAAATATGCCGCCCTCACACCTGGGTCACCACAAGAGGGCTGCTTTGGGCAGATACATGGACAGATAAAGGGCGTCGGAGCAGACCTAGAGTGCGGCCATTTTCCTCCACGTCAAGCCATGTCCCTCAAGGCCAAGAATAATTTATATGTGTTTTGCATCAAGAGAGCGAGAGAGAGAGACAATGCAGCATACTTTGCAAACACAAACTCAACAAATCAGTCAGGTCTCTCAGGGTCAGAATTTGGCCATAGGGAAGCTGGCAGAAGTGTTACGACAACAAGGGGTCACATGGACTTACCATTCATTGTACTACAAACATATTGTGTAGGAGAAGATCCCAATTTTGTTTTGCAAACTTCAAGCAGTTAGCACAAAGCTCTGCAGGAAGGGAAATAACAGGAGAATTGCAAGCAGCATGTCAAGCTGCAAATCCAAAAGGGGGTGACTATTTATGAGGAAATAAAAAGAAGCATTCTTGATAGGTTATAAATTGACAAAGAAACTTATAGAGTGATATGAGAGAAAGAATTTATCACATCTACGATTTGGAGGACAAATGGTTGAAACCTGAGACAGCCTCCAAAGAAGAGATTTTGGAAAAATCTAATTAGATCACTTTTTAAATACCATTAGTCCCCTTGTGCAGAAATTGTTAAAGCAACACAGTTACATAACTTTACCTATGACCATTAAAATTGCTTTTCCTGATTTTATGATGCACGAATATATGAAGAACAGATTAATATCAGAGAGAAGCAAGTGGAGTTGGGCGAACTAGTGAAAACTACCTTCCATAAAAAGCAAAAGAGACTACTACATTCAATGGCGCATCCCACACAGGGACCACCTAGGCAGGGACCACTATGTTTTGATTGTGGTGGATGGGGTCATATAGTTCAGTTCTGCCCAAAAACAGGAGAAGAAAAAGCCAATGAAAATCTGAGTTTTTAATAAATCTATTTATTATACTGGGAAACAGACCCGTAGATTTTACTGCCCCATACAAATTAATGGAATGGAAGTCAAATCATTAATAGATATGGGGTGTAAACAACCAATGATCCATCTGCAGTAGGTGTTACCAGAGTCCATTATTCCGAGAACCACAATAGACATCAATGTGTACATAGAGACCAACAAGAGTATACAATGGCAGAAATAGAAATCTAAAAGGCAATGGATATACAAAATCCTGTCTGGGTGGGAGTTATCCTGTTACTGCCTGAAGCTTTAATTTTAGTTGCAGATTGCCCAGGGCTCAGTATTTTACTTAGAGAGAATTTAGAATTCTCACACATTTGGTGGGTGGAAGCACCATATGACTTGGAAAAACTAGGCACATCACCCGGTAAAATAAGGAAGACAAGGAAAGAAGAAAGATAAGAGAAAAGAAAAGGAAAGGTACTACTTCATTGCCTGTTTTTTAAAAAACAGACTATATGTGAAGGAGACCGTGATTTGGAGGGAAGATCCAGTCTTGCAAGAAGCTTGGGCCAATGCTAAAGAAGAAGACCCATCAGCAACGTAATTTACTATTCTATTGGAAAGGGGCTAAAAAGCAATAATTACAGTTGGCAGTTCCCCATCCATTCATAGATAATCTGCTATTTTTAGTACACACACATTTATAAGCAGACCATTTTGGGAGGGACAAAACAAAGAAAATATACTACGCAAATGTTACTGGCCAGAGATTTATTTTTTATATTCACCAATATTGTAAGGATTGCTTTGCTTGTCTAAAATGCAGTTGGTATATACTCTCCAAAGCACAGCTATGTCCTATGCCTGTTATAGATGAACCTTTTAAGAGAGTTGGTATGGACCTTATTGGATCATTTCTTCCTTCCAAAAAGGGATATAAATTTGTCCTGGTCTTAGTTTGATTATTCAATTAGCTATTCAGAGGCAATACCCTTAAGAGAAGTAACAACTGTTCAAATTGCTAATGCCACTATAGACGTCTGTTCCCAGCTAGGGTTCCCACGGACCAAGGCAGTGCTCTTATGTCTACACTGATGGCTAAGATTTGCACCTAATTAGGAATCAAACAGATTTGTACAGCTGTATACCATCCACTAACAGATGGATTGGTGGAACGAACATTATAATTCGATCCTCAAACTTACACGAATAGGGATAAAATGCTTCCCAGAACTCTATTTGCCAACCAATGTCAAGAACAGAAAACTATGGGGGTTTTCACTCTTCAAGCCTTTATTTGGCCATAAACCTAGAACCTTATTGGATATAATGAAAGAAGTATGGAAGAATCAAACCATGTCTAGAATATGAGAGTCAAATGTGAAGTTGTATTGTAAAGTTGCAGGACATTTTGGAGGAGAATATTGGTAAAACTCTGGAGAAACATACATGTAGTAAAGGCAAAAAGGCAAAACTGAGGGAATTCCAACTAAGGGGCTGGCTATTACTCCTTTTTCCTAACTCAGGCGATAACATGGTAAGCCAGTGGCAGGCTCCCTACAAAGTTCTGAAAAGAGTGACTCCTGTCACCTAGCAACTGGATTTGGAAGGTAAACAAAATTAAACCCAAATTTGCCTTTTGAATTTGTTAAAAAGAAATTGTAGGTAGATGCAGACGTAATGCATTTCTCAGACCCAAAAGAAGAACATGTTAACACAGATGATCATGAATGAAAAAAAATGAAGAATAAGCAATTATGTTTAAAAAAGTTTCCAAAACTCTTTTCTTTAAATCCTACACATTCTCAGATTTAACAACAATCTGCAGTTACAGAACCTGGCAAGATTGTTATACAAGGACCATACCAAATTCCAGAGGCTTGAAGAGCAGATGTCAGGGAGGAAGTGAAGAAGATGTTGGAATTAGGAGCAATTGAAAACCTCTCATAGTAATTGGAATCCTCCCATTGTTCTTGTACCAAACACCTGATGGAACAATATACCTCTATACTGAATTTAGAGGAGTTAATCAGATATTGAAATTCAATACTTATCCACTTCCTCTTAAAGATTAGATGATTGAGAAATTAGGAGAATTACCTGAAGGTGCTCCTCTGGCTTCCCATTAACAAACTAGCATAATTCACACTCCTCACCCACACACAGCACTACATTTTACTGGCCCAGTATACCTCAACAATTGCAACTGTTTTCACAAACCTTCCAGACACCTCTGTTCTTCAAGACTCGTACTTGCAAAAATCCCACGCATATGGAAAACCAGACCCAGCGGTTGAGCCTTCTCCTACGTCACTCCTAAAGCATGGAACGACCTGCCGCTACACATAAGAGCTTCCACCTCACTTCTTGATTTCCGCAAGAAGCTGAAACTGGTTTTTCGAGTTGTCCCACTAGGCCCTAGGTATGCCTAGACTCACACCTGCTCAGCGTCCGGATACTCTCCGGGTGATAGTGCATTCTGCAAATCCGCATAACAATGTATCACAACCGTAGATGATATTGACAAATCCCAATACATCCCAAAGATAAAGATAAAGATGATCTTCTCCACCCCAGATTTGTTATTTCAGTTTACAGTATTACCCTTCAATCCACATGGGGCTCCAGTCACCCTTCAATCACTGATTAGTTTTTTTAATTAAGAACTCAAGAGGAATATGCCTATATTAACGACATATTTATCTTTAGCCCTTCTTGATCCCAACATACACATCTTGAGAAGGTTCTTTCCACATTAGGCGAATCAGGGTTAATAATAATTTTTTTTAAAGTAAATTAGCCTCTCGGCAGTTCCAATACCTGGGGTACCTTCAGGGACAAGGACGTGTGAAAACTGAGGAATAGGAAAGTGGCAGCCATAAAAAGTGTCTCTTTCCTCAAGGTCAGGAAGGATCTGCAAGCCTTTCTGGGACTATAGGCTATTATTGCAGATTTATCCCAAATTGTTCTAACAAGGCAGCCCTGTTAGCAGATTTTTTTTAAAGTAATAATATTAATACTAATAAGCTTTTAAACCACCCAGTCCTGTAATTCTTCAGACTTTTGAGCAATTGAAAGAGTTGATCTCCTCAAAACCAGTTCTACAGTCTCCAGATTTTTTAGAACCTTTCGGTTACAGACTGATGTTTCAGTAATAGGTTTGGGGTCGCTCTTTCACAAAAAAAAGATAAAAGAAGGCAATGAAAAACCCATCTTATATATTAGTAGGAAGTTATACCCGAGGAGAAAAATTACTCGCTTTTGGAGATGAAATGCTAAGCTGGAGAGTTGCTAATTTATTCTGTATAGGGACCATGCCCTCCTCACATGGTTGGCTAGGAATAAGGGCATTCATTCTAAAGTGCACAGGTGGTTCCTGTCTTTACATCCATTTAAATTCCAAATTTGTCACAAACAGGGCAAAGAACAAGGGAATGTGGATTTCTTCCTAGATACCAGCTGTCCCAAATTCTTCCCGATTGGAAGAATCTAATGGAGGAGAGAGATGTAGTGGGGTGCACGTGCTAGGCAGCTAGGTCTGACATCCTGAGGGCTCCATAGATGATCCAATAGTAGGCCTATAATAAAAGGACAACATCATGAGAATAACATACAGAAAAGAAAAATAGAGAAGCAGGGAAAGAGAAAGGGGGGCAGATGCACATGAAAGCGAGGAAGGACTAAAAAAGGACACTCTTGATAAGTGGACTGGGAAGACACTGAGGAAGAAGGAGACTTGTGGACAAGAAGACACAGAGGAAAAAGAAAGGCAAGTGGAATGGAAAAGGGAACAGAGGACGCTGGCGCCAGGAGGTTAAACTTGGACAGAGCAGAAGTTAGAGAGTGACGGCAGAAACAAGGATCTTGAGAAACAGGCCAGAGGATGATGGCGTAGGATGAGGAACCTGACAAATGGATCGAGGAGTGACTGCTGCCTCCTGCTAAGAGGGCTGTGGCCATGCCAGGTGGGTGATGGAGGGACAGAAATAGAAACGTTAAAGAGAATTTGACTTTTTTTTTGGTTGTGTGTAATTGCGTGTGCACAAAGAAAGGGAGATAAAGAACTTGAGCTCTGTATGTGGAATTAATACAACATTCAAATCTGACATATTCAAGGGAATTATACTTTTGGGGACTGATTGAAAGATGAGGTACAGTCTGAGGAAAAAAGAAAACAGAAAGAAACACATGTCTAATACAAAGAAAGAAAGCAGAAGTCTATTGAACATAAGAAAATCAACAAAGATGAAAGAAAAGAGATGAGTAAGAAAAGAGAAAAATTAAAAGAAGTTTAGGAAAAGTAAGAGCCTTAAGATCTTGAGATTCCTGCAGTTCCTTGTAGTCACCTGGTGTTATTTTCTTTTATCCCCAAAGGATGCTGTCTGGAGCGGAGAGTGCCTTCCTGTGACCTAGAAGAGGAAAAGAGGCCATTAAGGAAAAGTATCACTCATATGTATGACTGACTATGCATGAAGGGTATAAAAATTAGGAAAAATACATTTGTAAATAACTGGCCTTCAGTCATTCATATTGAGTAATTTTGTACCCACATTTCACACTTACCTACGTGGAGACTGTCGCTCCAAGCAGCATACGGTGGAGTACACCTTGACACTGGAAGGAATTTCTAGAGCCATGGAAGAGTTGTTGAAACCTTTAAATGGTTAATGCGGAGTCTACTTATATATTGGGTTGTTTTTATAGGGCATTAATTTGTCACATAGTTGCCATTTTATATAGCTTGGAAAATCTGTGGATAACAATTGTGCCTTAGGACAAGAGTGGGCAGTGTCATTGTAGCAATCAGGAGAACCAAAGTGTTATATTCTACCCACTGTAGACTATGTGACTTCCAGAGTTTCCCTGTAGTAAGGACTATTCCTTCCTTCGCAATCAGGGAGAAGAGGGTCAGCCTTGAAACTAATTGTTTGTTGGAGAACACCTCTATAAAGAAGCAAACTTAAAAGCAGGACAAGCTGATATGGTATTATCCACAAAGATCTCAATAAATCAAATTGTCCTCATAATACCCACATTTTTGACGGGGAAAGAGATTGATGTGTCTTTTCTGCTTTGGCTTCTAGATAATGAAATGCCTTGAATGATTGTTTGAGAATATCACCAATTTCACACTGCTCAGGATGAAACTTAAGACATGGCTATTTGATAACTATCAGTATGAAATACCCGATTACAACTCCATTTCTGATAGATACTTCAGCAGCTTTATACAGCACCAAGACACCCTTATGGGTGTATGCGCCCGCTAGAAATGATGCAAACAAACAAATACTAATATTGATCTTCTCCTTTGCTTATTTTGGTTGCATTTTGGTTGGGAGGCAATGGCTTGGTAGTGTATATTTCATGAGATATTGTGGATGTTTTTCCTCATAGGATTTTTAGAAGCAATGCAGTAGTTTGAATTTGATCCTTTGCTCCACTGAGAGGGAATGGAACTCTTTCAAGGGTGGGGTGATGCAGTCTCTTACAAAGAGGTTTGTCAGAATAATTGGTTAACTAATTAAATATTCCTTTGCAGTGTTATAGATTTGTGTCTGTTATTTATATTTCTTCCTGAATGCTGCTTCTTCAAATTTTTAGTCTGTCACATCCACCAGTGCTAATAATGATTTTAAACTGCAAACCTTCAACTTATTTGAACACAAAATCTCCAGAGCGCTGTTCGTTAAACACTGCTCAATCAGAATGCTCTGGGGAAAACGGCTGAACGCTACAAGTGGCGTAAGTTGCGACACGCCCATAGCTGAATGCACCAATCCTGGAAATCTGGTAAATTTGTTATCAATGTTTATATAATGGTATGCATCTACTGCATTTAGAATACTAGTAACCCACTTAAGTCCACCAGAAACTGGGGATAGCTAGTCCTAGGGAAAGCATTGAGACTGGTTCGGCGAGCACGTCCTGTAAATCCTGCAAGCAATTTTTGCAATGATCTTTACAAAATGTTGAAGAAAATAAATGGTGTACTGTGCTTATTCAATAAAAGGATTACGTTTCCTAAGCCAAGAGGTGCCAAGGAAAAATCAGACATCAATAATTATAAAACACAAAGACTCAAAGTGCCCTGTGGGCAAAACCATGAGGGGAGATTATGTTTCTGTGGAAGGTCTCCTGCAGTTAGTGGTGTACCAGCCACTGCACAGGCTGATTCTATTTTTTGTTTGTTTTTTAATGGCAATTCTTTCTAACTGGCAAATTGTGTGACCATGAAAATACCGGATGTGCCAAAATTCACTGAAGCTAAAATGTCTTTGAGGAAGGGCCAGGAGCATGCCAATGTAAAAATGTTTCTGTAGCAGGTAAAGAATTCCTTGCTCTTTGTTCTGGATCTAGCCGATGAGTTTTACGACAGATGGAGCAGTGCCACGTTAATCATAAATTGATTTTACATCTTCTTTTCTTCTCCGTGAACGACAATTTATTTTTTACAATACCAATCTGCATAGACTCTTCTGTTAGAAGCATTGCATTCAACTGGAGGTGTGGTACATTAGTTGGACCATGATTATCAAATCACCGTTCCCTTCTGTGAGCATGCTGCTGTTCAACAGTAAAGCCAAATCAATCCTACTAGCTGTAGTAGTCGGTCTCTTTACTATCATCGACCCTACATCTTTCAGATCCCCTGTTTGACCAAAGTGCAATGCTCTAGCAGCTGCTTTCTCCAAACAGGCTTCCTTTGAAGATAATCTCTGAAATTGGATAATATAGGAGAACCCTGATTGAGTGACAACAAACCCATATGTGCCTCTTGGTTTGAACGTTTCCTGAATGTTTGAAACCGAAGCATTCTTCTGAGGAAATGCAGTTAACTAGGGATCACCAGCAAATTGGTCAGAAGATGCCAAAGAAGTATTGGCGGGAAAAAGGGGATGCATAAAAAGGATCATATATTCCTGAACTTCTCGAAATTGTATTAGCAGAGGACACCATTCAATACTGATTTGGTGATGAACATCAGGGAAGAGCTGCTTGGCTAAGTTGTCACTGGTTTCCATGATCTAAAATAATCGCCCTTCAAATGTTTTCATATCCTTCTGTGTAGTTTCAATGGCTTTGAAGACAGACAAGGGTTAGAGGTGGGGTCCATGGAGGCCTGGCAAACTGTCATAACCACCAGTGCTGATAAGATTTTAAATCCTCTAAATTGCAGTTTCCCTGTACCCCAAACTTCCAGAGTTCTACTCGCTATGCAATGCACCAGCAGAATGGTCTTCGTGACACAGGAACAAAACAAGGGGAATTCGAGACACACACAAAGCTGAATGCACCAATCCTAAAAACACAGGTGAATTGGTTGTAAGCAGTGAATGTACA
The DNA here is from genome assembly GCA_963921515.1 of Calotriton arnoldi. Taxonomy (NCBI): domain Eukaryota; kingdom Metazoa; phylum Chordata; class Amphibia; order Caudata; family Salamandridae; genus Calotriton; species Calotriton arnoldi. Next base: position 572,698 of record CAWUFW010002529.1, on the reverse strand, counting down.
GTATTTGTCTGCTGCATTTAAGGCACACAAAGCTCTACACCCATAGCGGTGAAAAGCTACTGCCTTTACCAGGAGTTAAACGGCATGAGTGCAATGGTGGCAGCATACCGTGTAGTGATCAATAGGAGTAAACATGTCCTTTTTACCTGTGTCACTGGAGTGAGGCTTACCGGCTCATTCATTTAAAGTTCTGCTGCTCTGTGCTTAACTCACCCTTGGCTTACATCAGTTTGGTGTGTAGTGCTGCGCGGTGCATGTAAGGTATACGTGTGCTGGGTATAGGTGTGCCTGTGAATGGTACAACGCAGGCATAATGTAGTGCTGTGGAGTGCGTGTATATTATTTGTACATGTGCTGGGTGTATGCGTGCCTGTCGATGGTACAATGAATAAAACATGTAGTGCTGTGCAGTACATGCATTCTCTATGCATGTGCTGGGTGTATGGGTGCCTGTGAATGGCAGAATACATGTAAGACTCTGCTTTCGATTTTGGGAGACCCAGGGCTAACTTGATGAACACGAAGAGGTAGAGGAATCCCTCCGACAGATTTGTGTATTACCGCCTTCCTGTAAGCTGGGTGGGACACACAAACACTGGGGGAAGAGAGAGTTAGACTCTTCAGTACACTTCAAAGGGTGCTCTTTGATTCAGAGATCGAGAGGTCACTTGGAAGGGGCCTGGGCACATCTCAGGAAGGAGATGGGGCTGATAAGAGAATCATAAAGAGTAGGGCTGAGGCTCTGGGGTAACCTTTTGTTATACACATCACTGTGGCTGACATCTAGGTGTTAACTCTAGTCACTCTCATATCCTGTGTTGTGGCGCTATCCTCGCTCCTCCTGTGACAGACTGCTTTCTGGAGAAAGAGGGAACAGAGGAAAGGGCACTTCAAAAGGAAGCTGACCCCCAACATAAACTTCTAAGACTGATTCTAAATCATTTTTAAATTTTTTGTTTTATTTAACTCATTTGTATGGCGCAGCGAATCATCCCCCAGGGGATCTCTCGGCGCCTGAGAAGAGAAACCTTATATACAGTAAATCACAACTGGCGTCTGAAAATGGACTACGAGAAGGGGAGTGTGAGACCCCAAAAATTGTCAACTGTCAAGCAGCCAGTCAGGCTGTACGAAGAGGAGAAACTCGGCAAGACTTCTGCCTGTGATATGAACTGGGGCCAAGGCCAGACAGTCTCCCAGCTGGGTGAGGGGACATCACCCAGGGAATTTAAAACCACCTGACCTTGGAGCCTGGAGCATCAGCGCCTGCCTGCTTGCTGATAGTGCTTCGGCACTGGAACACTTATGACTTTAATAAAGAGTCACAGCGGGACCCCTGAGACTTGTACTACTAGTGAGGCTTAACCTGAATATCTCCTATAGTAAATGGGAAATAACCACTACCGCTAGCACAAGGTGAATGGGACTCAGGGACCCACTTATGAAACTCCAGAGCCCTGAACGCAGGGTACCGTGTATATATTGTTTGTGAATGTTGTAATTTAGTTTGTGTTTGTATATAAATACTAACTTTTTCATAAAAGCAAGCATTTAACTGGACATTCATTTATTGCTGCTGCTGAATGTATTTTGAGTTTGAGCCTACGTTTACTCCCCTGTGTCTACCTTTCCCCAGAGAAGCCTTGAATTGCTTGACTCACGCGTCCACTGAGAGTCAAGTTCTGAAGAGGTACTTGGCCCAGTTGTTCAAAATCCATAGTAGATCGAGCCACAGGACATCAGGAGTAAAAGGCCTCAACCCCCTCGGTTTGGCCCAGTAACCCCTGCTTGACTTAAGGCATTGCTTCTTTTGGAACAAGCAACTATTAAACAGGAGAGAAATAATTTGTTGAAGAGAGAGAAAAGAGATTGTTCCAAAATAGGTTGTGAATATCATGCGGTCACCTGTGGCCCAATCAAAATTCCTATGATAATGATTTTGCTTAAAGGTCAGGAAAATGTGATGCGAAGACTATTAAATTCAGGAAGCTCTAGGAATTATATAGATATTTTTCGTGATGGTTTTTCATTAGACAAAGGCAAATGCATGACTGCCACACAAAAGGTATGATTGCAAGATAGAATTGAATAAGGTGAACACATTCCTTTTAGTCTCACAGAGTAACAAACAGAATATCTCAGAGAGTATCTAGATGGAATTTTGACCAATGGTTTTTATAAGCCCCATGCAGTCTCCAGCTTTGTCACCATTATTTGTGATGCCCAAAAAAGGGGCTAAGTAGACGTGCGTAGATGATAGAGCCTCAATAGAGTTACTGTAACAGCCAACATCCCTTGCCCTTGATATCTTTCTTATTAAATGAGACCAGAAATACCAATATATTCTCTATGTTGGATTTAATCAGAGCACAGGATGTTTATGAGTGGAAACTAGGTTTCTCTACAGTTTGGATTACTTGAATTCCAGGTCATGGCGTTTAAACTCTAGATTGGTCCTGTAGCGTTTCAGTATTATATATATGGGGCGTATATATATGGGGTGTTTGGGGGTTCCTTGCATGTGTTTTGTATGGTTTATCTAGATCATATCTTTATCTACTCGGACACCTTAGAAATTCACTTATCACATGTTAAAGCATTGTTGCAACACTTAAGGGAACATCATCTTTTTTTCTAAAATGCATTAATCCCCTTTTGCACACCACTATTGTAGAGGTTTTGAGGCACATCAGTTTACTGAAGGGTAGGAAAAAGGATGAAAATAATGTAGGTGCATTTTTGCAATGGCTTACCCCCACGTCATTTAAGACAGTTCGTGTTTTTGGGCTTTGACAATTTTTATAGAGGACTATTCATCTATTCATCACTTCTCTGAAGTTGTACATTACTAAAGAATGTAGTAGCTGAAGCAGATCAGACATTTTGTTATTTCAAAGAACATTTTTCTAGTGGTCCAATTTTGCAATGCCCTAATATAGAATACATTTTTATTGTAGAGACAGATGTTTTATTTCAATGGGTAGGAAGTGCTTTATTCCAGATAGATCCAAATTCTAGCCAGGTTCACTGAGTAGCTTATTTCACCAAGAAAGTTTCACTGGCAGGCTTAAATGCTTAAGTACTGAGGCTTTTTTTCCGCAGTGCTGAGCCTTTTTATTTATATTTGGGGCTGTTAGTGCTTAAGGGCTTGATTACGACTTTGGTGGGGTGGCAGCGGGCAGCCATGCCAGCGCCCCGCTACCACTCCGCCAAAGCTGTACTGACACCGCCCGCCAGATTAGGAGTTTTCTCCTGGTCTGGTGGGCAGTGCTTTGGCGGTCCCAGGCGGTGAGCCTTAGAAAGGCACTGATATGGGAATGCCAAAGCAAGTTCCTTCACAGCATGGACTGTAAACTCCATGCTGTGCAAGAACTGGGGATGCATGCAGACAGGGAGGCACACCATGTGACCTGCTGCATGCATCCCCATGGCTCTGAGGCACCAGTGGGCCCTGTATGGTCCCTATAGTTTCCTCAGCGCCACAGTTTTTATGGTGGGCTCATCGCCATGAAAACTGTGGCAGTGAGGAAACTCGTAATAGGCTTCACCACCAGCATATTGCGGGCCTCAGACAACTGCAAGTCCGCCAGGGATCGCGGATCCCTGGCAGTAACAGCGGTCCCATGGCAGTCCAACCGCCCAACTCGTAATAGGGCAGTCGGACCACCGGTGAGGCAGTGCCCGCACTGCCACCGTTGCTGTAGACATAATTAGGCCCTAAGTCTTCATAAACTTTTCCCCACAAAAGATATCCATGCCAAATTAGCATCCCTTTTCCCCCACATGTTGTGGATCCTAATGGCAACCAGAGTTTATGGATTTCTGTGGAAGGAATTGAAAAAATGCCCAAAATATTCCACATTTTGGGAAAATGGGAAAAATGTGCTATGCAAGAAGGTATGTGTTTTTATTCTTAAGAATGACATCACAAGAATGTTTGCTATGCTACAATAGCCCTCTTCCCAGCTTTCATGAGCAGACAGAGTTGTAAAAAATACTTTTTGACCACAATTTTTGTAATTATTTAAGTGGTAGTCAATTTTTCCTGGTTTATGGTCTCTACCTGCTTGCAGTTTGTGGTAGAAGCGAGTATGAAACTCATTGGAAAACCCAGAAAGCTATACATATCTGAAAACTAGATAAAAATCTAAATTCAGCAAGGGGTCATTTGTGTAGCTCACTCAAGTTTTTTCCAAGAAATTAATTCTTGAAATAAAGAAGACTAATGACAATAAATAGGAAAACACAGAAATAGGAGATAATACTTTCATCTGTAATGTTTCCCCAATGAGTCATAGAAGTAATATACCGTTACATCCATCAAGCTCTTCTGGTCACAGGAATATCTAGTTTTTCTTGTTTGTCCATAAATAAGTGACACCCTGAGCCATAAACTGACCTGCAGCTTATAAATAGTTTTTGATTGTGAACTGACCATGTATCAATTCCTGTGGTAGCATCTAATGGAAAACTGGTATGAAGGAAACCTATGAATTTTGAAATTTGCCCAAGATAATGAGTTTAGAAATAATGGTTGTTTGTACAGCTCTGAATTTGGGGTTTGCCAAAAATATCATGTGATCCAGAGTGCATTTTGCAATAGGTGTTATTTCTTGCAAACTGGCTTACATTTGGAAAGCAAAAAATGAAAAGAAAGTCAATTGATAATACCAAATGTTCTGCTATTTTATTTTTCTCCTGAGAAAATGGTACCCTACTCGTGTGGGTGGCCCTAACACTTGTATCACGAAAGGGCCCAAAAATAGAAAGGAAACATCAAGATTTTTCCTTTTAAGTTCCTTGTTCTGGAAATGTGGGTAGCTGTGGTATCTGGTCCCAGACTGGGTCGGAGCACTGGGAAGCCCCACCAACCCCAGACATTTCTGTAAATTAGACACCTAGGAGAATTTACTGTAGTGTTATTTTCAAGGGTCCACTATGTTTCTTTACCTAGAACACACAGCAAATGCCAAACTTTGCCTAAAATCATGGAGTTTCCTCGCATGTTTTCTGAGGTACAATTTCCAAATCTGTGATGATCCCCACAATTCCTACCAACCAGTGGTCCCATATTTCGCCTTATAAAAACATTATCCCACATGGGTGGGTAGCTTATAGCTTGTGACAGAAAAGGCCCTAAAACACAACAAGGAAATACCAAGATTTTTCCTTTTAAACTCTTCTATTCTGAGAATGTGGGAACTGCGGTATTCGGGACTGGACTCAGCCAGCACCCAAGACAACCTGCGTATCCCAGACATTTCTGGAAACTGCACACCCAGTGGAGTCCACGGTGGTGTTATTTGCTTGGATTGCACTATATTTTCTTAATCAGAAGAGCCTGCATTAGCCAAACTTTGGCTAAAATCAGATATTTTCTTCTCAGTTCAGCGAAGCAATATTCCAGATTCTGCGGGAATTGACAACAATTCCTACCACCCAGCATTTCCACACTTCTCCCAATAAAAAGGTACCTGACAAGCTTCGAAGCACTATGATGTTTGGTGCTTGATCCTGTGGGATCGAGCTGGGTCCACTAGATGTTGGCTTCCAATTTCAGTCTAGGCCTCTTGCTCCACTACTTCTTTATAAGTCATAAGTTACCTCGTGGGAGAAAGGGGAATGGGACGAGAGAGAGAAGTTTAAAAGGGAAATCCTCATCAGTCACAAACGCTCAATTCTTGGTCGCACCTGCTCCTTATCCACTGACGGGCTGGGGCTTATTTGAGCCTTGCTGCAATGAAAATAAAACATTGGTAATTTACCTTTTCTGCTTGACACTTTCATGGTTAGCTCACTTTTGTTTTTCACTTCTCTCATTCTTTACCCTGAATTCCCTCTAACCCCCTTTTAACATGCAACTTTCTAAAATATGGTCTTCCACTGTAGTTCAGAGTTTCCTAGGAAAAGGCATTCAACAAGTCATTTAATATTCTTGCATTTACTGTACATCGTACCTCCAACTCCCCACCTTAAATGTCTTTACCCTGGTACCTTGCTTGTACATGTATACTTGTGAAAGCAGAACTCTCCCAGTGAAATAAAGAATGACAACCTACAAACAGAATATATTGCGCCCAATGCCAATCGTAATTCATAAATTGTTCTTAATGCATGCACTCAGCCCATGCTGAAAAACCCTGAAAATAATGTTAGTCTCTGTTGCTTCACAGGCTTTCTTTTCCAGGACTTTTGAAAAATCAGGTAAGTCTAGTTTTCTCAATTTTTAGCGCACAGCCATTAGAACTGAAGTCTGCGTTTTTTGGAGTTGACTTCCTGAATTCTTGTTCTCCTACGATCCGCAGCTGCTGAAAACTCCTTCATTTGTGCACTGAAAACCAGAGGTCCTCTCAGGTAAGGATTCCAAAATAGCAAGCATGTTTACAGGCTTGATTGTGCTATCTATAGAAGACCGCCCCCAAGATGGCTGCTGCTCTCGCAAGATTTGAATAGTCTTGCGGGACCACGGTCTTCTGAAAAACATACTAGTATTCAAAAAGGAAGCACACTGGCCATTGTTCCCGCTTGCTTTTTTAACGATATGCATAGGAACACATCATGGGCTGAAAACCATCACAGATATGTGGGTACAGTGCTCGGAGGGCTTCTATGTTGATTGAGTACTAGTAACTAGTGTCCGAACCAGTGACTGCACAAGCTCGATAGTCTGGGCTGATTTTGGGTCACCGGAACCGGTCAAAGTTCTGAACCTGTGAAGCCAATGTGGTGTTAATAGGTTCTCCATATTTTTACAGTTTTGATCTGTTCCTATGACATGCGTTAGGTCCATCCACACATAGAAGTTTCTATCAGTGGTAATCTAGGAATGTAGGGTTGGAAGACTTTGGCCACTGGCTGGAAGTGCCTGAGTTTTTGCTATGTAAATATGGGGAAAAATAGTCTTTTTTGACCCACACTTTGATGTTTCCAGAACATTCTGGGTAGGAAAACATGCTGGGATCTTTGCGAGCCACACCACCCTGTACTCCCCTGGGTCTGTAAGATTTCAGAAATACCTGGTTTAATAGGGTTTCCTGGTTGCTGTCTGACACAGAGCCCAAATAATGCAGCCATTAACCATGGCAAGTGAGAGGAATTGGGATTTCTTTGGGTGTAGTTTTGACATATGTGCTGGTAAAGAGGGTTAAACCCCGCCTCCCCCCCTTCAGCCTCCCAAAGGAGTAAACACCCAAATCTGACTCAAGGGGGTCAGAAAGACTGTTGCAGCTGATATATTGAGAAAGAACTTCCCAATCTGCACTCCTAGATTGCAGAAAGACTTCTGAACCTTTATGTCCCATTAGTCCTTGCATCCTCCCATCACATCCTGATGCAAGGATGGGCCGACCCCCAACCAATCCAAGACTTTTAGTGGGTTTATGCCCTCTTGGGATGCAGGGTTGGGGTAAACCCCCAATTGCCTTCCCCAGAGGGTAAAAAGACTGATGATGATGATGCCCATTGTTTTAATGAGTGGCGCACTCAGTCACGCCCTCTTTTCAAGCCTCCTTGGGAGGTTAGTGGGTGGATCCCTGCTCTGGGACTGCACTCCCGCAGCAATCAACAAGCAGGGTTTCACTAGGGAGAGGTATAATTTGGTAAGGGGACATCCCCACTTTTCCAACTGTACTGTTGGGAGGATGAGATGTACCTCCAGGCATCGATCACAGTGAGCTTCAGCCTGAACACTATATTTACTTTCACTTTTGGTATCTGTTACATCAGCACAAAATAAAAACAAGAATCTTGGGCTGCAAGTGAAGTTCTTCCCACCCAGCTCTGTATTTTACAAGAAGCAGAAATTTTATGGCTTCAGGAAGTGGACAAGACACTCACGTTCTCACATTGATTAGGTAGTGTGTAGTCTCATCTTCCACACTGGAGTGGTTAAACTATGCCATCTCTGCCAATAAACTTGTGGCTTAGCAAGATCTTTTGACAAATTGAGATATTATCTATTACAAGCAGGGCCACTTGAATTATGTGATTCTGCAGCTTTTTCATATAATTAAGGATTTGCCGCATTTGCCATATAATCCATCATCTGCTGCATAATCTGCAGATTTAATGAAAAAAATATATTTTTAGCTCAATCGGATCAAAAGTTACTAAAACGTGACGATATGTGTTTGCGCACGTTGGAAGACCTTTTAAAAAGGTTAACAGTTGTTTATTTATGTATTTAGTTGTGAAACTGGTACTAATGAGGTGAAATCTTTGCCCAGACAGGATTACCATGTGTACAAATTAGAAAATAATGAATTTATGCTATCAAATAATGTTCTGCATTATGCTGCATAATTTGCTTTTCCTAGCCGCATAATTTAGTCAACCTTGCAACATAATTTGGTGCTCCCCTGGCGCATAATTCCAGTGACCCTGATTACAAGCCAAACGTACTATAGAAGTATATACAGTCCAACAAAATCTGTGGCTTTTGAAGTTAGCTAGAACACTCACTCTTAGGTATCTCAGGTGGGACTTTCTTTTTCTCTGACTATGATTTTCTGTTTTATTATAGACTGGGTCCCAAGAATGGGAAGGCAGGTGTCTTATTGAGACAAGATCAGTAGGAGAATGAGAATCAAGTGACTAAGAATCCACCAATCTGTTCCATTGATTAATGTAAATTCATTTTTCTTTCAATTATGTACAGAGAGTCAGTTCCGAGGTAAAGAGGTTTGGTTAAAGGAACAAGAAAATAGCCATGAAAATGATGGATTGTTGTATATTGGAAAATATATGCTTTTACCATCAAATCAGTTAAGACAGCAGACTATGATTTGGCTTCAAGATTTTCAAAGTGGCTGGCATCCTGGTATTGCTAAAACATTTGCAGCACTAAGAAAATATTTTTGGTGGCAGGCTTATATGCTGATATTAAAACCTACATACAAACATATTTACTTTGTGCTCAAGTCAAGAGTTCACAAATAAACCCCGTGGGATTGTTGAAACCTTTTCCTATTTCACGTAGATTTTGACTTACAGTGCAAATGGGTTTTATTGTAGAACTGCCCAAGTGTCAAGGTTGTACATCATTTTAGTGGTTGTAGACCATTTGGCTAAGGCCAGTGATTTTATATCTCTGCCTGGATTCACTACATCTGAGGAATTACAACAGGTATTTTCACAACATTTTCTTTGTTTCCATGATGTTTGGCAAGTATTAATTACAGACAGAGAATCCCGGTTCATTTGAATGTTTTGGTATGCCTAATGAAAGAGTTGGATATGGAGTTTCATCTGCCCACTAGTTATCATCCTCAGGCAGATGGACAGACTGAAAAATGGAATCAATGTGTTAACCTGTACCTAAGATATCAAGCATCAGCATAGGAGGATGATTGGAGCAAGATGTAGTTTGCTGAGTTAACGTATAACAATACGTAATATTCTTCAATTGGGATGCACCTTTCTTTTGTATGTGTGGTAATCATCCTTATATATTTCCTCTGGATCAGTCTGTGTCAACTTATGTTCCTGCTGTACAAAAACATTTAACTGAGTTAATTGAGATGCAGACGTTTGCACAAAAGACAGAAGACACTTAATGGTTTTATGCTGATCACACAAGATACCCTGCACCTCGCTAAGTTGTAGGGAAGAAAGTGTGGTTGCTTACAAATAATTTGAAAAATCCTATAAATTACAGCCTAAATTTGTGGGCCATTTGTACCAGAGCAAATTGTGAATCCAGTCACTGTGAGAATGAACCTTTCTTGGTGTACAAAGATCCATCCTGTGTTTATGTGCCTCTGGTAAAGTCTTTCTCTGCAAAAACATGTAGTGCTTCATGTCTTATGCCACTTGAGGTTAATTCAGAAAATAAATATGAGGTACATATGATTTTAGATGCAAGAGCTGTACAAGGGGAACTGCAATATTTGGTGGTTTGTAAGAATTATGGTGCTGAAGAAAAATCATGGTAACCAGCTTCTAGTCTTCATGCACCATGACTATTGCAAGACTCCTATGTAAGATATCATAAACAGGAGCCCCACTGCGGAGATAGCATCCTTGGGAAGGGGCGCGGTCAGTATGCGGGGCAGGAAATGTCACTTTCCATCATGCCAGGTTTGAGATCCAACAAAGTACAGGCTGGTCTATACAGACCGCTGACTGGATTCAAGCAGCGGCTGCATTGGGAACGTGTCTCACTGCACAGCATCGGCAGAAAACGACATTTCCATTGAACCACTGACTCTTGCACATCTAGAGAGTTAGTAGCCATCTTGATTCTTGGGGTAAAATCTCCCTCATGGAGCTTGGCGTCCCTTTCAGGAAATTTGCGCTACAATTTTGCTGCAGCCTGACTCCTCTACATGGATATTTGTTTTCAAGCATCAAGCCCTCCAGTTTCCTAACGGTTTGATTATGGACATATTTTCTCTTAGAGAAGTATTCTGAAGTTGTGTGTGATTTGAAAACAAACTCTACAGACTGGGGTTATATCTTCTGCTAAAGTTACTATGATGGCCTACGACTGTCTCTAAAAGGACAATTCATTTGTATATAAATGGTAAAGCACTGGTGTATAGGATAGTGGAATTCCAGTATTCACATATATTTCAAAGTGCAGGGAACTATATGATTTTAATAATATTCTTATGTTTTCAATTTCCAGCAGTCAAGTGGAAAGTGAATTTATCTTCCACAAAAAGACCATATACTGGCACAGTTTGAGTTAGTTATTGTAACACAGGGAGAGGTGCACATAAATATGTATCTAGCAAGATGCTTATGTTTTTTATGTTTATGTTTATGTTTCAGAATTCCCAGTATCCTTTCGAAGAACAGAGAACTGGTTATGCAGAGTTATTACTAAGATACATTATTTCACAATTACAGTTATGGTCAGTGTTCCAGTGCCAAGTTACTTTTAGGTGTTTCTTTGCCTTGTAGAGATTCACTACAACCTGCATCTTCCTTGATCTCACAAGTGATGAGGCAGAGTGCGGTGTCCAGTGTCTCTATTTTCTCTCTTATCACAATCCCTTTTTCCTGCTTCTACCACTGGCTCTAATGTTCTATTTCATGAGAGATATTGCTTTCGTTGGATCTTTTGCACAAGATTAGTGCAAAATCTGACAACTGACATTGACTGCCCAATCTCCATCTGTGTCCTGGTTGCCATGCTCACCAATTCTTCAGGAATATTACTCTTACTAGAGCCCACCATCCTCTGACTACAGGCTGCTGTTGTACATGCAGATCCCTAATTGGCCAGGGAGTTCTGACTAAATCTCAGGTAGGAATGTTCAGAGCTAACACATGACATGTGTGCCATCATATAAAACTAAGGAACACAGGGAATCTCACACACGCCAATTTTTGTCAATACATAAAATGCTTATTTTTATAATGAAACATATTAAAAAGCAAATGTTTGTCACCCGGTGGTGCACCTTGAAAACAAAACAATAATTCAATAGCTTAAAATAGAATTTATGTAATACAAATATTAAAATTGTTGATTAACTTACATTAAACATATCTCACTTTTGCCTTGATAGGAAAGAGTAATTAGCACATTCCTTAATGAATGTCTAAAGATGATCAGAGTTTATAGAATAGGGAATTAAAGAGTTCCCAAAATAAAAATGAAAACAGTGTTTTTTCATCCACAGCCATGAAAAAAATGTAGTATTGGTATAGCGCAAGTCTTACCATAAGAACCTCAGAATATATTCAAACTTGTACTAATAGCGCTGAACACAAAATATGGTAATTGTATTATGTTTGGAATATATTTAACAACAACACTTTTAGCTAGGATATGAGCCTAGGGATTGCAACTTCAGCATCTAAATCTTATGTAGTGCTTAAAACATTTTAGCTCCTCAATAATATTACTCATGAAGTGGGAACTGGTATTCAACTCAACATGTGCATCTGTGAGTTGTGTCCTATTAACAACAATGTTGTTCTGTTTAAATACAAATATAACCTCTGCCGATCGGATGGCACTGTGTTGTGACCTATGCACTGCTGGTTCTCCATAGAATGTGGTCTTGGGATGTTGTTGTGTGTCTCGTGAATGCCCCACGGGGCATTCACGAGACACACGACAAGATCGGGGACAGTTGGCGGACCAAGCAGGCAGGGAGTTCCTCGCAGTTGTGAAGGAGCCGATAAACCTATTTCGTCTTACTTCCTTCGGCGTACGAGTACTTCTTCCAAATTCAACAATTTAGCGACGATTTGCCTGCACCCCTTCTCTTCGAGGAACAGACCCACGTGGCACCAGTGTTCACACTGGTCAACGCTCAACAGTGTCAATGCCCTACTCTACTGGTATACTCTGCCACGTCTAATTTTATTGCTGATCCGCGCATTTAATTCATACTACAAAATTCAGGTACTGTTTCCAGTTTTTCTTTATTTGCTTACCGGTTAAGGGTGATCCCGCGCAGAGACTTGCACTACCAGCACTCTTGTGCGTTCGACGTTTCAGCTTGCCCGCGCACCCGTCGTCACTTCACGCTTACGCTGGACGCTTTACGTAATGCCATCTTGTATCTATTATCCATATATATGCAGATCATCATGGTGATTTGCACACCATACTCGAAATAATTGTATACTTGCCGGTGTCTGATGGAAATATTCATTTGGTCAAATCCGCAGATCATCACGGTGATTTGTACACCTGTTGACATACACATTATGGTTACGCTGTCACCATGGTGATCTGCACACCTATCATTACAGTGATCTGCACACCCTCCTGCCTCTGTTTGTTGCTGCAGAATATTACTGTGATTTGCGCATATCGTTACAGTGATTTGCACAGTTTCATTATCACAGTGCAAACACTCATTACGGTGACTTGCACACCTTATTGTCACAGCGTTTCACTAATTCCCCAACAACATGGCAACTGCTCAAATGGTTACACCACCACCCATATTTTTATTAGAATGTGAATCCCCTTCCATAGAGTGGGAATAATGGATTGCTATTTTTGAGAACTACATTGTGGCTATAGATGGCCTCAGATTCTCAGCAGCAAGGAAAAAGGCACTACTGTTGAATTCTTTAGGTAAAGAAGGTCAACATGTCTTCAAATTTTTACTGGAGGTTATGGGTCCTGATGGAGAGCCGATTGACAATCCATCTGTGGAAGCGTAAAATAGGCTAGAAAGATATTATGGGAAACAAGTCAATATAGTTATGCAGCGTCACAAGTTTTACTCGTTACTGTGAAAAGAAAGAGAAACTGTGGATCAGATTGTCACACAGTTAAGAGAGTTAGCACTCAAGTGTGACTTTGTTACTATAACTGATCAGATGATTCGTGATCAAGTAATTGTCAATGCATAAACAAAATGATGCATGAGAAACTATGGACAGCGAGAAATCCGACTCTACAAGAGGCTATTTCCATTGCTAAGATAGTTGAAAAGTCTGACACATGCATGAGAGAAATGCAAAATTTGGAAATGGAAAAAGAGGACACTGTGAATGTGTTCAATAAAAAAGATTTAGCAATTAGTGACTACAAGTTAAAGCAAAAGAATGAATACAGATCTGTATCTAGTAAACCTAAACCAAGACTCCCATCTGAGAGCAAAAGCAAATTTAATGGATGCTGTAGATGTGGCAGCATGAGTCATGCTGACGGTTTTGTAGGTTGCTATGCAAGAGACAAAATTTGCAGAAAGTGTGGGAAGAAAGGACACTTAGGGAGAGTTTGCAAATATTTTTCAAAAGATGTTTCAAAGAATTGAATTGCTTTTGTGGATTAATCTTTTGCCTCACTGGACATAGTGCTTTGTTTGGAGAATGAGCACAAGGGCAGAATGAAAAGACCTAAAGCTAGTTTCACTGTCAATGGTGTGATTGTGGAACTTATGGTTGACCCGGGTTCAATGTTTACTATTGTACCTTACAGTTTGTTCATAGATGCTTGGCCAGGATTGTCGCTTCGCGACAGTAATATTTCACCAAAAGGGTAAGAGGAGAGAGTATTTCCATCAAGGGTTTTGTTGAGGCTGAATTTGAATTCAAGGGGAGAAAGGCAGAAGGAAAGATTTATGTATCAAACGAAGGTCCAGCCATTTTGGGGTGAGTGCAACAACATGATTTGCATGTTATTCTCGATCCCAGGTCTGAAGAACAAGTTTTAAGTGTTCATAATGGGGGTAGTCCAGAATTTATCTTGGACAAATATGGAAATGTCTTCAAAGAGGATTTAGGGAAACTAGAGGGGTATGTGCATGAGATTAAGGTAAAAGAAGAAGCGCAACCTGTGAGACATGGTGTGAGGAAGTTCCATTGGTCATTCAGAATGAAGTAAAGGAAATGTTAAACGACATACAAAGGCAGGACATCATTGAGCCGGTGGAGGTGTCTGAATGGCTATCTCCGGTTGTTATCACTAAAAAAAGGATGGCAAACTCAGGTTTTGTGTAGACCTCAGGTCATTAAACCAAAATATAATTGTAGACTGTTTTCCCCTGCCCAACATTTCTGCGATGGAGCTGTTGATGAATGAAGCTACGTTCTTTACGAAGATAGACCTAAGGTCGGCCTATCATCAGATTATGTTACATCCAAATTCAAAAATGTTCACTGCTTTTGTCACTATGGAAGGGGTGTTCCAATTTAAGAGGCTTCTGTTTGGGCTGGCATCGACTGCCAGTGTTTTTCAGCGCATGATGCACACGTTGTTGAGCAAGGTTGAGAACACACATTATTTCCAAGATGACATTCTCAATACAGGAAAGAGTGAGGCAGAACACAAGGGTACCAGACAAGATGTGGTGAGGAGTGTAGATGACATGGTGTGGGCTTACAATACCACTGCGAATGGGGTTACATGTGAAATCCCGTTCAGAAGGATGAGAGGCAGGGTCCCCAAAACTAAATTGACGCCTCAGTGGTTGATGGAGAGTGGAGAGGTCTACGTGTAAGAGGAGAAAATAGAAATTGGAGATATGATCAAATTCTCCTTATCGATGGAGGTGAAAGAAGTACACCGGTGGCATGCAGTGTTAGCAAATGGGGAAAGATGGAGCAGCTGAAGAGTGGCTTTGTACTGTAAGAAGTGCGATGTCGGTAAGGGAAGGGATGTTGATAGTGTTGGTGGAATGTCAGGTGGTGCTTGCAAGGTATCAAGGAGTATAGTGAGCTGTGACAGAAATTCTGGGAGTAATATTTCTGAGAGGCAAGCCCGTGTGTGTCGCAGACCTTTTAAATTTGATGACTTTGTTATGGGGTAAATTGCATATTTTGTATTGTTATTTTGTTCGAACTGGTTTGTACTTTAGCAGTCTTCTATATTTTTTTAACCTAGTTCTTTTTGCATAGTTTTCATGTACTGTTGTTTTTAATGGTTTTTTTTGCTCTTTTGTTTCTTCCTTTGTTTGTTTCATTGTAAAGTAAGGAGATATGTTCTGACCTATGCACTGCTGGTTCTCCAAGGAATGTGGTCTTGGGATGTTGTTGTGGGTAACGTGGAATGCGGGGCATACACGAGACACGACAAGATCGGGACGGTTGGCGGACCAAGCAGTCAGGGAGTTCCTCGCAGTTGTGAAGGAGCCAATAAACCTATTTCGTCTTACTTCCTTCTTTGTATCAGTACTTCTTCCAACTTCAACACACTGTTACATCTGTCACCTACAGGTAAAGGAGCTTGACGTGTGCAGATGTACAAGAATGTAATTAAGTCCAATGTGCTGGAAGATGTGCAGTGAACATCTTGGCTGAATAATGTTATTGTTCTGTGCATAACCCTCAATGTGAAGCGATTTGGAGTCTCAAGTCCCAATCTTTGGTTTAGAGGACACACTTGTGAATTCCTCTGAATCAATCCATTGCTGCACTCATGCAACTTCTCCTCAATGCAAGCAAAAACAAGAATGTTGTACTATGGTCTCCGACTAAAACTAAATCAGGAATTGGAAACTTTAAAGTAGATTAATAGTTGTCCTGCTTGTGTAAGGTTATGAATCTGTGTTGTATGAGAGTAAAGGCAACCTGCTAATTTGTGCTCATGGAAATGTTGTGCGGGGCTTTACCCAATCAGCTCAAACCCAGTGTGTGTGTCTGATCATTGTCAGGATTCAAGCAAAAGGCAGGATTAAAATCAGGTGCAATATACTCAGGGTTGGAGAGGGTGGAAGACAGGACACTGGAAACTAAAAAGTGTTGGATCACTAGACCGCTATGTGCAGTATACCCTGTTACTCACTTCCTGGGTTCAGGTCATTTCCGGGTCAGTGGTGGCAGCACCATATTTAGAACTCAATTGACCCATGGACTTTGCCTGGCAATGAGTCGTTAGTTTCATTGGCTTTTTAACATTTGCATTGATTCCCTCAAAGTTGGGTTTTTATTCCCTCTAGGTCCCCTTGGGTTCCCATTAGGCCTCTTCCTCGTTCTTCTGCATTTTTATGCTTCTAGTACTGCTTACCTCCTAGATTCTGACTACGTATTGTGTGCGGCGCCCTGGGGCTGTCAGCTGGATTCCAGGTTGGCTTATGCTCATCAAAGCAACGCTCGTTGTCTAAACCGGTACGTTTTGCAAACAAACTTCTTTGGCTAATATCAAGCAGCTGTTAAATCCTGCTAACCTCTTCTCTGTCTCTCTGCAGCCCGCTCAATCCCAAGATCAAGATAGTATGGTGCTGTCTCTTGATAGAGATGCTGCAGTGCCAGAGAGTGAGCGCCAGTCCAGTACTACTTTCTGTTTCTCAGTCCTATCCCTTTTTGCCAAAATTCCTGTTATCGGCACTAAGTTCAGTATTGCTACCTGCATAGATATTCAGGGACGGCAGGGGCTTTCAGTGGACCTACAAACTTGGAATATGATAGTCATCTACTTCGCCCAGCCAAGACTCCAGGCTGTGTTGACACAGCGGAATCTGTACTGAAGCCTCTTTGCTGTTATCTCCCTTACACGGAGTATGAGTGTTCCAAATACAGTGTTTTTATAGGCATTTTGATCTTGTAATTTCAAACAATACAAGAAATGAAGACTTTTACAGCACAACTCAAGGTTATGATGACATATGCTCCCTTAACTCCAGGAGACACGAATAAGTGGCGTGACCCATGTTCATCAGTAATATAAATGTTCCCCGCGTGGCTCTAGAGAGCAGCCTCCCCCAACCAGTATTAGATAGCCGTCAATTCACAGTATGTCCCTGCAAGCTTTAGAATTTTTTGCCTAAACATAACAGTCAAGTGTATTCACTGAGGGCATCCCTGTAAATGAACTGAGATCTCAGACCAGGGATCTGAGGGCGGGATCTCTACTCAAAGTGCAACCACAAAGAGCTAGTGACTACTGTCCTCTCACCGGGCAGGGAGAGGCTGGACGTGTTGGCAGAATTTATTTCTAGTGGAGGCTCATTCTATTTGTGCCTGTTATCTGCAGGACAACAATGCTTAATAGTTCTTCCTGCAAGTCTCATGCAATTGTGTCCTTTGAGACATTGATGTAGTGTGTATGTACATTTTTATGTATGAGGTCCTTGACAGACTGTGCAAAGGAATCCATCTTGGAATACCTTTGTGTTGATGGCATTTCTGAATGGAGACTCTGAGGTCAAGCTGCCCAGGCCCTTTCCATGACCTGAAAGCAGGTCATGGAATATTTCTGACCTATCCTCAGACATGCCACTGTGGCTGGATTCCAGTATCTAGTGGGTGGGGTGGAATATACTCTCCTTTATTACTTGGGAGCAGATCCTGGCTCTCTCCTGCCCCTTTCGCCAGGAGTGTCACTATTGTAAGGTTTGAGTAACTGGTGGAAGGGATGCTGCATCCAGTGCTTAAAATGTAAAAATATAAGTGCCAGGGCCCTCGCCAGGAGGCTACTGGAGCTTGCACCACCCTACCAGTATTGCTAAAGACTGCACCAATACAACTACTAACCATCACAGCCCTACAATTGTGACAATTCAGATGATTCCAGGCCCCCAAAGCTATAAGAATGGCTTGGGCAGCAATTATTAGTCATTTTTTTGTCAAAAATATTTTTATTGGTTTCAAAGATAAGACAGTACACAAAAGACCAAGCTTTGGAAGGAGACACCAATGCATCAAATATGCCAAGAGTTACAGAAAGCTAAAGTATCATATACAGTTTGTGTACTAGGACTCGGCAAGCCCTTAATATGTTCATCATGAGTCTCCCAGAATTCCAACGGACCCCGCACATCGCACAAGTCAACAAGGTCTCATGGAAGGTCCGCGCAGACTTTGGCTGTCACCCCTCCCTTCCTCCTCCCCCTCCCCACTAACTCCCAAATAATAAACACAAAAACACGAACTATGGTGTCACGGTCAAAAAAAGAAAAAAGGATCAGATGCTGTTGCGGGTGAAGGCAGGGTTATGAAGTGAGGGGGTCCTCACACCCCCCAGAACCCCCTTCGGGAAATCAGGGGAGCCCACTGAAGCTCTAGATGTGGAAGAGATGGAGAGCTCGCAGCCGTGGCCCACATGCAAACAGGGGCAGCCCCTCCGAAAGATATTCCACCAGGGGAGCCCACACATAATCGAACCCCTTTCTTGAATTTTCCACAATGTCCGCCATTCTTTCCATCGACAGTGCGTGCCATAACCTGGCATGCCATTGGGTAAGAGAGGGGGCCTCCACTTTCTTCCATGCAGCCGCCACAGCCATCTTAGCGGCCCCGAGGCACAGCCACATCACGGAACGATCCCCCTGTGTTTGGCGCTTCAGGTTGGGAGCCCTAATCCCCAAGAGAGTGTGTTCTAATGTGTCCGGAATCGGATAACCCAGAATCACTTTGATTTGGGAGAGTACCTCCTTCCAGAAAGGCTTAATGCGCGGGCAGTCCCACCAGATATGTTTGAAGTCCCCCAGTAGCCCACAGCCCCTCCAGCACCTATCGGAAGAGTTAGGGAAGATAGTGTGTAGCCTCTGAGCGTGCAGGTACCATTCGTACATAATCTTATAATGAGCCTCCCTTAAAAACATGGAGCGATTATACTTGGGAATATCCCTATATAGTGAGGTCCATTGTTTCCTTTCCAGTGGGGCGGCTAAGATTGAATCCCAAAACCTTTGTTGCCTAGGGGTGTGGTGCGATCCCAGAGACCGTATGAGTGAATAAAGGAAAGAGATGGTCCCCCTCGTAGAGGCTCCTGACTGCGCAAACTTTTCGATTGGGAGTAGATCCCTAGTGGCTGCCTGCCGTATCTGTGGTTGTAGAACCCAATGCTTAAGTTGCAGGTAATGATATTCTTCCGCGGGCTGAAGGTGAAAAGCTTAAAGACATTCCGCAAAGGTCATCAATTTGCCCCGTTCAAATAGATGAGAGAGCATGAGACAGCCACCCTCCCGCCACGCCTCGAATGACCCCTCCCGCAGCGCCGGAGGAAACTCGGGGTTGAAGTGGATGGGCGTGTAGGGGGAAGGGAAAGTGGTAATGGGTGTGGATCTAGTTAGCTCATCCCAGACCCTTAAGGTGGTAGCTGTCGGGGTACTAATATAGGCATTGCGTGGGCGATTGTGTTTCTGCTTCCACAGGAGGTCCCAGATCGTCCTGCCTACTATTTGTCGGTCCATGTGAAGCCAAGGTTTTTCCGATTCTCGGAGGGACCATTCTGTAATCACTCTAAGTTGAGCTGCTCTATAAGACCCCAAGAAATCTGGTAGGGCCAAACCCCCCTCTTCTCTTGACCTGGTTAGCACTCGATTAGAAAGTCGCGCTCTCTGCCCTTGCCAAATAAACTTGGTAATCATTGTTTTCAACTCAGAAAAAAGCGCTCGATCCACTGGAATAGGGAGGCCCTGAGAGAGGTACAGCAGGCACGGGAGAACATTCATTTTAATGGCATTGACTCGCCCTGTCCAAGAGAGATAGGCAGTCCTCCACCTATACAGATCAGCTTTAAGCTGGCGCAGCAAGGGCGGATAGTTAGCTCCGTAGAGATGCTCTAGCTTGGGGGTGAGTTTGATGCCAAGATATGTGATGTCTCTGTGCGCACTCTGAAAAGGGGACGCTCTTTCAATAGTCCGCATGGACTCCTTGGGCACGGTTAGGTTAAGATGGAAGGATTTCGAGAGGTTCACCTTAAATCCCGATGCCTGTTCATATGCGGCAAGCTCAGATTGAATCGCTGGGAGAGAAGACTGCGGCTTCGTGACTGGGAGTAACACATTGTCTGCAAAGAGAGAGATCTTGTGTTCATCCGTGCCAAACGGGACCCCCCCCCTTTGTCTGGATTGGACCGAATGCGCTCCACGAGAGGTTCGATGCTGAGCGCAAAGAGCAGGGGGGACAATGGGCACCCCTCCCTGGTTCCCTGGGAAAGGTTAAAGGGTTCCGAAGCCACCCCATTTACTAAGACTCTGGATCTCGGAGCTGAATAATTCGCCCGTATCATTCCAATGAAGGTCTCATTAAAACCAAACCGACGAAGTGTACAGGTCAGAAAGTCCCAGTCCACCCGGTCAAAGGCCTTCTCTGCATCTAGTGAGAGAAGTACCGTAAGTATAGCCTTCCTCTGTGCCTTCTCAATAATGTGGACCACCCTCCGAAGGTTATCATGAGTTTGCTGCCCTTTGATGAAGCCCGCCTGGTCTGGCTGCACAAGCAGCGGCATAATAAGTTCCAGGCGCGAGGCCAGTATTTTAGAGTATAACTTGGTGTCCAAGTTTAGGAGCGCTATAGGCCTGTAAGAGGCGCAGCGAGTGGGGTCCTTCCCCGGCTTGGGAATGACGGAGATCAGAGCCTCTCCCATAGAAGGGGTCAGCTTTTGTCTGTCAGCTATATCATTGAATAGCAGCACAAGATGGGGGACTATTTCTGGAGCAAAGGTACGATAGAAGTGGGCAATGAGACCATCAGGGCCGGGTGCTTTTTGGAGCTTGAGGGAGTCTATTGCCTTTTGGACCTCTTCCGCGGAGCTGGGGCTACCTAAGTTTTCGTTTGTTGAAGCCGGAACCTGGGGTAGGTCCAGAGCCTCTAGGTATTGGTCCTGAACCTGTGCCTCCAGCGAGTCTGCAGTACACAAGGAGCGATAGAATTCCCCAAAGGCCTTGGCTTTCTCTCTTTCGCTTTGGTGGGAGATCCCCTTCCCATCTATTATGTGTTTGATGTACTCCTTTTCCTGTCTCACGCGCAGTTGTCGTGCTAATAGTGATCCAACCTTGTTGCCACCCTCGTAACTGCGGGCTTGTAAGCGTAGAAGGGACTTTTCAGCCCCATTAGTGTATATCGCCTGGAGCTTCCCCTTAACCTGCGTAACCTTACGGAGGGATTGAATCGAGGGATTAGACTTGTGATCAAATTCGGCCTTTCGGAGTTCCCCCTTCGAGAAGGAGACGTTCCCCCTTACGTTGTGCTTTGAAGGTGGCGTCTAGTTCGCTACACTTTCCCCGGATAACTGCCTTAAAGGCGTCCCAGTTGTTGGCCAGGGAGGTTTGCGCCGGGTCATTAAGGTAAAAAAACTCTGTGATTGCCTTTCTTAACTCATCCCTAAGAAGCCGATCTCTGCAAAGGAAGTTGGGAAAATACCACCTGACAAGCTTAGAGCGCGGGGCGGGCCAGTCAAGGACTAGCTCTAGGGGAGCGTGGTCAGAAAGACAGATTGGGTGAAACTGGGAACCCGCTATTGTGTGAAGAAGGGACTGACTAAGGAATGTATGATCGATCCTGGAGTATGTCCTATGTGAATGCGAAAAGAAAGAATAGTCCCGAGTCGTAGGATGGGCCTCCCTCCAAGCATCTATTAGCCCCAACCCCTGCAGTGCGGCCTTAAGTAGTTTGCTAAATACCCCCCGGCCGCTCTATGGGAATGTGTGGTGTCCAGGGCCGGGTCCCATATCAGGTTGAAGTCTCCAAGCAGTAGGATGTCGCCCCTCGCGAATCCCTCCAGCAAGGCTAGGAAAGAGCACAAGAACTCATGTTGACCCGCGTTGGGAGCATAGATCGTGGCAATAGTGCACAATCTACCCCGTATTTCACCCCTAACCATCAAGAACCTCCCTTCTTTGTCCATTTTAGTGTCGTGGTGGAGAAATGGGATTGATGCGTGAAACAGAAGCGCCACCCCATTGTGTTTAGTGTGTGCCGAGGAGCGAAAGATCTGTGGGTAGGCCCAATGTTTCAATCGTTGTTCCTCTTTGCGTGGGTGGTGTGTCTCTTGCAGGGCACCGATGTTAATCTGGTGGTCATTTAGGAATTTCCAGATCCATTGCCTCTTGTTAGGGGAGTTAAGCCTCTTTACGTTCCACGTCAGGCAATTAACCCCCATCAGCCAGCATAAAGCTGGTCAGGTTGTCCCTCCAATTTTGCTCCTGGGGTCGTTGCCCTCAGTATCCCTCCCCCTTCCCTCCCAACCCGCCAACGCAATGTAAAAAAGGCGCAAGAAGTACTGTGACACCAAAACAAAGTGAACCTTAGCAAACACCAACCATAATTTTGAGCTCGGGGGTTCTCAATCACAGAGGAGAACCTCATTTCGAGCATGAACTGGGGCGGTCTAAATTCTGCCTCCAAGGCCCATAGAACAGCTACATAGGCACAACTAAGACATTAGCTAACAATGATTTTGAGCGTTTTAGACTACAAGATAACTTCGAGCCTTTCCCCCCCACCGCCTCATCAAAAGAGTCAGAATGTCAGCGGCCGGACTGGCATGTCCCCAAGGCCCCCGCCAAGGCCCACAAACCACAATTCAAACTGTATCCCTCAAGCAGAGCAAAGCCTCTGAGTGACAAAGATCAAGGACCCCCTCATCCCGTAGTGTTCTTGCCTGGTCTACGCTGCTGTAGCCAGGCCCCCCTGCCTGCTTTTTCGAGCTTGCCGTCGCCTCCACACCTCTCGATTCCGCCACCGACGTAGGGGCTGGCACCTCGATACCTAGAATAGCCGCCGTCTCTTCCAGTTCTGTGTAGTGATAGTTCTTGTTGTTCAGCATAAAAGCTAAACCAAAGGGATAAGTCCAGCGATATTTCCCCTTCGGTCTCTTAAGGCTGTAGTGACGGGTCGGAACTGCTGGCGCCGAGCAAGTGTGGCTTGGGCTACATCTTGGTATAGTGAACATGTTGCGTTCTGGAACAACACTTTGTCGAGGGCCCGCGCCTTCTGGAGGACCAACTTCTTGATTTTAAAAAGAGCTGAATTTTGCCAGCACGTCCCTGGGTTTTCTAGAATCTCCCGGAGCTCGTGGCCCCACCCTGTGAACCCGCTCCAGACGAACCTCCGGCTCAGAGTCTCCGAGCACTGTTGAAAAAAGCCCCACCATAAAGGCCTCAAGATCTGGGCCTTCGCAACCCTCCTCCAGGCCCCTCACGCGTATGTTATCCCGACAGGACCGATTCTCAAGATCTTCGCATCTGAGCACCTTGGCCTTCAGCTGAGCCTGGAGGTCACCAGATTGGGTCTCCAAGGGTCGCGCACGATCCTCCAGCTCCTGGTATTTTGCCTCAAGATCGAAAGCGCGGGCCCCAATTGAGTCTACATCTGATTGCAGGGCCACCAGCCGGCCTCCCATTTCGGCCTTAAACGCATCAAAAGAGGCCCCCATATCAGCCTTGATATCGTCTCTGAGTTCCTGTTTGAATTCACGAAGTGAGGCCATCAGGTCTTCCCGTGTGAGCGCCATGTTGCCGTCAGTCCACGTTGTCTCTTCACTGACTGTCCCCTTGGCGGAATGGGCGAAAAAACTGGAGACTTTCGTGGTCTGTGCCTTTTTGGGTGGCATAGGGACCCTCGCCCACTGCTGGTTCGGGGCCTCCCCGCAGCAGAAAAAAAGCAGGGGGGATTGGACACTCCCCGACACCTCGACTCTGCTCTTCCGCTGTGGCCAAAAGATGTCTCCATGTCGGGTGATGGGTATTCAGTGACGTTGGAGTCAGGCACCGCGGGGCCCAGAGATTGCCTTACTGTAGGGGCAGGCACTCGGTTAGGGTGTTCCGCAACCTCTTGAGACCGTCAGCCAGGGACCAGGAAGTTGGCGTCCATGATGCTCTGCACTGAGAGCAGGCCCCACATGGCTCGGGGACCACCGCTACTCTCCTATCCGCCTCCCCCTGCTCGCAGGGATATTGAAGGTCCTCTCCAATCGACCCCCTACTCAGCACTGCAGCCCGACATCAGTTCGGGGCCCGCTTCACCAAGGCAGCGCCTTCACCCAGGGCCTCGCGGGGGCCCCGCCGATCTGTGCCTCTGCTCCTCTCGGATCAGATGTCAGGATGCTCACTGCGCCCGGGGCCACACACGATAGGCCACTGTGGTGTGGGCCGTTATTTAGCTCAGGGCCCCCTCAGGGGTGGTAACAGGTCGCTGGAGAAGGGAGAACCATCAGGGACACGCAGCCTCTAACCGGGGCCTCCTCACGAGGTTGTGGAGAGGTGCCTGACCGCCGCCATCTTAAGGTCAGGCACTGTTTATTTAGGCTGACTCTTGATGGCCCACTGTAGTGAAGGGGGAGCCCCCCGCTTCTCTCCGTACCTGGCGTTTTCAGCAGGGGAGGCCCTCATGTGCCTCCGCTCGACCAGGGGCTCCCCTCCGCAAACGAGGCCCGCAGCTGGGAGACTGCGGCTTCCGTCGTGAGTGCCAAGGGAACCAGGCGCTGTCTTGCGTCTGCTGGAACCGACCCCCGGGGCTAATTGAGCGGAATTGCCGGAGCCTTTGTCCCCTTCAGTGTCCGCGCGGCCCCCCGCAGGTCCCGGTGCCGCAGCGAATGCCTCGGTGCCAGAGCGCGGTGAGAGCCGCCATCTTGGCTCGCGTCGCGGGCTCCGGCGGCAGGAACAATCTCACCCATCAAGCCTCACCATGGGGTCCTCAGTCGCCGCCGGGGATCCCCCGCATCTCCGGGCGCCTCAGGGAATCAGGCGACCCTATTTTGGGGGTAGTAAGTGCCTTCAAAACTGTAAGAGCGGCTGGGCCTGGTGCGGAGCCGATCGGAATTACGTCCGGTCAGCCATGATCGTGTTAGTCATTTTTAATACATATTGAATTAATAATTAACTATCGTTGTGCTAATCTCTAAAGTAGGCAAACAGTGCCACCATTTGGCAAACTGTCATAGATGCTGGTGTTGACAATTAAGTGCTGGTGCCGAACACTGGAAACCACCAGCTCAAATTAAGCACTGGCTGCATCCTTCCCTTTGAGGTTTGTCCTTCTGCACCCTGTCAGGGCACTTTCAACACTGCCCCTCTTCCTTCTGCATCGGCGTAATAAAGACTGTGACTGGACAACTTCCAGCACTTGTGCCTTTTTAAAAATATGAACGCAAGGGCCTGATTCATTTGCTTGGTTTGCTTTCTTCCACAATAAGGACTTTCCTCCATTCTCCTTTGGATATATTATAGTAAATTGTTTCTTGAGGACCACTAACATTGCATCCCCTTGATTATGGTAGACAATCCCATTACATATGAAGTGGATAGCCAACACAAGGGCTATAACTAGTCACTTTATAACATGCCTACACTGGAGGGGATATCTGGTGCACTTTGGGAAATAAGGTTGATTGATCTATATACATTTGTTTTCAAATATGTTTGCAATAATCTTTCGCTACTGGTGAAGGTGAATTGTCTGGTGAAAGCTTTAGGGTAGGTGGTGGTTATCGTTAAAAAAACAGATGTGTGGCTGAGCAAGGTATGATGTTGAATTTTGCAGGTTGCTGGAAGCACAGTGGGGTCTTGATTGGTGGCATTTCTGAAGAAGGCATTTCAAGCTGAAACGTGCCATAGAAGACAAAGAAATAAATATGTATAAATAAAAATTCAAGAATGTTCAAGATTGAAATGATACAATGAACACACTCAAGACCAATGTTGATATAGATCTGTTTTAGTTTGTGTGTGGATGTATAAAAAGTCTTAAGATGTATTCGGTATGACTTATGAATGTTTATTGGCGTGAAGTGTTTTTAAGATTTAATATGTATGTTTTTCAGTAGACCTGCATTGAGAATATTGAGGACAGACAGCCTGGAGATATGAAATCAATGTGAATATTTTGATAAAAAATTGATGAAATTGTATAAATGATATTAAAAATAAGAATAAAATTATAACCTAAAAAACATAACCTTCTGAGCCCCACAGTGATGTTTATATGGGAGATTGAGTAGCTTATTTTGAAAAGAAAGTTGCCGGGGAATTTGTCTCTATTGCAATTCTGAGTGGAAAACACCCCGGACCCCAGCATGCCCTGATCATATCTGGCTGGAGGAGCCCTCCAAAATTTCAACATGGCTGATCAGCCTGAGAATAAACACTGAAGAAATGCTTTGCCATGAATTTCCACGACCATGGACAGGAGACACACACCAGTGCATCTGAGAAGAATGATTGTCAGCTCCCTTCCTGGTCTGGACTAAACCTGGATCAAAGTTCCACACAGGAAAGCTATAAACTGACTGGAGGAAAAAGGAACTGTTGGACTACATCCTCAGAGGAGAAACACCTTGGAAATCCTCAACCCAACTGTCTAGAAAGAGTAGGAGCTGTGCAAGGGAGTCAGGCATCATGAAGCTGTGCAGGAAGGACAAAGAATCACCTTCCATCAATGCTGTGTGTGGCTCAGAGGGATGATCAAACCTACAAGGATTTCATTGACGAGCCTTCTCTCACCCTGACAATTAGTAGATCTTTTGTGACCTTCAACAGGAACTCAAGCTTACTTGGTGTTCTCTCCTGCCCTTGAGGTTGTTGGTAGAGTTATATAGTGAGGGTTTTCTAAGTACAGCCTGTAGACTGTGTAAGTACATCTAGCCATTGCAAAGACATTACACTTTGGAGTTCTGTTTTGTGTGACCCCTTTTGTACCCTACCATGTCCTTCTACTACCGTGTGGAAAAACAAGACATGGCATATGTAGGAACCCATGTTTGAGCACCATGGGGCTTATTTACAAGCCCCTTGCGCCACCCGTACGTCACTTTTCCCATGTTAAAAATGACTAAAGGGGCTTGTAAATCTGCCCCAATATATCCATGTTAGGCACCCATTGGCTTCCTGTCATGGACTAAAGGCTAAGAAGGTCGGTTGAATTGCATTCTTGATTGCCCAAGGAAGGGCGACTCCTCCTTAATTGTACACATGAAAGGTGGTATATATCTCTTTAAGAGGGCTTCAAAGAGGAACACACACAAAGTGTAAAAAGTCTTCTTCAACCTTGCACCTCTTGAATGTTGGTGAATATTAATGTAGAAATTAATAGCATGGCATCAAGGTCCCCCTGACATCAGGAAAGAGGAAGAGCCAAGCAGGAAGAATACAGATGAAATTCAATAAATCTCCAACTCCAAGGAATCAAAAATTAGGGACTAAAATATCAAATGGTCGATGAATACGATGAAGAATAATGGAACAAAAGCATTGCAATTTGCCCATCACTTGTAGATGCCTCCTTATATAAAACAGAAACTAGTAGAACAGAAGAACACGTATTCCCTCTTGGACTGGGATTCGCACATAGGTTTCCCTGGAAATGCTACCATCTTGGAATGGGCAGATGATAAAGCTAGCCCACACATTCTTCCTGCAACTCATGGTGTCCATTAGGTATATGAAGAAGTCCAGGTTTGACAGTCTTTGTCATGAGTGGTACTACGCTGCTCAACGGCGCTCTTCCCACCCAACTTGCCATACAACTCATGAAATACCCCTGGGAATAACTGTCAGAGTGAAAACACTAGTCTAGTGTGTGCAGTGGGAGCGACCAAGTACATACTGAGCGCAGTGTTCAGACACATGGCATCTGGCCACAAAAGTGCACTGCCTACACTCTCAGCAGTCTTGTTACAGATATATCACTTTGACATTTCGATGTGAGTCACTACCAGACCTATGTTAAGATCCTGACAACCCCATATCTCGAACACAACGGTTTGGCTGGGAAGTCAAGAGGGGTTCCTAGTATTATGTTCAGGAGATGTACACCCACCCAAAGCATTTGCATCTTATGACATTGCCGTAGAATGTGGTATTATGTATTCTGCTGTCCACAGTCACAGAGACAGACTGCTTTGAGGGTGTTCACAAAAGTCTGCATCTGGATTCTAATGTAGTATAATCCAGGCTGGATTTTTAATTGAAGGCAGCTCGTAATGCCACTTTCCTTGAATAATAGAGAGCCTCCACCCATTCTGTGTATTCGGGCCCACCGATATCCTTGTCTCATTTCATCCTTACCCTGACCAAAGTGTTTGGGAGTAGTTTGTCAGTGTTTAATATATTAATAAAAACAGCTTTTGTCATCATTTGCTCAGAAGTGAGTCTGTCTTCTTTTGTTGAATAGTCTGGATGCCACTCACTAGCACTGAGATACCTATAGCTGCTTGGTGAGTCTGTAAGAATCAAAAAGATTCACACCTGCTCGTGTAATTTTCCCCTCTCAGTTGGCCAGCCGTTTCTATATGTGTATGCCCCTATAACACCAATTTTTGATGTCCTCACAAGATCCTAGCATCTAAATGCCTCCAGTTCTTCAAGTCTCTTGAACCTGGGATGAAAATTGCCACTGCATACTTCTGGAGAGCATGTGCCCCTGTTCTGTGTTTTACTGCTAAAAAACCATTGTATGTTTCTGCAGATGATTGATTTTCATTTCAGTTTACTGAGGCCCCATTTAATACAATGATATATTGTGTCTCTCTGGTGAGTAGGACCATACAAAGGGACTTATTTATGAGAGGCCTGTGCTGTCGTTGGTTCACTAATTTTGACTCAGGCAGTACGCCATGTTTACAAATAGATGCATGTGGCAAGTTTTGTCAGTTTTGGTACGCTAGCGCCTGTAAATAACTGCGCCAGAACCAGCTGCGCCATGCAGAGACTGAAATATTCAAGGTAGGCATTCCCCCGTAAAATCCATCATAAAAGCCACGCAATGATATTTATGGTATTGTCAATGTGTGACGCATTGTCGACAAGTATCGCGCAGAGCCTGTAATGCGTCAAAATTCCTGAGCATCGGCAATCCAAGCATAGGAAATGATGTATTGGCTGTGGTACATGAAGACAGGCCACACAAAACAGGCAGCGTAGGAGAAGGGAGCGCATTTTTCGCCAATGGACTTCCCTCACTGACCTCAGGGAGGGTGAGGTCATCACATACTACCGACTCAGGTGGGAGTCCATAATAGAACTGCCAAACCAGATAGCGCCAAGGCTCCAGCCACTAGCTGCCAGGCCCACCAACATCCCTCCGCAGGTCAAGTTGGTGGCTGTCCTCCACATGCTGGCATCTGTTTCATTCGAAGATCACAACAGCCAGAGTAGCAGGAATATCACAGCCATCTTTTTCTGCCTTCCTAAACTCTGTCCTGGATGCCATCATCCGCCTAACACCCCAGTACCTCCTCTTCCCCAAGACACAAAATCAGCAGCTAGAGACCAAGCAAGGTTTCTATGCTATTGCTGGATTCCCACATGTGCCATGGATTGCACACATGTGCAACTGGTACCCCCTGCAGCAACATCACCTGTACAGGACCCGGAAGCACACCTATTCTATCAACGTCCAGGCCATCCTGGACCATCGGGGATGTTCACCATTGTGCTGGCAAAATACCCAGGGAGTGCACATGATGCCTACATCTTCAGGCACTGCATCATCAATGATTGCTTCCAGAATGGGCGATATAGGAATGGCCTTCCTGTTGGTAAGCAAATCTGAAGTACATAACAGAACTACTATCAGTAAGAAATGTATGACAAAATATCCATCTCTGTGTTTGTTGATAGAGATATGGCCATATGTATGAGGGGTGTGTCTCATATCCATCATGGGACACGTGTAATGCAAACCCCCAAGTCATAAATGTTAAGACATGCAAAGCCACTTTGTGTGCCTTGGAATGGCGTAAAGGTACAGAGCAATGCAACACTGGCCAAAATGCAGTGTACCATCACTGTGTGCAAGGGAGATGTTCCATGGGCATTGTGGAGGTGTATCCATGCAACTCCCATGGTTCATGAGGCATGTCATGTATCCCACACCAGGCAAACTTCGAAATGTGACAAATAAATTGGTCTCCCCAAGTGATGTATAACAAAAAAAAAACCTGAAGTGATCCAATTGTTCCTGCTTCCTATGTGTGCTACATTCTGTGGCACACATACATAGACAATCAGGACTCTGAGGCTTCATCATGTGCAGATATTTGCCCCCTCCTGCACAAAGAAAATTCCATATGCAATGCAGGCACACAAGCCCCATGAAGCAAGTGTGCCTGTGTTTGTGCTAAGCTGCACACTGTGTGCCAGAGTAGGCTGAAATGTGAGGAAAGTGACACAGTGCAGTGCATAAAGGTGACTTGCTGCAGTGCACAGTGCCATTTACCCAAATATCTGGGCCACCGTGTCATGTGCCCATATTGGGAATAACGTAGTGCAACATGTACACAACGATGTCCCAAATTGCCATGCACTTACTAATCTGTCAATGGCAGTAGCGGCAGAACGTCAGTGAGTAACAATTTGTCATTTCACTCTATGTGGATGGATGGAACAACAGCAGCTCCACTGGGTAACGATTCACTAATGAAATAATGTGGCATGGCAGACAAGCCAACATGAGTATAAAGGTAACACAAGAGAAAAGTCTGAGATAGTGTCTCCTCAATGGTGTACCTACTCTTGGTATCAGTCAAAGGTCAACAAGGTCAGTGGTGTAAGTGCTGTGCACATGAGCAAGTGTGTCACACATGGCAGTATAATTCTATGTTGACCAAAGTTACTGGACCAACACAGGAATAAGTATGTGGAAAGGCCATGTGTGGCAAGCCATGTCAGTGTAGGCCCCAGACATTTGTAAGTGTCAATACTGGATAACATTGTGACAATAACAGTACAAAACACACATGTGTCAGCAATACTGACAGTCTGTGTACACACATACACGTAGGTTGATGGCCTCTTTGACTGATGTAACCAATGTGATGGCTCACCTGTTCTGCGGACTAAGTAGCCAAAATGAAAAGCATATGAATCCAGCAATATGAAACTCATCTAAGTCAAACACAATGCAGCCAAACATGTCATACATCTGTCATCAACGTAGAATAAAGCCCAACTTGCACAAGGCACCATAGTGTACTCAGGTTAACAATCTCAATATACAATAGAGACAGCAATTAGTAAAACATAAAGTCATAGAAATGCACAACCCCCTACAAGTTAGAGTCATACATATACATGTGAGAAAACAATATATTGTGTCTACATTTGGAGTTCACAGCTGCTTGTAATAATAATATCAGCTTGTCCTACATAAAGATGGCCCACTTTGCATTACATATGTGTCAATCAAAGTGCACCATGACAACTGCTAAAAGCAATAGTTGAATGCTGACAATAAATAGCATAGCAATCCATGTGACATGTTTGAACTGCACAAACTGTATGCACCAAAGTCACATGTTAAAGGAAGTGAACTATGAAACAGCTGTGCCAATGTCAGGTAGGCCACAAAATAAATCTGTGGTTTAACACGGCCATATGTATGCATGAGTGTTAAACATGTAGGCTATGTCACAACCTACCAAGGGAAGACCAACTAAACAAACATCTGATCAATAATCTGTCACTTCACACATGTAGTAAGTGCATATAACATTGAGTGATTAGCAACATCTCTAAATACCAATCACAGTAAGCAACTGGATAAACATGAAAGTCAGGATGTAGAAGTGTTTAACATATCAGGCCTTACTCATCATTTGCTATTACACAGAGAACTGGGAGAGACATGTGTACCTATGGCCAACTGTCTAAGTAACACATATTGTGAAATATCGTAATAAATGTGTTTGAGTCATTTAGTATGCATAACACACATGGACAGGAATGTAGCTGTAACAGAGAGCAAATGCATTGACAGTTTTAATTTCTGTTTCACTTTCAGCTGACCTAGGTTATGGTCTCCAGCCATGGGTCATGACCCCAATAGCGCGTCCCGCACTGAGCTGGAATGGCACCACAACCAGGCACTGTTCAAAACCGGCAACATTGTGGAGAGAACCTTTGCTGTGCTGAAGTCCCAGTTCTGATGCCTGGACATGCCAGGGGGGAAATTTCTATACTCGCCTCTTATGGTCTGCAAGATCACCCTAGTATGTGCCATTCTCCAAAACATCTGTGTACTGACAAATGTCCTGTAGGACGTGGACTATGTTGAGCAGGACCCAATGGAGGAGGATGAGGATGGAGGAGAGATCCAAAATACAGTGGCTGGGAGCTGGCGATGCACCACATCATGCAGAATTTCTTCTCTTAAAGTACATGTACTTTGATGGACAGATTGTTCAAACATAATAGGAAGGTCCAACATGGAAATAAATGTTTGAACCCATTATTTATTTTTATTTTTTGGCATTAATGGCACAGTCCCAGTAAACATCACCTCACCCACATCTTGTCAAATAGAAGTAGGCCTAAGATTGTAATAATCACGTCATCAGATCTGTTGAGCACCATTGGGCCATGCGTCTTACCCATCAATTACACATACACAGAAATGCAATGTGAAGCAGAACACTGCATTAAAGGTACAGGCCAGGCATTACAAACTTGGTATTCTAAATTGATCATTACTCTCCCCTTGCACTTCAGCAGTGCAGGGCTGCACATCTAGCAGCCTTGATGGGTTGTGCAGCAGCAAAGTGTATAACAGATGGCACTCAGTGAATTTAGGAACACAAATCACCAATTACCATACCTGAGAATAACCTCAGATTGTAGTGTGTCTCAACAATGTGTTGCCATGCAGAATGACAGTATTTGCTGTAAGTTTTGTTGTAGCAGATGCCATTAGAGATAATGAGTGACATTTTTCATGGACAAAGACCTAGTGTCATGCGAACATGTAAAAGCTGTCACTTGTCAGTAACGCAGACATGTATGTGTGGCTTACCACAAAACACAGCACATGCAAACTATTTTCTGGCTACATTGTCACATATACCACATCATGCTACAGCAGGTAAAGGACACATTTGCTATGTATTGTTCAGCAATGCAACGAGGAACAAAGGCCTGTAAAAATGCAATATCAGCAGATAACATTGTACAGTGAGTAAATAGCCAGAGCAATATGACATTGGATAGGTTATATGCCAACATCTAACACTAAGATGTCAAGAGTGTGGTTTCAATTGGTTAAAAAGGCAGACCAAACTGTATGTGCAATGTGCATACACACTAACTCATTGCACATGGTCAGATGGAGGGATTGTGATGCGACCTTCCCTTTGTAAGGCAAGAGTTGTGTACCTCTGACCTGAGTGTACAATTACATAGTTGAGCGGATCATAAATCTTGTACCCACCCAGAGGTGAAATGTAAGTTGGGTATGTGCCATAACATATGCCTGTGTCAGGAAATGCAGTATCCTTGAACCAAGAAGCACACACAAAGGCCTGTCCTCAGAGTAGATGTACTGCCACTAACGTTGACAGGAGTAAGACAGAGATCATGTGTGAGTGGCAGCATCATGTTATTTGAACATCACAAGTTAAATTGACTATTTAACCATGTTTCACTGCAGTTATGACCAGTGGCTCACTTACCTACTCCAAAGGTCTGTTCCTGTTTGACATACTCACCCCAGACCTACATCATTTGAAAAG
The DNA here is from genome assembly GCA_963921515.1 of Calotriton arnoldi. Taxonomy (NCBI): domain Eukaryota; kingdom Metazoa; phylum Chordata; class Amphibia; order Caudata; family Salamandridae; genus Calotriton; species Calotriton arnoldi. The sequence continues at coordinate 539,115 of CAWUFW010002529.1, read as the reverse complement.
ATTTTGAGCATGATAACACCATGTGCAGAACATGTGTGCCTGTGCAAGACCTACACAACAGAAAGTCAGCAATGTGTAACAGTGTGCACATGCAGCGTTTGTGTGTGCTGCTACAGTGTGTTCAGCTAAAGACCCTCTGCCACAGTCCAAAGTGAGTGTAGTACCAAATAGTGTGCGATGACTGAGTGTGTGTCCTGCACTTCATGATGTTGGTTTCTGTCTTACATATGTGGATGAGAGTATGTCTTCATGAGATCCTGAGAGTGTCAACAAAGGGGCATATAGTAATCGAAATTAATGGATTTGTGAAAAGGTAACAGGAGGAATTCTCTGTCCAATGATTACACCTGCATAACTCGCTGTCTTATTGCTGTAAGGGCCCCCACTACATTCCATGCAGCTGCCGTAATATCGGACGTTCTGAGAGGGATGTACCTGAAGGAGGATAGTGTCTTAACCCAATGCCTCCCCCCTCTGGGGGGTTTATGGTCTCTCTCTCGCAGTGAAAAGTAAAGGGTACAAGTCATTAAAACCTGAGGTGAATGAGGACAAATTTTTTTTTAAAACAAAGGGGCATATAATGGCATGGCCACACAGTACAGCCCAGATAGTCTCCCTATGCCACAGCTATGTTTGCAATCACATTGCCCTTTGCGAGGGCTGGATTTGCTACCTAGACCCAAAACAATACCCTTGCACCATGGTGCAAGTATCCCTGCATTGTAGATGGGTTGCAGAAAACGCACAGTGCAGAATGAAAGGACAGGAAAGCACTGTATAAGATGAATACAGTGGAATCCTGCCCTTCAACTCTGACATAGGGCAGCGCAGCAAGGTCAACTGATGTGATGCCCTATAGCAACTGCCCATGAATCAGGCCCTATGACCACGGAAAATTCACAGATCAGAAAAGATTAAACCTGCCAGGTAAGAAAAGAAGAAGAAAGTGAGACCAAGATGTGTTTTCCTCCATTGCACTATTCCCTTCCATATATCCCAGAAAAGATGCCACTTGCGTGAGTCACAACCAATGCATCAACCTATTTGTGCATTGCATTGCCCCCGTTGCGCGGGTCGTAAACCTCACATCTGCGACAATGTGTTGAAAAAGCATTGTGGCTAATGCATTGTGCGCATTGGGCATTTCTCTACCGATGCTTCATAAAAAAAGATGCATTTGTTAAAAAATGGGCGGGATACTGCCAGGAAGTGATGCATTGGGTGTGGCAAGCTCCAAATTAGGAAGTGTGAAGTTACTTTTATTTTCACTTACTCGCTGTTATCTGTGCTTGGTGTAGGAGGTTATTTGAGAGTGTCTGAGAGTAAAGTGTGCGTTTTGGTAGTCTCAGTGTGTGCTGTGTCCATATTTTGTCTCTGTCCCATACATACATTGTCCTGTGACATTGTTTTGTATCGTTTTTTGTCATTGCACTGACGGGTATAGGTCTTGCTGGATTTTGTCTGTTGGGGTAGTTAGAGTCTTTTAGGGGGTAAATTAAGGGTAGTTTGTTTGTATTTTTGGGGAGGGTTTGCAATATGTCTGAGTGGGGGCGTAGTTTTACTTAGCTAGAGTTGGGAGGGCTCATATGGCTCATTGCCCACTACCTTCTGAGGATGCTTGTGGCTGGTGGTAGGGTGAGCCAGGGCTACCCTGCCTAGGACAAGAAGGAACGATGGGAGTGGGTGGACTGGCATCATGGACAAGCATTCAAGGTTGCCTGAACAACCCACCAGATGAAGCGGCGATGGGCGGACGTCATCTTAAGAGAAAGTGATGTGATCGACTTCCTGGGACTTGAGATTGGTGGACCTGTTGGCATGTATGTATGTATGTATGTATGTTCTATCTGCATATTGTTATGTACCTTTATCCGGAAAACATCTGTAAAATATCCACAAAACATAAACATGGATTGTACTTTATTTGTGTTTTTCAACAATGTAACGACATGCAACATGTATATCAGTATAAATATATATGAGGAGATGATGTAAAATAAGGGAACTTAGGCTTCTTCGATGTGGAATTGGTGTAGACCAGCACAACAAGTAGCCTTGTTGCCCTGCCAGATGCCAAAGTGTAAGGGCAGCAATGCACCGTATTCATCCAAGACAGTGCATTCCTGTCCCTTCACTGGCGCTGTTTCGGCAGACTATCGCCAACGCATGCACTCTTGCACCTGCAAGGGCGCCTGTGTTGTTGATAGGATTGTGTTTGTGCTGGAAGGGGCAACTACATACACAAAAACAATCCTGTGACCCTTTCTCCTCTTTCTATGTGTGCTGCAGAATGTAAGACAGCACAGCAATTTGTGCTGCCTTGCCTTTCTCTATATCTGTGAGGCCATTCTAAGCCACCCATAGTGGCTTTGCGTGACCTCATATATATGATTTAGTGAGTAGCGCCACGGCAGCATCACAAAAAGTGATGCTAGTGTGGCGCAAGGGGATAGTTATTATGCCCACTTAGTTACTCCTAGGGTTAATCATGTCACCCATGTGTCACGGTACACTGGGTTCTGCCATTAAGCTGCCCAGCATTACTCAATCGATCACATCCTTGACACATGCTTCAGGCTTGTCATGATGGGTACATCTGAAGTTCAGCATCCAGCCTGCTCACGCCTGCAAATGGACTAGATGTGTGCAATGTGCTGGGCATATTGCTATATGTGTGTTTCAGCTGTTGTGTACTTCAGAAATACTGGAATATCATAGTTTGGGTATTAGAAAGGTAAACGCGTTAAAGCAATATTTACGATGCTATGTCCTCTTTCATGTCTCCTAGGTGGACATCTTCTATTCTCGAGGGGAGAGGTGGAATCCTTCCAGGACCCCAATACTATCAGTAAGTGTAATTAGTACATGTATGTACCATTATGATGTCTGTGTATTATCCATGAGGAAAGTTTTTATTGTGATGCGCGGTGGGAGATAACAATCAGCTACCATCAATGAGCTGTCAGTCTGTGATTCAGTACAGAGCCTGCCCACAGTTTATTTAGCACTGCTCACGGGCTAAGAAGTTTGAGACAGTAAGGTGTATGTAAGCAGGCCCACAGGGAGTAAACATCTTTAAATATGTTGTAAAAGTGGTGCATTTATAGTCATGTTGCTTTCGCCACAGTAACCATCATGTGGCATACACTCTGCATGTGTTCAATACAGACACATTACCTGGTACAACAATGGGCACAAACCATCTGATCTGGAGTCAACGTATGTCATAGCACAGTGAATTCTGTGTTGCTAAGCAAGTCTGGGCAGGGTCAGTTTTAAATGTCCCAATTTGTGAAGGACGCCGGGCCAGATGATGTGCATTTTTTCTACACCGGTATTGTTACCAAGCATGGACTGGCTAGGTATCATGGCATCAGAATCACACAGAGTGATTCTACAACATATGTCCCATCGAAATGCTGCGTCATGCCCGGCTTGAATACAAAGCAATGTTTGCAGTCTACAAGAAAGCGATTTTAATAAGGAAAGCAGAATTTTATGAAGATAGGATCTTGAACGCTGATAACTTACAAAAAGAAACTTTTCGGATTTTAAAAGAATTGAGACAGACTCAGGAACAGAGGCCCCACTATTGCCCTGATGACTGTAATAAATTCCAGTCCTTCTTTCTAAAAAAAGTGAAGGACCTACTGACTGAGATCCATTTCACTCCTACCGTTCATTGCCCCTTAGTATCAGTACCCCTGCCCCCTGCATATAATAAACCTCTTACTGCCTTTCCCAAGCTTACCTTGGACTCCATGTCTTCTTTAATGGGTCGGATTAAGTCGGGGTCACCGGCGGATCCCTGCCCTCCGAGGATCTTCAAGCTGGCACTACCTGGGATCGAAAGCGAGGTTCTAATGCTATTAAATCATTCCCTGGAACGTGGCCACGTTCCTATTGATTTTAAGGAAGCACGAGTTATCCCACTATTGAAAAAACCAGGGGCAGACGCAAAGAACCTAAAAACTTTAGGCCAATTTCCCAACTTCCATTCCTGGCGAAAGTGCTGGAACAGCACGTGCTGAAATCCCTATCACACCATATAGAAGTCAACCATCTCCTGCAAACCAACCAGGCTGGCTTTAGGGCCCATCACAGCACGGAGATGGTTATGTTGACCGTGCTGGATGAAATTAGGCTCAGGGCCGATAAGAAAAAACCATGTGCCCTGGTATTGCTAGATCTATCCGCGGCATTTGACACGGTCAATTATGACCTACTTCTGTCGCGGATTTCAGAGCTAGGCATCCAGGGCACGGCCCTCAAATGGTTTACGTCCTTCCTCACTGACCGTTCACAGAGAGTACAACTGGCTGACTTTGTGTCTGACTCCGGTAAACTCTCATGTGGGGTGCCACAGGGTTCGGCGTTGTCTCCTCTCTTATTCAATGCCTACCTTCAACCCTTGATAGCTGCACTGAATATCATCGAGTGCCAGATCTACAACTACGCGGATGACACTCAAATCATTATCCAGATAGATAATGCCCCGGCTGCCCATGCACGAATGCAAAATATTTTAAAATACATAGTCAACTGGATGACGGCCAATTCCCTCAAAATCAACCCTGATAAGACTGAGGTATTGGCCATCACCACAGACTCCAGTCCGTGGAGTGACCTTTTTTGGCCACAAGAGTTGGGCGCAAATCCTGAGCCAGCCCGGGCCGTAAAAAGCCTGGGCATTAAAATTGATGCTAAACTGTCTATGACTCAGCAGATATCTGCCGTAGTAGGTACATGTGTTGGCCTGCTTAGACAGCTACGGAAACTTGCTCCCCTTCTCACATTCGCAACTCTCAGAACGGCAGTATCAGCCTTGATAGTGTCACGTTTGGATTACGGGAATTCCCTGTATATTGGCCTCCCAGGAAAGCTGCTTGCTAGACTACAGGTCATTATGAATGACGCGGCCAGACTGATTTTTAAACTGCCTAGGAGGGCCCATGCTACCCCTCTCCTACGCCAGCTACACTGGCTCCCGATTAGGCAGAGAATTAGTTTTAAAGGCCTTTGCATTGCGCACAAGGCCATTTGTAGCCAAGCCCCATCCTACATTAAGGATCGCCTGGCTATTTATACTCCTAGTAGGTCACTACGGTCCTCGGAGGCCGGCCTGCTGGCCTGCCCCCGCTTTAGCATGACCTCTAAAGGAGGCAGAGCCTTTTCGACCTCAATTCCTGTATTATGGAACAAGTTACCGGAGAATCTGCGGAAGGAACAAGCCCTTCTCCCTTTTAGGAAGAAGTTAAAGACATTCCTCTTTGTGGAAGCTTGGGGCACAATTTAATCATTGTCTTCCTCCTTACGTGCTAGGGCAGGGCTCTCTCTCATAGCGCTTAGAGACCAGTAGGTGATAACGCGCTCTACAAATGACAATTACAATTACAATTACAATGTGGTCAGACATGCTGCACGCTTTAGGCATCTACAGATGAGATATTTCACTTTCACTGACAATGGTGGGCAAACATACCTGCTGTGTTACGCATAATATGTTTGCATTAACAGAACTGTCCCTGTAGCAGTAGCAGAAATATGTCTACATGTATGTCAGTGGCACCTGGGTTGCCATCACTATGTAAACACATTTGAATATGGTAGTTGCAGCATATATTTTATGTGATGAAACTACATCTTCATAAGTAATGTCTTTGGGCCATGACTGACAACAAATTACATGCCTACATGTCAGTCTGTTCATGTGTTTGTTAATCATAGGATGGACATTTTGATCTTCAATATGTTAGCCTACCACGAGGTATGTCTATTGTGATCCAGCCTCATTGGTATTTGAGCCTCCCTCATAGTTATAGCAAGGGTCCATGTATCATATCAAATACATTTTTCGGGCAGATGAGTAGTCCGACAAGGAGACACACACAACTCACATGCTATGTTCATGCAATGATGTATGACTCCAAATGCTGCCTTGGGATGATGTGTGTACATGAGCATGTTTAAGTATGACTTCTTTTCTCTACAAGACTGAAACTGAAGATAATGGTGACATATCCGTACTATTGCCTGTGTGTAGTTATTAATGTCCCCCAATCATGTTCTACAGGGAGTACATAACAACCACAAATCCATTTATTGACTATCTGACACTGAGTGAGGGAAGGCAGCAACATGTGCAGCCTTGTGATAGTCCAGATCGGGTATGCAAAGCCAAGCGCACTGCCTGTACTGTATCACCTTATCCACTTACGCTTATGTTGAGGGGCAATGATCAGCACATTTGCAAGATGCAACTCTAAATTCCAAATTAGGGGGACCAGGCCCATGAGCCAAACTGTAGATCAGGACATCTTCATGAGTGTGAAAACGTGTCCTGTATGGTATGGTAGCTATCTCATTGTGAGTACTGTTACATTTTGTGCACCCACACAGATGACACTTGACTCAGTTTTCCAGGTTCAAGTAGGAAATGTCTATGTAGTGACAACATATTGTCCATATATCTAGCCTTATTGCTGGTATTGGTCTGGTCAAGAACATATGATTGTGATACAATGTCATACTATTTCTCACAGGCGTCATGTACATGTACTGCCCATGCAAATTAATTCTTTCTATTTTCACCCTAGACAACATGACAGCTTATGATACATGCACTTTTGACTGGGCTGGGAACGTTACCGACATGTGCGGATCATTGCTAAGGCATACAAAAAAATGCAGAAGCTGTATGTGCGTGCAGGGGCGGTGGAGTCCTGGAACATCCCTTAACTCACCACACCTGAAATGCCAACATCACCCACTGGCCAGGACAGAGCAGTCCCAAGGAAGGACAGAGCAGGCCCAAGCCAGCCCACAGCAGCCCCAAGCCAGCCACAGCCAGCCCAAAGTGCTTCAACACCGGCTCCCCCTGCAGCCACACAATGTCTGCCCACACGGTCCAGGAGCCACCCTTGAAGGGAATCGGTCTTCCACTACACCATCATACGTGAACTGAGCAAACTAAACCAGAAACTGGACGGTATCCGAGAGGAGCAGGGCCGTCAGCGCATCTGCACGTCCAACCTAGAGGAGGCAATGGAGCAGATCTCACAACTGCTGTGAACATTTGTATTTCAATTTTGTTTCCCTATATATTGTAGTATTTTAGCTAGTTATTAGATAGTACAGGTTTAGATAAGATAGGTTTTAGATTTTTATGATATTTTATAGGTTTTAATTTTTAAGTGGGTGGGGGGATAATGTTTAGGTTTTGTAATAAACAAATACGAAATAAAAATACAAGGAAAAATATATTTGTTTAGATTTTAATGTGTAGTTAGTTTATGTAGAGGAGTAGTTTATATTGTGTGACTATGTGGGTGTGGGGTTGATGTTCAACATGTCATCTGTGTTAAATGTATAGCATAGATTAAGCTATGTTTAGGTAGGTTAAAGTAGTGTTAAAATATGTTAGTGCAGGATAGGTAGGTTAAGTTTGTTTAGGCTTAGTTTAGATAGTGTAGGATAGGTAGATTTAGTTAGGTTAGGCTTAGTTTAGATAGTGTTAGTTAGTGTAAGTAGTTTTAGTTTGTGAGGATAAAAATGTCATATATAAAAACATTTTCTATTTTCACAAATGTGTAATAATTTACTGCACAAGAGTTGTCATTATTGCTTAGGCTGAGTTGAGCGCATGGTATAGGAATTCCCTGCAGTGTTTGTAGATATGCGTAACTTTGTGAGACGCCTATGGACAAGAGTTATTCAACGTTGTAATGGAGTCACTTAAGGAATCGTCAACATTCTTTGGGCACAGTTAGTGATCCTCTTTGTGTGAATAGACAAGCAGCCCAACACAGATAATCAGCTACTGTAGCATTGTGTGTGTTAGTTATGCTACAGGTATAGTAGGGATGGATCTGTCACCCCATAGTACCCATTCCTGGCTGTGTTGGGAGAAACACTGGTGTCTGCCGCTTACGCACTCACCCTGGCACCATTGTAGTAGTAGGTCGTTGTTGTTTGCTGGTTAGTATCCATGAAAGTGGCTCCCACCTGCCCGAAACATCAATCATCCTTGGCATTGAGTACTTGCTAGGTGTGGCACTTCCTGCATGTGAATTTGTGCAACTACTTGCTAAGTTAGAAAAGCATTAGTCTCACATTTCCTCTTAACCTAGGGATGTGTAGCGTAGTTCCAAGGTCTGTGTTCTGGCTCATGTATATTGTTATGTGTGTATATAGTGCAATTGATGTCATATGTGGTTACATTCACACTTAATGTATGTGAGGGCTCTCGGGGCCAAAGAGACACAATGTCCCTACGTATCCCAGTGTGCCTTACTACACCATTTATCATTTAACACCCAACCCCAAAAACGTAGTAGTTGCAGTTCATGCTTAATGACATCCAGGGTGTAGCACTAAGCTTCTACATCCTTGAGTGACATAAGTATTATGCTATACAGGAGTCTGGACATTAGTATCAGTATATTGTCAGTGCATGCAATATGATAGTGCTTATAGGATATCTTCAATTTAAGCATTGAGACTGAAATATGTGCATGATGACATTGTCGTTATAATTGAGCAAGATATCTGTGGATGTCTGAAAATGTGTTAGTGGCTCACATGCCTCACAGGACCCAATGTATGCAGTTATGCAGCTATGTGATTAGTTGGCCTTTTTCACTGTGTGGCCCGCAAGGTACAGATACTTATTGTCACACCATGACGTTCAACAGTTCAAAGAGATTTTCCACATAATGCCATGACAGGGGAGGTACATGATGCTTGGCCATGTCCAACTAGAGCATGTGATAGGGACTGTAGCGCAAATTTTCTTGAGATGGTAGAAAGTGGCTTTTGGATCTGCACATCCACAATGGTCTAGTTAGTCTTATCTGCAACAGACAAACAACACGCTAGTTCTAGGTAGTGCATTTATTTACAGGTGTGTACATAGGCTAATTAAAAGTGGCAGTTCTTGCAGCAACCCCAACATTGTTCGAGAGCCAAAGGATGTCCAGGCAGAGTCCATGGGGGATACATGTAATGTGACATGTCGAGGAGAGGAATATTCAAATAAGGAGGAGGTCAAAGTTGCCATAAGGGAAGGTAGGCCTCATTGACAATCCACAAATGGATTAGATTAGCAGGTGGGCATACAAAAAGGGGACAGTACCGCGTGATAAGGGCAGTGGCATGATAATTAACACAAGTCCTGTGGGAAACTGGGCAAGAGGCACAGACAAATGTTACGGGGTAGATCGCCGCTGGGAAGTGGTGAAGTCCAAATCTTCCCCTCTGTTGTGTGTTGTGACTCCCCTGAGGGTGGTGGTGTTTGTGCCAGAGGTATCAGAGGCACACAAAACATCAGGGGCTGAAGATGTGGCTCCCCTGTTCCTGGCAGAATTTGTCTGTGCCAGTAAGAAGTCCATTACAGCACTGAAAAGGGCCTGATGGCTTCTCAGCAATGCAACAACGTCGTAGTGGAAGGCAGCCATAGTAGCAATGTAGGAGTCCTGCCTCCGCTCCATAGATTGGAGGATGGTGTGGATGACTCTCAACTGGGTGGCAACCTCACTGGTGCAACATTGGCAGGGCTGTTGTTGCCTGTGCCTCATGACATCAGCAATGTCAGCCGGTGACTGTTCCATTCTATGGAGCGAAGGGAAGGTGCCTTTGATCTTCTCAAAGATGTCGTTTTTGGGATTGAGGCACCTACGGACTACCTCTAAGCTGCCCACAATGCTCTCCATCCCCACCTGAACGTCATCTACCAGCTGCTGCTGGACTCCTACCGCTCACCGTTGGAGGGCAACTTGGGGGTCCTCAAAGTCCAGGCTTGGGCTGGCAGATGGGGCATGTTTTATGGTAGGCGGTTCTTCTGGAGCCCCAGCAATGCTGTCACCCCTTTCCGTGGCCAGAGAAGGTGTTCCAATGGAGTCCAGGAGTTGCTGGAAGGTGTCATCATCCATGGGGTGGGCAGGATGTAATTGCCAACAGATTGGTCATCCAGGACAGGCTGGTGGTCAGGAGGTGTTGTTTCTCTCTCTGCAATGAAATTTGAATATGTTCATGGTGATCTATGATAGATGTTGACATGAGTAACTTTGGCAGACATACAGATGTTATTCTCATTTACCTTCAGTTCAACAATGATGTGTAAGACATATGTTACTCATAGGAATTGTGGCTAAGATTCACTGTAGTTGCCTTGTTCAGCGGACTCCTGAGTGAAAAGTGTGAAATTTTGTGTCCTTCAACACATTGCAACACAGTTACACAGCTTGCTGGCCTGCCCTGCCGGGGAGTGTAAGTTGGGATAAGGTCCACATCTGCCTTGGTAATTGCCTTTCTTCTACTTCGTGAAGCCTATACTGAATGGAGTTTCACTTTTTAACACCACTACTGTGCACACTGAAGCAAGTCACCAGGGTGCCTGCATTTCCTCTGGCCACTACTCAGCCCACAGCCCCTGGGAAAGTGATGTTGCTTTGGTCATGTATTAGTTTTGAGCCTTTCGCACATCCCAGTCTGCCTTGTGCTGTCTTGCATGCCCATTGTGCATTCATGTGGCCAAGGGCTCATATTTGACACGCATCTACACAACTCTACACAGCTAGCAAACTTGGTACACTGCAGATATGTGTAAGGACAGGTACGCACCATGGTTTCCCTATTTGTGTATAATCATGTGATTTCAGTTACCACATTGTTGTCTACATAGTTCAGAACCTTAGGCACTGTGTACCAACTCTGAGGGGATAGGCCCAGTCAAACTTGGAAGGTGGCTATCACTGACACTCACCCCATTTTGTCATTGCCAGATTTGGTTATCTCCAGAGTATCACACATCGCTCAACTCAGCCCTGCTCACTTGTACCTGTTCATGACTGCTTTGTCAATCCTCTAGTGGATCAAGGGACACAACTTTCTGTCACACACTGATGGCGCTCAAATCACACTTTGACTCTCATGTGATTCCAACACCCCCAACGTGAGTCAGCATTTTTAATTGAGCAACATGTCTGCCTGTATCTGAGGTATTCCGTGACATGTACCTACCCCTGTTGGCCACTCAACTAGGCCCATACACCTCTCTCTCCAAACATCACTCAGATCTGCCCATCGTCGTGGAAACCTATCTCATCCCGTCACATTTTACAATTCCCTGTTTGACATCCTCCTGCTTTGACATATGTGGCAAAGTCATTTCTCTTTCCAAATCCCTCCGGACATATGCTACATGTTCACCAAAGTCCACATCACATGCATGATGTAGTACACCAATGCCCTCTTCTATGGCATCCCTTCCCAGCTGCATCACTAGTGTGACACTATCCGATACAGCAGTGCATGAGAATCACTCAGGCTACCTTTCAGTGCACGCTTAACTTCTCACCTCCTTGCTACGCAATGTCTTCCCATTCAGACACAGTGTCAGTTCAATGTGCTCAGCCACATCTACATTGCACTACACTACCAGGGGCCCACCAGGCTCACACACCATCTATTCTTCCTACATACACTCATGGTCCTCTGGTGTGCATCACTAGCATTCACCCCCATCGTCAGTATTAATGTGTACATGACAGGAGGTAGGGTGGTCTCTACCATGGCAGCCAACACCTGTGTGCTCTCGCCCCACACATCGGGACAGCTGTGTGCTATATAGTTTCATGCTAGTGATTGTACACGTAGCTCTTTGCATTTTCATATGTGGTGGCACATACACCACACCTGAACCTCCTCTCAGGTGAGGATTCAATCCTCTGGCAACCCCATTCCATTCCATTGCTTTACAGTCCAGATTTGTCTGCATGGCCTCAACACAGACACACTAGCCTCATGGAGCAAGGGGGCCTGCATTGTCAAAGTCAGGGTGGGCAGGGTTCCAGTGTCCATGTACGATGTGGAGTTCCAGTCCAGGTTTTTTGCTTTGTATTGTGGGACTTGTAGTCCTGGTCACTCATGTTATACATTCCCCTACAAGTCCCAGTATACAAATGTGAACCTGGACTGATGCTGCACATCACACATGGAATGAACAAACTTGACGGAGCTGGACTGGGCTGTACAACATGCAACTGGGCAGTATGACTTACAGTTATGTGATGTATGAATTAACAAGTGTTAGATTCCTGCCCTTTCCCTTGCACACAGCACAGTGCAATGCAGGAATGTACGTTGCTGCGCCTCACAGCATGACATTTTTAACCATAATGTCCCTTGTTGCCACTTACCCTGTTAATCTTCCTGGTCCTCCAACAGAGCACTGTCCTGGCACTCCAGCCACCGACTCTCCTGGGATGACTGATGCCGCCTGCTCCTCCAAGGCGTTTAGTTCCTCCTGGTCCTCGGGTCCTCCTCCTTCAGTTCGCATGGCTGCTCTCAGGTTGTTGACCAATTTCTCCTTGGTCCTACGCTTCTAATCATGCCAGCGCTTCTTGCACTCTGACACTGTCAATCAATCAATCAGTTCTTTATTCGATTCAATAAATATGATCATAAAAGCACAGATAAATGATAAAACAGTAAAAGATTCCCCAATTCATCTTGCATAAAATCAATAGCAGCAATTTCCTTTCACATATAATAAAAACTCTTATGGTGTACGCAGCCCCAGAGTGTATTATGCAAATTTACCGCATAGCAAGCCCAATACTATATACAGCCCACCCCCCCCTTCCTCTTTTTCATGCAAGCCCATAAAAACCTGGCTACTGAGAAGCAGACCAGAGGGTCGGACAACGATTTAAAAAAATAAAAATCAACCCGACATTGTTTAAAATTTTGGCGCTTTACAATAAAAAGATTATTTAAAAAAAAAAAATGTTGGCGCTTTAAAATCGGTACTAGGTAGTCATTCCTTTCTTTCTCATAGAGCCCGCAAAACAATACTAAATGTAGCTCAGTTTGTGTGGAGAGGTTATCACACGGGCACAAAATTAAATCTGAGTGGTTATATGTTTTTTCTGGATAACCTAACATCAGTGGTATCATGTTCATCCTAATTCTCAAAAGTATGAATTTATGTTGTGCACTAGGGACATTTGCTAAATAAAAGTACCCTCCCTCTATCAGCGGCGGGCTCTGGCGATAGAAATAGACTGCCTGTTTGTCCCGGTTATTTTCCTTTCGATTATATTCGGCCATCGATAAAAACATGTTAATTACCTTTTGCTTTGAGACCTTTCTACATGCCAGTGGATCCCTGAATAAATCGGGGAGCCCAATATCCTTCAGCACTGACTCAACATAGTTAAGCCACCTAGACCTCCTGTGGTTTTCCAAATTTAAGCAGTTTCTTATTATAGTTTGGGTCAGAGTCACTGAATCCCTCCGCCAGATTGAATGCCACAAAAGGATCGGGGCTAACCGAATTGAGTCTTCGATGTAGGGCAAGCCTAATTCTATGTGTAAGATATAGTTAGAGGAAGAGGGAGGAAGGCCCACTAGGGACTTAAAAAAGTTGTTTTCAATAGTTTGGAGTGAGTTTGTCGCTACCATACCCCAGACACCAGCCCCATACGTTACTGCAGCCTTTGTCTTGGCCTGATAGATGTTCTTTAATCGATAGTAATGGCCTGGCACCCAGTTTTTTGGTAAAAGATTTTATGGCCGAGAGGCTTCTCTCCATTCCCAACTTCCTTCCTTCCACCAGCTTTGACCACAATAGATTTTTATCAAAGAGGACCCCCAAGTAGGGAAAGGTATCTACAACCTCAATTCTTCCAGAGTCCGCATGTAGATGCGGGGTTTTATCACTTTTTCTTGTCCCAGCTATGATTACAAAGGATTTAGTTTGATTAACTTTCAGGGCTATTGAATCCATAAAGGATACATACGCAGTTATCAACCATTGGAGGGCTAGCCCCGTTCTTGCAATCAACACCGCATCATCCGTGTGAGCCAATATGGGTAACAGATGTGAGTCGAATACGGGGACATCCCGTGTGGCCACCGAAAGGGCGTCCTCGACTCCATTTGTGTAAATAGAGAAGAGGAATGTGGCAAGGATACAGCCCTGCCTTACCCCCCTGGCGATTTTAAATGGGCGGGTACAGTCCCCGTTTTTGGCATAGCGGACTGACGCCGTGGCGTCTGAATATAACTGTCTAATAAAGTTAATTATAGCTGGTTCGACCCCCATCTCCTCCATTATATTCCATAGCTTGGCATGGACCACGCAGTCAAACGCTGCCGACAGGTCCATGAAGGCCATGTAGATCTTCCCTTCCTTCACTCTGGTATATTTTTCTATTGTCAGCGCTAAATTCAAGCACTGATCCACAGTACCCCTTCCCTGCTGGAACCCATACTGGGCCTGGATTAAGATGTTAATCTCCTTTGCCCACCCCTCTAGCCTAAAAAGAAGGAGCCGGCCCATCAGCTTTGATGTGGTGTCCAGCAGGGAAATTGGTCTGTAATTCTTTGGATTTGCCCTATCCCCTTGTTTGTGGATTGGAACAATGACACCTGTTGACCATGATGGGGGAGGGCCTGCCAGAGCAATGCAATTGAGGACATTCGTTAACAGGGGTGCCCATAGGTCCGGGGTGTCCTGAAAAAAATCAATTGGGACACCATCCGGTCCTGGAGCCTTTCCGGGGGTACATGACTTCAGGCCTCCTCTCACTTCCGTGAGTGAGAAGAAAAGAGAATCCTGTGGATTTGACTCTATAGTACGTGATAATGTGGGAGGATGAGCGCTTGAGGCAAAGATGTTTTCAAAATGGGCCACCCATGCGTCTTCATCTACATTAGTCTCTATTGTGGGGTCTCTGGAATTTTTAAAGTGTGGTGCATTTACTATTTTCCAGAAATCTCGGCTGTTTCCCGTACTAGCTGGAGCTTCAAGATCTGACCATGCCTCTTCCTTAATAGCTCTTTCCTTATTTTTTCGTGCTAAGTATAAGTGGCCCGCAATGCTTTTATTTGGTCTGGGATTCTGGGTTTAGTTTTCAGGGCAGACATTAGAGCCTTCCTTGCTTTTGTGCATGGTGAGCCAAACCAGCCCCTACCTCTCCCAGTATTTAAAGATTTAGTGCATGTGAGGGCCAGTTTTACCTTCTCTAATAGGCCACAAAAAGAGGACACCACTGCCCCTGGGTCAGCGTCGGCTTCCAGGCATTTAGATATGTTAGCCTGTATAGTTAAGACAATCTCTGGGACCATCTTAATTTTGTCAATATGGGCCCACTTAAGTTGAAAACCATTTATCCTTGCCACGATTGGTGCTCCAACTTTCTGATGGGAGGTTAAGTCCCTTGGGAGTACCCTTAACTGTAAAGATAGAATGGCGTGGTCACTAAAAATCGTAAATTGGTTTTCTAACATGGTAGCCCTGCTGCTAAGGGGGTTAGTGACTACTATGTAATCAATCGTTGACTCACACCCTTTTCGCTGGAAAGTTTGCCCTGGATTACCTGATGATGGGTTTGAATCATTGATTATTACCATATTTAAAGAGGATAAAGTCCTGTTTAGGCAGTTTCCATATTCATTATGGGTGAAATGATACATTGAGTTTCTCCCCAGGTCCTCTAAACCGCAAACAGGGGCTGTATTGTATTTACAGGGATGTGTATTAAAATCGCCCAATCAAATAATGTTGACTGCCTCTTCTTGATATCATTTAAGAGGTTCTCTATTGCCTTATTAACCTCGCCTACCACGCAGTGCATATTTGGCCCAAACTCATTATTATAAAAATTTATTGATACCTCGAGCATCAGCAAATGGAAATTTGGATTCAATGATTCAAACTTTTTTACTTTTAGTGGTAGGTTATTTGGGATTAAGGTCAAAATTCCCCCTTAGCCCTCCCAGAAGGAGAGGGTTTAGCCAGAGTTTGGAAGGAGCGATATCCATTTACGAAGGTTGGCTCCGTAGACCATGTCTCCTGGAAACATACAATGTCGTGATCTTGCCAGGATTTTTGCCAATTGTCGTCACCCAGTTTTGGGGCAATACCTGCCACATTCCATGAAGCTATTTTAAAAGTAGTTTTGTTTGCTCCCCATTGTAAATTAGGTGACATTGGGCCCTCTTGAGTGACAGGGGCCAAAATATCCTGACTGTCACAACCTTCACGGGGTTTTATCTGAGTGAAGAGTAGTCAGTCGCATGTTTCTAAATCGGAGAGAGGGGCGAATCTATTCTCCAACCTCAACCCCAATGCCCCGTGGTTACCCAATGAATTCAACCATGGTTGGACATCCCTCTGCGGTGGTCTACCTCCTACAGTCAGCAGGAAAAGGGGTCTATAGAAATATTCCAATGGAAAAACCGTAATCTGAGAGCCCTTAAAGGGAGCTTTGCATAGGTACGCTGACAAAGATCTAACAACAAATTCGTTATTAAAGTTTATCACCACACAATCTCCCGGCATTTCTTTCCTTACTGTGCCCAACCAGCCTATCCTTCTAGCCATAATCATTTGGTTTGAGAGACAGCTGCCTCTTCCCCCTGCTTCGTTCAGTTTCCAGCGTCAGCCAATGGAGGGCTTTAAACATTAATTGGTCCGTAGTTTCTAATTGTCCCTCCCTCAAAAGTGGCACATTCGCCAGCACCAATACAAGTGGGGATGCTGCCGGGGGGAGGTGCAGAGTCTGAATTCCAGTGGCCATAGTTCTAGGATCGAATCTTTCCCCCCTCCGGTAGTCAGTTCTCCCCCCCTGCCCTGGCGGGGTTAGGACCTGGCGTGTCGAGGCTGTATTATGATGGTGATTTTGGTGGTTTGGCGGAGCCTCCCCTGCTAGGTTCTCTGAGTGGGCATTAGGATGTTGCAGGGGTGTTTGAATAAGGGGGGTTGTAATAGTATGGATATCAGGGTTGGAGTGTGGAGGGCTGACCAGGTTAGTGGATGCAGTCTCTATGTTTGGGCAGTTTACGATTATTTCTGATCTGCGGGACCCTGCTTGTGTGTGGGTCTCTAGGCCAATGCTGGATCCGTTTGTAGCGTACAATGCCTCAAGAGAGCAAAAGTTATTTGTGGCCTGGGACTCCAAGGCGGCTAGCTTCTCTTCAATCTTGGTTAGCTTCAATAGGATAGGATTGAACATGGTAGAGACCATAGTTTCTAGTCTCTGCCACCTATCATCGTTCGTCAAGGGGCACACAATTGGGGTTACCGGGGGGCTTGCTCCACTTTGAGCAGGTTCCATTTCATCACCCCCCCTTGTTTTAGCCGATCTAGAGACTTTCGCTGGTTTCTGTCTCTGTGGGCCACCACCCCTTTTTCTCTTTGCTGATGATTCGGGGTTGACGCCCTGAAGCTTTTTCGGGCCTATGCCCCTAGTGGATATTCTTGTCGTGGAGGTTGTCGTTGAAGGTATTGGGTCTAGGGGGGTCAGGCTGTGAGTATTCCTGGATCTTGATCTAATAGGGAAATTTGTGTGAGAGCGTTAGTAGTGGTTTGGCCTCCCAAAGAAGATCGCTTCTGCGGAATAGGCTCCCAAGATAGCCGTCGTTCAGTCAGTTCTATTTCCCATGTTAAAACAGACGTAGCCCTTGTTAAAAATGCATCGAGGGTTCCCGCAATCCCTCCGCCCTCCTGGTCGCTCAGGCCTTTGCGCTTGCTCATTATGAGGGAGAAACTGGGGTTGGATATATTTAAAATGTCTGCGCACAGTACCTTAGTGAAGTCGGGGTTGTTAGGGGGGGGGGGCCCAGCCCAGCCTCCTCTGGGCTCCGACGGGCCAGCTGGCCCGGGCGAGGCCCCGCGCACGTCCCGCGGTCCGGCGACTTCATTTTGTGGCGCGTCCGCGTGCTGTCACTCACGGGAGTTGTGGTCCCCCTGGACCGAGTGCGGGGAAATTCTGGGCGAACAGCAAGAGCCCAACAGCAGTAAGCAGCTACCTCTGACACGGTCTTTTTAGCTTTCCCTACACTGTTAATCTTATCCACTATGGACTGCCAAATGGCCTCTTTCTTCCCTAATGGCAATTTGGAGGTGACAAAGAGTTGAAGTTCATGCTTTATTACCTCTGTGATTAGAATTTGATTTTCCTCCTCACTGAAATTTCTCTTTTTCTTCCCCTGCGGATCTGTCTGGACATCCTGGCAGGTGTTGGGGTTGTTGCCCAGACTTCTGCTGCCTGCTACCTGCTCCATCGGGAAAAGTCCATTACAATGCAGGCATTACATCGTAATGCCTTTACAATGCAACTATTGCAACGCATGTGCCATTACATTGCATGCCAATGCAACGCATGTGCCATTACAATGCATGTCATTACAACGCATGCCATTACAATGCATGCCACTACAACGCATTTTAAGGTAAGTAATGGAGGTAAGTGAGGTAAGTTTTTATTTTTGATTTAAGCTTATAAATGTTTATTATTAATAAAAAAAAATCAAGTTATGTTATTTTGCCCCCACCACCATCCAGCACTTTCCCTGAGCCAAGCACCTGTTGGAGTAGGAATAGTAAATTTCCCCCCACCACCATCCAACACCTTCCCTGCGGCAAACACCTGTCAGAGTAGGAATAGTAATTTTGCCTCACCACCATCCAGCAATTTCCCTGAGGCAAGCACCTGTCGGAGTAGGAATAGTAAATTTGCCCCCACCACCATCCAAAACAAAAAAAAATGAAATTTAAGAAAAGAATCAAAGAAAAAATATTATGCGTTGTAATGGTATGCGTAGTATTAGTACGCTTTGTAATGGAATGCGTTGTAATGGTAGTTTTAATGTATCTCAATGAACATGCATTGTAATGGTATGCGTTATAAAAACATGCGATGTAATGGTAGTTGCGTTGTAAAAATTGCAATGTTAAAGTATGCGTTGTAATGGTATGCATTGTAACGTCCTATATTCGCTCCATCTCTTCCTTTTAAGGTATAGGTAAGACAGTGTTTTTCAAATGCATCACTTTTTAAGGTATTTTCGATGCGCGGCAAACTCCAATGTGGTGCAAAGATGCTTTGTGGCACGTAAGTGTTGCTTTACGACCCGCAAAGCAGCCTAGTGTCACTTTGGGTGCACATGTGTCACTTTTCTCTGTGGCAGCCGTTCCACGGACACATCATTTTTTTTACGCACCTTGGAACCTTACAACATGGTGCACTGTACCGTAAATACGGCTCATCCATGGCATTTAGAACTGCTACAGTGCAATCTTTTCTGATGCATTGCTGCCTCGCTGCAGCAGGGCGTCAGTTCTCATAAATGAGGGCCCAAGTATGCCCCTCCCTTTGAGAATGAGCACCGTCCTCGCAGTGTGCTTAGAGAGGCTGGCAATGGTGGCAGCTTTAGATTACTGTGAAAGCATGAGGCACTTTTTGCTTGTTGCCTTCAGTCGAGAGATGCCTACTGGCCCACACCTGGATCCTTAGCGCCACCTGTATGATACATGAATGGAGACTCCTGTTTACTCTGCATGTTTGAGGAAGGGTGACCTTGAAATGTGTGTTGTGCTTCACTATATGGGAACAGGAATCGATCTACGAATACCTATGTGTGTGCATGACTAACAGAATGGAGTCTGGTGGTGAGTCCGCTGAGGTTGTTTGTTGAGTGAGGGAAGGCCCAGGATCAGTCCTCAGCCCCCTTTAAAGTGAGCCAGGCCCTGGTGCTTTTGGGCTGGTGGTCTCTCTTTGAAGGGGCAAAGTGACTTATGGGCCAGTGCCAGGCCCCTCACATTAGTGTAGTGTGGTGTGTCCCAGGGCTGGGGTCTTTGATTACCAAACTCCTTTCCAGAACAACCCTGAAACAACCCTAGTTGCCCACACAGGGCCTTGAGCTTGCCCAATCCTCCTTCCTGACTTGGGAATGTTCGGTGTGATGGCCAGTGAGGTGGGATGCTGTTGAAGCCCACGAATATCATTCAAAGCCACACAGTAATTGCAGAGATATTTGGCTTTAAATCCCTGCTTCGTGGGAGCCTTTATGTACTTGCCTTGCTTGAGAGCAGCTTTTCAGGAAAGAAAACATTAAGAGGGTTATATATATCCAGCTGGGGGACTGCCATGTTTAGATATCCCTGCCAGCCTGGTGGAGATCTCTAAGCCCTCAGAGCAAATGCATAAGAAGCAGTCACGCAGAAGGCTGTAGAGAATGCCTTGCGAACACCATCATTTGTGTACATCCTTGGTAAATGTATTGGTTTTCAAGGATAAATCCTCAAAGCTGGAATTTGTTCTTGTAAAACAAAATCTCAATCCCCAGGTGCAGAGGGAGTTTTCTTCCCGAGTGATGTGACCGTTGAGAAGTATTCCTGCCCAGGACCACCATACCTCACAACCAGTGCCAGGCAGGGAAATCCACTGATGGTCGCCACAGGCTACTTAGGGTGGGTGATCTATTGTGGTGGATGAACCCATAGGTCAAAGAATTCCAATAGCACAGGCTCCGCTGTCAGATAACCTATGGTTCCCCCGCCTTTAAATGGGGTGGGGGAAGCCATGAGTGTGGCAGGTGCCCAAACTCTAAATGCTGCCTAACTCGTTAAGTGCCTGGTGTGCTATGAAACTCCTGTTGCTAAAGCCAGTAGGCAGAGAATGAATGGTTAAGAGCCCTTTGATAAAGGAAATAACGAGTTGGTTATTACGTTAAAAAAAACTCTGTCTATGTTTGTAGGTACAGGGTAGTTTGTTGTGAAAACTTGTTAAAGGCAATAGGCATTAGCTTATTCAGCGAGAAGGTTCCGAAGGTAGTGGTTTATGATTGTAACAACATGTGGTCAAAGCCTAAAGGCATTGACCTATTGATTATGAGACCTGCTTGTCACATCCAGGTGGTTGAAGTCTGCTTATTATCTGAAGCCTAAATTGTATTGCCTCTTGTTTATCTTTGTTCATGTATATTTTCATGTGCATTGCACCTGCCATTGTGAGCTCGAGGCAGTGGCTCATTCGGAACATCAGAAGGACCCTTTTTAGCATCATGAATTGATTATTGGTCTTTCTCATGAAAGAAAGATCCGAGTCCAACCAGATGTCCAGGCTTTTAGTTTTTGGTTTGGAAATGGGACCACCCCATCTCCATTGGCCTGGGTTGCGCGCTGGATTAATAGGACTTCTTTTTTTGAAACGCTAAGGCGCTAAGGCGTAAAGGCGTAAAGGTATCTCTCTTTCATCCAAAGGGGTAAATATATTTCGATCAGTTGGTGATCTTGTCCTATGACTGTGGTTTGTCCCCCACTCGTGTGTATATATAGCGAGTGTGGTGGGTGTGTAACTCAAAGTACAGATGGTGCAGAGTGATAACCTGCACCATCAGAGGTTCGGAAACAATGGAGAAAGCAAAGAGCCTGGGATGTGCTGCAGATGGGCACTTTATTGATGAGGAACAAGCGCAGAATTTGACCTGCTGGTAAGCAAAGAACGATCTTCGCCACTGTGAGGCTAGTCCTTTCACCCCAGCCTGGCATTGCAAGCACTGAAGCAAGGTTATGTGAGTCACAGAAAGACCCAGGTGACTCATGATCTCTGGTTTACTAGCCACTTTCAGGAGTTGTGCTATACTCTCTTAAGTTAGCCTTAATATTTGGTGACAAGGTTTCTAAGTTGTCTCTAATATTCTCCTGGACTTACTCAGAAGGAGGAGAATCTTTTTTCATTGTTCTAAGGCGGAGAAACATGTGGCCTTGATCACTTTCACAACATCTAGAAAGAATACAGCAAAATTGACTCTTGTAGGACAAATATACTTTAAGGCTCTGACTATATGTCATGGCGACACCAAAACAGCTATAACTGCCCAAACTCGGGCATCACCGGCCGACTTGGCTCTGTGTACAGGAAGGCCCTATCCGACATTTTGTAGAAGAGCTATCACATTGGCTGCTCCATATTGAAATACGTTGCAAGTCTTGGACCTCCGGGCTTATACTGCTGGTACAGGAAAGTCTTTAAGGACTACATACATGATATGTGTCTTATTTATGGTTCTAGTTCGCAGGTGATAGCCTTCTTCACATATAAATCTAATTACAGTCTTAAATGCTTTTTGTGTGCAGCTTTGCTCAATTTAGTGCAAAAGGACCTTCATCCGGAACAAAATCCTCGCCAACTCCAGCAACTCAAAGGAACTCTTCAGCATCATCCAACAATTCACCAAACCCCCCAGCGAAGCCTCAGAAGTCACACCTTCCCAGGACCTCTGCAACAAACTTGGCTCCTACTTTCATCTGAAAATCAAGGCCCTCTACGACAACTTCAGCGAACAGACTCCAGAAACCACTCCTTCCTCCAGCGACGACAGCCAGCCTACCATCGCCGCCTGGACCCCGGACAGCCAGCCTACCATCACCGCCTGGACCCCGGTCACCACTGAAGATACCACCATGAAGAGCACTCACTCAAGAGCCCCCACGGACCCCTGCCCGCCGCACATCTTCCACAGAGCCGCCGCCGCCATAGCACCCGAGCTACGACGCACCATTGTCAAATCCGGCACATTCCCCGACGACTGGAAACGCACAGAAGTCAAGCCCCTCCTCAAGAAAACCCTCTGCAGACCTGGCGGACCTGAAAAACTACCGACCCATCTCTCTCCTTCCCTTCGCTGCCAAAGTCACCGAGAAGATCGTCAACGCCCAGCTGACAAACTGCATCAAAGAGAACGCCATCCTCGACCCTCCCCAATCCGGATTCCGCAGCAACCACAGCACCGAAACCGCCCTCCTTGCCATCACAGACGACATCCGCACGCTCCTCGACCAAGGCCACATCGCGACCCTCATCCTTCTAGACCTCTCCGCAGCCTTCGACACCGTCTCCCACCGCACTCTCACAGCTAGACTCCATGACGCCGGCATACGGGGAACCGCCCTCGACTGGCTCCACTCCTTCCTCACCGGCAGAACCGAAAGGATCAGACTCCCGCCCTTCCTCTCCGAACCCACAGAGATCAACTGAGTAGTACCCCAAGGATCGTCGCTCAGTCCCACGCTTTTCAACATCTACATAGCAACCCTCGCCACCATAGTCAGACAGCATGGACTCAGCATAGTATCCTATGCCGATGACACCCAGCTCATCCTCTCCCTCACAAAGGAACCTGACGCCACCAGACTCAGCTTCCAGGAAGGAATGAAAGACGTTGCATCCTGGATGAGCAGCAGCTGTCTGAAGCTCAACTAGGAGAAGACAGAAGTCCTCATCCTTGGACCCACCCCCTCAGCTTGGGACAACACCTGGTGGCCCACCCCCCTCGGTAAACCCCCATCCCCACGGACCATGCCCGGAACCTCAGCATCATACTCGACTCCTCCCTCACCATTACCCGCCAGATCAACGCCGTCGCCTTCACCTGCTTCAACACCCTCCGCATCCTTCGCAGAACCTTCAAATGGATACCCCCCGAATCCAGAAAGACCATCACCCACGCACTCATAACAAGCAGACTGGACTCCGGAAACGCCCTCTACGCTAGAATCAACAAATCCCTGCTACGCAAACTCCAGACCATCCAGAACACCGCGGCCAGACTCGTCCTCGGCATCCCATGACATGATCACATCAACCAACACCTGCGAGACCTCCACTGGCTCCCCGTCGAGAAGAGGGTAACTTTCAAGCTTCTCACCCACGCCTACAAATCCCTCCACAACACCGGACCCAAATACCTCAACGAAAGAGTCTCCTTCCACGTACCCAAGAGAAACCTCCGCTCCGCCGACCTCGCCCTAGCAGAAACCCCGCGCATCCACAGAACCAGAGCAGGTGGAAGAGCCTTCTCCTACGTCACGGCAAAGGCCTGGAACAAGCTCCCGGTCAACATCAGACGCTCCCCCACTCTGCACACCTTCAGGAAGAGCCTCAATACCTGGCTCTTCGGCTGACTCAGAGCTGCACCCCCCCCCCCATACCCCCAGCGCCTTGAGACCCTCACAGGTGAGTAGCACGCTTCACAATTCCCTGATTGATTGACTGACTGATTGATTGGCCAGCCACCCTTTCCTATGAGAGTATGTATATTGCAGGAAAAGATATTTTAATAAAGTCAATGTGACTACGGTGCAAATGAGTCTGTGGCTATTTTTCTCCTCTTATGACCTCTAGAGGACAGCCTACACATGTATTGAGAAACCCCAGTTCTGGTAGATAGGTTGTCCTGGGTGAAAGAAACATTGTTGGGCCTCTTTGTTACTAGTTTTAGTGGTTGTGCAGTTTTTAGTAGAATGTTGAAAGATCAGGGTCGCTGCTACAAACCAATTACAATCAGAACACGACTAAGGAAAATGTATTAATATTAAGTTCTAAACTTAGATTCTGTCTTGAAGACACATAATATACCTACGAATTGCTTTTTAGCATGTTGTATGTTAGGCAGATAAAGTTCATTGTATATTTTAGGTCTTCCCTGGAGACAGCTTCACGTAATTAAAAAATAATAATAATTCATGGGTCAGCCCTCTGAATCAATTGATCTTTTCAGCTGTCATTCACATTTTCCCTCCGCCCACCACAGCATACATCTGGTGCAATGGGTTAGCTCACCCCAGCAACTGGCTCCCTTGCACTGAGTGATGGCGTGATTCCCTGTACACATTCACTGAAAAAGAAGCGCCCTTTACTACCAGGCTGGTGGGCCAATGCACTACTTTTTTTTCTTTTTACAGCAATCATAGCATGTATACCCATGCCGTAAACGTGCCGAAATGTAAAGCCAATAATATATTTTCTTTGTGCCAATAAAAATCATGGTTTCCCAAGATGTGTTAAAAAAAGTAAAAAATTGTGTGTATGTATATATATGTGTGTGTGTGTATATGTATATATATATATGTGACCATTGTGGTTTAAAAAGTGCAAGTTCACCTAATGAAAGATTCACCTCACCTGTGAGCAAGGCCAGAAATAACGGCCGAAACGCGTAAGGAGATGTCCTGCTACCCATGCAATGCAATAAAGCCAGTGATGTCTACGTTGGGCTTCACTTCTTTGTGTGCTTTTGGTGTTCCAAATCACGGGTCGCTCCATGCCCGTGTCCGTGAAGCCACCCTGCAGGGATGGGGGCCCCCTTTCTTGGAGAACCTTTCCTTGGATTTAAATAAGGGAGCATGTCTCGCGCGCCACCATGCAGACGAAAGGACTTCCAAGGTATTTCTGCACGACAGCGCGAAAGGGAGCAAAAGAGGAGGCAAGTCTCCTTTTGCCAATTTGGATTTCATGGCATTACGTTTGGAGACTTGGTGATATGTTATGCAGTACATCAGGAGGATTTTAAACATTTAAGGTGAACATTGCAAGAATACGTGACACTTTATTTTTAAACATTACAGTGCACTCGGTTTTCCAGATTTAGGCACTGGCCAATGATGTCAGCAGACTGTGGTTATTTGACACCAGTAAGCTGTATTATATACTTACCTCAGTTTGTAACAACAACCCGGGTGCATTATGGACATTGTAGGTTTGCACCGGGTCATGTGACCATTGTGGTTTAAAAAGTGCAAGTTCACCTAATGAAAGTTTCACCTCACCTGTGAGCAAGGCCAGAAATAACGGCCGAAACACGTAAGGAGATGTCCTGCTACCCATGCAATGCAATAAAGCCAGTGATGTCTACGTTGGGCTTCACTTCTTTGTGTGCTTTTGGTGTTCCAAATCACGGGTCGCTCCATGCCCGTGAAGCCGCCCTGCCGTGTTCCTCTATATCATAGGTACTCGCAAACATTTTCCCATGGGCCGAAAAGTTTGGTCCTTGGAGTGACCGTGGACCACACTGATGCCAGCAGGGTGGTGGTGGGGCTGGAGCTTAAAGCAAGTTTAGTGGAAGCGAAGCATGTACATCTAGTGGCTGAACTGAATTGCACAATGTGTAACCAGAAAACCTGGGATGAATCCTGGCTTCCCCACTTGACCAAATTGTGTGATCCTAGGCAATTATTTTATTTAAATTTCCCTTCTTTTTCTTTATTATCACATATAAAAGGACCTCAAAATACATGACTTCAGGATGCGTGCTGTACAAAACCTTCTCCTGTGTTTGGATTTAATCACTAATGACATTATTGTTAGGATGGGAGTGGGGAGCATAACGGTTCTAAATTCAAATTAGAAAACAATCACTTTTTTAAATTCTGAATGCACTGCTTAAATCTGATTTACTAAGGTGAAAAGGTTCTGCAGGTTAATGAAATAAACTTTATGAATTTTAAAGAGGCTGTAATATTTTTACACGTTTGCTGTCTTTAAAAACGGTGTTCCTAAAGTTAAGGGGTGCAGTACATCCTAGTTACTTCCTTTCTTTAACTGCAATTAACCTTTAAATAAATGCTTGCTATTTATTTAACATTTTTTTTTTATGTTAGTGCTGAGTCGAGTAAATTGCAGCCCAGTGCTGCTGTTGCCCAGGGGGGCCGCATGTAAAGGTCAGGAGGGCCACATGCGGCCCCCGGGCCATACTTTGAGTATCACTGCTCTATATGGTCATGGAACTCATCTGTGACTTAGAATGTCCTTATAATGTATAGCCAGGGATACTTTATCCTATATATTATTAAAATAAGAATCATATAATTTAGCACACTGTAGGTGGATTGACATTAAAAAAGTGAAGCACCTTTTATTCAGACCACTGTGTTGGACTATTACTTATTTAGCTGACTAGGGGGCAGCAGCCAAAGGTGGGATCCAGCCGAATGATGAGACAAAGCACAGCTTCTACTACATGAAGTGAAAACCTGAGAAAACACATCCTTAAAGGCACAGCCATATAGCATGGTTTGCACTCTTTGCCTGCCCTGTTTAAAGGGGTAAATTATACTTTTCTCAGCGATGAATTTGAGTTTTCTCATTGAAGAGAGAACTCTAAATCCAAGAGTGCACAAAGGTGAAGTCTGTGGTGACTGGAACAAAAATTAATGTTTAAACAAAAAATGGCGATTCTCGGGTGAGAGGCGCCATCAACTAGAGGGGACAGTGAGATTGACCATGATGGAGAGAGCGGTGGGAGATGGAGGCTCACCCTCAGTGAGAAAGAATGTGGGCCAAAGTGTTAGTCCCGCACCAATAGAATGGAACTGTTCTCCATGGTGCATGCTGCCCATTCAGAAACTCAACGTCCCAATGTGTGACACTCACGCCAGATGAGTGACATTGTGATCTTAAGTGTGAGAGACTGTGCTCCATGCTGCAAAGTCCCACACCCAAGGCAGGAGACTGTGCTGCAAGGTAAGAGACTTGTAACCAATGAGGAAGACTAAGATCCAAGACGTCAAACTCATTGACGTTCAGTGGCACTCTGTTCAAAAGTGTGAGACTCACAATAAATGAGTGACACTCTGATCTAATGTGTACAATGCGCACTCGATAACTATATAAGTGAACCCATTGATTGACAGTGAGGTCTAAGGTGTGCAACTTACCCAAAGAGTTGTATTAGCGTGAGGCTCACACCCACTGAGTGACACTGTGCACGAAAGAGTGAGACTTGTGCCCTTTGAGTGACCCTGTGCTCCAGTACGTGAGACATACGAGTAAGGGCAGCTCTGTCCCATAACATGAGGCTTACACCAAGCAAGTGAAACTGCGCTCCAGGCTGTAAAATTCCCATTGAATGAGTAACTGTTCACTGATGTACAAGCATCATGGTGAGACAGCACTCCAAGCCTCCAGACTAGCGCCTAATGAGTGAAACTGTGCTTTAAGCTGTAAAATTCCCATGGAATGAGTAACTGTGCCCTGTGTACCAGCATCCCACAGAGTGAGACCGCTCTAATGCTTGAGAGAATGAACCTCTGCCTCAAGGCGCGAGGCAAACACCCTCACTGTGAGACAGCACTCCAAGCCTCCAGACTAGCGCCTAATGAGTGAAACTGTGCTTCAAGGTGTGAGACAGATACACTCTGAGGGATACTAGGGGGGCTGTTTGGCCTGCCTGGAGACCATCTCCCCTCCTCTAAACCTCTGTTATTGATACTAGTCGTGTACAAAGTGCACAATGCTATCTGAACAGCGTCTTGGCACTTTAATAATATGTTTTATTAATACCTCGACTCAGCTGTACTCAAGTAATCGAACTTGGAGAAGTGAAAGGCTGAGTAAACCCCCTCACTTTCCCAAAGTGTCCGTGTCTCACTCGTTCCTTCCACCGCATTTTCTTGAGGGGAGGGCGGGCTTGCAACCCATGTCACACATCTCCCCCAGACTGTTTAGGTCTTTGTTAGTTTTAAAAGAAAATATTTCCTGTAATCCCGATTTCTGGAAAATAACAACAGGGCAGACAGAGACACAAACTTTTTTTCTGAAGTTTATCCAGAGTTTAGCTGCTTTATAAACACGTTTTGCAGTCTGTTTGTCAGAGCACGCGGCCCCTCGGTTGCAGCCACCATGAAGGAGGGCAGAGGCTTGCATGTTACATGCATGACGTGATATCACAAGCGCACGTATGTTAACAATACCTCTTTTCGTTAGTTATAAAGCGTGGGAAGTTTGTGCAAAAAAGGAGGCGTCCAGAATGTCTTAAGAATAATTACTGGTGGGAGAATCGGTACTGGAGCGGGGGCTGCGGTGGAGGGGGAGGGGCACCATCTACGCGCCCAAGAAACATGAGATTTCTGTCCAGATAATGGGTACTCACAAAAAGTCGTCTGTTCAAGAAAAACGAAAACAGTTTTAAAAAGCGGATTGTCGATTGACGGAGGGAAGTTTCCGGACGAGACCATAGAGTGTGCGCCCGGGCTGCAAACAGCCGGGGTTGCGCCGCTGGCGTTATTTCTGGCGCAAACCAGAGCGCAAAATATTGGTTTTCCGGTTCAATTGCACCCCTCCACGCCCTCTCCTCTCCAGCCTTCCTCCCTCTCCGGCTTTGATCGCTGAGCTGTGGGTTTTTCTCTCTTAACTGCCCAGCAGCGGTGATTGATTTTCAATTACAGACTCCTGGCGGGTTGGGGCCAAGTTAACTCTTTCCAGTGCGTGCGTTTGATCGTCCTATCTTCCGAGTCGTAACACTCTCTCCCTCTCGCCTCCTGTCCCCCTCAGACTCCTACACTCCTTTTTCTCTGTCAGCTCTTTTTCTCGGTTATTTCTCTCCGTCTCGCTCACACCATTCCACCTACTCTTTCTCACTGTGCCCCTATTTTTTTATCTCCTGTTTTCCTTTCTTTTTGACTCTTTTCTTATCCCCTCCTCTTGCGCCTACTTCCCCTCTCTCTTGCCGTGTCTCTTTTTCTGCCTTATACTTTCTCCTTCACTGCGTCACTTTCTTTCTTGCACGCTCTCTTGATTTCTCTCTCATTCAACGCCTCCTCTCCTTTCCATGCTCTTTCTCTCGCCTCATATGTCTTTCTCTCAATTTGTTCTCACTGTCTCCCTCTCGTTCTCTGTGCCATCTATCTATCTACCTACATATCTATCTATCTATCTATGTATGTATCTACATATCTATCTATCAACAGATCTATCTATGTGTATTTTTTGTGATGTTATATTGCTCTAAAGGGTTGTGTTTTCACTTTTATATATTACCCAAAATGTTTTTCTGGGCCTAAAAATATGCAGACTGTACATTGCTTTTGCCCTTATGGGTGCTAGGAGAGGGAGAGGGGGTGGGGGGGGGGGGGGGAGAGAGAGAGAGAGACTTTTTGCCATTGTTGAGGTTGAGCGTGGGGAGGGGTCAAGAAGAATCAGAAGAAGAGAAGCCTTGAGTGAGCCATGTTGCCCCTCCCCTCCAACAACAATGGAAATGAATAAATTAAACTCGTCCCCTTTTCGTACATGGATAAGCTATATACTTAGATATTGTTTGGGTGGTTTTCTTGCACAAAATGCAGTAGAATTAAAGAACATATTTCACAGTGAACAAACAAATATGGTAAATATTTCACGGTTCAGGGTATAATATGGATTTCATCATCTGAATGACAATCCCCAAAGCACTTTCAGAGCTTTGCCATTTTCCTGGGTACTAGGATTATGTGGCATGGAGGAACAAATTATGTGGCAATATTTCCTTAATTATGTGGCACAAAATGTGCCACATTCTCTCTCAGTATTTTCACCTAAAAATAAAGAAATTGCGAAATCTAAACATTTTGCAAATTATGCAGCATATATGTGATAAATGCACTAAAAGTCCATTAATTATGTGGTAAATACTGTCACAATCGAATAGCATAACTTCTCTGGCAAATTTTGTCAGACCAGCCTCTGTACAGTGCATAGCAATCAAGCACAGCGAGTGAGCCTGACCACTACAAAAGGGTTTTGGGGGTCCCCCCCACCCCCCCAAGAAAATTTGGGGGGGAAATTGTGCACTCTACAACACATTTTTCATTATATATTCAATTGTATTCGTTTTTAAAGCATAGTAAATCATGACCTTACAGTGCACCAGTATACAGAGATCTTTATTGGGGCTCTTCAATGATTCCCTCACTATCACCTTCCAACAGTGCCTCTCATCTCTCCATAGCCCCTCTCTCACATGTATTTCATTTGTTTTATAGCGCCTCTCATGCCAGTGTAGGGTGTCTGGGTATTTTACGTCACCCACATATACAGAGACAATGATTCATACGTGTGTTAAGTAGTGTATAGTAAATGTTAAGTAAGACAAAGGGGACTAAAGGTGTAGAATTCACGCAATCGATACTGGTGGGCATTTTTTAAGAGTCCTTGGTCTGGGGAAGCACAAACTCAGGATTCAGAATGCACCACAGTGGGTGGGGTTGACTTTACTAATAAGAATGTATTTCTACCCAAACAAACCCTTTTTAGCAAAATTAGGATAATGAAAGACTTTCTAACCTAGATTACAATTGTAACTTAGGAACTGCACAGTAACAAAAGGATCTCTGTGACAAAAGCAGAAACGCTATGCACATAAAATACTGTTCTGTGATCTGAATAGTGCACACTCTTTGCAGCAGACATATAAACCCTCTGTGCTAACTTAGATGAGTCAAACCTGCCACTAGACAAAACTCTGACCTCTCTCCAGCAGGTACATTAATCACCCGAGTTATCTTGGCATTTTTATTGTTGCCTAAAAACTGCTGGATATACAGGGAACACTGCAGTGTTTTTAAAACTGCTGCACTGCTACAAAACCAGCCCCCAGTAACGAAAGTAGCCCCCACCCTTCCAGTCTCCCAGGGAAATGCCCGAACCCGGTACACCAGTCCAGCCTTACCATTATCCATTTATTTATTAGCAATTTATTCATGAAAGGGAAACCTACATTTTCAAACTGCAATCAGTGCCTATTGTTAGCTGGAATTTGAAGAAAACAGCTGTTGAAAGATAATTACACAAAAATAAACATGTAATTTAAATAATGAGGAATGTGTAATATGGTTCTATATTGCCACCTTGGGGCTTTAAATATATTTACAAACCACTAAGCATTTGGCCTTGTGGTTTATGAGGTTAGCAGAGCTGCTCAATGCTAATATTGGACCTGTTATGCATACCCTATATATTATATATGCAGCAGGCTCTTTCTTTCTATTCATGGTTCGGAATGCATTGAGATGTCTGTCTATAGCCATCTAATTAGCGGCGGTATTATTTTGCATTGATTTGTATGTAGCGCTTTCTAATACCCTTTGCGAGTCCAAAGCGCAGGATCTGTCTGTATCTATCCACCCGTAAATCTCTTTGTTGTGACTTTCCCTAGTATGTTCAGAGTGTGTCTCGTGTCCTGTCCCCCACACTGTAACCCTAGGCACCCGTTTCTTATCTTGGGGGTGGTGTCCATGTCTGGCAGATTTCTCCGGCTCTACAAGCGGTCTGAGCTCTTAACTTGTAGCGCCTAGTGGCATATATCGCCTTGGGTACCTGTAGGCGCCTGGTTACTCGAGTGAATGTTCTTACACAACCCCGCCAGCTCCGGCCTTGCAGTGCATGCGCATCCCTCGCTCTCTGTTGTTCTTTGTCCCGGGTTCTGGAGGGAGGCCTCCAGACAGGCCCCGCCCACAGGGCCCTGAACAGGAGGATCTCACTGTGAAACGTGCAGGTAACTCAGTCGGCAACAGCGCGAACTGCTGTCGTGTGAACATAGCGTTCATTTCCTGGAAGATCTGCTTCTCTGAGAACCGGAGCGACAATTAAATGTGCCCATCTCCCGAAATCCCAAGCGACTGTCATCTGCAGCCTGAGAAAAGACGCTCTCCGGGCAGCATTTCATTTATTCGGCTCTTGGCGTAGCGCGAAACACGTACCGGCGCGAGGGGCGTCGGTGCGCTTCCTAGGGGGTGTCAGTCAGTGCCCTTTAATAGGAATAATACAGGAAGTGCGAGAGGGAGAATTACTAATATACAGTGTCTAGGCGTAGATACAAGGAAAGAGGTGCGTGCTCTTCTGTATTAATAAAAAATTCAGATAGGTTTAAAATAAAATGCAAATACTGATGAGGCTTAAGAAGCAGGAATTTAGAGCCAATTTACACATGCGGGTGAAGAGGAAGACGATACAATTAAAAGTGAGACACAATTTCAAGCGCCTCGTTTTATTGAACACGCTCGTGCAACTGCCGCCACTTTATAAGCAGAGCTGGTTCACGGAAGAGCATTCTAGTGAAATGCCCACCGATCCGGTGTTGCGGCGTCAGGAAATGCGAGGATGTAAACACTGTGCGCGCGTGCGTCCTGCGCGCGCGTGTGTCTATATAGATGGATACACCCCGGGTTATTCACAGACCCCTGTCACGCCTCCTTGCATGCGCCCGTTTCTTTCCCATTAGACTGTTTCCTTGTTAACCTCAAACGAAGCTGTTTTTTTTTTTGTGTGTACTTTGTGTCTTTTATTTTAATTTTTAGCCTTTTAATTATTTTTGCTTTTGTCTTTTATTTTGACTTTTCGTGAGCAATCGAGATAGGGCGCTGGATGGGGGCTGTGTCAATGGTAGGGTGAGAGGGGCTACTCTCTTTCATTACTGTCGCCCCACGTGCAGCTTCAAGGTGGGGGGGGATAGGGGGAGGGCCGCTGTGTCCTTTCGTACACAGTCGATCGTCCACTAAGTATTGTTAGGCAGCCGGAAGTTCTAGCGCCGTTTGTTTGGACACGCACGCTATGTCGGAGGCGCTTTCGGCACCTGGTCACTTCGGTGGATTCTGACAGACGACCCATTTCCTGTAAAAGTCCTTACCGCCTGATCGATCTATCTATCTATCTATCTATTTATCTATCGTAGAGTGTGGGAGGAAAAAAGAAGCCTTGGTGAGTCATGTTGCCACTCCCTCAAAAATGGAAATAAATAACAAATTATACTCGCCTCATCATTATATAAAGTTTATGCCAAGGCATTTTTTCTGTGCATTTGTTTTAAATAATACATTAAATCAAGATGCAAGGGGTAAATTTGTGCTGGAAAGTAAAATCACATTCAAGAAATATCTATCAAGAGAGTTATTATCATATAGAGAGAAATCGTTATATGTAGTCAGTGTGGTAGTAAAACGTATTTTTCTCATGTCACCTTTGATGTACTGTGGTAATAAACTTGAATTTGACCTTTGCACTGCAGTAATACATGCGTGAATGTTTGTTTATTAGCACATAGCTCTAAACA
The DNA here is from genome assembly GCA_963921515.1 of Calotriton arnoldi. Taxonomy (NCBI): domain Eukaryota; kingdom Metazoa; phylum Chordata; class Amphibia; order Caudata; family Salamandridae; genus Calotriton; species Calotriton arnoldi. The sequence continues at coordinate 505,683 of CAWUFW010002529.1, read as the reverse complement.
GTGCTTTAAGTGGGCCGGTACTGTCCGGTACTGAGTACTGGCCATTTTTTATTTTGAGGGGGAGTGTACCGGCACATCTCAAGAGAGATGTAATACTTTTAATTGGAGAGTTACGGCACTTCTCAAAAACAAGCAGGTACTCTGGTACAGAATACCTGCACTTCTATTTTTCCATTTAAAGCTCTGGCTCTAAATAACATCTTATTGAGTCACATTTATTTTTACTGCCATACCTATATACATGTGTCACATATATATTGGGAGAATGGAAATGTTTTGCTTGTCGGTGAGCCACAAACGTGTATATATATATATATATATATCCAAAAACACACTAGCTCCTTCTGGAGTGCAGGGACCCGAGAAGGGTGGCGTACACGCCGGCAGAGCGTACCGGCAATATTATCCCAAATGCAATATATATATATATATGTATGCCAAATGGCGATGCGGCGCGCGCAATGTAATTCATTTTATTTATTTATGTACTTACCTCCCTTCGGCCGTATGCCGGAGTTTACTAACCTGCCCCTCCCCCACCCCACCGCAGCACTCCCTCCAGGACCCGCGACTGACGCATACACACCTACGCACATTTTTTCTCATCCACAAGCACAGCATTAACTGCCTCCTTAAATATATGCGTGAGAAGTACAGCAGTTTCAGCATCTCTTGTACTTCTGAGTTCTGCACTGTCCTTGTTTCATCCTCTTTCGCTTACATTTTCAAGCAGGAACTTTTTAGTCTCACTGTTGCTGACGTAGGAGTCAGGTTTCATTGTGTGTCTGCTAAACTGCTGGTGTGATTGGCTGAATTCCTGAGAAAGCTGGAGGGGGCATCACGTGCTGAAAGCTGCATTGGCTGCAACCTGCTAGCGGCACCCACTGCGTTCACCGTCTCAGCTGACAGCACCCACTCTTTCACCTTCTTCGGTAACAGCACCCTGTCTATTTAAAGCACTCTGTCTGCTAACAGCACCCTCTCTGGCAACAGCACGCACACTGCGAAGAGTTATGTACTCATATCAACATCCTGCCTACTAACAGCCCCCTCTCTGCCAACATTTGTTTCAGCTAACAGCACTCTCTCTTCCAACAGCTGTCTCTGCTAAGAGTGCTCTCCTAATAACACCCTCGGCCTCCCTGCTAACAGCACTCTCTCCACTAACAGCCCACTCTCTGATGACAGCATCTCTGTTGCTGACAGCAACCTTTCTACTCCCAGCATGCACTCTGGTGACAGCACCAGCTCAGCTGCTAACACCTCATCGCACAACAGAACCCTCTTTTCTAACAGCATCTGTGCTAATAACCCGCCCCTGTTAGGAACAACAGCTATGCTGATAACACCCTCTCTGCAAACTCAATTATGCCAACAGCCTATACCCTGGTGCCCCCTATATCATCATACGAAGCTACAAAGACCCAGAATGCTGCGGCAAGACTCCTGCTCCGCCATAACCCCAGGGAACACATGACACCGGCTCTTCAAGCACTTCACTGGCTACCTATAGCCAGGGACACTGGAATTATGTGATTCTGCGGCAGCAGGGTTTTCCACATAAAAATGGATTTACAGCATTTGCCACATAATCCATCTGTTGCATAATCTGTTGATTTTAACCCAAAAAATTGTTCCTAGTTCAAATGGATCACAAGTTACAAAACCATGGCAACATATGCTGCCGTGCCGCAGGTGGCCATGCACAGAGGTTGATTAGCCTTCTTTTATTTGCTTATTGCTGTATTTGATTATTAAACTGGTACTACTGAGGTGGAATATTTGCTCAACGGTGTTACTATGTGCAAAAAATGACAAAATAATGAAGTAATACTGTCTCAAATTGTGCCGCATTATGTTGAAGAATTTACCTTTTCTTGCTGCATAATTTAGTCAACCCTGCCTCATAATGTGGCCCTACCCTGCTGCATAATTCCAGTGGCCTTACCTGTAGCTAGACGATCAATGTTCAAAGGCACATAGTATCGCCCACCGAGCCTCCCAGGTAAAAGGACAACTATACCTACATATGAAGTGTAAGCTGTACAGACAGACAAAAAGGACCCGATGCTCTAGGCCAGCCAGTGGCGTAACACAGGGCCCCGCGGTGCTGGGGGGCCCCCAAGCTCCAGGGAGCCCCCTCAGCACAGTACTCCGGCCGGGGAGCTCCTGATTGAGTGCGGAGGGGGCCCCTCCACGTACCTTGCAGGGGGGCCCCCTTAAGTTTCGTTACGCCACTGAGGCCAGCACCTCAGATCATCATACTGCCTTAACATAAGAAATCCATTGGAAGGTCCGCTCTCTCTGTCCAAAAGCCATGCACTAAACTCCTTATCACTTAAGATTCTACACATTCCGGAAGATATGAAGATCAGAAGAGAGGTGGAACCCTAGTTATTTCAGAAATAACGACATCAACCGCAGACCCTGGGTCTAACCTGGAACTGCAAAAACAACAGTTGATGGACAGAATGCAGAACAATGTCATACATTCACCCCAGTACAGAGATCTGGGCCTAATTCCATCATTTTTTTGCTCACCATGCCATTCCAGTTTGAACCCAGCCATATTCAAATCAGTCTTGACCCTGTGCCCAATGGGAACAGTCCAGCCCGAACTGCCAGGCCAAGTCCTCCCCGGACTGGAAACAAGCATCCTAGGACCGATTTCAGGGTTTCACCCCTCTTCAGCCAGGATAGCTTGATTCCAGTGGCATGGAGAGCACGGGACCCACGTCTGGGCATACCCGTCCCACTCGGGGTGACCAATGCAAAAACAACAATTCATGGACAGAATGCAGAACCTGGAACTAACATATCAATGCAAGTGGATCCCAAAGCTATGGGGCAGGCGGGCCGGCAGACCACACCAAGGAGATGGGCACAGGGACTCCTCCCGCGATGATGGTACCCGCACACACCATGGGCTGCAACGATCCTGACATATGGAAGGGACATACTGACTGAGCCACGCCATCAGCAAATTTGCCTCTCCACCCAATATCTGGAGTGCCTGCGAACACCTGAAACCTGAAATCCACTCCCGGACTCATGATATGGAAACTCTAAACCATAGTTCCTACCCACAGATCAATACTGTAGTAAATAATGACTTCCTATAGCCTACTTTCAATCACTCGGAGAAATACCGTAGCTAGTCCTTCGAACACCCCTCCCTGTCCCTTTCAGATACAATCTCCATGTCATCATATGATATCATATACCAACTTGCTACTTGATCCGGTCATTAACGGGACAGGATATGACATATGATTGGACCCGTTGAACTCTGCTGGCAATTGGAGGGCTCTGATACAATGAATAATGCAATACTAATCAAACAAGTTTGCTATAACTTGAGATCTGCCAACACTGCTGGTGAACGGAGGAATCTAACATAGTCCACCCTCCCGGTCCCAAAACACTGACATCCTATAGTGCCAATTATACAAAAGATTAACTTAATGCAGTGCAGTTTGGCACCCATGATGGCAGTCTTGTGAAGGAGGGCTGTAACGCAGTCCTTCTGGACCGATGTCTGACTGACTACTCCTCGTCTACACCTGTTATATCTCCCAGAACCATAAGATCTCAGATTGGACGACTTCAAGCCCCGACCAACAGAGGACACAAGACTGAGAACATTAAAAACCACTGCAAATATAATAATGGGACCTGCAGAGCTAACCAGAGCAACCAGTATTCTACAGAATTACAAAATACGAATCTGTCTCTCACGCACATTTATCCATCACACCACCAGGCGCTACGGCAAGTAACATGATAAATGCACCTCACTTTAGTGGTCCTCATACATGACATAAAAACACTTTCCACATAACACTGAAACAAAGCCAACACTCTTCTAGCCACACATCCTACCTGTGCTGCTCTGACAGGCTCTCGGAGGGGCCAGCTAGAGCAGGCTGGAATTCTTTATGACGTCATACCGTGAATTACTGGATTTAAATTGAGTCATTCACACTAATGACTTTATGAGAACTTTGCATAACAAACATAACTTTGCTGATCACACACTCTCTGCTGTTAACAACCTGACTGTGGACAGGACGCTCTCCGCAAACAACACCCTCTCTGCCAATAAACACCTCTCTGCTGACCACAACCTCACTGCTAATAACAACCTCACTGCGGACAACACCCTCTCTGAAAACAACACCCTTTCTGCCAATAAACACCTCTCTGCTGACCACAACCTCACTGCTAATAACAACCTAATGCGGACAACATCCTCTTTGCACACAAAATCTCTCTGCTAACAACCTCACTGCGGACAACACCCTCTCTGAAAACAACACCCTCTCTGCTAATAAACACCGTACTACGGACAACACCCTCTCTACACACAAAACAATCTCTGCTAATAACAACCTCACTGCGGACAACACCCTCTATGAAAACAACACCCTCTCTGCTAATAACAACCTAACTGAATGTGGACAGGGCGCTCTCTGCAAACAACACCCTCCCTGCTAATAACAGCCTGACTGTGGACAGCAACCTCTGTTAATAAACACCTCTCTGCTGACACCACGCTCTCTGCAAACAACACCCCTCTGCTGACCACGCTCTCTCTCTTCTGAGAACTCTGCCTGGAAATAGTACCCTCTCTGCCAATAGACTATCAGTGCTGGCAGCGCTATCGCTAACACCCCCTTCTCTGCCACTGTCAGCCCTTGGAGGCGGCCTCTGTAAATACTCCAGGTGATGCCATGTTGCCGGCTGATAATGGCTACTGCGCTGCAGGTGCCTTGGCTAACTTGAGCAGACACTGCACGACAGCCAGAATTAAAAACAAGCATTTGCAAAGGCAATAGGTTTTTCCTCGGTGAGATCTATTGACTTTGTCAATGATTTTTGTATTGTTGCACAGCGGTGCGAGCTGCTGTGCCACATAGCTTAAAGTTTAAAAAAGCGATATGACGTGGCCAGACCGCATCATAGCACCTTTTTTTTTTTTTTACTTAAAGCTATGCACGTACAAACAAGTTAAAAATGTTATTTTCCTTACATTTAATATGCAGTTTATATTCTTGAACAAGTGCCCATTGCAGTTCCAGCCTATCAAAATGTAGCAAGCTGCAACACTGAGCCTGGCAAGCCTGTGGGTTACGACCAGAGGTGTTGACTTTGGAGCTGTGGAGCCAGGTTCGCGTTTCAGCACTGGCTCAACATCCTGAGATTCTGGGAAAATCACTTAATCTCCTCCTGCCTGTAAAAACTAACGTTTCCTTGTGTAATGTAACTAATGCACATATAAAGCGCTCCTAGTCCTTCCAGTCAATTTTATGCTATATAAAACAAGCTGTGACTAGGGACAGGGTGGGCAAGGGGCATGCAGTGACAGGAGCAAGGTGGTGGTAGGGACGGGCAAGCAACAAACAGAATGCGGATACTCCAAAGTAAAAAAATAAAAAATAAATGATGTTACAATTGTGTGGCCGGTGGAAGGACACTGGCTTCCAGAAGCAGTACTTGGTCCAAGCTCCACAGCAAGAATGAAGACGTTAAGCTGAGCAGGAAGCTGGAGGCAGGAGAAGGCGCTGACCAACAGAAAGAAAGGAAACGAGAGTGACAGGAGCCAACTGATGTTAAGTAACGTTAAATAATGGGCGGGTCTAAGCCCATTTTAAGTGTTTTTTTCGTTAGAAGAGATTTCACAATCTTCGCTTTAAAACCCCCAAAACCAGTCTCTCTACAAAAAAGACAAATCAAGTGAAAAGGTAATACGAGGACGGTCTTCGAAGCACACTGACGCAGGACTCACGAAAGGGGATGCTGCATAAAAATATACATGTATTATTACAAAAAGAAAAATGCGACACAAGATCTTGAATAGAATTAACATATTTGGAATATTTAATGATGTATTCATTGTGTCAGGTGTTTGCAGGGATTTGTACACACGTCCGGGTCAGACACGCCACTAGGAAACCCAACCTACATAATCCCAGTCCGTGCATACTACAGACCCTAACAACTTTAGATCTTGACATTGTGTTTTCTGCAGACCTCTAATGTGCACCCGGCACCTTGTAGCCACACTGGCTAATGTGAACTGCCCATGCCTTTGATGTGTCCAGCTGTGTCATTATGTTACCTAGGTATACTTGATGTGTGATGTAAAGCGCCCTGACACCCTGCATTGTAATGAGCAGTGCTACATATAAATAAACTCTCTCTGTGCATCTCTGTCGCTGGCTACTGTGCATACATACACACGTATCGATGTACACATATCGATATATACGTGGGTACGCCCCGAGGCCCATAGGGACAGACAGAATGAAGACATATGTAGAATACATGCGTGGCTCGTGGTCGATAGAGACAGAGACAGCTAAAAGCAACAGCTTCATTTGCATATCCGCTGAACCCATGTCCCAGATACTCACTACCCGGACCCCTCCTGGGCTCCCTCCAGCTGACTCTGGGCGAGCTGGCTCCGCTCCAAGGCTCGGGCTCCCCCCTCCGGTCGCTACCGGGACTGCGCCGTACTCTGCCGGCAGCCACGCAGAGCCGCGCCGATTCGCTTAAACACGGATCTGCAGGTAATTGAATTTCCAGCCCAGTTGACTGCTGACCCCGGCAGTGCCTGCTCCGGAGGCTGGGGAGGCGGAGAGGCGGCGGCGGCCCTCAGAGTGGCGCGCTGAAGGACGGGTGGGCTGGGCACCCGGCACCGGCATGGCAGCCGGTGCACGGGATGCACAGACGCGGCATGCCGGATACACCTCACGAGCTGCTGTTATCCCTAGACAACAGTCTATCTGTTTATATGTCTATCTATCTATCTATCTATCTATCTATCTATCTATCTATCTATCTATCTATCTATCTATCTATCTATCTATGCCTGTCTGCTGTCTCTCTCTATTTATCTATCTATCCTTTAACACAAACCTGAAGGGCTTTTTATATCAGATAAAGAAGTTGTATAGTAAAGCAGCACACACAAGATGATATATATTTATGCACACACAGAGATATGTGTTTGTGTTAATCCATGAAAGTTTGCTCTTGAAGGCATGCCCATACTGTGCGTGCATAAATATATATATATATATATATATATATATATATATAATGTGTTTAACTATGTTATATAGTCATACATATATGCACAGAAATCCACATGTATACATATACAGACACCTAGCGTGTTAACTCCTGAAGGTTACTCGTTATAGTATCAGTCAGTCTATCGGCATGCATCATATATATTTATTGCATTTACCTTCCATTATTTACTATGTTACATATTATATTCTTCCCTGGTTGTTGCTGTCTTGTGAGTATATATATATTCACTTTCTCTTTGTGTGCGCGTTCCCCACCGCGCGTTCCTTTCAAAATACGCTCTATCCGGTAGAACACATATTGCGTGTAGAAGTCAATAGCAGACTCCCAAAACAAGGGCATTTATTTTTGTTAAACATAGATAGTGCCCGTTTACAAAGCGCACACCGTGGACGAAAGTGTCTCTTGGCGCTAAATAATGTGGAATTCGGATAGTTGGATTTGTTTTTCTCGGCAGATTGTTGTCGCCCACGTACACAGCCTCAGAAGTAGGCAGCGGCAGAGAACCGGCGGCCGGATTGTAATACATAATGTAGGGTCTGTGCAGACATCGGTCGGGCCGCGCTGCCTACAACTGCTGTGTAAGGGGGCTCGAACCCACCGAGCTACCCTGCCTTGACCTTGCCCTGCCCGCTACATCGTACAGAGAAGTAAAGGGCAAAGTTCAATCTTTAAAGAACTGTATTATTTCCTGATTTAAAAACATATCAATTTAAATGTGCCTCGAGGCGCACAGCTTCTAGGATGAAACCTGCAGTGTTATATATACATTACGCACTGCTAGGAAATGCCGATTTATTAAAACAAGACCACATGATTTCATTTTAGACTTCACAACAAATAAGGCGAGGAAATAAAGAGAGATGCATCTGTTATCATCCACCAGGTCCTCAGAGTTACAGGCGAGATGGGCCGATCCTTTTTAATAACATCTGTGGTGCACAAACCCCTCTCCGGGCGGGGTGCGTCGAAGAGTTCTACCGGATTCCAGGCAACAAGTGTCGGAATATTCCTGCCCGTTGGCGCGCCAGGTTTTAGCGGGGAGTGTTTACCGGAAGGTGCCTTAACATCACTTCCTCTCCCATCATCACACCACACCTTGCTGTATGTATCAGCCCTGAGAGATATTTTGGCCACAATAATATTGCAGTAAAATACGGCTAACAATCTCATAATCTTTAAGTATAAAAATGTATTAGAACGATAATAACAAAAATTATCATAATTCGCAAACATTGAAATTAACACCAACCATGCAATATGAATAGTAAGTTTGAAAAGGACAATACAAATAATAAATACAAGTATAATGTAATCATAATAAATGGAAATAGCAATGTTTGTATTAATACCATTAAAATATAATAGTTATAATAATACTACTAATAATAAAAATACAAATACTTCTGAGCAGCACCTTTCCAAAACCGGCTATTCAGTGTGACGTGCCCCTCGCTGCCCTATAGCAAGTGCTTTTACCCAAAGTAACCCAACTTATTTTTGCCAAATGGATGCATGAACCTTCTGAGCTGTAATCAGTTCACAGGTGGGGATTGTCTGTGGCTGAAGCTGTTCTCTGCGCTCCGCAGTTCTACGGATGCTGTTGGACGCCTCTCTGTGGCTGCGGTGTGGTGTGTACATGGCAGGGTTCTGTGCCTGCAGTGTGGTGTGTGTGAGATACGGGTATGTGTGATGTGTCTGTGGCTGCCAGTGTTCCCTGGATGCAGAGAGACTCGTGTCAGGCAGACCTCTGTGTGCACTGCATGTCGCAGGCAAGCAGAGTTTTGTGGTTGCAGTGTGGTATGTATGCGGCAGATTACTGTGAGTGCAGTGTGGTATGTGTGCGGCCAGTTACTGTGGGTGCAGTGTGGTATGTGTGCGGCCAGTTACTGTGGGTGCAGTGTGGTATGTGTGCGGCAGATTACTATGGGTGCAGTGTGGTATGTGTGCGGCAGATTACTATGGGTGCAGTGTGGTATGTGTGCGGCAGATTACTATGGGTGCAGTGTGGTATGTGTGCGGCCAGTTACTGTGGGTGCAGTGTGGTATGTGTGCGGCCAGTTACTGTGGGTGCAGTGTGGTATGTGTGCGGCCAGTTACTGTGGGTGCAGTGTGGTATGTGTGCGGCCAGTTACTGTGGGTGCAGTGTGGTATGCGTGCGGTAGATTACTGTGGGTGCAGTGTGGAATGTATGCGGCAGATTACTGTGGGTGCAGTGTGGTATGTGTGGGTTCAGTGTGGTATGCGTGTTGCCAGTTACTGTGGGTGCAGTGTGGTGTGTATGCGGCAGATACTGTGGGTGCAGTGTGGATTTTGAGTAGGTAGCAGTTCAGTGGGGGCAGTGTGTTTTTCAACTTTCCGTGGGTGCGCTCTGGTGTGTGTGTGGCATAATTGTGTGTGCAGCGTGGTGTACGTTTTCCATATTTTTGTTGATAACGTCTGTGATGTGCACGGCAGAATTATTTAGTTGCAGTGCAATGTGTGAGTTTTTGGCATATTGAAGCCGTGTGGCATGTGTGAGAACAAGTCTGTGTGCACACGGTGGTGTCTGGACGCACAGTTCTGTGAGTGCTATGTAGTTTCTGTGGTGCTCAGTTTGTGGGTGGAGGGTGACTGGGGTACAGTCATGGGGTAATGTTTTGTGGGTGTTATGGCATGTTTGGGACATAATTAGTGATTTGGGCGTGTGATGGGTTCGGTTCTCTATTTGCAGTGTACAATGTGGGGGCACAGTTCTGTGTGTCAGTGTGTTATGTATTGTGCCCAGTTCTGTGGGCTCAGTGTCGTTTGTGTGGGGGCACAGATTGGCAGGTGAATTGCGTTGGGGACACCGTTAGATGCGGTGGTTTGTGCGGTGCCAAAGTTTGTGGAAGTAATGTGTTGTGTGTGGACAGTGGGTACAGTTCTGTGTGTGCTCTGTGGATGCATTGTGGTTTGTCTGGAGCACAGTTCGGTCGGTGCTGTGTTGATGTAGCGTGGTTTGTGTGGTGCTCAGTTCTTTAGGTACTGTGTGGTGTGCAAAATTGTGAATGCAGTGTGCTGTGCGTGAACACAGCTCTGGGGGTGTCTGGGGATGTAGTCTGGGTTGTGGGATGCACAGTTCTGTGGGTACGGTGTGGTGTGCAGGTTTATGGATGGTGTGTGTTAGCACAGTTGTGTGGGTTCTCTGTGGATGCAGTGTGGTTTGTTTGGTGCGCAATACTTTCTGTGCTGTGTTAATGTAGCGTGGTGCGCCGCTCTGTGGATGCAGTGTGGATTGTTTGGTGCACCGTTCTGTGGGTGATGTGTGACAGAGTGGTTTGTGTGAAGCACAGTTCTGTGGGTGCGGTGTGGTGTGCAGGTAGGTAGGTTTGTGAATGGAGTGTACTGTGTGTAAGCCAGGAGCGGCAAGTGCAGGTAAGAGCGGTGTGCCGGTAGGGTCGGGTGAGGGTTGGGACTTCGACAGAAGACGAGGGAAAATTAATTATTGATTTAATTTCCCCTTGTGGTCGTCTGTCGATCCTTCCCCCCCAACCCGGCCCCACCGCTCTTACCTGCACGGGCTGCTCCTGGTGTAAGCACAGTTCTGTGGGTGCTCGGAGGGTGCAGTCTGGTTTCTGTGGTGCGCAGCCCCGTGGGCGCTGTGTGGTTTGTGTGGCGCCCTGTTCAGTGGGTGGGTGGGTGGCTGCACAGGTTGGTGGCCCCTGAGCTTCTTAAAGGGCTAGAGCAGGGTTCCTGGACCACACCTGCCGTGCCCGCTGTGTGCCACAGCTGTGAGTTTCTCCTAACCCCTCCAGCCTCCTCGGGGCACCGCCTCGCTCGCCGTGTTTATTTTTCACACTTTACCCCGAGGAGGCAGCGCACCGAAGGCCGGTGTCATTATTAACGCTGCTCGGACAGATTCACGAGGATTTTGCTGTGAATTACTTGTGTCGGACCGCTGACTCTCTGCTGAATTTTAGCAGTCAGACAGATTAGAAGACTACTCAAAATCAGCAGTAAACCAGCAGCACTACTGGAGAAAGCTATGGGAAAATGTTAGCGACCTGGGCTCGCGGACCTTTAATATATACAACAAAAATAAATACCGCTTCTAAGCTGGGCGGGTGAACAGCGTGGGATGTTTCAGCTGCTTTTATATTTTTGTACACACATTTAATAAAAACCCTCGCCCCGCCGGTGGTTAGGCCAGGGCGCTCTCAGCGGCCCTGTTCAATATTTTACAGATAACATTATTTACCGTATCGATAAGGTGGAAGGTTGTTGCCGATTGTCTCAGATTACCGGCAGCAGCACGCGCCTGTCATCCTGTCAATCAATGTAGCTTCCTAGCCGCATACCAGGGAGGGCGACCCTCACCCCAACGCCCTCTCCCCCCACAACACACACAGCGGGAGAGGGTGACCTGTCGCGCTCTCCGCAGGGCGCGCACCCTCTATGTGAGATACTGAAACACGGACATTTACACACTGAAAGCGCACCTGAAGCACACACAGGCGCGAACACACGTGTACAAAACGCACACACACTTATTGCACACACTTATACACAGGTATGCGCGAACGTACACAGACGGACAGCCACGCACACCTGCGCAGGTGGACGCGCACACTGTCACGGGAGGGAGCAGAGGTATTTTTAGACCCCTACAACCACCTTTCCTTTCATTTTGCAACCAGCCCCTCCCAGGCCTTGGCACTGAGGCCGTTTCCTTTCTGTGGGTGTGTCATATTTGGGGTGGGGGCCTCTTGGAGTGCTCGATGAGCGCCCCCTGTACACCGCTCATGAGCGTTGCTCTCAGCCCCCCCCCACCCCCCCAGAGCACAAGCTCCGGTCGCCAATGGGGGAGAGGGGTGTCACGGTCCTATGTTTGGGGGCTCTGATCCAGAGGGGTGGACGGCCTGTGCCCTCCAGGCACCAGTCTGCTTCCGAGCCCCCATTCATCCCCACCGAGCCCCGCCCGTGAGAGGGAGGGGGCCCCCTGTGAGAATTGTTATTTTTCACCAATCACTTGCAATTTGTCTAAGTGGCCGGGACAGGACACCAGCAGCCCTGCTGGCTGAGGTCACAGCAGCGGAGACGAGCAAATTGTGTTCGCTCGCAGACCCACAGATCCAAGTGAGGGTCTGCGGGGGGTGGGAGGGGGGGATGTGACATGATGGAAATATGAGGGGCTCTGACAGGTCCTAAACGGCCTGGCGCCAGCACATGGGTCTGCAGGCTAAGAATAGAGGCCGGTGAGCGCGGATGGGCAGAGATCAGAGCCCGCTTCCTCTCTGCGAGACACAGGCCGGCGCGGTGGGCAGCTAGGCGCTGTGCTAGCGGCTAATTGGACGTCACTGGCCCCGGAGTAAGGAATGCACTGTCCATCCGCGGCGGCCACACTTAGCACTTTCACACCCGGGGCAGAGCAGGGTCACAGGCAATCTCGGCTGTCAGTGCCGTGTGTCTTATATAGGCGCATGGCAACAGTAAACGTTTTCCTTTCATAACTAGGCGCTATAGCACCCCGAAGCATTGCAAGATATCAATCAGAGCTTTATAAACTACCTCAATGAATACGTGTGCGTATCACAAATACATTCACCCACTCCGCCCCGCACTCTCTCTCGCACACTATTCAGTCCCTTAGTCACCACTCACTAGTCCCCGTCACTAACTCACACACACTTAATCACAAGAATAGCTGTACTTTCACTTTCTACCAATACTTGGACCTATGGAGCGGGGCAGAAATAGCTGTGCTTCTGTGGCAAAAAAATATTTTTTAGTAGCTTAATAACAATGGCTGCCTGTGTTTAGTCCAGCAATAGCCCTGATTAAAATAAAGATAATAATTGTTGCCTCTATTTAGGACAATAATAGAGTTACCTAAATAACAATAACAACCATAGCAATAATAATACAAGTAGAAGTAATAATAATAGTACATATAATAATTGTCATCTATGCTAATAGGATCTGTCCTTATATACAATAACAATATCTGCACGTATCACAACAGCAGCTGCTATTACAAGCACCTCCATAGTATAATATTATATACCATAAATGATGTACTTACAGAGGCTAATACTGGATGCTGTTTTAATGGATAACATGAGGTGTACCCAGTTAGCATCATTATAATAGCACTATAGATATAGGGCACTTGTGATAACGGTACTTGCACTTATATCATATTAACATACCACGCGTACATGTGTACATATCTTATTAACTGTGCCCGGCACACTGTCACAGACATTCTTCGAGAAATACCGCAATAAGGGCACTTATACCATACCAATAGGTATTCTTATGTAGTGTGAAAGAACGTGTGTTGATAGAATAACACTCAATAAGAGCTTTACTTTATAGAGCACCGCTCCCCCTTTGCGATATCTAAGTACTTTATAAAAAATACTCTTGTAATAAAGTCACACTCCTTTTACAAATCCGCGAGAGCACCGATCTTTGCAGCTGACAGCGACACACGTGTCATTGTTCTCTCACCTCAAAGGTGCCATGTTCTCTGCAGCGCGTGCGCTTCAGGTGCTGCGCTGCTCAAGCCACGCGTGACACACGCAGAGAGTAAATCACACGCAGAGTAAGGAGAAGCGCTGCGCATGCAGTGAGAAAATAGGTAATCATATGTAATACACGTGTTCAGAGTGTAAGGTGACTGAAGGGACAGAGCCTGTATTTACTTAAGGTATGGAATCCGGAAGTAGATCAAGATTATCTGGGCAAAAAGTAGAAAAGGACCTATGCAAAACATACTGGCTCAAATGAACTAAACCTTGGCAGCGGTGCAAAGTGGAACGAAGCGCGACAAATGGACGCAAAGTCTCTCAAGGGCATTCATTATTCAGCGCAAGAGGTGCTTGCACTGGAGCCCCCCTTTTCTCAGTGCACAACGGCAGGCACGTCTTTGCTTTGCTTCAAGGGCGCATTACTGGGACACACCAAGTGTGTCTGGGGGTGCATAGCACACATCCAGTGCACGTGGTCTTCCTGAGTTTGCACAGGAATTTGCACTGAAACGCAATGTTGCCTGTACAATTCCTATGCTACACGGCGCACACTCACCTCTGCACCATGGTGAGAGGTCGTGTATCGTGCACGGCAGTCCTGTTTGAGCCCCAGTGCAGGGGAAGGGACCAGCAGCAGGCCAGTCTCGGCAGATACGGCTCTGCGATGTGCCCCCCCCACCCCCCCATCCTCACACCACCCTTGTGCAACGCTGCGCTGTGCTAGCTGCATGAACATTTGGTACAGTTGGCGCACTGTGTCAGCTGCCGACTGTAGCTTCGCATGCTCGATGGGCAAAAACTGCTCCCCCCACCCCCAGCCCCGCCCCCACCAGGGCCCTGCACAGATCGCTCCTGATTAACGGGGGCCGGTCCGCCGGAGAGCCCCTGGCGCCAGTCTGCTGCCGGCCCACAATAAGAACCGTCTCTTGTCACTTCGTATTTACCCAGAAGAGATCTTCAAACGGCGCACTCCGGCGCGCGGCACGTCCCCGCGGGCGGGGGTGCAGGCCTGCCCGGGGTGGGCTGGGGAAAGTGGCCGCGCACCGCGAGGAGGACTGGGGTTACCGAGGGTACGTACACCGGAGGGTACATGCACCGGAGGGTACCTACACCTGAGGGTACCATCACACCGCGCTCATGGATGAGGGAGAAGGGACTCCTGCTTCTGCGGGGTGAGGGTTCAGGCCTCCCCGAGGTGGGCTGGGGAGAGAGTGACCGCGCACCTCAAGGAGGCCTAGGGTTACCGAGGGTATGTACACCGGACGGTACATACGCCGGAGGGTACATGCACCGGAGGGTACCTACACCTGAGGGTACACGCACCAGAGGGTACATACACCGGAGGGTACATGCACCGGAGGGTACCTACACCAGAGGGTACATGCACCCCGCGCTCCTGGACGAGGGAGACGGGTCTCCTGCTTCTGCGGGGTGAGGGTTCAGGCCTCCACGGGTGGGCTCGGGAGAGAGTGACCGCGCACCTCAAGGAGGCCTGGGGTTACGAGGGTACGTACACCGGAGGGTACATGCACCGGAGGGTACATACACCGGAGGGTACACACACCGGAGTGTACATACACCGGAGGGTACACACACCGGAGGGTACATACACCGGAGGGTACACACACCGGAGTGTACATACACCGGAGGGTACATACACCGGAGGGTACACACACCGGAGGGTACACACACCGGAGGGTACACACACCGGAGTGTACATACACCGGAGGGTACATACACCAGAGGGTACACACACCGGAGGGTACATACACCGGAGGGTACCTACACCGGAGCGTACATGCACCGGAGGGCCGGAGGGTACATACACCGGAGGGTACATACACCCCGCATCCCTGGGGGCTGCTGGTGGATGAGGGGGAGACGGGACTCCTGGGGCAGAGCCAGGAAGGGACGGGGGTGGGACAGAACTGCCACGGGTGGTCGTCGGGTGGGTGGGGGGTCAGTAGGCGCTACAAGGTTGAGGAGAGGGGCTAGAGCAGATGCACGAGGGCCGGAGGTAAACTAGGGGACAAGGCTCCCCCTCGAGGGGTGAGAGGTGGGTGGAAGCCAGGGAGGGCCAAGGGGTGCCCTCCCAATCAGAGGGTGTTGAGTAGGACGAGCAGATGACTGCACACAAACACTACTGCCCTTGCAGATCCCAGACTCTCCATCAGTGGTGTGAGCCAGCAGATGCTGACTCTACTTTGGCACCAATCAAGTTGTCCCTGCCCCCCTCTCCCCCCCAACTTCCACTAGGCATGGCATTACTGGTGGGTCTCCCAAGGAGCCTTATCCCCCCCCCACCCCAACTATCTCTTTAACATCTTTGTGGAGCCAATGGCTAGGCCTATCCACTCCCATAGCTTGGGTCCTTCGTGTATGCCATGGAAACCAAGCTGCTCCTTAGGCTGAGAGTAAGAGGAGACATGTCATTGGCTGACCTTTTCTGGTTACGCACGTGGGAGGTCAGAATGGAGCTGGGCAACCATTGGCTCAAATTCAACACCAAGAAAAACAAGCTTTGGCAAAGCTATTATGTCTGTTTGTTCAATAGGGAGAGCAATGGACTTCACTGAAACAATTTGACTGCAGAATAAACACGGAGTACATGAAACCAGTTTGAATCCAGCAGAGTTCAGAATCAAAGTGACCAACGTTGAACAGGCTTTAACTCACCTGCATACATAATTGACACATAAACCATTGAGCCGGCTTGAAACAAGCGGAGTGCACATTCAAAGCACACCACACCAAACCTGCTGGAAACCAGTAGAGGGCACAGCCAAATCACACCACACTGAGCCTGCTGGAAACAAGTAGAGTGCACATTCAAGGCACACCACACCAAACCTGCTGGAAACCAGTAGAGGGCACAGCCAAAGCACACCACACTGAGCCTGCTGGAAACAAGTAGAGTGCACAATCAAGGCACACCACACCAAACCTGCTGGAAACCAGTAGAGGGCACAATCAAGGAACACCACACTGAAACTGCTGGAAACCAGTAGAGTGCACAGTCAAGGCACACCACACTGAACCTGCTGGAAACCAGTAGAGGGCACAATCAAGGAACACCACACTGAACCTGCTGGAAACCAGTAGAGGGCACAACACCACACTGAACCTGCTGGAAACCAGTAGAGGGCACAATCAAGGAACACCAAACTGAACCTGCTGGAAACCAGTAGAGTGCACAGCCAAAGCACACCACACTGAGCCTGCTGGAAACCAGTAGAGTGCACAATCGAGGCACACCACACTGAGCCTGCTGGAAACCAGTAGAGGGCACAATCAAGGAACACCACACTGAACCTGCTGGAAACCATTAGAGGGCACAATCAAGGAACACCACACTAAACCTGCTGGAAACCAGTAGAGGGCACAATCAAGTAACACCACACTGAACCTGCTGGAAACCAGTAGAGTTCACAGTGAAGGCACACCACACTGAACCTGCTGGAAACCAGTAGAGTGCACAGCCAAAGCACACCACACTGAACCTGCTGGAAACCAGTAGAGGGCACAATCAAGGAACACCACACTGAACCTGCTGGAAACCAGTAGAGTGCACGGTCGAGGCACACCACACCAAACCTGCTGGAAACCAGTAGAGGGCACAATCAAGGCACACCACACCGAGCCAGCTGGAAACCAGTAGAGTGCATGGTCGAGGGACACCACACTGAACCTGCTGGAAACCAGTAGAGTGCACAGTCGAGGGACACCGTACTGAAACTGCTGGAAACCAGTAGAGTGCACAGTCAAAGCACACCACACCAAACCTTCTGTAAACCAGCAGAGTGCACAATCAAGGCACACTACACCTAAATTGCTGGAAACCAGAAGAGTGCAATCAAGTTACACCACAACTAACCTGCTGGAAACTAGTAGAGTGCACAGTCAAGGCCCACCACACTCAGCCTGCTGGAAACCAGTAGAGGGCACAGTCAAGGCACACCACACCAAACGGGTAGAAACCAGTAGAGTGCACAGTCGAGGGACACCACACTGAACCTGCTGGAAACCAGCAGAGGGCACAGTCAAAGCACACCACACTTAGCCTGCTGTAAACCAGTAGAGTGCACAATCAAGGAACACCACACTGAACCTGCTGGAAACCAGTAGAGGGCACAATCAAGGAACACCACACTGAACCTGCTGGAAACCAGCAGTGTGCAAATTCAAAATGGATAGCATTTAATCTGATTGAAACCTGTAAAATGCAAAGACATGTTCACAAAAATGAGTCTGCTTGAACTCAGATGAGTGCAGACTCAACACGCTGAATATTAATCGTATTGAAACCAATTGTGCGTTGAATCAGCATCAAAAAAGGGAACATGCGTGAAAACATCTGATTATAGTCAATGTGGAAACTATACAACCACTACAAATCACCAGATCACAAATGATTGAAACGAGAACAGAACCAACATGTACCACCTCAAACCTTCTTGACACCGGCAGGGTACAGAGTCAATATGAGCAACAAACCTGCTTGAAACCTTCAGAGGACACAATTAGCAGAGTACGAAGCTAAATAAGCTGAGTACCACGTCAACATGGGTAACCACTGAACCTTCTTGAAAACAGATGAGTGCAGAATCGTTATGCACACAATTAAACGTGGGTTAAGTTACCAAAGTGTAGAAGCAATATGGACAACATTAAACCTGGTTGAAACGAGCAGAGTGTAAAATCAACAGGGATCGCATTGTCCATGCTTGAAATCTGGTGAGTACAGATTCAATATGGAGAACAACAATGAACCTGTATATTCAAAATACACATTACTGAGCCTGCTGGAAATCAGAAGACTACACCATGGAGAACATTAAACCTGCTTGAAAACAATTAGGTATAGAATCAACATACCCATCAATCATGAAACATGTGTATCTACTAAAGTGCAAAATCAATACTAGCAACCGAACTTGCTTGAAGCAAGGCGAGTACTGATTTGCACCGACAACATTAAAGCGGCTTATATCCAGGGCCACTGGAATTATGCAATTCTGTAGCTGAGGCGATTTTCACATAATTTTAGATTTGCCGCACTGCCACATAATCCATCATCTGCCGCATAATCAGCAGATTTTAACCAACAAATGTGACACATGTGGTGGCTCGATGGAAGGCCCTTTGCAGAGTTGAACTGGTCACCTTTCTGTAGCTTATTGATATATTCGGGTGTTAAACGGGTACTAATGTGATGCAACCAATGGCCAGACAGTGGAGAGGTGTGGTGCAGCAGCCAGGGCAGCTGACTTCGGAGCAGCTCACGGTTTGATCCCCGGCTCCGGCGGCAGCTCAGCACCATGTGACTCTGGGCAATAGCTCACTTAATTTCCACGACGGCCCCCAGCGCCTTGAGACCCGTAAGGGTGAGTAGTTCGCGCTTTACAAATATGGATTTAATTTTTTTTTACATTTACAGTGTTAATAAGTGTATAAATGTCAAAATAATGAAGTAATACTGTTAGGAAATGTGCTGTATCATGCTGCATAATTTGCCTTTTCTTGACTCATAATTTTCTCTACCCTGCAGCATAATTTGGCCCTCTCCTGCCACATAATGTCAGTGTTATAACCAAAAAGCCCAACACACAACCAGTTTAAAAGCAGCTGAGTGCAGAATTAAGTTGAGTATTCTATCGATACTTGAGTGTTGAATCAATAGACAACCGTGAGCCTTATTTCAACAACAGTGGACCCGCTTGAAATCACTGGACTACTGAAGCAACACTGAAACTTCATGAGGTATGCTCAGTGTGGAATCAACGTGGACAATACTGGACCTGCTTAAAACCACCAGAGTGTGCGAGCACCATAAAACACTAATCCTGCTTGAAACCAGCGGAGAACAGAACCAAAATGAATCACATTAAATTTGCTTGCACCTGTACTGCATCAACATTGGAAGCACCAGACCTGGGAAAACCAACAATGGGCAAAACAACCAAGGGCAACATTAAACCTACATGAGGTGACAGCAGAATAAGTGCAGACAAGATTAAATCTACTTTAAAACAAGGGAGTGCAGGCCTGGAAATGGACTTGCTTGGGATTGGCACAATCAATATGAAGAAATTATTTTAAGCAGTACAACACAAAAATTGAGACCAATTAACACCAACAGAGTGCACATTGGCAGCCGTGTGCTTGCTTGCGGATCACCTAGGCCAGGGTTAAGATTAGTTGAGTACACAATCAACATCCATGGCATTGACCCGGCTTTAACATTTCTGAGCACAAAGCTTACTGTGCAACATAGAATCACTAACCCTCCTTGAAACCAGCAGAATGCAGAATCAACAGAGACAACATTAAACCAGATGTTTAATACAGGACATCCTGAATTCATTATTACAACCCACAATCCACCAGATCCAGAAGGCGCTGTGCTCAGCGTCTTTATCTGGTCCCCTTCTTGCCTCGTTCCTGGTCACAGTTCTCCATCCCTCCAGTCCACCTGCTCGAAATCAGCTGAGTGCTCTATCAACTGGACAACAATAAACTTGCATGAAGGCAAGCGAGCATCAAATCAGCATTGACAATATTAAAGTTGCCTGCGTCCAGTAGAAAGCAGCTTCAAGGTGAACAGTATTGACGGAGAATGTTGAGTGACCATAGAACCTGCTTGAAAGTAACTGTATGCAGAATCAATATGAGCTGCATTCAGCCTGCTTGAAACCAGCAGCGACCCGAACCAACATATACAACAGTAAACCTGCCTAAAATGACCAGTGATCTGAATCACCATGTACACCACTGAACCTACCTGAAATTAGCAGGGACAACCTGCACAGCACTGAACCTGCTTAGAACCAAAAATGTGCAGAATCAACATTGGCAACATTGAATCAATCTGCTTAAAAGCAGTTGAGTGCAGAATCAACTTGGACAGCATTGAACCGCCTTAAAGCCAATTCACTGGACAGCATCGAACCAGCTTAAACTGAGTTCAGCACAGGATCAACATGGACAACATTGAACCTGCTTAAAACCAGTCCAGTGCCGAATCAACATGAGCAACATTGAACCTGCTTAAAACCAGTCCAGTGTCGAATCAACATGAGCAACATTGAACCTGCTTAAAACTAGTCCAGTGCCGAATCAACATGGGCAACATTGAACCTGCTTAAAACTAGTCCAGTGCCTTATCAACATGGACAACATTGAACCTGCTTAAAACTAGTCCAGTGCCGAATCAACATGGGCAACAGTGAACCTGCTTAAAACTAGTCCAGTGCCGAATCAACATGAGCAACATTGAACCTGCTTAAAACTAGTCCAGTGCCGAATCAACATGGGCAACATTGAACCTGCTTAAAACTAGTCCAGTGCCGAATCAACATGAGCAACATTGAACCTGCTTAAAACTAGTCCAGTGCCGAATCAACATGGGCAACATTGAACCTGCTTAAAACTAGTCCAGTGCCGAATCAACATGAACAACATTGAACCTGCTTAAAACTAGTCCAGTGCCGAATCAACATGGGCAACATTGAACCTGCTTAAAACTAGTCCAGTGCCGAATCAACATGAGCAACATTGAACCTGCTTAAAACTAGTCCAGTGCCGAATCAACATGGGCAACATTGAACCTGCTTTAAACCAGTTCAGCGCAGAATCAACACGGATAACATTGAAGCTGCTTAAAACCAGTTCAGCGCAGAATCAACATGGGAAACATTGAACCTGCTTGAAACCAGTTCAGCGCAAAATCAACATGGGCAACATTGAACCTGCTTAAAACTAGTCCAGTACCGAATCAACATGGGCAACATTGAACCTGCTTAAAACTAGTCCAGTGCCGAATCAACATGGGCAACATTGAACCTGCTTTAAACTAGTCCAGTGCCGAATCAACATGAGCAACATTGAACCTGCTTTAAACCAGTTCAGCGCAGAATCAACACGGATAACATTGAAGCTGCTTAAAACCAGTTCAGCGCAGAATCAACACGGATAACATTGAAGCTGCTTAAAACCAGTTCAGCGCAGAATCAACATGGGCAACATTGAACCTGCTTTAAACCAGTTCAGCGCAGAATCAACACGGATAACATTGAAGCTGCTTTAAACCAGTTCAGCGCAGAATCAACATGGGAAACATTGAACCTGCTTGAAACCAGTTCAGCGCAGAATCAACATGGGCAACATTGAACCTGCTTAAAACTAGTCCAGTGCCGAATCAACATGAGCAACATTGAACCTGCTTAAAACTAGTCCAGTGCCGAATCAACATTGGCAACATTGAACCTGCTTTAAACCAGTTCAATGCAGAATCAACACGGATAACATTGAAGCTGCTTAAAACCAGTACAGCGCAGAATCAACATGGGCAACATTGAACCTGCTTAAAACTAGTCCAGTGCCTTATCAACATGGACAACATTGAACCTGCTTTAAACTAGTCCAGTGCCGAATCAACATGAGCAACATTGAACCTGCTTTAAACCAGTTCAGCGCAGAATCAACACGGATAACATTGAAGCTGCTTAAAACCAGTTCAGCGCAGAATCAACACGGATAACATTGAAGCTGCTTAAAACCAGTTCAGCGCAGAATCAACATGGGCAACATTGAACCTGCTTTAAACCAGTTCAGCGCAGAATCAACACGGATAACATTGAAGCTGCTTAAAACGAGTTCAGCGCAGAATCAACATGGGAAACATTGAACCTGCTTGAAACCAGTTCAGCGCAGAATCAACATGGGCAACATTGAACCTGCTTAAAACTAGTCCAGTGCCGAATCAACATGAGCAACATTGAACCTGCTTAAAACTAGTCCAGTGCCGAATCAACATGGGCAACATTGAACCTGCTTTAAACCAGTTCAATGCAGAATCAACACGGATAACATTGAAGCTGCTTAAAACCAGTACAGCGCAGAATCAACATGGGCAACATTGAACCTGCTTAAAACTAGTCCAGTGCCTTATCAACATGGGCAACATTGAACCTGCTTTAAACTAGTCCAGTGCCGAATCAACATGAGCAACATTGAACCTGCTTTAAACCAGTTCAGCGCAGAATCAACACGGATAACATTGAAGCTGCTTAAAACCAGTTCAGCGCAGAATCAACACGGATAACATTGAAGCTGCTTAAAACCAGTTCAGCGCAGAATCAACATGGGCAACATTGAACCTGCTTTAAACCAGTTCAGCGCAGAATCAACACGGATAACATTGAAGCTGCTTAAAACCAGTTCAGCGCAGAATCAACATGGGAAACATTGAACCTGCTTGAAACCAGTTCAGCGCAGAATCAACATGGGCAACATTGAACCTGCTTAAAACTAGTCCAGTGCCGAATCAACATGAGCAACATTGAACCTGCTTAAAACTAGTCCAGTGCCGAATCAACATGGGCAACATTGAACCTGCTTTAAACCAGTTCAATGCAGAATCAACACGGATAACATTGAAGCTGCTTAAAACCAGTACAGCGCAGAATCAACATGGGCAACATTGAACCTGCTTAAAACTAGTCCAGTGCCTTATCAACATGGACAACATTGAACCTGCTTAAAACTAGTCCAGTGCCGAATCAACATGAGCAACATTGAACCTGCTTAAAACTAGTCCAGTGCCGAATCAACATGGGCAACATTGAACCTGCTTAAAACTAGTCCAGTGCCGAATCAACATGGGCAACATTGAACCTGCTTAAAACTAGTCCAGTGCCGAATCAACATGGGCAACATTGAACCTGCTTAAAACTAGTCCAGTGCCGAATCAACATGAGCAACATTGAACCTGCTTAAAACTAATCCAGTGCCGAATCAACATGGGCAACATTGAACCTGCTTAAAACTAGTCCAGTGCCGAATCAACATGAGCAACATTGAACCTGCTTAAAACCAGTTCAATGCAGAATCAACACGAATAACATTGAAGCTGCTTAAAAGTAAACTAGGTCAGTGCTGAATCAACATGGGCAACATTGAACCTGCTTTAGACCAGTTCAGCGCAGAATCAACATGGATAACATTGAAGCTGCTTAAAACCAGTTCAGCGCAGCATCAACATGGGAAATATTTGAACTTGCTTGAAACCAGTTCAGCGCAGCATCAACATGGGAAACATTGAACCTGCTTGAAACAAGTACAGCGCCGAATCAACGTGGATAACACTAAACATGCTTAAAACCAGTTCAGCGCAGCATCAACATGGGCAATATTGAACCGGCCTAAAACCAGTTCAGTGCAGAACCAACATGGACAGCGCTGAAAATGCCTGAAATTAACCCAGTGTAGACCAGTTTCGTGCAGAATAAACACAGACGTTGAACTTGCCTGAAACAGGGAGACAGCTGTTTCGGGAAGCCTTGGACGGCTCTCAACCACACAGGTCCGTGGTCCATTGCAAAAAACTGGGTGGATCGGACCCATAATGTCATATATTTTAAACTCTTTTCATTGAGGTTTCAAACAATACAAAACATAACCCTAATCAACATAAGGATAAAAGAAAAAGAAGCAAGGCAAGGCGAACCCACGTGGCAGGGACCATCCTCCCAGGAGGCTAAAAGGGAGGTAGTAAAGGAAAAGTGTGAAGCGTAGAGTAATGCAGGAGTACAGGTCGATGTTACATATAGCAACATGATCGTTGGGCCAAACTTTGGGCTCGGTCGAGCAGCAGGATGATTCGGGGACTAAGCTTCATCCAAGAGCGCAGCTTGGACTCAATACACATCAAGTGTTGGAATCAGAACCTGGAGTCGAGACGTCTGTGTCAGGGGGAGTTGGTACCAGTGCCTTACCAGCAACAAAAACTCCTGAGGGAGTCCATATGTCTCTCGGATGGGATCTCAGGGGCTGCCAAGCTAAATATAATTTGGCGTGCTCATTACAACACACGGCATTTCAGAGCCAGTCCGAAACTCTCGGAATAGGCCCCTCATCCAGGCCCAAGCTATCCAGTGCAAAAGGAACAATTGATGGACAGAATGCAGAACAATGTCATACATTCACCCCAGTACAGAGAACTGGGCCTAAATCCATCGTTTTTTTGCTCACCATGCCATTCCAGTTTGGACCCAGCCATATGCAAATCAGTCTTGACCCTGCGCCCAATGGGAACAGTCCAGCCCGAACTGCCAGGCCAGGTCCTCCCTGGACTGGAAACAAGCATCCTAGGACCGGTTTCGGGCTTTCAGCCCTCATCAGCCAGGATAGTTTGACTCCAGTGGCTTGGAGAGCACGGGACCCACGTCTGGGCATACCCGTCCCACTAGGGGTGACAAATGCAAAAAGAACAATTGATGGACAGAATGCAGAACAATGTCATACATTCACTCCAGTACAGAGATCTGGGCCTAAATCCATGGCTTGGCAGTTCGGGCTGGACTGTTCCCACAAGGAACAGGGTCAAGACTGATTTGCATATGGCTGGGTCCAAACTGGGGTGGTGTGGTGAGCAAAAGAATGATGGATTAAACCCATATCCTTGTGACTGGGGGTGAATGTTTGCATTGTCCAGCATTCTGTCCATCAATTGTTTCTTTTCCAAGCTATCCAGTGCCAGGTAAGTAAGAGAAGCAATAGGGCCAAATGCCATCTGCTCTGGTGTGTGTCTTCAACAAAACCTAAGAGCAACAGTAGCGGTGTGTTAGGGATAGAGATCCCCACAAACTCAATGAGAATCGGGATCAGGTCAGACCAAAAGGACTGTATTGGGGGACAGTCCCATGCCAGGTGCATGAAATCTGTGGGGTCAGCCGGGCATCGAGGGCATCTTCAGGTGTGAGTACTGTCCATAAGATGTAGCGTGTTGGGAGTGTAGTAAACTCTGTTCTGGAAATTAAAGGATATGAGTCAAAATTCCTGGTTTATTGAAATTGACCCAGTTTGTTCCCAGCAATACCGCCATGTTTTCCATGTGGATTGGGCCCTTAATGTCACGTCACAGATGTGAATAGGATCATTAACCAGCTTTTCCTGCCACTTGCATTTTCAAAGCGCTTTCCTGTACAGATCTTAAGAGTGCTGCTCTAACTTAAGTAAGAGGGGGAGGCAGAGTTCATGCACACACTCTGTGCACAAAGAGGTAGAACTAAAGCTGACCACTCTATGGACTATTCTGGACTAGGTGTATCCCAAAACAGAGGGGGAGCAGCCTTCCGGTAACCCAGCACTGGGCTTGCTTTGGTCATTATATTGTGCTGCATGCAATGTGTACTTTGCCCATCACACTTAAAAGCACTAGTAGACCACTGACTTTGCCAATAGCTAACAACTGTTCTTTATGGGCTAAGAAATGTACAGGATTGCGACAGAAAGGGAGAGAAGAAGCAAGTTATAGTTATTGGTATCAGTGGTGAGAGAGTGGGGATGGTAGTGGTATGGATTGTGATTTTGGGTGAGGTATGGGGGTGACTGAGTGTGTGCGTTGTGAGTGCAAGTGTCTGAGGTAGGTAATATGAGTGTGGGTTCATAGGGAAGTGGTGCATTTGTTTGGAACCAAGTGTGGTGTGTGAGAGAGGTGACTGTAGGTGTGGTGTGGGTATGAGTGTGTGGTGATGTCAGCATGGGTGACTGTGTGAGAGTGGAGCTGTGAGGTGAGGTGTTGGTGATGGTGTCAATGTAGGGGATGGTCTCCATGTTAATGATGGTGTGGCACAGTTATACATTTGGGAGTAATGGTGCCAGTGTGAGGAGGTGATGTTTTGTGGGTGAGAATGTGGTCTTGGGTGGTAATGTGAGAGTGGGTATTTGAGTGGGTGTGTGGTCTCGGACAATGTTTTTTTTATGGGAGATGTGGGAAATGGTGGTGTGTCTAGTGACGGTGTTTGAATGTGTGTTGGTTTCAGTGGGTGTGTGTGTGTGTGCATGCACGCGTACATATGTGTGTGTGTGAAGTTGGGTGGGTGGTTGACAGAGTGGGTGTGGTGTGTGTTTATACATTTGGGTGGTGGAGATGTAGGTGTTAAGGACATCATGTTGGTGTTGTGTGGGGTTGGTGTGAGGAAAGGTGGTAGAATGGTGTGAGGTGGTGTCAGTGTGCATGTGACTCTTGGTAGGGGTGTGAATCTGGAAGGTGACATTCCTGTGAGCACAGTATTGCTTACAGAATGAGTGGATGATGGTCTTTGTGTAACTGTGGGATGGTGGTGGTATGCATCTGAGTATGGATGGTGTGCAAGCTGGATGTGTCGTTGGAAAGGGGAGTACGTTTAGGTAGGTGGTGTAGGACTAGGTGTGTGCATGGATGAAATTGTGAGAACGGTGTAGTTCAGTGTGCACGTAGAGTTGGATGTAGGAGTGTGGGGATCTTCTGTGGTTGTCCGTGTGGGAATGTGGGAACGCTGTAGGTGATAGTGGGCATGTAGTGCTGGATGTAGGAGAGTGGGGAGATGGCGTGGGTGCGAGTGTGGTGCTCTGTGTTGAAGTGTGAGAATGCTGTGAGTGTGAGTGTAGGTGGGGGCGTGAAGGGGTGGTGCGGTAGCCTAGGTGTAAGTGCGGATTGGTATGTGTATGAGTGGCGATAATGGTGGTGTCGGGGTGAGCAGTGCAGGCGGTGGTGGTGATGGGTGGGTGATGCCGTAAATGTCGCTGTCATTTCTACTGTCAACAGTTTCCCTGCATATCCGGACCTACAAGCTATCGGTCTGCAATCTGAGGATGCGCAGGTTCATTTCGAGAAGGTACTTTGTCCATTTTTTTATTTGTATTTTTAAAGAGACTTCCTCAGCCTGCAATCCCCTCCTCGGCCTCCGTTTCCTGAGCTCAGAAGCAGTTTGGGCGTGAGATAAGGATCGCGCAGACGGGTCAAGGTGTGAGCGGCTTGTGTTGGCGTTTCCTCTTTGCTTCACCAGCCCAGACCCTGGCGCCACCTGCAAATAAAATATCAAAGTGGCGTCGTTTGTAATGGGGGCACTTTGCAGCCGGCCTTTGTCTTGTGATGGGACAGGGTGCGGGGTGGGGGTGTTTGCATGTCTTATCAAACGTCTCCGACTATTGAGTGGCAAGGCCCTCCGCCTTAAAGGGCCAGAGGCTCCCAGCTATCTCGGGGACTTGCTAGAACTCACCCGGCCACCCAATCTCCCAGATAAACGCCAAGTCCTCTTTGTAAACACAGCAGCCATTAATGTTACGTAGTACTTGCTTCAGCAGAGTGCGTGCGTGCAGCCGTGCTTCCATAGTACGTCAGGGTGCAGAAACGGTACAGTGTGTGTTATCCGTGTGCCTGGGGTAAGGGACTTACGTGTGGGGAGAGGCATTACATGTGTGTGGGGAGACCAGCTACACGTGCGTTAGTCGCCTGTGCTGTGCGCTGGGGCCAGGCTGAGGTATTAGAAACATGTACCATGGTGGCAGCAGCAGGCAGGACCGGTGCAGGCCTCTCCTCACACTAAGTGAAACATGTACAGGAGCTGGTGACTACACCCACGCCAGGCAGACATACACGTGAACAAACACCGTGTCCTTCACGCACATACCGCGCGCACCACGCACAGAGGATAAACACACACCAGGCAGACCCACGTAAACAAAAAACCATACCCTTCACACACAAAGGCCCGTACGCACCGCGCTCGAAATATAAACACACGCCAGGCAGAGATACTTAAAGATACACCATCCCCTCATACACATAACACACGCACATCATTCACGGAGGACCAGCACACAAAATACAAACATACAAAGTACCCCCACACTTAAACAAACACACACACCCCAATCACCTATAGTAAGCACATGGCATGCAACCATACGCCTACGCAAAACGTCGTCTCCAACACACCTAAACACACTTACACCACACACACAAGGAAGATAAATACACACACAAACTGAAAATATATACAAACACCAGAAACCCCAGGCATAAACCACGGGCACGGAACATAAGCACGCACTATGCACGGGCAAAAACTCCATAATTTTTCCAAAAACCCACACAAGACAAATAATCAACAAGCATGTAACACAAACACACGTACCCACCACAGATAAGCGTACAGAATACAGACATATGCACACAAATCACGACCACCCTGGAGCACTTGTAAAACCACTGCACAGCAGACAGAGACAAACCCACGAAACGGACAGTAGGAATATTCACGATGAAAACCCTCTCACATACAGGGGACGCACAAACACCCACCCACACTCCCAGAAGACATACAAACACCATTACTCAGTGGTATCTTGACTTTAGGTAAGCCGTCTCGGGAGCCGCACTGATCTAAAAGTGATAAGATAATCGGTTCAAATATTTATAAAGATGTCTACCCTTGCCCGGAAGTGAGTATTTTAAAATACAATCCGTAGGGCAGTAGGACGTAAATACAGCCTGCAAGTGAAAGGCGCTTGTCTTCTTGCTACTGTGAATTTACCACTATTGTCTGTTAGTCGCTGTCCGCGTTATTTTTACGCCACGTTTTACACAGAGACATCGGATAATGTTTGAAAATCATAATTAGTTTAACATTTGCATTAGTCGACATCTTACATTTCTTGATTCTTTGGTATTGTGTGTCGGTAATATTGTGCCCCAACGTCACTACAAAGAGAACCCAATGCCAGCTTCCGAAGTGAGGGTTGTCATTATTTTCTACCATTTGAACATTTTAGTTTTAGACAAAGGACCTGAAAAGTAGCTTAAAATGTGTACAGGGGGTACCCTTTTCCATTAAAATATATTTCTATTATTTGAATTCCATGTTACAAGCTCATCGGTGCTCTTAATGTACACACTATGACGGTCCAGGAGGGATGGGAAACTGAAATAAGCATAGATTCTACAGGGCCCGTCGTGTTTTGCTGTTGTCCTGTACCCGATTACCCGTAGATGCGCCTGGATACCTCTTTGGTTTGGGCGCTATGCCAATGTTATGGACTTGACCAGACCCGAGGGATCGTCTTACACCTCTATTGGTGGCTTATCTTTGAACAGAACCCATTATTGAAAGTTGTCACCCTTACAGTGGCCACAAAGCCCCCATGTCCGTCCCCCCCACTCCCCACAACCACCTAAGCGGTTGTAGCGTCATTCCCTCCCTACACATTGGTGAATATGCGAACTTGATAAATGTACCCCAAATCTCCACCCCCACACCTCACACACTCACAGACACCCTCCACCGAGTGCAATGAGTGCTCTTTAACCATTCCCTCCCCACCTGTCCTCTGTGGCCCACGTCACACGTGGATCAGGACCCTTTCACAACGCCATGGGAGCACGCGCGGCTTGCACCGCACGTGGAGGCCGGGCCTGAGGCTGACCGTCCAGGCTCTCGCAGAGGCCTCTGGGTCTGCTGCAAGCGCGCATGCGCACGCACAGCTAGAGCTGCCAGCGGAATACTGAGCCACGCCCCAGGCAGAGCCCTGCAGGTCCCGGGCACGTCCCTGGCACAAACCCTTTGATTCTTGCCGGGTGGGCAGTGGATCCGACCTGCAGTGATCAGGCAGGAGACAACTGCCAAGGACGCTTCCTTACCCCCTTCTTTAGCACCCTACTCTACCAACAGTCAACGAACTCGAGCAGATCCGTGCAGTGTGAGTACACAAAACACACAAGATGCCAGCCCAACACTCGGTTCAGAGGTATGCACGTCAGCCCTGAGGTCTCCGAGGCCGTCTGTCCTGGATGTGGACCGCGGGCTGCTCCTGTGGCCACCTGTTCACCTTGGTTCACCCTGGATAATGCCACGCTTCTCCAGGGCCCCTGGTCTGTGCCACGCTTCCCCAGGGCCCCTGGTCTGTGCCACGCTTCTCCAGGGCGCCTGGTCTGTGCCACGCTTCCCCAGGGCCCCTGGTCTGTGCCACGCTTTCCCAGGGCCCCTGGTTAATGCCACGCTTCCCCAGGGCCCCTGGTCTGTGCCACGCTTCCCCTGGGCCCCTGGTCTGTGCCACGCTTCCTCAGGGCCTCTGGTTGTTGCCACGCTTCACAAGGGCCCATGGTCTGTGCCACGCTTCCCCAGGGCCCCTGGTTAATGCCACGCTTCCCCAGGGCCCCTGGTTAATGGCACGCTTCTCCAGGGCCCCTGGTCTTTGCCACGCTTCCCCAGGGCCCCTGGTCTGTGCCACGCTTCCCCAGGGCCCCTGATCTGTGCCACGCCTCCCCAGGGCCCCTGGTCTGTGCCACGCTTCCCCAGGGCCCCTGATCTGTGCCACGCCTCCCCAGGGCCCCTGGTCTGTGCCACGCTTTCCCAGGGCCCCTGATCAGTGCCACGCTTCCCCAGGGCCCCTGATCAGTGCCACGCTTTTCCAGGGCCCCTGGTCTGTGCCACGCTACCCCAGGGCCCCTGGTTAATGCCACGCTTCCCCAGGGCCCCTGGTTAATGCCACGCTTCTCCTGGTCTGTGCCACGCTTCCCCAGGGCCCCTGGTTAATGCCACGCTTCCCCAGAGCCCCTGGTTAATGCCACGCTTCCCCAGGGCCCTTGGTCTGTGCCACGCTTCCCCAGGGCCTCTGGTTAATGCCACACTTCCCCAGGGCCCCTGGTCTGTGCCACGCTTCCCCAGGGCCCCTGGTCTGTGCAACACTTCCCCAGGGCCCCTGGTTAATGCCACACTTCCCCAGGGCCCCTGGTCTGTGCCACGCTTCCCCAGGGTCCCTGGTCTGTGCCACGCTTCCCCAGGGCCCCTGGTCTGTGCCACGCATCCCCAGGGCCCCTGGTCAGTGCCACGCTTCCACAGGGCCCCTGGTCTGTGCCACGCTTCCCCAGGGCCCCTGGTCTGTGCCACGCTTCCACAGGGCCCCTGGTCAGTGCCACGCCTCCCCAGGGCCCCTTGTCTGTGCCACGCTTCCCCAGGGCCCCTGGTTAATGCCACACTTCCCCAGGGCCCCTGGTCTGTGCCACGCTTCCCCAGGGCCCCTGGTCTGTGCAACACTTCCCCAGGGCCCCTGGTTAATGCCACACTTCCCCAGGGCCCCTGGTCTGTGCCACGCTTCCCCATGGCACCTGGTCTGTGCCACGCTTCCCCAGGGCCCCTGGTCTGTGCCACGCTTCCCCAGGGCCCCTGGTCAGTGCGACGCTTCCACAGGGCCCCTGGTCTGTGCCACGCTTCCCCAGGGCCCCTGATCTGTGCCACGCTTCCCCAGGGCCCCTGGTCTGTGCCACGCTTCCACAGGGCCCCTGGTCAGTGCCACGCTTCCCCAGGGCCCCTGGTCTGTGCCACGCTTCCACAGGGCCCCTGGTCAGTGTCACGCTGCCCCAGGGCCCCTGGTCTGTGCCACGCTTCCCCAGGGCCCCTGGTCTGTGCCACGCTTCCCCAGGGCCCCTGGTTAATGCCACGCTTCCACAGGGCCCCTGGTCAATGCCACGCTTCCACAGGGCCCCTGGTCTGTGCCACGCTTCCACAGGGCCCCTGGTTAAAGCCACGCTTCCCCAGGGCCCCTGGTTAATGCCACGCTTCCCGAGGGCCCCTGGTCTGTGCCACGCTTCCCCAGTGCCCCTGATCTGATCTATGTCACAATCTCATGTCCTCTCTTTATTTAGACATACCACTCTAGTCAGTGCCACACCTCGCTGAATCCTGATCCCAGCTCACGTGCCGAATGACACCGGTTTTGTCGCGTTCCTGCAGTTGTTTATTTTTGTTCTCTTTGGCTCGTGATCCGTGTTTTCGTGGCCCACTTGTTACGTACTCCGTGACCCCTTGGTCACATACTGTTTCCTGCTCTCTGTAGTTCTTCCTTCTTTCTGTGACTCCTTGGTCAGTTTTGCCTCTTTCCGTGGTGTCTTGACTCTATTTTGCTTTCAGTTTTGTCTCTTTCTGACGCTTTCTTGTGGTTCGTTTTACTCCTTTCCCTTGCCCTTCTGGTCAGAGACCTGTCTCTCGGTTGCCATTGTGGTCAATGTTACTCCTGTAGCCCTGTTACTAATGTATCTGTGTTTCCTGTTTATGGTGTACCCCCTGCACCTCCGTTATCTGGCCTCTTGCCTCACCTCTTCTTGGTTCTTGCAGTCAGTTTAACGTGTGTCTTGTGAGTCCCAGTGCTAGCTCGCCTCTTTTTAGGCCACGTTCACCTGTTTCTTTACTCAGCGTCACTAGCGTCACTTTTTCCTGTAGCCCTGTGAACTAAGCTGACATCTTCATGTGACCTTTGACTAGTCTCGCCCCTTTTCTCAGCCCCTTGGCCAGTTTCACATTTTTCTGTGAACCTTTTGCTTGTTTTTTGTGTCCTTGTGGCTGGATGGCTGGCTCCATCTCTTTGTCTGGTCCTGTTACCCTTTTCTGCGGTTCTTATAGTCGCACCTCTTCCTGTATCTCAGGAGCTACGTTCACCTTTTTCTATAACTTGGCTAGTTTCACTTTTTCATTAACCATAGCTAGTTGAAGTACTCTCTGCTGACCACGCCTCTGTATCTCTTTCTACATCCGGGTATCCACATTTAACCTGTGTGTCTGTCTGTTTGTCTAACTGGACCTTGGTCTGTTGCCACTCTCATTCCATTTACCTTGTTTGTACCCACTTAGGCCCATTGTACCGTTTCTATGGTGATGTGTCTCCACCCCTCGCTGCTCACTGTCATGTGTGGGCACCCCGCGCCGCCTCTTGGTCAGTTTCAACTTTGGAGTTCTAGTCGCCTTTCAGGTCGGTAGTCGAGTTTCCTTTGGACGTCGATATTACTTGTGGGCACCAATCTCCTTGGGTCTCCACTTGGATGTCTGTCTTCCGCTTGGATGTCAGTCACACTTTCCACCTCATTCTTACTTCCAGATGCATTTCCCCTCTTGTAAGTCAGTCTCACGTTTGAATAGCAGGTCTCGCTTCACATGCTAATCTTGCTTTAAGTCGTCACCCACCCCTGTGGACGTCAGTGCTACTTTTAGATGTCAGTCTCTCTTTAGACGTCAGTCTTACTTCTGGACATTGGTTCTCGCCCCTGGTTATCTTTTTTTTTCTCTTTTGCTGCCTGTTCCTTTAAATGCCATTTCAAGTGATTGGTTCATACATGTCAGGTTTCTCTTTGAATGTCGGCCACACTTAGGGTGTCGTTCCCCACTGGATGTCAGTTTCCTCTTAGATGTCAGTCAACCTTTGGCTGTCTCTTTCCTCTTCCCATTGGCTGGCTGTTTTCTGTTTGGATGTCATATTCCTCCTTTTATGTCAGTCAGTAGATTCAGCTTGCTCTTTGTATGTCAGCAACCCTTAGATGTCAGTTTCCTCAAAAGAATGTCAGTCACCTTCTGGGTGTCAGCGCCGCTCCGCATGTCTGTTGTCTCTTTGGGTGTCATTTCTCCGTCCATGTCAGTTTCCTTTTGATTTCCGTGTTCACCTCCCCCTCTTTGTATGACACTCTCATCTGAGCACCCGGGCAGGGCTGCCCTCCCCGCTCTAGCGGAGTGGTGCTTGTGGGGTGGGAGCTGCTCCCCTCCCTGCTCCGGCCCCACCCTCCCCGCTGTCTTCAAAGTGCCCTGTGGTGCCCTGGCAGTGCGGCCTGTAGCCCACTGTCCCCGGCCAGGCTGTGAGCCCTGCCCCCCTGTGCTGAGAGGGAGCTGTGGTGGGCGGGGCTTAGGCCCCCCTCTCCCCTCCCCATTGGCTCCTCTCTCACTCTGTTGACATGTTTCCTCGTTGCTGATGCTCCCGACACCTTCCCCCCTCTCTCCGCACCCACCGGGCTCGGCCCGAGCTGTCAGACCCCGCCTATGGAGAGCCACAATTGGTCGGAAAAGCGTAAAATCAGCAATCAAGGGGGCCTGGTTCATTAGAGCGGGGGGAGCCGGGCAGGAAAGACACATGTGAGCAGGGAAGTGCTGTGTGCAGCCGAGCAGGAGCAGAGCTGAGCCCGGGACAGCCTGGAGCAGCAGCAGGCGCCTGAGACAGCGCAGAGACACCCCGGAGCCGGCCGGGGAGGGCACGTGTGAGCCGAGGAGTGCAGTGTGCGGCCGAGGAGGAGCCAGGGCAGGCTCCGGACAGGCACACAGAGGGCTGGAGATACTCGTGAGCTCAGGAGTCCGGCAGCAGCTGAGTGGGAATCAGACCTCGGAGCCCCCCCTCACACACCAGGATATCCCATAACAGGCAGAGACTATCCCAAGGAGAAGTCTGCAGCACCGAGAGACCCCTGAACCGCGGAGAACCCCCCGATTCTCCCTTGACCGAATTGAAGGAGACTTTGCAGGGCGCAGGAGCCCTTCTGTCCATTATCATATGTTAAAGCCCGCGGAGCCAGCAACTTTATGATGGAAGTCTGAGCCACCAAGGCACAGCTGAGACCCATCCTTGGACTTTGGCTGCTCTTGGACGGCATCTCCCACCTCTTTTCACAGACTTCGGAGGCCCCCAGTCCACCACACTCAGACTCTCGATTCTTCTCACCTCCACGGGCCCCGTCTCCGGGCCCTCCCTTCCCTCCTGATCCCCTGTGCCCTGGACACACACGATCCTCTGCGCCCCGGACACCCCTGAGCCTCCTCCCACCGCTCGGATTTCCCCCTGGACCTGTGGATGCCCCCATGAGAGACCCAGCCTTCTCGGGGACTGCCATGGCCTACCACCCGTTCCACGCGGCGCCCCCCCGCCCGGCCGACTTCCCCATGTCCGCCTTCCTGGCGGCGGCGCAGCCTTCCTTCTTCCCGGGGCTGGCCCTGCCGCCCTCGGCGCTGGGGAAGGCGGACGGCGGGCTGTCAGAGGCCGGCCTGCACGCCGTGTCCTCGGCCCTGGGCCACCACCAGCACCAGCAGCAGCAGGCGGCCGCCGCCGCCGCCGCCCACCTGCGCTCCCTGAAGAGCCTGGAGCCCGACGAGGAGGTGGACGACGACCCCAAGGTCACCCTGGAGGCCAAGGAGCTCTGGGACCAGTTCCACAAGCTGGGCACCGAGATGGTCATCACAAAGTCGGGCAGGTGAGCCGGGGTTCCTCCCTAGCGCTGCTCCCCACCGCCACTTCTTACCCGTATTCCCTAGGATGCGTCTTACCACTTACAGCTCCTTGCACTGTTCCGTGCCGCCGCTTCTTGCTGCTGCTCCTCACCGTCACTTAGTACAGCGCCTTACACTGCTCCGTGCCGCCGCTTCTTGGTACAGCGCCTTACACTGCTCCGGGCCGCCGCTTCTCGGTACAGCGCCTTACACTGCTCCGTGCCGCCGCTTCTCGGTACAGCGCCTTACACTGCTCCGTGCCGCCGCTTCTCGGTACAGCGCCTTACACTGCTCCGTGCCGCCGCTTCTCGGTACAGCGCCTTACACTGCTCCGTGCCGCCGCTTCTCGGTACAGCGCCTTACACTGCTCCGTGCCGCCGCTTCTTGATACAGCGCCTTACACTGCTCCGCTTCTTACTGCCGCTGCTCACCGCCACTTTTTACCGCTTCTACTTACCGTGCTGTTTAACGGCACTTTTACCGCTGTTCCTTGCCATCGTTGTTTACTGGTTCCGTTACACTGCACCTTACTAACTAATCCTATTGGTGCCCCTTCAAAACGCTCCTTACGGCCGCTTCTTACAAATGGTTCTTACCGATGCTTCTCATTACTACCGCATAGACTGCTTTTTACCGCCGCTTGTTACAGGCACTTCCCACAGGTGGGCCAGAAAAGACAGGCAGCGCCTCTTATAACCGGGGCTTTCCAGGGTCAGGAGATTCGAAAGTCCCCGTCACTTCTCACAGGATGCGGGGTGCAGGGCATGAATCTAGCCGCAGCAACAGAGAGATCAGAAGCCAATCTGCAAGAGGGGCCCCTCCGCGCAGATGGCTGGGTGGGGGGCGAGTGAAGGGGCCAGGGGCAGCCCTGTGATGTGGGTCAGTGGGAGACCCAGAGACATTACACGCATGTGCAGCGGAGTAGGTAAACTGCGGGCCAGTTTACAGATCCGTGCATATCACATACGTACGTCGTGTCATAGTCTGCCGTGTTTACTGAATACAGGCCGTGTTCCCGCAGAATGAAACGGACTCCACCTTTCACCCGTAGATAATGGTAAGTGCCGCGTCGAAGGATATCCTGTGTGTGGAAAGAAAACATCTGGTGCATAGCGCTTGATAGGGCTTCCTTCAGTGTATTGTATTTGTCAACTCCCAGGGCCACAGAAAAGTGGGCCCTTGGGCTACAGGAGGTGACAGCACACATGTACAACGTCTCCCTCTCTTCATCGCTGACTCCCCCCCCCCTCCGCCCCCGGCGCGGGGGGCATTAAGTCAAACCTCTCGCCCATCTTTACTAAACAATAACAACAGGAACCATATTCCAGGGCCTAGACAGAAGATTAACAATAGACAGTGTTTCTGTGAAGGTTGAATACTCATCTACGCATGTTTGTATGTGTGCGTGTGCACACGATCACACACCACATGCTGCGTGTTCATCTCACCCTGCAGGAAAGCACACTGTAGTATCGTAGTTATGTTCACTTTAGTCCTGTATTATATATAGATATGTATTTGCAATGTAGCTTGCAGGGCTTTACATGGATTCTCAATATGGGTTCTATGGGGAGAAGTTGAAGAGTCAGTTGGGACCTTGGCATGCTGTGGAGTAGGTGTATGTATCCTTGTACCAGGAATAATCTTGATTCTTTATTTCCAAGTTCCCGGAGTTCTTGTAATTATTACGGAAGATACTACACACACAACCCGGCCTCTATTTCCGTACAGTAATAACCACGAACCATAACATATTAACAGTTGGTCACAGGGCAGGCAGTGCGTGATTAAACTCCAAGGCGCCCAAACATTAAAGGTTGCAAGACGAGGCGCCTTTCTACCCAATTGAATTTCTGGTTATTACCATTTGAATTCCGGCCGAGGCCTAGTTTCTGGCTTTAGGCGCCTCGTGCAGCACCGCAGAGGGGCCATTCAGTTAGTGTTTGTTTACAAACATATGAAGCAATATGTAGAGATGAGTCAGAATGGACACACGGGGAGAAGAGGCTTTGGGTGAACGAAACTAAATTCAGATTTAGCCGGGTGAGATGAGGGTCTGTCGTCCACCCGTTATTAGACGAGTCCATCGTAGTTTTATTTCAGCAGCAGACACAACCCGGCCACGGGGTCACTCTTCCTCGTGGCACGTCTGTGCTTTTTGGCATTTTACAGTGTTTTCTCAGGAGCTCATATTTTTCACGCGCATTGGTGCACGCACATTTGCGCATGGCTGCAGAAAGCGCCACGAAGAGAGGCGCAGGCGTTGGAGGCGAGCTGTCGGAGCGCATCCCAGACCTGGTGACTCGAGGTCGTTGGTTTCACAGGCCCGTCCATGTCCGTGCACTGATCACACACTTGTGCCCGCATGTGACTGCGTGTGTGTTTCTACCCTCCGCTCCCCAGTGACAGTCCCTCACAGTCCCTGTTTGGCTGCAGAGGTAAATCACACAACCTGTCACGCGACGTGTACACACACGCATAGGCGCAGCCTGTGTCCAGAGGCAGGTGAAGGGCTGGCTGCCTGCTTCTGGACACACAAGGGTGTGAGGTCCCCAGGTGTACCCCCCAACTGAGACGTAAGGTGTGAATTCCTGGCCGGCGTGCATCTCATGCTGTGTCTTGTGCCCTTCGGGTACCTTTCTTATCCGTGGAGCGCTCTTCCTGCAGCCGGACACCTCTGCCGCACTGAGGCCCTCGGACTCCGGCCTGTGAGGGCAGGGTGGCGCCTGGCTCTAGGCTGGGTGTCCCCTCGCCCCTGGCGCCCAGGTACACTGAGGTGCAAGTATGACGGGCAATAATCTCTGTATGTGTCTGTGGCCGC
Source organism: Calotriton arnoldi (assembly GCA_963921515.1). Taxonomy (NCBI): domain Eukaryota; kingdom Metazoa; phylum Chordata; class Amphibia; order Caudata; family Salamandridae; genus Calotriton; species Calotriton arnoldi. The sequence goes on along the minus strand of CAWUFW010002529.1, from coordinate 467,434 downwards.
CAGATACCGCACCGATGACCGCGAGACGTTATGTGATTGCACGTGTGCACATACACGTGCATGTCTCTCTGTGTCTGGGCCCCCAGAGTATACACCAGTGACCCCGAGACGTGCGCTCAAACACATGCATATCACTGCATATGTGCCTGAGGCCGCCAGAGATCTCAGGACGTGTAATAGACATGAGCGCATACTCATGCGTGTACACTGTATAGGTGTATATGGGCATCTGTTGCGATACGAATGAGATTGTGCAAAGGCGCCATTGCCCAGTTAAGGGTGTCTGGGCGCTGAACTTACATTAGTTACGAGAGTGAGGGGGTGGGGGTAGCGGCGCAAGAGATGGGTTCAACAGCTTTGTGATGCCTATAAATATAGAAAAGTAATTCAGAAGTTTGCCTTGCTATATTTATAAAATGAAAATGCGTATATTTGTGTGTGTACCTTTGTGTTTATAGTAACTTAACTACGCGTCCTTTGTAGAAGAGGATTTGCGCTTTTTATATAGGAGTGTGCGTGTATACGTTGTAAGCACTTATCTTATATGAATGTCTGCCTTATGTACGCAGAAATGTGTGTGTGCGTCTCTCTCTCGCTCTCTCTCTCTCTCTATATATATATACATATATATATATATAACGATTCTTTTTGTATGAATGTTTATAGGCATACTATGCGCTTATACACTATTCTCAAGCTTTTCTATCCGTATATGCAGATAACGGCTCATATCGGTTAGTTATACACGCTACTCCATGCAGATGGGGTGTTTGTGTAAATGTGGATTTTCATATAAGTGTTGTGTGTTAGTTACATTGCCTTTGTGCAAATATGTATTTTCATATCAGTATTGTGTGCGCACTGTCTGTGTAAATATGTATTATTTTCATATAAGTATTGTGTGTGTACACTATGTGTGTGTAATGGCGTATGTAATGTGCGTGTGTTTATGTAAAGGTGTGTTTACGTATTGTGTGCGCATACTTGTGTGTGTCAGTTCATTTTCATGCTTGTGTTTGTGCAGATGCGTCTGTTCGTTTGCGCGGTGTGTTCATCTACGCGTTTTTGTGAATGCGAGTTCATATGTGTGTAACTTTAAAGGTCTGTGTAAATGTCTCTGTTCATGTATGTGATTTATTGGTGTACAAGTGTGTTTCTGTAAATATCTGTTCATATATGATCCGTGTATGTGTGAGCGCGTTTGTATAAATGTGTTAATGTATGGGATGCGAATGTGCACAAGTGTGTTTGTGTAAATGTATGTGTTCGAGAGGCGAATATGTATACGTGTGTTTGTGTAAATGTCTGTGTACATATGCGTGGTACTTGTAAGAAAAAGCATGTTTGTGTAAAGTTTTATGTTCATGTATGTGGAGCGTGTACGTTTCAGTGCGTTTGTGATGTGAGGATGATGCTAATGTCTGTTTTGAGAGGGGAGCAGTGTAAACATGTGAGCTCTTGTAAGTGTCTTATGTTTGAGTGGCCATGCTTCTTTTCTGTGTGCATGTACGCGTGACAGTGTACACGTGCACCCTCATATAAGTGTGTCATATTTGGGTGGCCGTGTTTCCCTTTCGTGTGCATGTACTTGTGGCAATTTACACACACGCATGAGGTCCTGTAAGCGCGTCATGTTTGAGTGACCATGCTTTCTTCTATGTGCATGTACATGTGACAGTGTGCACTTGTGAACGCCTGTAAGCGTCTCATGTGGAGTGGCCATGCCTCCTGTCTGTGTCCATGTACGTGTGACAGTTTAAACTTTGTCTCATGTTTGAAAGGCTCTGTCCCCTTCTGTGTGCGTGTGACGGGTGAAACTCGTGTGAGCGCCTGTAAGCGTCTCTTGTTTGAGTGGCCATGCTTCCTTTCTGAGTGCATGTATGTGTGGCAGTTTACACGTGTGAGCTCCTGTCTGTCATGTTTGAGTGGCTGTTTCCCTTGTGTGCTTGTACCTGTGACAGGTTACACGTGTGAGCTCCTGCGTGTTATGTACGTGTGACAGTTTACACATGTGAGCTCCTGTGTGTCATGTTTGAGTGGCCTGCTTCCTTCTGTGTGCATGCACCTGTGACAGTTTACACGTGTGAGCTCCTGTGTGCATGTACCTGTGACAAGTTTACACGTGTGAGCTCTTGTGTGTTATATGCGTGTGTCAGTTTACACGTGTGAGCTCCTGTGTGTCATGTCTGAGTGGCTGTGTTTCCCTTGTGTGCATGTACCTGTGACAGTTTACACATGTGTGCTCCTGTGCGTTATGTTTCAGTGACCTGCTTCCTTTTTTGTCAATGAAACTGTGACACTTTACACGTGTGAGCTCCTGTTTGTTAAATATACGTGTGACACTTTACACGTGTGCTCCTGTGTGTTAAATATATGTGTGACAGTTTACACATGTGTGCTCCTGTGTGTTAAATATACGTGTGGCCGTTTACACATGTGAGCTCATGTGTGCATGTACCTGTGACAGTTTACACGTGTGAGCTCTTGTGTGTTATATACGTGTGACAGCTTACTGTGAGCATGTACCTGTGACAGTTTACACGTGTGAGCTCCTGTGTGCATGTACCTGTGACAGTTTACACGTGGGAGCTCTTGTGTGTTATATACGAGTGACCTGCTTCCTTCTGTGTGCATGTACGTGTGACAGTTTACACGTGTGAGCTCCTGTGTCTTATATACGTGTGACAGTTTACACATGTGTGCTCCTGTGCGTCAAGTTTGACCGACCTGCTTCCTTCTGTGTGCATGTACGTGTGACAGTGTAAACTCCTGTGTCTCGTGTGCGAGCAGCCGGGCCCCCTACTGACCCTCTCCCCCTTGTCCCCCCGCAGGCGGATGTTCCCCCCCTTCAAGGTACGGATCAGCGGCCTGGACAAGAAGGCCAAGTACATCCTGCTGATGGACATCGTGGCGGCCGACGACTGCCGCTACAAGTTCCACAACTCGCGCTGGATGGTGGCCGGCAAGGCCGACCCCGAGATGCCGAAGCGCATGTACATCCATCCGGACAGCCCGGCCACGGGCGAGCAGTGGATGGCCAAGCCCGTGGCCTTCCACAAGCTGAAGCTGACCAACAACATCTCGGACAAGCACGGCTTCGTAAGTACCCAGCGCGGCGGGCGGAATATCACCGCCCCGGCGGCGCTACTTACCGCTGTGGGCGCCGATGCTTAGTATTACCGGCGAAGCGATAATACCGCTGTTAATAATACCAGTATTGCCACTTGTGCTGCTTGCATCTCAGGGGGTGCTTCTGGGCGCTAGTTAATGGTATTACAATTATTAATATCATTATTCTAATGCTTCTTGCCCGCATTCTAGCATTATTGTTGTAAACGTGATTAATCTCATTAATAGCACGTAGGCATGTTTGTTTTAAATGCACAGAACACCTCGGCCGGAGTATTAATTTTAGCTAGGATGAAACACACAAGGCACCTTTAAAAAATGCGGTACCCCGTACGGTATCTAAGCTTGTAAAATTAATCCTACCCCATAATCATCGCAGTGTCCTGCAGTAGCTGTAAGTTGTGCAGCCCACACCGGGCCCTGCCTTCGGAAGCAGAGGCGGTCATGGGTGTCCTGCACCGGCCCCCTGGAGCCCGAGGGATCACCTCTTAACCCTTCCAAACCCAGCGGCAAACACTCGACCACGAAACGTGCAATCGTGTAATCCCATAATTCGACCAGAAATGAAAGCCAAATAATTGATAACAGTCAATTATGCCTTTAAAACGTCGAGGGTGAAACGTGTAACACGTGTCTGAAAACACAGTCGACCCTGTCCCGGTATCTCCCTTTGAAATGAAAACGAAATACTAAACAGAACAAAAAAGTGGGGTTTCCTCTATGATTTTGGAAGAATACATTAAAATTGGCAGAAATTAAAGTTCCCAAGTTTGTTACATTAAGAATTTTAGATTTTATCTATTTTTAAAATAATTTATTGTGCAGTTATTTCTATCGTATTGCCTCATTAAGTGTATTTCGAAAAGGACCTCCGTTTTGTATATTAATCGACCGCCGTTAAAGCCTGTCAAAGATAACTCAGATATGTTTGTTTTCTGATAAAATATTTCTCTATTTTTTTATTTTGGAGCATATTTAGTGTTTTCCCATGACCAGTATTTTTAGCACTGTTCAGTAGATCTACTATTAAAAAAAGTCTTTGAAGATTTCATATACTCCGTTCCGTTGAGATACCAGATGGCTGAATCCAACAAACTTCATGTTTCGGTGGTAGCCACAGACATTTATTTTGGGGGTGGGGAGCCATGTGTAGTTTGACGTCATCTCGCATTAGGCATGAACTCCTGCCATCTCTGTTTTTTGTTGCACTTCCAGGCCTCACATTTTTCTGTTGACATTCTAACCACACACTTCCCTGTACAAACCCCAGGATCGGAGGCCTGAGGGTTTATGGGAGACTTAAAACGCGAAAATCCCGGGGGTCTTTGCTTCTCCTGCTGCTTTGGCAGGGCCCACCTGCCGCCTGCGCAGCCAGGCCGTGTCCCCTCTTGTGATGTACGTGTGACCTCACAGTGCTCGAACACCACCGGTTACACACTCGCTCGTGAATAGTGAACTCCGATCGCCACCCCCTCACTGGACGGGAGGGGCGACCCTGTGAGATATGAACAGAGCTGCTGCCCCTCTGCAGCCGGGATGGGCTCCCCTTGTGATGTTTGTGTGGTGATATCACCGGTTGATGACCTGTAAACTCCACCCCCATGCGTGACCCTCTGAGATGTGATCAGAGCCGTAGTGCAGCACCCCCGCCCCCCCCACCCGTGAAGTTTGCGTGATCCCACCAGCGCTCGGACACAACCGGTTACACACTCACTCGTGAGATCGCGAGCTCCGCCCCCCCCCTCCGGGATCGATCCGCTAGAGGCGATCAGGGCGGTATTGGCATCTAATGAAGTGATCGTTAGATTCTTGAAGGGCTGTCGGCGTCGGCGATGGATGGACGCAAAAAGGCGAAGCTGGTGGGGAAATAAAACTGCAGGGAAAGAGGTCTGGGGGCGAGAGGGAGGCTTTAGTGATCGATAGCGCCAACTTCGGGTCCAATCATAGGCAAAATGCTGCCAGCCTCCCACCTTTCTCCTCGAGTACAGAGCCCTTGTGCCTATATACATGACTTTATCATATACATTCCTTAGGATAATGCACATTCTCCGTGGTAATATACAGTACACCGTTCCCTTAATTGTGGGCGTTATCCGCGATAGTGTACATTCCCCAGTGTGAATATACAAACCCCTAATAATATACAACCCCTGATAATGGATATTGTTATTAATAACCACAGTCCCTATGGCGATATACATTCTACATGCCATATACATACATGTCTCTTTTGAGAATATACATCATCCGTGGTATTACACGTCACCATGATAATATACATTCCATCTCGTAACACACAACTGGCATTATGATACACTCTCCCCTTGGCGATATACAGTCCCCATTGTGACTCACCATGTTTCGTGTATGTATTGTGAATGTACATTTTCCGTGATCATATACACCCCCGCTGATGAAGACGGATAATCTACATCCGTTTTTTTATAATCTAGATTTCCACGCTGATGTACCTGGTCATGCAAACTCATGATGATAGAACATGTATGACCTCAAGGCGCTATACAGATATCCCGTCTATATATTGCCCCTCTTGAAGCTCCTGTGTCTGTGGTCAAACGCAGTGACAGGTCAGTTCTGCTCGCCGGGGCCCCTCCGCCCCAAGTACTCGACCCCGACCGCAGTGCGCACCCTGCAAACACCCCTCAACAGGCCGGAAGGAGCATGTGGGAGAGAAGGGGGCTCGGTTAGTGCAAAGCCCCCGTTCATGGCACTTTATTAGTTAACTTCGGTGGTTGTCTGCACTTGTAAGGCTTTTTCGATGCCTTTGCTCTGGTTTTACCACAGAACCTCAATATATATTTATTTAAGTTGATTTTTTAAAATACACCCAATGAGGTGTTTATTGGGGATGTGAGGAATGGAGAGAAAACAATTCCTAGTTCTTTTCTGGGATTTAATTTCCCATAAAAAAAAATTATTAAAGATGGTGCATTATTTTAATGACCTCAAAAGACGCATTTAATAACATTGAAAATGGCATTTTTGAGGGGGAAAAAATCACATTAAATGGGTACCCCGGTTTTTTATTTTTTCATTTTATTTTTGTTCTACAGATTCAACTGCCCGTTTCCTTTTTTTGTGGTAAAATTCAAGGGTTGAAAACTAGTTATTGAAAACTCTTTCTATTGGTGGCACATATTGCGATTCTCAGAAATGTGCCCTACATCCGGCCCACTCTTTATTATTTGCAAAGCCTCAAAGGGAATGACTTAGGCGGTTTGATGGCATTTAATTCAGGGGCTGCCGGGGTACCCTGTTTCTACTCACACTGGTAATGCAATTAATCTAACAATATGTTGATAGCAAAGATAATGGTCTCTTTGCAAAATATCTCGTTATCTCCGCCTCGATCCTGAGTTTGAAATATGTATAAATACAAAGTTGATTGAAGAATGAAAGTTGATAAAAGTTGAAGGTTGATTTAAAAAAATGAAATCCTAGTTCTAAGCATTTTTGGTGGGTTTTCGTGGTGGTGTGTGTGTGGGGGGGGGAGGGGGTGAGAGACTGTTATGTTTTTTTTTACTCATCTACACTAAAGGACCTTCCAGTGCAGAGAAAAAAACATTTCACCAACAATAAGGTTCTAGAACGTTAGAACGTTCGTTTGTGTGATGTCACCTTGGGTTTTGAGGTGTATTGTGACATCATCATTGGACGGCCCATATAAGGCGTCATGGAAAGCGTTGCTTAACTTCTTGTATCTAGAACTTTATCGAACCCTTCATGGTTAATGGTAGTGTGGGTTGTTAAAGCGCTGCATGCTTTCTCGGCGCTAGGTGGGGAGTCTGCGCACAAACAAATGGTTGACTTATATTTCTATACAGAAGTCTCTTCCTACCAAGCAGTAATATGTATTTTCACAGATCCACGTTTGGTCTGGTACAAGGGACACAGAGCTCCGACAAGAACACCCAACATACAATGTAAGGATTTTGAGGCCGGTTTGCCCATGTGCACATCCAAGAAACATGCGTGTAACCCTTTTCTTGCTGTACTGAATGTGGCCCCTGGCTAAGAGCGCCCCCGCCCTTGCTGTATGGAAGTGAGAACGAACAATGTTTTCTAGAAGGAGCATGTATGCCATGTACAATGTAACTATTTGAAAGCCTCCGAAGAGGAAGCGGTAAGGAGGGATACATTTGGGGCACACCGGGCTATAAATGGGAGTGCCATAATTTAACTGCATTTATGTCTATGCGTTAACATATATATATATATATATATATATATATATATATATATATATATATATATATATATATATATTAAGGTGTAGGTTTTCGTAGACCTAGGACTGATACAATATATGAAGTGTTGTGCAAAATACCCAAGTACACACTGGAACTAGGAATGTTTCCGTGAGGAGTAATTGAAATATTAATAATGGTTAATGCTATTAATAAAAAATATTATAAAATATCTTTTTAATAAACCATGCTACAAGTAGGGTTCAGTATGATCGTTGAGACCAGGAGTTATAATTTCCCTTGTTTGTATAGAGCTTTAAAGCACTGTTCTTAATGGTGATAAGACTGTATGTTGTTAATGTTTACATTGCGTATAGTACCTCGTGTGTGCAAGGGCGGGCTGTGTGATTTAAGAATTACTTATGTTCCGTTTTAAGAGGCAGGAAATGTGCAATTTCCTGGTGTAGAAGGACGCGCAGCCTGTCTATCTAATGAATGATATGATATGATGTATCGTTTTTTTAAAGTTATGACTGTTTTTATTGTTATGTTTTTTTAAACTCTTTGCTATTTACATATCTGTCCCTGGTAGAAGTGAGTGCCCAGGAGCCGGGAGAACTAGTTAATGTGGTGGAAATTAAGCGAGTTTTCAGTCGGTGTCCTTTTAAACCCATCCACTATGGTAGCGCCGTTCCCCCCTTCGGGGCGGGTTATAGACCGCGCGGCGTCTGTCCTGGAGATGGACTGTTCTTGGTATCTGCAGCCTCCAGATACATTTAGAACCCGACGAAGCCCGGCCCACCTCCTAAGAAGGTTTTTTTTACTATAATTTATTTTAACTATTTACTCACCTGAAAGATAACTGCAGAAATATTTCCGTTTCAGGGCCTTCTCTTTGATATATATATATATATATATATATATATATATATATATATATATATATATATATATATATATTGCCTTAATTTTGTTTTTATAGTGCTGGTAGTGCGGTCACACAATTTTGCAGTAGACAGGTTTGCAGACACACTGCGCCTTCTGCAAAATGACCTGACCACCAGCGCTTTGTTGCATCAAACCATTTCTAGCTTTTATTGAGCACTAAAATGGTTCTGATCTGAAAAAAAACACTAAAACTACCTGGCAGGAAACGGAGACTTTCCGCTTTCCAGGTCGTCTTAAATTCAGCCAGACTCCACCAGGACGGTGGGTAACACGGACTAATGTCCCACGGCTGCCTTTGTAAAGTGGGCCCGTGTGGAGCGTTTGAAGATTGCCATAGTACGTGCTTTTAAGGTTAACTGGCATTCACTTGTATGAAGTGGGCTCCCTGTTCTGAAGTGTCACGCGCACCTCATCCGGGTAAAGTCACTCCCTCTCCAGCGCCCCCTCCAATCCTATCTGAATTATCACAGGCCCATTGCAGTAGTGTGAATGTCCTGACCCTTTTTTTAATTCATTGGTTTTTGTAGTACCCATTCCAAATTATACTTTTTGGACTATATATCTATCACGTCACTCTTATTGAACACGTGCAGACATAAATAGAACAAAATAAGAGTGTTCTGTACACCTTTGGGTAGCCCCCCCCACGCGAGGCCTCGTTATAGGTACATGTGACCCCGACAGAGGCGCCTCTGGGGCCGTCAGAAAAGGGGTCCTGGTGTGAATGTGTGCATCACTGGTTATTTTAGCGTTGTTTGTGACCAAGGGGTCTGTCACTGCTCGCACGCACTGTAGTATCGCGAGAGCTCTCGAGCCGCAGTTTGAACCTCTGGGTCCGCGGATCCATGGTTGACCTCGGATGTGCTTTTTCTCCTCACAGACCATCCTGAACTCCATGCACAAGTACCAGCCGCGTTTCCACATCGTGCGAGCGAACGACATCCTGAAACTGCCTTACAGCACCTTCCGGACATACGTGTTCCCCGAGACCGACTTCATCGCCGTCACCGCCTACCAGAACGATAAGGTGAGGTATGGAGGGGCCTGGGGACGCTGCACCCCCCCCCCCCTATAACTCTGTCTCCCATGCCCCGCCAACGAATGCACATACTTGGAAAAAGAAAATACACTCTACCCAGATCAGCCCTGTCCGCATAAGTGGCAGTTTTAAAGGGACACATTTTATATTTAGTGTTTTTGGACCCGTGGCCTGATGTTCGCCTTACACAAGATTGAAATGCTGCACCTGTGTTCACACACCTAACTTGTTCAAATAAATATAGAGCCCCTTTCTGATCCTCCCAATGCAAACCCCTTTCAGTGAAAAACATTAACAATTGTATATCATCTAATCTACTCTAATCTTTATTTTTTTTCTCCCTGTTGGCGGTTTTCTCATATAACTTATTTTATTTTGTATTTTTAGGTTTTGTTTCCATTTCCCTTTTCTCCCTTCAGTTTATTTCAGTTTTTATTATTCTTAATTTTGTTGCAAGAGGCCCCTTTAATTCATACTAACCACCACCCCTCCCTTTATTTAGGTAGTGCGTGCTAAACCGAAATATTTCAGTGTTTATCTAGCGTCGTTTAAAATCTTACGGGCCGTCCTCGGCGTGCCATCTGTAAACCACCATCCCTGACGTGTGTCACTGCTGTCCTCGGTGTGGAGGGGCCACCATCTGTAGCCTGTGTGTCACTGTTGTCCCGAGACCCCTGCTGCACTGGCCTTGTGTCCCTGTGTGCACACGTCAGTCCTCGCAGAGACCTGCACCTGCGAGTGTCTTCCTTCGTGTTTACCCGGGGAATTCGCTTCTAGAAAGGGCCTGGTCTCCCCCTACCGGCCAGAGTGAGGGTCCTTCTCAACCCGCGTCCGAGCCACCTCTCCAGGGCATCGACACACTCTTCCTAGCCCCCTCTCTCTACCATGCTCTCTTTCCCTCATACTCGCCCCTCGTACTCTTTCCCGCCCCTGTTAACCGCTGCAATCGCCGGACGTTATTTTGGGTTTCTTGGTAGCATATAGTTCATGGCATCGAGGCGCTATCAGCTGAAACCCCATTTTGTGAGCAAGGTCCCATGTTAGAAGGGGGCGACAGATATTTCCAACCTTCAGGAACACGCCCGCGTTCACACCGCGGATGGACTTGGCCTCAGTACACCCCTCGGATCAGACTGTACCAAATATTACTTCTGTTGAATGGAGTGGTGGGGATGACACACAGGAGCGCCCCCCCCCCCACCATATTATCTGGTTTTTATGCCATGGCATATTTTCATGTACATTTCTTTTATTAAGATGCTTTAAAAAATTCAGGATGCAAGGGGTTACACTTCTGCAGTGAGACGCACGTGAGACTGCAGTGAGACGCACGTGAGATTTCAGATACCCCTGACTTTCGGGAGAGTTGTCTCCCTATGTTAAGTAATTGATCCCTGAGGCAGTAAAACGTGTCTCGCTACTGTGGCAATAAACTGAAATCTGACCTTTGCACTTTAAGTATATTAGTACGGTGGTCTAAATCACCGGCCTTACTCTACATATTGGTTATAGGATTATTGTAACTGACACAATCAAGTCTACTTCTATAAACATGACTGCTTCCGCATTCTCCGGAAGTTACCATATGGACAAGCAGAAATGTAAAAACGATGCCTCTCACCCTAGCTCTAGCGAGTCGGGACCTTCTTAGGTCACTGTGAATCTGCTGCCCTCCGAGGCCTGAGACAAGGCGACCACCCGCCCGAGGACCGCCTCACTCCATTAACCCTTTGCACACCCCACATTCGCCCAAACATTCAGCCCCAGACAGCACTGGGAGCTGAGCGGTTGTTTTCGCGGATTCCATATAGCGCCGCGACCCTGCATGCATTTCCAAATGCCGACCCGACCAGGGGACATATTTCAAAAGTCTGAATTATTAATCGACCCAGTGTCGCCAGCGCCATGTCATTCTTCTGATCAGATAAGAATAGTTTCTAACCAGCGCGGCGCTGCTCGGCCGCCATCTTCCCCTCAGGGGGCCCTGAAAAATAACTTCCTCTCATTAGGAGCGAATAAATAATTCACTGCAAACCGCAGCATCGTTTTTAATAAAGCATGCGGTGTGTTAAACCGGAGATCCTCTGTGCGTTAAAGGGTTTGAAACAACAGAGGCCTTGGCTGGCCCCACACACTTTCAACTGACTTTATATGCCCCCCACCATGATTATTTTAAATGCCAGCCCCAAATTGACACCAGCAAGGGTGGCCCCCCAGGACTAGTGGCACAGCAAGGGTGTCTTGCGTCCTAATGCACGAAAAAAACTGGCGCTGCTTGCCCCAGAGCAGGTACTAAATGTTGTCTTATTTGGAGGTGCAATGGGTCTCGGTGCCACTGCACCTGCTGCACCAGTGGTAGCTACACCCCTGTCTAGGAGGGTATGGGGAGGTTCTCTGTCCAATAAATATTTTTTGAAAATAGGGCCAAACAAATTTCAAATGTGTCAGTTATAAAAGTTGTACAATTTTCATTTCTTTATCCACTCCCCTATTGTTCCACACATTCTAATCAACCACCAATAACCCTTATCGCTTTGTTCTTTCCAGATCACGCAGCTGAAAATCGATAATAACCCGTTTGCAAAGGGGTTCAGGGACACGGGCAATGGAAGAAGAGAGAAGAGGTAGGGTTGTCGTTTTTATTGGTCTTGGACTATTTTGTTTCAGAAAAGGCCACGTGTTCCAAACCTCAATTTTCTTTAACTCCCCCTTCCATAAACTTGATGCTTTTATGGTAGAAATAAACACACATAGCTTTACAGAGAGGCAAAACCCAATTTTGGCCACAATGAGCACTTTGTCTCTTTATTTTTCATTTAATATTTGGCCAAGGCGGTTTTGCAATTGTATTGATGTGCGGTTCTCCCCGTGGTTTAAAGCTTTAAAAATTGCGTTTGTTGTACATATTTGTGTGTTTAATGATGTGCTTGCGGGAAAGAATGTTTTCTTTGTGGTGGACATGCGCATTTGGGTAATAGAGGCTGATGTGCTGATTGCGGTAGATTATTTTTTGAGTTAGTAAAGGAAGGGGTTTGCAGTTACTGGGTCTGGGAGAAGTGCTTGTTTGTGTGTTGGGATATAACTAAGCACAGGTTCAAAGTGGGTAGTTGTGTGCCGTTTAAGCGTTGTGTGTGGGGTGAGGCCTGTTTGTGGCTAGCACAATGTGGAAGATGGTTGCATGTAAAGATGGGATTTGTGGTGGGACATGCAGGGTGAGGGTTGACTATGTGGGTTTGCGGCATGTGTGTATGTGGTGGCTTTATGCATGTTTGTGGGTGAAATAGTTGTGTGGGAGTGAGGGCTGTTTGTGGGTACTTCTGTGTGGAAGGTGGTTGCATGTAAGGGAAGGCTGTGTGGGTGGTTGCATGTGGGACTAGGAGTGCGAGGGATGTGTAGGTAGTTGCTGTGGTGAAGTTGATGTGCTAGTGTGGCGGAAAGGTCTGTGTGAGGGGGTGATGGGTGAGGACTGTGTGCGGTCACCTGGTATATGGGTGCTTGAGTCTGTTGGTAGTATTCATGCCTTACCTGGCGGTCTTTGACCCCCTCAGGAAGCAGTTGACTCTGCCCTCCCTGCGGATGTATGAAGACCACTGCAGACCCGACCGAGATGGGGCAGAATCGGATGCCTCCTCCTGTGAGCCTGCCCTGGGCAGAGATATCCTGAACTCCCCCTTGAGCGCGGAGCCCAGCCCCCTGAGACTCACCCGCAGCATTAGAGGTAAGACCACTGCCCATCCCCCTCCACTGCCCTCCTGTGTGAAGTGTCATGCACAGTTCACACTCCAGGCACGGTGGCATGCTGCTAGCATGCTGTGAGTTCAGTCTGTGGTTGGCACACTACTGCAGGTTCGAGCAGTGCCCCCTAATCCAGGAAGACTTTCAAAAATTCTTATTTTGTTAGGTCTGCATAATGAGAAACAGTCAATCCAATTGTGACGACATTTAGCCAAAAGTAAACATGTTCACCATGGCCACCACTATAAAGCCCCTTTTATACAATTTCACAGCCCTGTTTGGGAATATGATTATTAAAGTGATTTCCCCTACATTATAACTCAAATTTGCATATTGGTCCCCAAGAAATCTATACAATAACATTCAGTGAATCCTTATACCTGCATCTTAAAGCATCTACAGGCAGTGTGTGTTACAGCTCTTAAGGCCTCCTCGAGTCTACTGTTTTTACATTTTTGGACTCTTGTACTCTTCGTAGTGTTTGCCTCGGCCTGTAAAGTAGAAAGTATATGCAACAAGGTGTCTCCCCCTCTATACTATGAAATACGGCAGGCCCTCAGTGACACCGATGCACCGATGACGGGTTCACGGGTACATCCAGTTTATTGGAGTGGTTTACAGAACATGAAATAAACGTCTCTCTTTCGTTTCAGGCCGGTTCTTCCCTTGCCATTCACTACAAACCCGCGGGCACGCACCCACCCACCCACCCATACCACAGCAGTACTTTTCCACACACCATATCCCCACGTGCCCTAACACGCCCACTCCAACACACTTGTACCGCACACACGGTTACACCAGGAAATGGTCACTCCTACACACTTGTACGGTACAGAAACACAGAGACTCTCTCGCTGCATCACAGACACACACTTAAAGTATACTTACTACATAGAACTCTGCGCATTTGCAAAAACACATACTTTGGAATACATGCACACGTACGTTTTTGCACTGCCATGCATCACACAGACACTTTAACATGTGCACACTCATGTTACCTTTGTACAATTAAACACTTGCACCTGTAAAAACTTACACTGTTATACTACCTCCTAACACTGACACTTATGCACTCCTACATAGAAACATTCAGCTTTGCACAGGCATATGTGCCTTATACAAATACACACACTCACTCTTCAACGTTCACACACTACCCACCTTATACTTTCACATTTGCACACCTACACACACACACACGCACTCTCTCTCACACACGGAGTCACTCTAGGTATGTCGAGGGAGGCCATAAAAAAGTAAACAGACTGTTTCTTGTTTCCATTGTGCTGTCTGTCTGCTTCCCATTCACTTGCTGTCACCTGTCTGTGCCGCCTGTTTACCTGCCCTGTTTCCAGGTCACTTTCCTTGACATGAATTTAAGACCTGCTCTGGGCCTTTTAATTAACTTGTTCCACATAATGTACGTACTGCTATGATTTATTTGACACTTGTCCCTTGGAGAGAGGGGCAGTCAGTTCAACAAGCTTGCATCTGCAGTGGAAATGTTCCAAAAATAAAATCCAAAAGTAAGGAATTTAGGATGTGATGGAACAAACGTGTCCTCAGTCTGCTTTCTTCTGTTTCTTGTTCCACATATTACCAGTATGGTTAATGCCCCACATATCTGGTGTTTTTGCTTGTGTTTTTGGGTATCTATATAAATACAAACTCTCGCTCTCACTTTGGTCTCCCATGTATACAACGTCACTGTACATCAGTGGTGTCAAAATAAGTCGTCCTCACAAATTACGTCAAACGTGAATTAAACAACTAATTCAGTAGCATGACATCATTCCAATGAGAGAGAGTTTTAACCAATGTCGAGTCTATGTATGCAAAACACCGCCCAGGTGGTAATATGTACTGTGGCCCTACAGTGGTTCCTCTGGCTTCTGGTGACGTTTGTAAGGCACTCGCCTCATTGGCTTTTGGTTTTAAGACCACAGTCCAAAGGTAGGTCTGCATAGTCAGCTGGAGGTTTGCGTGGCATTCACAATATACTGAACTCTGGTCTCATGGTCCAGAAGTCCCGCAGTCGTCCTGGAACCATGGTCCATGAGTCTGGAACCATAGTCCATGAGTGTGGAGCCATAGTCCATGAGTGTGGAGCCATAGTCCATGAGTGTGGAGCCATAGTCCATGAGTGTGGAGCCATAGTCCATGAGTGTGGAGCCATAGTCCACGAGTGTGGAGCCATAGTCCACGAGTGTGGAGCCATAGTCCACGAGTGTGGAGCCATAGTCCACGAGTGTGGAGCCATAGTCCACGAGTGTGGAGCCATAGTCCACGAGTGTGGAGCCATAGTCCACGAGTGTGGAGCCATAGTCCACGAGTGTGGAGCCATAGAGTCTGGAACCATAGTCCACGAGTGTGGAACCATAGTCCACGAGTGTGGAACCATAGTCCACGAGTGTGGAACCATAGTCCACGAGTGTGGAGCCATAGTCCACGAGTGTGGAGCCATAGTCCACGAGTGTGGAGCCATAGTCCACGAGTGTGGAGCCATAGTCCACGAGTGTGGAGCCATAGTCAACGAGTGTGGAGCTTTGGAGTCTGGAACCATAGTCCACGAGTGTGGAACCATAGTCCACGAGTGTGGAACCATAGTCCACGAGTGTGGAGCCATAGTCCACGAGTGTGGAGCCATAGTCCACGAGTGTGGAGCCATAGAGTCTGGAACCATAGTCCACGAGTGTGGAGCCATAGTCCACGAGTGTGGAGCCATAGTCCACGAGTGTGGAGCCATAGAGTCTGAAACTATAGTCCACGAGTCTGGAACCATAGTCCACGAGTCTGGAACCATAGTCCACGAGTCTGGAGCCATAGTCCACGAGTCTGGAGCCATAGTCCACGAGTGTGGAGCCATAGTCCACGAGTGTGGAGCCATAGTCCATGAGTGTGGCCCTGTAATGTCGTATCAGGGATTTAAGTACTCCTGCTTCTGGATGAGGCCAGGAGGTGGCTTTTTATTTCTCTTTGGAGCAATGTGCCGATTTGTATTAGAGAGAAGGAAACCAGAGGCTCGCTTGAATTTTCCCAAATTAATCCTTTACATCTCACAAGTTCCCAGACTTCATCCCTCTGGGATCCCGTTTGGTTACTCTTTCCCTGTAGGTGGGGCCTAGTAATTGATGCTCCGTATTCTCTGGTTTCAGCTTAAACACTTTCCAGCACCCAATGTACCCCATGTATTGCCACAGCCCATGTATTTTCTGATAGTGGAGTTGTGAGCCAAAGGCTACTGTTGTATTAAAAACAATTGACTTGTAAGTTGTTCCCCATTTATGAGAAATGCAGCAGCTGCATTGTGTCAAAAGCCCTTTCAGGTGAGGGTGAAAGACTTTTCAGATTGGCGTTGTTTGTACAGTGGCTGAGCATCAGAATACCAAAACGCCTTTTCTTTCAGGGTTGCTTGTAGGTTGCGTGACCCTTGTTATATGCAAATCCTTCTGCGTGCGATAAAGAGACATAGCTCGCATACAGCATGTTTGTTGCTAGTTATAAACAATCTTCCCTCTTTTTGCAGATGAGAAGTCTTGTGTGGACAGTGACCAAGAGGACCTTGACAAACCCGAAGATAGGTCGGTGGGCAGCCACAGCCCAGAAGGGGAGGCTTCTTTACCCAACAGCCCTAGGCTTGAAGAGAAGGGGAAGGACCGGCCCAGCCCGCAGAAGAAAGACCTATCTCCGGACCGCCACCACCACCACCCACACCACCACCGCAAGGACAGCGATAGCATTTTCAGCATCAGACACTTGGAGAAGGACAAATTAGAGAGCAGAAGGAAGGATGAGCCCAAGAAGGACCTGGAGTGTGGGACCTTGGGCAAGGAGAGCTTCTCACCGCTGATGGTACAGACAGACAGCCCTCCCCACCTGAGTGCCAGCCACCTGCAGAGCCTTGCCCTGTCTGGCTTTCATGGGCAGCACTTTTTCAATCCACTTGCTGCCGGCCAGCCCTTGTTTATCCACCCAGGACAGTTTGCAATGGCGCCTGGAGCGTTCTCGGCCATGGGGATGGGGCACCTGCTGGCCTCCGTGACCGGCGGGAGTGGCCTGGACAATGGAGCTCTATCCTCGCTTCAGGGAGTGGCCGGGGCCACCTCTCCCTTCCCATTCCATCTCTCCCAGCACATGCTGGCGTCTCAGGTGAGAACCGTTCCCCGTTTTATACATTCATCTTGTGAAGGGTGTCTACATAGGCCCTTTTCTCTTCCCCTCCTCCAGTTCCCTTGTTCGTAACCCATTAGTAGGAACAGCCCTACAGATAACCGATCCTCTGTCCTACTTGTATGATGTGAACCATATTTGACCCTTTACGGCTGAATAGTGGAGGGGGCTCCTGACCCATCAAGTTGATTGAATTTGATACACAGACTTCAAATAACCTCTGAGGGCTTCCACCGCCGCGGAGACGTGGGCCAGGTGGTCCCATTGATGTGGGGTAAGATTTCAGATCAACTGGAATTGAGCTCCTCAATGAACCCTGCTAATTCTACCCAGGAGGGGATGTGAAGGCAGTCACTGGACACCAGGGCCTGTGTTAATCATTCACTTTAATTTGAAGGAGTGGTGCACTGTCTGCGTTATGTGCCGTAGCCCTTATGGCGTGTAATGGCCGCTCTGCCAATGTGCACTTTGCTCGATTCTTTGCATCTCTTTTTACGTCTGGCGTTAGCCAAGACCTTTTCATTTTACTAAAATTATTGATATGTACTTTTAGGGGGATTCATTCATTCATTAGTCCCTTGTTGTGTCATTCACATGTTCTTCTGTCCACTTCAACAAATAGCATTAGGCTAAGGGTCCTCCCACTTCAGCCATTGGCTAACTTCACTGTGAGTGACACAACTTTCACAAGGAGCACATCCGCATCCAAATTAATTTCCTGCTGTTCTAGGGACTTTGATGCCAATGTGTGGTGTTTGACAGAAAAATAGTTTTGCTTTTGGCCAATTTTTTCTCTTCATATATTGGCATGGGTTTGGTAGCTCACCCAACAATAACGTTTTACAAAAACCATGACAAAACAAAACAGGCACTGACAAGATAAAAGTCTGATAGCTAACACCAGACCTGCTCCTCCTGTCAACACTGTCTCAAGTCCACTAATTCTCCACCTCTAGCTGCTCGAATACAATGTGCTGCATTTTTTCTTCCAGACACTTTATAAAACCCGCCTCTTGTCTCCATCTCCCATGTCTCTAAAGTCTCTTCCTCTCTATATTTCTGGACAAATATTTGCTTCTTTTCGGGCCTGATCTGTTTCTAATCTTACATCGATAATAATACAAATAATATTGATCATTTACACATCACCCACAACAAACCCATTGTCTTCTAAAAACAGATGTTATTGTTTCCCAACATAATGCATCACATTTCATGACCTTGGAAGGACCATGCCCATATTCAGTCTGATACCTAAAGGCTACTCACCGGTCTCTGCTGCGGGCGTTCTTCCTGTTCCTATTGTACCAGCGGTATCCATCACTGAAGACATTTATATTGCTTTGCAGAATGCACTTGGGATCTGCTTTGCAGGAAGGGTCATATGTGAGAATATTGACTACAAAAAGTTTTCACAAAAAAAATATCATACCCACAATATAAATCTCGAAATATCAATAAGTTAATTAGTACATATATAGATAAGAATCGATTTAGGGCTTGATTTGTAGTTTGGTGGCAGGGTCCACGGTCACCAACGTGAGGGATATCCCATTCTGCCGTATTACGAGTCCCATGAAATAAAAAACACCCACAACCACCACTACCACCGTCCGCCACCACCACCACCACCACCACCACTACTACCACCGTCCGCCACCACCACCACGTTAAGAATCGTATACCTATCTATACATGCTTACCTCGTCGATATTTAGGTTACTGATATTATAATGACTATAAGACTCTAGGATATATATCATCAAGGTAAATTGATGTGGGGTGAAGTATAGCAAACGCATACCTATCTATATATACCTCCCGTGTCGATAATTTTGTCGTCCATATTTCGGCCACAATATTTTTGTAACATGATATTTAGGATTCAATGTTCTGCCGCCACTAGAACACTAGAGGTCTCTTCAGACCTCCAGCAGTATCCACCCCAGCAGAACCAGGGAAATATCCCGCCAGTATCTGTCGGTCTGCTGGGGAATCAACGCGTTTACGTCACAGGTTATGCGCACGTATCTCATTCTAACTGCCCTGGTGCCTTGCCTTGCACAGAGTGCATTCTGCATAAATCGCACAATGCACTGTGTGGGGGTCTGTCCTAGCTGGAGATGCAAGCTAAGGGCAGAGTACAGTATTTTCTCCATTGTGCCTGCTTACCACCCCGGAGCAGAGCGCGTGCAGACCAGAGCATCGGTAAATATACAGAAAGCACGTGAGGCGCCCATTGCCGCCTGATGGGGTCAGTCGTGGCCGGTTGAGACAGGTGTGTGTCTGAGCCAGGGGCCTCTGCAGGGATTGTTCCCTGTGCAGCGATGTGCAGGGCTCTGGTTAGGAAACAATTACATCTCAGTTTGGACACACACAGAAGGGCTCCGGCATTCAGTGGGCCACGTTTCTGAGGGTCTTCAATCTCAGTCGTACATTTAGCGGAATAGTTTTATTGTATATTTCCTATGTTAGAGCTGCGGAGGCCGAGAGAGGCCCATGACGCACCTGTGGCACGAGGCCCTGTGGGGCCTGGTGGGTGCTGAGAGCCCGCACAACGATGCTCGACTCGAGCCTGTTTAAACCAACAAGCACAGCTCGGTGACCGTGCCTTACTCCCACCCAACCAGGCAGGGTGTTGTGGGATCCTTCAATTAGTCTAGACGATATGGACAGTGCTTACATTTAAACAACGTGTAACAATATGCGCATAGAAGGCTGTCAATGGCCGCTAGGGCATAATACGACATGATAAAAGAAAAATAAATGCACACACAAACACAAATATGTAATATTTTATAAATACACACACACACATATAACAATAAATACGTACACAAACACACAATATTTTATACACACACAAAACTATAAAAACATACACAAACACATATATAATGTTTTATACACACGCACATATATAAACATGTACAGTTATAACACGAAACATATACATAGTTTCATCTGGACTGTCTGGACCTTTAAATGCTCACTGCTGGCCTCGCATCACCGACAGGTCAGGAGTGGGGATGTTCGAAGACCTGCAAACTTTTTTAATAGCCGTAAAAAAACTCTGTGGACAGTTTTGGAACTTGATAAAGGATATGAAGTTTTTTCGCCTTGCCACGTTAGCTTTAAAGTCATATTTTTTTCTACCGTTTCTATTTCCAAAGGAACATAGGGGCATATTAGCAAGACCGGCGATAAAATTATCGCCGTTTTAGCGGCAGGAAACTGCCGCTAAAACGGCGATAATTTTAACGTGGGTCTTGCTAATATGCCCCATACTTTTTAGAAAACAATTCTCCTTTGCAATACTATTGTGTGAAGAAAAGTTAAGCAAAAGGTAACCCTGCAGATAAAAAAAGCAGTGTCCTTTGCCATTACGCACAAAGGCTGTTAAAAAAATATAGAAACGTGTAAGGAAAGATTCTACCTACATTTCTTATCTAGTCTGGGTTTGATTAGAGTGAAAACGTTCTTGCTATGCAGTAAAAATATATCTCACAATGTAGAGAATATCTTTTTGCCGGAGAAGGTAAACTGGGAAACTCCCCAAACTTTGCAAAAGGGCAAAATTAGGAACCATCTTTGCAAGGTTGGAAAATCGAGTACCATTAAAGTGCACAATTTACAGCGCTTGGAAACAGCAGCAGTGAATTATGAAGCACTATATAAAAACATTATTACTACAGACCTATTCCCCAAAAGTATGTACAGGCCTGATCCTTATAAAGTGAATCACTTCCTTCACGCCTGGGCTTTTTAGAGCCTGCCCAGATCCCTATGGAATGAATCACCCAGGTCTCGCTTGCCAGATCTCTTTTACGATCTCTTTTAAGACCAGCTACTTCAATGACTGTAACCCAGACCTTACAGGAGTGAATCAACGTGGATCTAAGGCCGCTGTTGAATAAGCTGTCCTGTTATATCTAATTCACGCCATTGATACACGGGATGGGGGCCTATAGGACTGACGCTGCAGGTATATCTCTCCGGGATTTAATGCACTTATTGACTTTGGTATCTGCCTGGAGCCCTTTCAGAAATATTCACGGAGGCATTGTAGACTGGATCCCTCCTCTGGTGATAGCTCGGGTCCCCTCTAGAGTGCATCTGTTTCCTTGTTTGTGGGGATTGAGTCCACCTAGAAAGAATCAACCATTTTTGGTGTGCAGACCATCATATCTTCAGTGTCCAATTTAACAATTCCCGTCTTAGTGTGAATTAAATGTTAGATGTAGAGGAACAAGATCCCAGGAAATGTCAGTGGAGAACAGTGACTGCCTTTCTTGAAGTCCTTGCTAACAACGCCAGGGCCTTAACCACCAAGGCATTATGGCCATATTATTTTATCTGTAATCTATTTTATCTCCTGCTCTCATTTTACTTTTACATTACACCCTTTCATTTTTTAATCTTATCTCGCCACTTGCATTTTTTCTCTTATCTCACGCTTGCTTCTTTCTTTACTCTCATTTCTCATTTTTCTTTCTCCTTAACCCTGTTTCTCATTTATTATTTTTTTATCCCGTCTTTCTCTTTCAATTTCTGTGTCACTCCCCAATATTTGTTCTCCCACCTCATTCATTACCCTTTTTATATTTCTCCCTTTTCTTTCTTCTTAACCCTGTTTTCCATTTATTTTTTTCCTATCCCTCTATCTTTTTAAATTTCTGTGTCACTTCCCAATATTTGTTCTCCCACCACTTCATTGTCTTGTTTTTCTATTTCTCCCTTTCCTTTTTTTTAACTCCTGTTAATTTTTTCAAGATTCTGTGTTCCCATTTTCTTTGTGTTTTACTAATTTTTCTACTTTTCTACATTACACATGAGTTTTATTTTTACACTGTCTCCCTTGTCCGATTTTGCTCTCCCACCTATGCCTCAATATATATGCCCTAAAGGAGTTTCTCTCATTCAAACAAAATATGTGAGGTCGCGCCGGACCCTGTTCCATTTTCTGTCCTGGTTGACGAGCACCCTTCCTCCTGGGGAACTACTTTTCTGCTTAACACTAACATCTGCTTCTGAACTGAACCAAACAGATCCAAAACACGCCAATGTTTTTATTTACTCAACTATTTCACATTTTGCACAAAATGATTTTTGGCCCAAATGCATAATATATTGTAAGTGTTTTGTTACCAATTGCTTTTCCCATTTTCAACTTTTTGTAGCTATTAAAAGAACAATGCATATGTATTGTAAATGGTATTTACTGTCATATAAACACATTAACTGCCATTGACTGTTTTTTACTGAAGCATATCGCATTGAAAAGGGTTTAAGTAGTTTCCCTTTTGTAGCAAATAATACAGCGTGCCATCGCCGGTGCAATGTTCCATATATTGTCGAAGAGGGCAAAGATGTATATTCCAAAGAGGCCAATTGTGTACGTGCACGGTTTACAGATCTTTGCCATAATTACATTATCTCATTGGGTTTATATTCCACACCCCTGCCGTTTTCAAGCACTGTAAATTACACGTTTTACTATAACCTAAATAAATTGAGCTTCATTTGCCGATCCTGAAAAGATGGAAAGCTGGGTTGTCCTTGATGGGCATCAAACTCCTGATCTGCAGAGCACTACATGTCTCAGGAGGGAGCGTTTAACTCACCGAGACAGCCTGCCACTATCATTACAGTGAAAGTGTAGAAAGACTTCTCCATGTAGGCTTTATTTTAAAATTTTAAAATCATATAAATGCATAAACACAGCATTCGGTAGAGGAAATTTGTAAGCTGACATGTTCAACAAATAGCCATCTTCCTGCCTCATAATATGTAATGTATTTTGATGCCAGGCTGGTGAGTGGTACAGTGCGATCTGAAAGCAATTGTAGCTCACCTTCCAGTTAGCTGGTAAGATAGCTCGGTGGGTTGTGCCCATTACAGAGATCTGGCAGAACCAAATCAGCTGATCACTTTTCACTGACAAGAAAATGAGTACCATTGGGCAATATTATTTTGTTACAATAAGACTATTTAATTCGTTTTGGTGGCTATATCAACTGATACTTTTAAGGTCAGGACAGTTCATATAACAGAGGAGGTTACAGTAGTGTTTGGAACTTGTTTTTAAAAAAAACTCTCATAAGTACTGGTGCCACGAGTTGTCTTAGCGGATAAGGCACCATCAATTTCCTAGGCAGATTGATTTATGTGAAAAAAAAACCCTCTTACGTAATGTCTGTGGGTAATTCTGAAACCAATGTAAATGTTCAGTTTTGTCAGTCGCTTCAGGGGCTTTGAATGCGGACTCATTAGGTTCCACCCTTAGTCTTCCAAAAATGGTGCTTTCATCTGCAGAGCAGAAACCCTGCTTTCACCACATAATTCTTATTGTACATGGTGGCTTCACAGAGGGATCGTACTGTCTGCAGGGCCATCCATTCCAAAGAGGAGAGAACCCTTATGGACAGCAGACTTAATCCTTCTTAAAAGAGATACCGCTTGAGCATAAATTTAGAATTACATCATGGAGAAATATCCCTTATGGACCCTCGAGGTATCCGTCTGTGATTGTAATCAGCCCACTGGAGCAGTAGAAACCTCTGTTTATGGTGAGAGGTGCCTCCGTACATTAAAAATCACTTCATAATGTAGGTATCTCTTGACCATATACGACAGCACATGAGAGTGGTACCTGCTGACCTTGGACATCCATTGATGAGACAGAACGTTCCTCATGCGAGAGTCTCTCTTCAGGACAGATGTGTCTCCTGACCACAGAGCTTCATTTCATGAGATAGAACCTCCCTAACCTTAGAACCCTCACTTCAGGGCAGAAGTGTCATCTGACCACAGAGCTTCATTTCATGAGATAGAACCGCCCTAACCTTAGAACCCTCACTTCAGGGCAGAAATGTCACCTGACCATAGAGCCTCACTTCATGAGCTAGAATCTCCCTAACGATAGAGGCCACACTTTAGGACAGAGATGCCTCCTGATCATGGAGCCTCAGTTCACGAGAGCTGCTTCCTGACCAACAGCACCAGTTTATGAGGTAGAATGGCCCTAACCATAGAACCTGCCTAGAAGTGGACTCCACCTGATGATAAGGTCTGGGGTACTGATTATAAAGGACCATTTCACTTAGAGGGAAGTTTCTACCCGACTTTAAAGGCGTTGCTTCTTAATAGGAGAGGTGCTTCTCGCTGCTTACTGACTAAAGGCATGATACGTTGCCTGATTACTACAGGAAGACTATAGTGCCCATACACACTTGTACATAACATTCTCACAGTGTGCCCAGAAAAGGAAAATAAATAATTAACGTTGTATGAGACAATGCAGTTTGAAAACAAACCTGCACATTTGCAGCGACATCAGCATTGATTACATGTGTTTTTCTTTCCTTTGCAGGGGATCCCAATGCCCACCTTCGGTGGCCTGTTTCCATATCCCTACACCTACATGGCTGCAGCAGCCGCAGCAGCGTCAGCAGCCATGCCAGCCACCAGCGTGGCCAGCTCCCTGTCCAGAAACCCCTTCTTGACCACTACTCGGCCTCGACTCCGCTTCAGCCCGTACCAGATACCCGTCTCCATCCCACCAAGCACCAACCTCTTGACCACAGGCATTCCCGCCAGCCTCAACCCAGGATCTGAGAGCTCCAAGCCCGGCAGCAGCAGAGAGTCCAGCCCTCTCCCGGAACCCCCAACCCTCAAGAGCAGCCACCAGAGGTCAGCCTCCAGCTCCCAGTCCCCTAAAACCTCCATCAAAGATTCCATCAACGAACTGCAGAACATCCAGCGGCTGGTCAGCGGGCTCGAGAGCCAAAGAGAAGTGTCTCCTGGCAGAGAGACACCCAAGTGACTGGACCCACCTGCCAAGCACCCAGCCATAAAGGGCTGAAAAGCACTGGGAAATTGTACAGCACAGAGTAAATATTTATTTAAAAGGGGCAGCGATCAAAGGCGGGAGCTGAACAATGATTCTTGCAGCAACAACTCACCCCTGATCATCACCAATGGAAAGCCTACCAAAATTACACATTCCTCCAAACAGAATGCCACAGAAGAGGAAAAATACTGATCAAATTAAGACTTTGAAGGAATACCATCCTTAGATATCCACTGTGGGTTGCTCCCATTTCGGGGGTATTGGGTGTCCTGGCGTAAGAATGTACATTAGCTGTATTGGCAAGTGTTCTGAAGATGAGCAAAAGGGTGGTATTGCTCCCCAACTATGAAGAAGTCCTATCTTTGAAAGACTGGACACACCTTGCATAAAACCCATATGCCTGTCCCGATTGCAAAGAAAAAAATACTGAAAGCTCTAAAATAAGAGCGGCTAGAGCTCTTGTAGGCAAGGAAGCCATGAAAATGGACGCTTTGTGCACTGTCAGATATTGACATAGGTGCTTCTGTCCTACCTGTGTACCAGACATATTTATAAAATAAATAGAAATTTGTGTAAATAAGCTATAAGGATCCCAGAATATGCAAATTGGTATTAATTTATTCAGAGTTGTACATGGTGTGTACATAATATGTAGAGTTTAACTCGATTGCATTTAATTTTTTTTCACTTTACCTGATACCTATATATTGTAAATGGGGAAAATATTTAGCTCTGTTGTGATTGAAGGAAGTATGGGTTCTTTAACTGTGTTTTGTTGGGTATTGTTTGTCTCCGCCTGTTCCTAGGACAATCACGTGCCATCAGTATACAGCCAGGGTAATGCCCGCGATGGGCTGGCTACCAACCCGAAATGTTCCATCATGTTATTTAGCATCTTCACAGAGCGGGGTAGAAAAAGGCAGGAATAAACCTCAGGTTTTAATTTTCACTCCAGTACACAAAGAATCGGTCAACGATCACGCCACGTGCTATACAAACTACATGATTTGATATGTGCTGGTCATTGGGGTATCTTATCTGTTCATTTTTTTGGATGAATCCTCTCGCATCTTTCAATAAAAAAGAATGAACTACTTTTAAGTTTCTTGTTCTCTCTAACTCTAAGCAGTTTTAATTTGCAGTGTTTATAAATGTTTTCCAAATGTCATCATTAGAGCCAGACTCCTGTTTTTCTTGATCTCTCTCTTGTCCTCAAGATAATGGAGTATTTAACCTTCCTCGTCTCTCCTCACTCCGTGACCTTTCAATCAACATTTTTAGCACCCATTGATGTTTAAAAGAGTTCTCTCTCTTATTCGTCCTAATATTTTTCCTTATCATGTTCTTTGGAAGAAACTGTCCAATAAGTGTCTTAAAATGTCTTTCATTGAAGTACTTTCTCCAATGGAATTCTCAATACTGTCGGTTGTGTTATTAAAAAAAAAAAAAATTATTTAGTAAAATCATTCACAGAAAGGCTTGATTTCTCAAATAAAAGTGTATGGTGGACACGTCAAGAATAACTGAACAAAGGAAGCTTTACATAGTAGTTGAGATGAAGAAATTGGAATCCAGAAGGCGTACCGTGAGACCATCCATATTTGTTTCACCGGTAGACTAAGAACGTATAAGTATTTCTCAAAAGGTGTCCAACAGCAAGATCACTTTTGGATTCTTTTAGTTTATATAAAGGCAACATAAGAGGTGGGCTCGGCAATACTAAAAACATTGAATACTACAGTCCAGGGGCTGTATATTCTGATGGCTCAAATTCTTGATTGACCAATGGACCATAGAGCAGCAATATTATTTGTGTCTACTCACCTTCATGTAGAGTAATTGATATCTTAAATGAAACCGAAGCTAAAGGCGCTACCTGCAGATGTTTTTCTATGGAAATTGCTCACCTGTCCGAAGGTACAGTAAAGAAAACATTGTTTAGGGAATGCTAGTGTTTCCATTGCACTACCGGGTAATGAGAAGGCTTCGTGCCAGCTAATGGTGACCTGTCAGATCTTTGCTGGTGACGACCTGCCCAGCATCCCTGATGACATCTGAAGTGCACCCAACTGTGTGGGGTTGGTTTGGAATAGGTCAGTCCCTTTTTTAGACTGACGGTGTACTACCCACATGCACACAGCACACATCCTCATCCCCACTCTAATTTAATTCAAGGTCTACGTTCTGCATTCATTCAAAGTCGTAGAAAAAAGAAAGGTGAAAATTTGGTGTACAGAGAGAGAGATGAAGGGGAAACACAACAACCTCTTTCACTAACCCTTAAAATAAATTTCTATTTATTATAGATAACATTTAGTCCACCTGACAGCGAATCTTGGCATCGCGTAATCATGCCCTTAGGTCCAGTATATTGACTTTATTATGGATAGCTACCTTCAAGTAACCCTTCACACACTCCCAGACCTCATAGCTACCACTCCCACCAAAACGGTATTCTCATGCCACCCTATTCTTACCTGTTTGCCACCCCAAGAATTTTCCCTTTCACCATGTACCATAATTAGCTCTTTACTGACTGACGGCACACTCTTCACTCTTTGACTTGGACGTTCTTCCCCAGAAGGAGGCATAGATCGACACTTTTCTCGTGACCCATGCTGGGAATTTATGTATGCGTGCATGTATGTATGTGGTATTTATATATGGTGAACCTAACTGAAAAGCATCCTGTGGAGGCCTCCCACAATGGCTTTGCCACCATCCACATCACAACTCATACTGCACTTGAGCGTAACCCCTCTGTGACATTGGGAGTCAAATTTTGCAGACCTATTCACCAAGACTCATGGCCCTCTCCTGCCCTGGCCATCAGCCACTCTTTTGGCCCTCTCCTCCCTTGCACACACTTCACCAGCAAAAGCCCTATTGTCTGTGTGAGGCAGTGCATAATGCAGACGACTCCATATTTGCTTTGCCTTACTTACCGCGGGAACAGAAGTTTCTCACCTCAATCCCCTTTGTTAGGTCTGTCTTATAATTTGCTCTTGGTGGCCCTCCTCGTTCCACCTGGAAATCAAGAGCTCTAACAGATGCGGGCTGTCTCCGACTCAGTAGGCCCTGCTCCCACCACCACTGACATTTAAAATACATTAAAAAAAAAAAATAGACCCAAAAAGCAACGAATGAGAACTGTAGAACACTGGCATGCTGAAGCCATGTATGCAGATGGCTTGCTTTTTGGTGGATGTCTTGCCTAAGCCAAGTCCCTCCCTTGTTCACTTCCAGAGAGGCCGCGAGTTGTGAACCTTCCAACTAAGTTCCTGCTCTGAGAGGTAGGCGCAACCTTTTCCCACTTAGAGCTTGTACCTTCATGCAGATGGGACCCTGCCCTGCAGATCAGTGGGGAGCAGACCATCGGTTAGTGGTCTTCTCTTACCAATGCTACAGGCCTACTTTTTGCAGCAGTGTTCTGTGTCACTGGAGGGAGGCAAGTCCTCACTGGTATCAGGAGAAAAACCTTCAAATGGTAGTAAACAAATTGTGGTGGTTCTTTCTAAATCAGCCATTGGCCACGGAACAAGGCTCTAGTCGTGGTCTGACACCTCTTTGCCATGAATCCATTTTGGAGAATATCTATGGGCAATATTGATTCAAGACAAGGCGGAATCACCCAGGTGGAATACGGCTCTCCTTGTGGCGGGGGTGGTAAGGTGCAGGGCAGTCAGCTGGTGATATTGTATGTTAGTGGGAAGGAACAAGCCACACTTGTTGCCATTAAAATGGTAATAGTAATAGCTGCTATTTTCAGTGCTTTATAAATACAAGATTATTATTGTCGCCAGCATCATTTGGTTTCATTCAGCATTTTCTATTTGATATATATAAGTCCGTTTTTATATAGCGCAGCTACTTACCCTTACGGGTCTCAAGGCACTGGGGGCCGTAGTAGAAATTGAGTGTGCTGAACTGAGCTGCCGCCAGAGCCGGGAATCGAACCGTGAACCCGGTGCTCCGAAGTCAGCTGCCCTGGCCCTGCACCACACCTCTCCACTTCTTGATACCACATCACCCATAAAGCATTAGATTCTCACTGATGTGAATCCATAAATTAAGGATGATAAGTGAAGCTTGGGTATACCCTATTATGGTAGTCACAATTTTTTATAGGCCGAGAATACATTTTTATTTTTCAGTGCGATTATTTTATTTAAACTGCAATTCTATTAAAGGAATTATGCATTTTCCCTGGGTAACACTGTGTAATAAAGGATGTATTTCGCTCTATGTTTCACTGCTCTCCTCTGTTTACAGCATTTCAAATAAGGTTTTCTTTTTAATATTTTCTATTTTGATTTTTACATTATACCAAGCAAGCTTTTTTTTTATTTTTATCATTTAATAAATTCGTTGGCATTTTGTAGCCATTTACTTTGATTTCGAAGACTGGTTCTTTTTTTCCTCGTCTATTGGCAAGATACACTTTTCCATCTGTGCACTTAGAAAGGACACAGAACTGTTGATTTTGATCAAGGGTAATGGTTTTTGTCTGGAGTTTTTCTAATTTGAAATTGTTCATGACGTTTTACATGGCTGCTTTCAAACCATAACGCTTTTAATTGTCATTTGTAATTACAAAATTTTCTGTTTATTCGAACGTGCTAATAATCCTTGGTTAGAAGCATTTTTTGCTGGAATTCCTTTGTCTAGTACTCCCGCAGGCACACAGATGTATTTTTCTTATTTTTTAACTAAATGGACTACTGTCGAGCATATGTCAACATTATTTTTTTCAGACTTTCTGAAAAATGTAATTTGAATACTATTAAAAATACTGGGCATGAGTCGCAAACAATTCTTGCTTCTTTACCTATAAGTTTACACCTAAATTTAGGTGTAAATGTTTGATTATTTTCGTAATTTCTGAAGGATTTCATGAGTACTCTGGCAAGTCATAGCTTTTCTGGAGAACTCCAAATTGTAAGCAGTTGCACATGCGTAACTGTACATGTCGTGTAGAGACATGTGTAAATGCTTAGCAGAAGATCCATTGCTAACCTTTTTTCTCCAGTGGGAAATTATTTTTCCCTGTAGGGAGACCTGTTCCGATACTCTACCACTTTGCTTCTGCCTTTGTTTCTATGTTGTGAAAGGGGATTGTAAAAGTTTGTGAAGATGCACAAAGTCATGGAGTTTAGGGGTGTTCACCCGGTTCTTGCCCCTGAGAGTAGATTTGCTCCTACATAATATTACATCATACTGGTGTGCAAATGTGTGCTTTGTCAAATTGCAGAAGTGAACTTACACGCATAAATCAATCGTTAACACAACTAAGGCTTTGTCAAGAGGGTTTGGAACCCTTCTTACAGTTAGAACATTTCATAATATCAAAATGTCCAAAAATACCATATAGCCTAAGAGCTTGTTCTAAAAAGACAGATGTTTAGTTGCTGTTTTCCTTGTAGAGTCCTTTGGGTGAGAAATTTCACCTGACCCTACTCAACTTTATGGAAGGGACTCTACTATGAGAATCAAGCCATCTAGTGTTGCCTGCATTGTTCATTTCCCACCTCTTCACTGTCGGTATAAAAGTTGCAGAAGAAATCTCACAGGTCACCTTGAATTATGACTCTAAAACCTAGGGTTTTCTGGGCCGTAAAATTCCCTTTTCAGTGTCAATTTATGTGTTTCTTTTCTTACTGTACTTCTTAAGTGTTTAGGGGCAGATTTACAAGAAACTGACGCGTCTGTAGAGAGGCGTCGGTTTCCCTGCGCCTCCATGTGAAACCCTTGCGCCACCATGGATGTGCCGTATTTACAATACGGCGCACCTTGGCGCAAGGATTGACAGATGCGTCAGAAATTCTGACGCATCTGTTGGCGCAAAAGTCACGCATTGCTGGAGTGATGTCGCAAGCCAACGCAACTCCAGCAATGCATGGGGAGGCCTATACTTATTGTACTGCATCACTCCTTATGCCTTGTGACGCAGTGGCGTCCTAGAAATGGCACAGTGAAATCTTGTAGATTTCACTGCGTCACTTCTACAAGGCTTTCCTGCATACATTATACCTGGCGCAGGTATAATGTGGCGCAGGGCTTTACAAGGTGACGTATCTCCCTAGATGCGTCACTTTGTAAATGGGCCGCAACATGGCGCATTGTTTACGCCGCCGATGCGTCACAAAAGGTGACGCAATGGTGGTGCAAAATTGACGAAGGGGCTTGTAAATCTGCCCCACAGTCCCCTGATTTCAATCTGTGGCCATCTTGAGGCTGACTTCCATGTTGGGGCTTTGTGGCCCTGCGTTCAAACATGACACTAATTTGGCCGCGATGCACGGATGGTGGAGAAGAGAGGCTTACGCTTTCATTAAACAGCTTCTATTCTGTACTCATCATGGTTAAATTCAGAGAGGAGTACCGGTGAAATCCCTGTCCAAATCTACCGCTTGGCCTTGTGCTAAAAGTGCTCCCCCCAAAATCACGCCTTTAGCACAATCCTCTCTTACAGAAAAGGCTGTCTCCTTTTGCCTTATACTTTTGACCCTATAGCATGTGCCGCACCAACAACAACATAAATTGGCTCATGAAATGGCATACCATGGAAGTAGGCTAATAAATATGGAATACCCCTCCAAAGGGGTAGCCCAAAATGCCAGCCTTATTAGGGGCTCTTACTAATTTTTATGAAATGGTTATTGGCAGCAATACCTACAATGACTCCAATGGGGTGATATTTTTGTAAACAATATTTAAGACAGAATATTTCTGTCAGATGATATTCTATTATCATATCTTGTACGATATAAATTTTAGGATGAGACATTTGGGATGAGTCAATTGATACACAGGATGTTGTCGATGACTCTTGTTCAAAACCATATCGTCGTCATTGGCAGGAGTGGCCTTTGGGACTAACCAGTCTGATACCCTGGTAACTGTCACCAGTTCCTCATCAGGAGGTTCAACTAGGTAAGTATTCAATGAGCTTATTTGCGCCAAGCACACAAGACTTTATCTATTTCATCCTGTGCATCTGCTCTCCGCGCAACTCTCCACCCACAGGTCCAGCTTTTAAATCTTGTTTTTTTTTCTGACTTATTTTGTAGATAAGTTTGCAGCGGGATACTTCACATTCCAGATTTATTCATTCCATAATTCTTTTTCTATGAATTGGTTCATAAAATGCAACCTGGTTCATGCACCGGGTGTCTGGAGTCATTAATCTTAAAACAATTTTTTTTGTACATAGGGTGCTAAAAATATATAAAGAGGTCCTGCAAGCTGGTTGAATGGGTATTTATTTACAAGTACAGCAAACATATAACACAAAAATATTTTTTTTAAAAAGTCACCTAATTGGTACTGCCATATGCTTGTAATCCCTTTTTCTAAATAAAAATAACAAAAAAGGACCATTGCATATAATTTTACTTGACCACTATTGAGTGGTTTCTAGCAGGCAGCTGTACTGAGAACAAGTAACCTTTATTAGATTTAATGGACATCCCTGCGAAATATTGTCTTCTTGGCGCAAACAAATATATTATTGACTTTGAAGTATTGTTACTTGAATGCATATTCTAAACATACAAAGATGACTAAAACATCACAAAGGATAAAGAATGGAGAGAAAAAAGCATTAGCAAAGGAAAGTATTGCCCCCCCCCCGTCTTGGCACTCAAGTGCACTTCTTTTTAGGCCTATGTGCACGTGATCAGGAAAAATTCTGTCACTCACACTACAAGAGAGCAAATGCCCCATGCTGTACACTGTGTTGGGCAGAAGCATAATGACAACTAAACACATAAATGGATCGCAGAGGGCTTTTCCAAAGCCCCCTACGCATATTAGCATGTATGTATTTTTATTTATTTATGAAACATTTCGATAACACAAGGCTACAGAATCAGCTACAGTAGTCTTTATGTCAGATCTAAACAAGCAATGGCAAAGCCAATAGATCGGGTGTTGAATGCCTCCCTTTTGGCTTTGCCAATGTTTGTTTTTCTCTGTTATGGTTTTTGTGAAACTTTTTTTTTGGGTGCGCTGCTACACTCTTGACATTATAAAAAAAAAAAATCAAACATCGGCTAAAAGTAAAAATGTTGGTCTCAAAAAGCACACATTGCCGTAGTAGTTCCTGGAACTCAAAGGAACTACTTTGTGTGTGGATGTGCTCCTTCTGAAAGAGCAGAACTCCTCACTCACAGAGAAACTAGCCAATGGCTGAAGTTGGCTGACTCTATGCCCCATGCTGTTTACTATGGTGGGTGGAAGAAATATGTGAGTGACGCCACAACTGACCAATGGATGAAGCTGGCTGGCTGAAAGCCCCTATTAATATATTTTTAGTAAAATCAAAAGGTCATGGGTAACGCCGGACCGAAATAATATAAGGTGGAGAGTATGGATGGGTCAGTGGCGTAACAAAAGCCCCTGCAGCCCTGCGGTGCCAGGGCCCCCTCCGGCCCGGTGCACGGACGGTGGCTAAGAGCTCCTCACTGGGTCCGGAGCGTGGAGGGCCCACTCCAAGTACTCTGCAGGAGGTCCCCCTCAAGTTTCGTTAGGCCACTGGGCTGGGTACAGGGAGGGGCTCAAGGGCACTTCCTGCACAAAGAACCTTCTGGGCATATCCAAAGGTTGCTTTCAACGTCCTCTGGAGGAGCGGGCGGTGCTCACAGAGCAGCCAAATACTATGCACCAGCCGCGGCCCGTGCCAGTAAGAGCGGTGGGGCCGGGTGGGTGGGGAGGGGGATTTCAACGGACGAACATGAGGGAAAATTAAATAAATAATTAAGGTTCCCTCGTTGTCGTCTGTCGAAATCCCGCCCCCCCCCCCCAACCCGACCTCACCGCTCTTACCTGCACGGGCCGCGGCTGCTATACACTGGGCCTAATACAGGAGGGAAAACCTACAAAGTAAACAAGCATTCTAATGGATCATCTTAACGTCAAGTAGACACTACTAAAACCCTACGTTCATATGGACTTTATCTTAGGACACCGCGCGGTGGACAAAAAGAACATACCCGCCCCTGTATTCACCACACTTTAGAAAAGCTTCAAACCCCATCTGTGTCACCACATAATTTTTTGCTGTAATATTTAATGTGGCCATTGTATTGGTGTGGTCGTTGCTGATGTTCCTAAGATGTTATTTTATTTTAAAAATTGCTAATAAAGAATTACAACACAAACCCCATCTGTGTAATTAATACCAAATACCACTGCAGCCTCAAAGCACCTGGGGGCTGTTCATGTGTCCGTGTTCAGCCACTGAAGAGAAGTCTGAGCATCTGAGATCTTTGCTGCCAGCCTGACCACGTTGGGTTCTCTGTGAGGGCACACTTCCTCCTCTAAAACACTACACTCGCTAGGTTAGGACAATGGCGGCCATTGATCGCTGCATTCTTGGTGTCTTCGAAAGCGCCACATCCCGCCGGAGCCGCTTCGGGGAGCGGTGCTGTTTCTAGGTCTCCGGCCTGGAGCCTGGGTCCATATGTCTGTGTTTTCAGTGCATGGAAGTTATTACTTCCAATTAGAGGGTGCGTAGAGGGCCTGCTGCCACCCCTCCCTCCCGGCCTGCCTTTAATTTCCATCAGGAAAGATTAAAATGCTTCAATCCGAGAAACATCCGCTTTTTATCATTGAAGTTTAAGCTAAGTGGGGGGACTGTTTCTTTTATTTAAAGAGACAGTCAGCCCCGTTTCTAAAAAAAAACGCAGCTAGGCTTTCCTTTTCGGGTGTTTCTTTAAGGACGCACAGTATTTTCGCACGTAATTTGTCTATTTGCCACTTGCTTTTATGGCACATCAAATTTCATTCGATTTTTTAAGAACAAAGATTTCTGATTGCTGCTGTTGCAATGACCCCAATAGTTCTGCAACCTGTTCCCTGAACCTGTTGTACTTTTGGTGCATTTAGGACTTAATTTGAATTTTTCTAGTCTGAACAGAATTGCAGGTCATCGGAGCACCGATTTTGCATACTTTGGAAGAGCAGACGAAGAACATTTTTACAATAATGAGTTATTTAGGCTTAACAGTGACTAAACCCAGGTGGGGCAGATGGAGGACACTGGTATATGATATTGACAAAGCATTTCGTTAAAAAAAAATCCTAAGCGTATGGTAAGCTATTGACTTTCTGTGTAGCGGTGGTACGTTGCCTCACTTGTGGGTGATTTGAGGGTTCCATGTGAAAACAGTGACTGAAAAACATAGACAGAAAAAACAGACTCAATATCATCTACATCCAACATGCATACATTTACCCCTACAAAAAATACATTTGTTTAACATTCTCAAACTCGAATAACACATTTTCTAGCTATTGTAGGATTGTATTAATGTACCATTCAGTGTCACTCCCTACCATAATTAGGAACAAATGCTCGTTATTCGGTGACTAATGCACGTTATTGGGTGTAGGTGCATGTCAACATTTTTGTAGGCAGATACTTATGTAGGGTAGATATTTTGCCAATAGATATTTTCTGAGTGTTTATTTTTCAGAATATGTTTTTGACAGGTTTGGGGACATGTTGACTTGTGGTGCTTGTCCTATAGGGGGGACCATGAAGGATTATCTTTTGGGATGGAATGGAGCAAGGCTACACTGGCATTTCTTCATAATGTCATGTTGTGAGGCACTCAGTGCAGTCCAGATGCCATAAAAATTTACGAGATGAAAATGAAGATGGCCAGGCAAGGGCGCGTGGCCTCTCTCTTCTGTGTGACCCTTACGCCCGATATCCTGCACACATCTACCTTCTTCCTTTCATTTCCTGGATTGATTTGAGCATGTGCCAGGATGCTACACCCCTGCATCACTCAGTATGTGAGATTTTCATTAAATTTCCCATTAGGTCTTGCACGATAAGTATTGCTTTGCTTGATTTAAGCATTAAACATATAATTCTAGATTGAAGTAAAATAAATATCTGGAAATATATGAAAAAAGTAAACATTACTCAGTAAAGGATATTTAGATTTTTATCACTCTTAATCTGATGTTTATTGTTTTGTAAATATCAGTGGTGTTGTAGTCCGATGACGTAAAGTCAATCTGCTTGTGTTATGCTACATTTAGGATGTCTGGGCATTTTTAGTTGTTGATCTGTGATGATTCTTATGCCTTCTGGTTAATCAGACACTGGGGTATTGCTTCCTATTGCATTAAGCATTGTTTCAATATGCCAGCAGTCTTAAACTGCAGATGAGCTGCAGAAATATAAGCCAGGAGGGGTGTGTATAACTTTACAGTTCCGGTTTAATTCCTCTGATATCTATAAAGTGTTTTTATGGTTGCCTGTATTTGTAATAGTTGTCATGAAGTTGTGCCATCAAACCTTCTTATTGTGGTTGCAATCATTAGTCTATTTTTTTATTAGTAGTAATAATAGTTCTGTATAAGGTGGGGCCACGCACACAAAACACAGCATGCAGAATACATATTGCACACAAATCTTACATCTAATATGCATATTTTTATATGAATTCTAACTTCTCAATGCTGAGAAAGTCATTGTTTGACTGATAGCAGTCATTTAGCGCACCCGACAGCCAGGGCTCAACCAGATCTCTATCTTGCCTAAGAGTTTGCAATTTCGTCATACGATACACAAATGTATTTGAGCTACACAATTTCAATTCAATTCATGAGACTTTATTCGGTTGAGAAACAACCATAAAAGCATACATAAAATACATTAAAAAATATATACAAGAGCTAATTTGCCAGGCCAACATTCAAAGGAAAAGATGCATAAAATATATTAGGATAAGGAAAGATTAAATTACAAAAACCCATTATCCTTCCAAATTACACTGGCTACAAAAGCTCATAAAACATACCTCGCCTGGGAAATACAATAAAATCAGTTATTAAAAAGCATTGAGCGCCATGCGCATATAACTGCATGGAGAAATGAGCGTACACAATTGCACGTATCCTCACCTGATAGCTGTTGGAGTTGATGGTAAGCTGGAATGCAGTGGCTAAGATCTCTAAGTCTCATAAAAGAAGCTAAAAAGCTTTTCGTAAACAGTTTGAGCTACACATTCTTTAAAGGTGCAAAGTGTTCGCGCTCTTCTTGCCTTTGTAGGGTTGATCAGCCATTTTGTGAAAAAGTTAAATTTTTTGCTGTTATTGCGCACACCTAGGCTACACAGCCCTTGTCAACACCGTATAGAATTGCAATTAAGCCAAATAGGGCACATTTCATGGAACTAAACACACAAATTATTTAAGAAAAGAAAAAAGAATACAAGCGGCCTTGTGGTACAAAGTGTCACCCTCGCTTATTGGTACTTTTGGGAGACTTGCATGTTCAGTTACATGAGTTTGGGTATTCACCTTTTTATTGAGCGTGTGCGTAACAAGACCGCTTATGTCTTTATTTACTTTCCTCTCTAAATGAAATCGGCTAATATCCCGTTGTCTCAAACAGTGTACGTTTTAATTCCTGCTGCAGATCGGAACATGTACCATAATCAATAATCAAAACCTAGTATATATATATATATATATATATATATATATTCCATCAATAATTTCCGCAGTCACAGGAAATAATCCAGCACTCCATGGGTGGTTACTCACTCAACTTTATTGTAATGAGCTAGATGGCATGCACGCGTTCCGGATGTCTCATGCAGCCTTGTTCACTATGCAGGGTGCCATTTTTTCAAACATTAAATACACATCTATACACATGTGGAAATAGACAAAGGACAACCCCAATGCATGTCTCAGCCATTTGATTACATTAAAACGGGCGCCATCTTGGAGTGTATAAAATGCATTCTCTAATATATATTCTTACATACAAGTGTATAATTCAAAGCATATAATCAAGTTATTAACACTTTAAATTCATTACTATATACAATTTGTGCAAGAAAAATTAAATACTTCATAAGTCATTATTTAACATAATGCACTCAAATTCACAGAGATACACTCGATATTTGCCCGTTTTGTACATTGGTACATTTCCATTTTGTATATCAGTTCGGCTTTGTTAAGGTGCTAAGTGCTACAGTACTTAGTATAAAGTGCAAGTGCTAAATTTTTTATAGTTTTGCTGTTTTTCCTATATACTAACTTTTTAAAATATTTTTATTTATCTAAAAAACTATTTTTTATATAAAAACCTAATCTAGTATATTAAAAAATCATATATTTTCCTGTCAAGATTCTTCTTACTTAAAAAAAGTTAGAAAAACTAAAGTGCTAGTGCTTAAATATCTACGGTGCTTAATACTAAAGTGCATGTGTCCCTTGTCCTTCTCCTCCTTTACCATTCTAAAAAGTTAAAAAAAATAATACTAATGAGTATACAGCTTAAACTTCAATTGATATTCTACAGGCATGTAAACAAATCCTCATCAATATTGAGACCGTTAGGTTCTACTATCAAGTTCTAGTATGAAATAAGTTTCTAATCTTCGAAGCTCTCTTTCCCTGTTGCCCCCACCTCCTTTTCCTAGGGGCTTCCGCTATGCAGCTATATTTCATTTGATTAGGGTCACTTTGATGTTCTTTCTCAAAGAGCCTGGCAACAGGGTAGCTTCTGTCCTTGTTAATAATAGCTTGTCTATGTTGCAGGATCCTCTGGTGGACTGGCAAGGTGGTACTGCCTATGTACACCTTTCCACAGGGACACTGCAACATATAGACCACAAAGTTTGATTTGCAGGTTAGGTGGCCCTTAATTTTTATGGTTTTATTAAAAGATGTTTTAAAATCAACAATATTCTCTCCATGCTGACAGGCTTTACATTTGAAACACTTTCTAAAACCATCCTTGACTGATAACCATGTTTGTTTCTTCCGTGCTTCCTGATATTCACTGTTAACTAGATGATCCCTAAAGGATTTTGATTTCCTATAGGTTATCTCAGGGTACTTTCTACTCTCTGGTCCCAATAAAGGATCCCCTTTAATGAGATACCAATGTTTTTTCAGGATTGATCGTAGGTTGTTACAAATCTGTGGGATATCGAAACTTTTTTCAGTTTTTTCCTATTTTGAGTTCCTGAAGGTTCAAAGAGTATTTTATCCCTATCTAGCTTCCTAGCTTTTTCTGAAGCTGCCTGGATCGCTTCTCGGGGAAAACCTTTTTCTATGAAGCGATTAATCATCTCACATTCAATTCTTTCATACTCTTCCAAGTTACTGCATGTTCTCCTCGCCCTAAAAAACTCTCCGAAGGGTATACTTCGGATGAGTGGTGTAGGGTGGGCACTCTCTGCGTGTAGGATTGTGTTCCCTGCTGTAGGCTTACGAAAGATAGTAGTTTCCAGCCTATCTGCTTTAACAGTAACTCGCACATCCAGGAAGTCAATAGATGTTCTACTTTGTTGTCCAACAAATCTAAGATTTAAATCATTCATATTCAGATCATTGATGAACATGTCAATATTTTCTCCTGTTCCCTGCCACAGCACAAACACGTCATCTATAAATCTAACCCACAACAAAATGTTGGTCATCCATCGCTTCAGCTCAGGACCATGGAGCACCTGCTCCTCCCACTAGCCTAGATGTAAATTAGCATAACTGGGGGCGAAGCAGGTGCCCATGGCAGTCCCTTGCTCCTGCTGGTGTAGATCTGCCCCAAACATAAAAATATTTCTTGTTAAGCACCATTCCATCACTTCTAGTATCATTCTATTATGATGCACAAATCTTATTGGTCTTGACTTTAGGAAGTGCTCCGTGGCCCTCAATCCGTCAGCATGTCTGATACTAGTATACAACGTGGTTATATCTAGAGTTAGTAACATCATATCGCTATTCCATTGTACATCATAGATATGTTTTAAAAAATCAGTAGAGTCTTTGATATAAGAAGTAAGAGTTCTGGTGATAGGATTCAAGAAATAATCAATATATCTCGAGGTATTCTCAAATAGGCTGCCACATGAGGAAATGATCGGCCTTCCTGGTGGATTTTCAGTGTTTTTGTGCACTTTAGGCAACATATAAAAGACTGGAATGATGGGATTATCCTGTTTCATGAATTTAAATTCATCCCAACTTAATAACTCTTGTTGCTTCCAACTCTCCAGTCTTTCAAAAAATTGATCTTTCACTGCTTCATATTCTGCTCTTTCAACTTTTTGTTTATTTATTTATATTTACAAACATGCTGGAGTTGCCGAATACCAAGGCTGCCTCTATCTCCATGAGGTTGAAAGCCAAGTGGGTTGTAAATGTCACCAGAACCCTGAGATGACAATATGGGACCCGATCATACATTACCATGATGTAGTTTTTAAGCTACATACATATAAGAATGTAGAATTGTAGAAGAAACACTCTTTCTTCTCTAAAAAAACGCATATTCTGTCTTCAGAAGGGAGAGATTGTTGAATCTGTTCTCTGCAAGGAGCAGGCAACGATGAGCAACGACAGCAATTAAAATGTTGTGGTTTGTTTACTTTCCATGTTTTGGTTTGTTTACTTTCCATGACTAAAATGTTGGTTAAAAAACTAACAGCTGTAAATCTGTGAAGATTGGTTTGGGGCTGTCATTATGAGGATGAAGAAAGCAATATTTGACAAGAACCCCTGAAATGTTGTCAATTTTATACAACTACATTTTGTGCAATCAAACTTAACGTACTATCTTTCTTTCTTTCTCTATGTAGATAGATAGATAATTTTCTTTCCGCATTTTTCATGCATACAGTGCACAGCATTTGTTGATTTACAGATGTCTAGGTCTAAAAATGAAAAAACCTCAAAGTAAATGCAACAACACCTCTCTTATTTATTTTGGGTTATTACTCATGACACAGCTGCTCGTATTTTTTGCTACTTGCAGTTAGAATTTTTCCTTTACTGAATATTTTTATTGTTATTCGAGCCTCTCATAAATTGTTTTGTTTTTAATCTGTCGACTGTCCTATTACCAATTTACATACATATCGTTTTGCACATTTTCTGCAAAGGTATCCATCTACAATTCAAATTAATATATGCATCTAATAAATAGATTGCACTTTACTAGCCAAATGTGAAATTTGGATGTATATGTATTTTTTTGACTTACAAAAAGTGGAAACATTGTACAAGTAAACAAACACTTAAAGACATTTTTGTGTTTTAGAATTGACCTTGAGGTTTATTTGAATTTGTCTTTTCATTCAGTACATCTTGTCAACAGCATCCCTTTTTAAAAAAAAAAAATGCTGCCAATCAGGTTTCTAAGCAAGTAAAGTTACCTCTTATTTTGCAATCGTAGGACTCAATAAAAATAAAAATGCGCGGGCTGAACCCATTAAATAAAATGTCTAAAACAGGAAAGTCTGGGGTTTCAGGTTTAAAGCAAAACTGGACGACCTCACGGCAAAGCTATAAACGATGGCATGAGTGCGGCTTTTCTTCACCAATTACCCTCTTCTTTTTCTTTGCGTGATTTATTAGTCAAATTCTCTTAAGAAAAATAATGTCTCCGTACAAGTATCAAGTAATTGTAATGGTTAGCCTGCCATCTGGCGGCCATGTGGTGTAAAACATAGTTATTTTAGGTCTCTTTTCCGTTGAAAACCACCACTTGTTTCGCAGTTTTACATGTTTTTTAACGCATTGCACCAACGTTCTCTTCCATCGCATGGCACCAGTATAATTAAAATTGCTGGTGAATAGCGTAGTTTTAAAACAAAATAAGGCGACAAGCATGTTAAGAGTACCAGGGCTTAGTTTGATTATTACATCAGCGGCAGCCAGCACAGGTAAGCGCGGTGGGGATGGGGCAGGGGATGGGCGGGATGGGAGCAGGGGGAAGTCAACAGATGACAGAATAGGTATAATTAAATAAATACATAATACCTATTCCGTCGTCTGTCGACTCCCTCCCCTGCAGCGCCCTGCCCCTCCCCATCACCACGCTTACCTGTGCCGGCCGCCACTGGATTACATTCTTTAGTATTGTGTTGTACTGTAACACATATATACCATTTCCACAAGCGCTGGGAGTAGGTGTTCGGAAGGTGCTGCAGCATCCCCGGAATTAACCACGCGGGAGTTCAGAAGGTGAATGAGCAATAAAGATGCCTATACATTTTGGAGCAGATTTACAAGCCCCTTGCGCCACCCGTGCGTCACTTTTCCCATGTTAAAAATGACGGGTAAGTGTCTCAAGGGGCTTGTAAATAAGCCCCCTTGTGTGTATCCTGCTCAGGGGCATAGCTTCAGGGGGGGGGGGGATGTTTGGGGTGTTACCCGCCTCAATAAATTTCTTTTCTGAGGAATAGTTGGGTACAGGTGCTTTCAGTCGGATATGGTGAGGTGTCTGTCAGATTTCACCTGGGATTTTTGCAAGCACAAACTGATAAGAACACACACACTCTCTCTCTCATCTCTGTTTTGAAAGTCCTAAATTGTTTTTGATTATTTTACAAAATGATGTTTTCTCTCACTTAGTGCTCATATCAATCCGCATTCCTCTCCCTTTCCGTTGCCCGTTAAGCCCCTCTCATGCACCCTGCTTGTTGTATAATGTATTTTAACATTATATGTCAGCGTGACTGTCGGAACATCTGAAGCCCACACCGTCCCAATCTTACTGACCAAGCTGCGCCCCTGATCCAGCTACATTTGCTGCAAATTTGAAGGCGAAGGTCTAATATCAGGCTATATCTTCCAACAAGTTGCTGCTTATTCAGAAACTTGGAGAGTACTTTTATTTCTCTGACTCTAAACTGAGAGGGTTCTGTAAAAGCGATCTCAGTGACAATCCAGCTGAGTTCAAGAAATGAATTGAAAGGCTGTGGCATGTAAGTTTTTTTCTCTAACACACAATATATAAATATTGGGATATAAACTATAGACATATTTCAAATTGTATTAGCAATTAGGAAAGCACAAATGAAGCAATTTTTTGAAATTCTGAAGTGTGATGAAAAAGAGATTTTAATATGTGCAACAGAAATCAAGACACTTTACTTGGTGATGCGCAAGTGATAACTATTTATTGAAATTCCATTTTCACACATATTCGGACATATTCAGTAAAACTGTATGTCTATGCAAATTTAGTAGCCATTTCAACTGAAAATGTACTGTCTGTAAATACCAGAACGCTACCTCACCAGTGTTCCAACATGCAGTCTGCAAATGCTGGAAATTGATACAAAATAGGACTTTAAGTACAATGGTATGAATTTATTTGTAACATGACCTTTCTTCCTTTGTTTAATTTAATTATTAGTCAGGGATTATTAGCAGATCGCTAGATCACATTTAAAAGTGCTTTTTATTAATATTTGCTCTTTGAAGCATGTTTAAATAAGGATTAAAAACTTTCGGCTTTAAGTGATTTTGCTTATTTTTGTACCAGTGGGACATCAAAATGCTGGTGGTGCCGGTAAAAAATCGGCCAGGTGGCAACCCTGCTACATACCACTCCCTTGCCACTCTCCTGCTGAATAGGCATAGCCCTTTGGCTACACTTGTGTTTTTTGTATGATGCTTGGATCATTCACAATCCCTGTGACTTCAGTGATATAACATTAATGGCAGCATACGCACTCTAAAAATTGTTCCAGCATCACTGACCGTTCCATGCTACTTATGTGGCTCCCAAGCACTGATTAGTGTAGTCAGGTCAGAGACTACCCAGCTTTCTAGGGGATATTTGCTAGAGTATATGCTTATTGTATGACCTCACCAAGCGTTGGGTGTCGTGCGTCCG
Source organism: Calotriton arnoldi (assembly GCA_963921515.1). Classification (NCBI taxonomy): domain Eukaryota; kingdom Metazoa; phylum Chordata; class Amphibia; order Caudata; family Salamandridae; genus Calotriton; species Calotriton arnoldi. The sequence goes on along the minus strand of CAWUFW010002529.1, from coordinate 423,677 downwards.
GGAAAGAGGCGTGTTATAGTCACGTTGCTGCGAGCTTGGGATGCGCTTAGGCATGTCTGTGAAGAAGAGCAGTGTGAGGACGAAATGTCCTAGTCAATATACACTCACACACTTCGCTGGCCTTCAAAGATGGAGCGCTCACAGTCAGCTTCAAGATGGCGCCTGTATGTGGGTTAATTGGAGGCAGAAGCCTTCTTTACAGAAGAGCTTGCACCACCATGAAGACAAACCCTGAAGTTTCATACCCAGCAGAACGGAAACTGCATAGCACAATTTTAACAAACTGTAAGATTGTGGTGGAAGTTTCATCTATTGATGTTCAGTATAGAAAGTGTATGTCCATTACTTTGGGCCAGAGGATACCAAAATGGCAGGTGTGGTCTTAAAAAATAATATACAAGATAGGGCCTTGTGGTTGTCATATCGGACAATATGAACGTAGGTGTATGGTGTACTTGTTAGGTTGCAGATAATTGTGGCATCAGGATTCCCGAATTGAAACGTTGCTTTCACAACATGACCACAGTATGTGATCCTGGGCAAATCACTTCATCGGCATGTCTTCCTATTCCTTTATAAGCTGAAATTGGGAGCACTTAGGCATAGTTCAGCCTAAGTATGAGTATTTTATTAAAAACTGGACTTTTGCACTTGGTAATGCTAGAAGTAGTGTTGCTACAATGACAGGTCCACTGTGAAATGTAGCAGGAGAGACCTAAAAGTTTCATCGCCAATGGTGTATCTGCCCAAACGAATTTTCTGTAACATTTATTCATAAAGCTTTTGGCTAAGGCCTTTTGGTCAAAGAATACAAAATATATTCAAAATAGATACACATTTACAACAGAAAAACAGACTGAATCAAAAAAGAATAATACAATTCTCAAACTTCTGGTGTTAGCTTGTGAGAGCCTCTTGTCCATGAACCAAAGAAAGTTTTCAGAAAAACATTAGGAGAATGTTCTGTGCTCTCAGCAAGACGACATGTTTAAATAATATCTCCCCTCAGATCCTACATTTAATGATACTTTAAAGTTTTCCTACCCCAGCGTTATTTGCTAAATGTCCATCAAGGCAACTGCACCACAATGTTCCCAGACTTCAATTGGCACCAGGCCCAATTAAAAGTGTCAGCGTGTCCAACTGTTTACCAGGTACCTGCCTGCCCCTCTGATCACTGAGTAGGAGTCAGTGCTCATTAAAATGGACAGTGCCTCTACACTTGGACCCAAACCCTCTCTATATGTGTGTGATTGTCTTTTTCCTTGATCAACTGAGCGCTTATTCAAGGTTTCTCAGACATATTTAAAGGCATGCCTGGCTCAGCAGCAATGAGAGCCACATAGGCCACTACCAGCAGAGAAGTGCCAGACTGCATTTAGAAGCATTATTATTGCACCCAACCAGGTAAAGGCACTATCAAAATGACATGTCACCTAGGACAGTTAATGTCTACATACGGCCCCTTTCAAAGAACTTGAGCTGAGCATACACCCCATTTAATGGTGGTCCCACTGCCCTGGAAGACCCTATGTTATGATCCTGACAACAAGGCTTTGGCAAGTGCAAGAGGATTGTTGAGATGTATATGGGTCGTATTAATGATAGCGGAGGCTGTGGTATGACCATAGGCCTATACCAAGTGAATGATAACAAATGGATAGAGAATGAAATATAGTCTTGTAAACAATGGAAGTAAATTATTCTAACGCAAAATACAATAGTGATTTCAATTTGCGGTAAAATATTTTAATACTGAAGATGGAGAAATCCTCAGGAGCTATAATCACAATGATGTTTTTTGTAAGAAGGTGTGAGTAAGCTCATGCAGTTGTGTTTGTCCAATGTTTTGTTTCATTTTCTTATTTTTGTTTATTTTTAAATTTTGTTTTACACTTGCTGGGCTGCTTAGATCAGAAATTACAGACAGTGCTTAATATGCGGCAGAAGTTGCAGTCATTTTTGGGCATTTTCAAGACATATTTTTCCTCATCAGACTTTGACCCACAGCAAGAGAAAGAACACCAAAAAAGGGATAAAAGAGGAAAATTTTCAATAGGAAAATAGCAACAAAAAGAAACAAGCACTAACAAAGCTAATAGATATGGGCTTGGAAAGCTAGTGTGATGATTTTTCTTTTTCTTTTTAATTTTTATTGCAAGCACATGCCACGCAAATTAAAATAAAAAAAGAAAACATGCTGGGAAATCAGTGAGGCTGCCATATGCTTAAAATAAAATTTGAAATGTAAACAATGTTCATTGATGCGACTATTTTACTAGTGATGTGTTTAAATAACAAGCTTTTCAGCTGTGCCTTGCATCTTATTTGTAAAATTTCGTGGCGGAGATAAGACTAAATCATTACCTAATCAAGCAGTCACATCACAGGCTGCTACAATTTTAAAATGTCACTTAGAGACCTGTTATAAGAGCAATAAAAAAGGCGACAGACAATAAACCACCATCTAATTGGGCACTCAAAGTAGAGGCAAAGTAGTCAATATTTGAAGTCAATAAAACAAATATATACAATTAAAAGCACACTTTGAACCACAATTTTCACAGAAGAGAAAGGAACTATTTTAATGCGGATGCAAACAATGTGCACAAGCTTTGTGCAGTCACTCAAAGTAAAGGGAGCCAATGGATACAGTGGGCTGACCCATTGCCCTGTGCTGTGGTGGGTGGAATTATAGCGTGATTAACATATTTAATTATCCAATTGACAACGCCTGACCAAAACCCCTTCTTGGTATATATGTTACGTATGTATATTTTGGACAACCAACAGTTTGGCAACACAGATCAAGCTGTCTCAAAGGCCAGACCTAAAAGCCTTCAGGAGTGAGCTAAAGAGACAGGAAGTGCAGGGCGATGGAAGAAAGAGGAATGAGATGGGCATCAAAAGCAGGCAGCCTTTGTATTCAGCAATTCCAGAATTCTGCAATGAAGGGCGTCTGAGGAAATATTTGGGCCCCTTCAATTTTTTTAAACAAATGAATCATTGACAATATATAGAGTTCCCATCTGTGACTGCTTTCCATGATTGTTTTGGGCTGTATCTATCTGGTTGCTTCCAACAGCATTTCTCATTTATTTCAATGACAAGCCTTCAAGGGTGTTTCTACTTATTGCTTAGCACACTATTTTGTGTTATTTTTTTGCCAGTCTCTGAGTTTATTCTTGGTGGCTGTTTGAGACAGAATATCCTCATGAATACATAATAAGCAAGTGGGGAGAGATTGTGGCCTAACCGCTAGAGCGGCCAAGCTCGAAGCTGGGAAACCGGGTTCAAGTCTCCACAGGGACGCTCAACATCCTGTGATTCTGGACAAATCACTTAACCTCCCCGTGCCTAACAAAAAATTAATGTGACTGTCTGTAACACAACTGGTGCTAATGTAAAGCGTTCTGATACCATCAGGTCGAGTTCGCGCGATATAAAACTAAAACAAAGAGGTAGAGTGGGTCCCCAGGAAACACACTGATTCCCAATTATGCTTGAATTATATAGTGTCTGATTGTGTGGAAGAGCATTCAGGAGTGGTGGATTACAGGTGACACAGAGGCTGTCCTACCAAGAGAGACAGCCAATGAGTTCTCAGCAGGACACGAAGTGCACTCTTACCATCACAAGTCATTTACCTATTCCATGGTGTGAAAATCTGAGCACGAAAGGAACCTCTGGTGCCCCAGGGTTTAAATACCGGTTACTTCAAACTGAGATGCATTACTCTGCAGTTTCATGCTCACAATTGATGTATTATTTATTCCTGAAATAGCACCAAAAATCACTTTAGCATAAAATGCCGCCCATAATAACAGTTTCATGGTTCAAAAGCTTTGATCAGTTAGGGTGGGAACATATGGAGGAGCTTATGGAAGTGATGGAAGACATCTCAGGAAAGCTCAGAGGTCAGAAATCGGAAAGTGTCTGGTAAGATTTCCAAAGGTGACCAACCAGGATCAACTCATTGTCCTTATAAAGAAAGGCAAAAGGTGGATGTCATGAGTCCCTTCGCTGGCAGCCGCCAGCCGATGTTCAAGTGGAGGCAGGCAAGTGGCTGCTGCGAGCGCTGCTCTTGCAAGCACGCAAGGTCGGGGTCCTTGAAGCTGCGCACTAAAGGTAAGCTTCACTCAGCAGGTTCAGTGAACTCCAAGGACATGGGCCAGAGTAATCTGAAAAATAACTACAAATGTTTTCCTTGATAGCCTCTGTGCATCCAATGCCCCTTCTCTTCTGAGCAGCCGCGCGCTTTAGAAATCCTGGCATTCGTTTATTCGTTCACTTCATTGCACTTAAATTGACCATTCTCCAGCCACACACGACCAGTGCAGTTTTGGAGATGGGACATAAACACAGACCAGACCCTGTCTTCCCCAGTGGGTGGTATTTCCTAACTACTCCTTTTCAATGTCCTTTTCACAAGGGGGCATTTTCTGGGATGTAACAGAGAACAAGACTTGTAATTCCTCGTCTGTATTTTGGTTACTTTATGCTGTTTTTTCTGCCTGTGCCTGTTGTTAATGCTTACCTACCTACAGAAACTATTTCATGCTTTGCAACAGCCTTGCTGGTTGCCATTAGCCACAACACCTTGACCTGGGATTGCTTGAGGTAGATTATGCTTCTGTTATCTTAATTTCGATTTACTTCTCCATATAGACCCGTACCTAATTCATTAATGTTTTATTTATGCATGTGCTATTTTACAGCATTTGAGGCCAGATATACCAGTTTCTCACGCAGCGCAGTGCAGCAGCTGCAAATGCTGCGCTGCGTGAGAAGGAGAGAACAGGAGAGTGCCAAATTTACAGAAATATGGCACTCTCCTCCCCTATACCTAACGACGGCCCAGGATTCCTCAGCCGTACTTCATGGACACACCTTTGCCCTATAGTCTAGCATAGGTTTTGTACTGGAAGGATTCCCTTCCAGTGAAACATACTATGCTTAGACTAACTTTAAACCTTTTGTGTGCAGCACACATGCAAAGTCAGAAAAGAAATGAGAAATAAAAGCATTTCTCCTTCATAGAGCCTATCTGTAATGGGCGCTATTTTCTGACGCTAAACCTTGTCTACTTTTTTAAGTAAATAGAGATTAGCGTCAGAAACCTTGGGTGGTTGTATGGGAACGCCAATTCACCACACATGGTACCCCCCCTTTGGCTGCTAAGTAATGCTATGCGCTGCTTTTGGTTACTTTCAAGTTATTTTCCAGCGTAAAACAGGTTTTATGCTAGAAAGTCAATAGGTGAAAAAAGATTTTACTTTGTTTTGCTTTACTTTTGTGACGCAAGCACAGCCTTAAATCGTAGTAAATAGACCACTTGGTTTCCAGGTACTTTCCTGAATTGTCTTTCATTACAGTGCGTTGTAAGCTAGTAGCTGCTTTTATTCCACCAATGGAAATGTGGGTACCTTCTGTCTTCCAATTTCTCACTCCCCACATCTACCCTAGAGACAAGCATATTGTTTGAACACCCTTTATGTACTAGATCGAATGTATACTCAAAATGCGCCACTGAAACCTGTGTACTTCTGTGATTGCGTACGTGATGAGAAAGAGGATTCAGTTTAAGGCTTTGGTGTTTGCCTATCGTGCTTTCTACGATACGGGTGCGGTCTATCTGAGAAGTAGGATCCAGCACTATCAGCCTCAACGTGTCTTAAGGTCCTCGGGACAATCCCTGATGGTGATTCCCAAATTCACTCGTTCTCGGATTGGAGGTCGTTCCTTCCAGGTTCAAGCGGCCTGCCTATGGAACAACCTGCCCCTTCATCTTAGACTGACTCAGGACTTGCTGTCCTTTAGAAGACTACTTAAAACATGGCTGTTCCAACAATAATACGATGGTAGGTAGGTTGGGGTTCTGTCTGGTGGTTTTTGGAGATTAGCGCCGGGACACTCTTTGTGAGTAGCCGTGCGCTTTATAAATCCCTTATTTCATTTCATTTAATTTCATCATAACCACAGATCACTTCCAGCTTTACGAAAGCTAAGAATGAGAATGGCGGACTCTCATTTTTAAGGCAAGTTCCCCAAAAAGAACATATCAATTGGCAGATGCACTTAAAAAGGGGCATATTGATAAGGGAGCTACTTCATTAGCATGTTGATGTTATCAAACAGAAAATTAAACAAGCATTATTCAGGTCAATGAAAGTTCGCTATGTATGGATTACCAATCCTTACTTTCTTATAACTTTCAGGTAATAAGTTACACATAAGGCTATGAAATAACACGTGCATATTAGATGGTTGATATATGCACAAGAGATATGGAAATCATAATTGGAGTTAATAACAGCACAAGAGGGAGGGGTTTTACTGCAGAAAGCTTCTAAACTAGAAGTCACAAAATGAGACCAAAGGGTGATCAGGGCTAGTAAAACATACATTTTAATGCATATCACTGTGCATGGACCAGCCATCCAATAGGAAAGACGAAACAGTAAAGGAATTGAAAGTAATATGGAACAGAAACATGGGAGTAAAAGTGCCGTGAATGCAAGGGCGACACTGAATATATCACGCGTGCTAAAATTAGGCAGGGACACACTTGAGGACCCCTTGAGTTATTTTCTTGCCATCCAGCGGCATGGTTTCATGGTCTGGTACAGTATGTATCCATACCATAAAACAGGGTTACCTCCTGGGCACTCTTCTTTCATTTATTACGGTATTAACTCGGCAATCTCATCTTATTAATGGCAACATTTTAGAAACTTTGCATGTGTTGCGCTTCCACATGGAACGGGCGTATAGTTAGATATTGCTATTTAAATATGTATTGTCAATACATTTCTAAATTGCCTTCTTTAATGAACAAACAACTAACAAGCATCTTCAACTTTACCCTCCAGAGGATGTACAGTGATTGGAAGGATTATATATATATATATTCAGAGAAAAACATCCCAGGCCTGTCCCTTGTCTCCTGCACTATCTTCTACCCATTGAAAAATGTGTTGCCTGCACACGACCCCATGGCCTAAAATAGAAAACGCCCAGGGCTCCCACCAATGTTATTCCACTGGCGTGTAATGTATATGTTCACATCAAAGAATGTTTAACAAAAATTAGGCGAGGTTGCTCTGTTTGAGATAAATATCCACATGCGAATGACAGAGCCACTCACTGGCTATTATGGCGCAGCGTCACAGGGGCTCAGGAAACGCCGTCAGCGGCGCTATTTTGGGCGTCATGCTGATGAAGGTTCCAGTGTTTGTTTCCTCCTTGCCATTGGTTGTTATTGTATTTCCTAAAGTATTAGGCCTTCCGGTGCTAATCAGGGGCCTATTAATAGTCCTGCTGTGTATTTTAAGGTACTTCCGCTGTCGCTTTCAACTATAGATAGGATATTTCCTCTGCTCTTTCAGCTCAGGAAACAAACCAGGAACTACGTGAAATTCTTGGTGTCGCTGAGCTTGGCTCAGTAGCACGATGACCTCACGGGGCGTGTGTCAGGCGATACGCCTAAGTGGCGCTGGACTTCTGCCGCACGTTAAGAGGCAGCGGGCTGCCATTTACTGACCAGGAAATTGCAAGCCTCCAGGGCCTTTTAATACTGATGATAACTTCTTGTTGTCCAGCCTGCTTGCCACTAGGGTCTAGTGTCTTTCTAGTCCTAGAAATAACAGAAGCCGCTGGTTTTACCCAGCTCAGTGGAATTCCTGTTGTCAACTTTAGATGGTCTTTGTTGATCTCACCAGCACCTGGAGGGTACATACTTAGGGGCAGATTTACTAACAGTTTGCGTCAGGTTTGCATCTCAATAGTGTCACAAATCATAGAAAAATGTTTATTTGGAATTTATTTTCCAATCCATGTTTTGCACTGGAAAGTTGACTGAAAGTAACGCAAGCACTTTGCATCAAGGGGTGGTTCCGTTGTTAGTACCTGGGTGTTCCCTTGCAATCACCTATGGTTTTTGATGCAAAGCCATATCTACTAACAATAGTAGGCAGGATTTTGCACCGAAAAATAACAACATATTTTATTTTATGCTTTATTGCTCATAACTTGTCTGGCATTGCATGTGTGTTGCACTGTGCAGCACACATCCAAAGTGTGAAATGTTTATAAGTTTGTCTAGGCATTGTGTTTTGTACTGGAAGGGCAACCTTCTAGTACAAATTCTATGCTAGACATGATGCAGCTTGAGTGTGGGCTAGCTCTAGGGAGATTGCAGGACAGCGTCGTATCTTACTAGATATGGCGTTTTCCTGCTCTCTCCCTCACACGCAACGCAGCACAGTAACTCTGGCTGCTGCGGTGTGTTGCGTAAGCTTTTAGTAAATCTACCTCTTAGTTGTTTAACAGATGTATTAACAGATTTGGCGATATTTAGAAGCCTAATCTTTTATTTTTAAATTGAGATGTTGACATTCTGATTGGGATTAACAACGGTATAAGTGGTAGGGATTGTTTATGCAAGCGCTTCTAGAACTAAGTCACAAAAAGACACCAGAGAGATCCCAGTTCTAACAATAAAATATATTTAATGTAAAAAGCTGTGACTGCTTGGACCAACCTCTCAACAGGAGGCAAGATGCAGTAAACACATTTGAAGCAATCCTCTACAGACGCTTGCGAGCACGCAATCTGGAAAGACTATTGCAAAGCTGTCACCATGATATTTAGTTTAAATAGATTTAATTAAAAATAAATTATGCCAGAGTGGCTTGGACCCAACAATTTTTCTAAATAGCATAAACATTCCCTGTGATCAATGAAATATTACTCTCCACCTGCATATGTAGAGTCGTCATTTTATAGTCAAGGGCTAACAGAATGTACCAGTATGCGAATTTCTGCCCAATAACACTGACCTTTGAAAATGTGCTAACCTACGTTGTCTGATTTGATTTTTAGAGTCAAAATTAACAGGCAGTGGCAAAGCTAATAAGTCTTTGAGACCTATGCTTTGCCGCTGGGTTTTATCTCTGCTGCACAGCATCCCTGATGCTTAGAAGCACACAGCGAAACAAAGCAACACGGGGACCGGGGTAGGGGCAGAGAAGCACACACCCAGACAAAGTAGCACCAAAAAAGAAGCAGTGTAAGGACGCAGTAAAGCGTCCAGGCTCCAGGGAAGGTACAAACTCATGACAAGGAACTAACGCCCACACAAGCCATCAAATAAGAAGCAAGCAAAAAAGAGTAACAATAAGGACAACCAATGGCAAGCTATGGGCAAGCCCTAAACCCACTGTAAGATAAGAAAATGTCTTGCAACAGATAGCACAAGCGCTGTCCTAGGCAATACCTAAAAATAGATATTATGAGGGTTGCACATGAAGGATCATGGAGGACTACCTCACCTACATGCTACGTGCAACTCTTAACACCGTTTTTTACTCACCATTCCATTGAAATGAATAGCAAACAGCATAAAGGGAATCTCTCTTTTGAATTAGAGATTTAAATTTGAGCTTCTGAAATCTGATTTCTTTGGGATTTTTATGATCAGTATGCAAGGCTAGTAGTGTGATTTTAGGCACCCACGTGGAGCTTACATTTGACCATATTCTTCTTTGAGAAAGTGTCTATCGTTGATATTTCTTTGGCAAATCTGCCCCTCCCGTGCCCTACTCACTGTAACATTCAAGATGGCTGCCGAGAATTGCTTTGCCCTAGCACTGGCCCTCCCAATTTAACTTGAGAATTTTGTCTGTGCTCAATTGTTTATACCTTAAATTTGAAAACTATGATAATTTCACACCACTGAGATAAAACCTTCAGGAAAAGGGCAGTTATGCATGTCGCAGAGTTTGAAGGCATGCAAAATCTTTTTTAAAAACTGGCATTTTTGTCTATTTGTCCAATCAATTAAACAACAAGCATGATGTTTTCTACTCACCAATGCCCTCGTGTGGTAACTGTTGCTCCATGGGATTGGCTGCCAGAAAGCACCCTCTTTTGTGGCCAATGGTTACTAAGCTTTTATGGGCAAAAGTCATCTCTCGACAGAGTGATTTCTTCTGAGGACTGAGACACCCAGAACTGCTTCATTCACAATGTTGGATGTTTCAGAATCTTTCACCATAACACCATGAACGCCATTGCACAAATACTTTGTCGCTTGTGCAGCCTGTAACCAGAAGTAAGGAAATGTTGCACAGTGGCTAAGACGCTACAGGGCTTGGAGATCAGAGATCTCATCTTTCCCATGTCACTCGCACACACTTTGTGATCCTTGGCCAAAAACGTAATGCCCCCTTATCGGCAAACCTCAAATATTAGGTATGCTCAGAATTAACCTAATGTTGGTCTATGAAACTACATTACATGCAACATTTATGTTTGACAGTTGTTAAAAACCTGGGGACTAGATATTTGCAAGTCAGGTGTCCATGCATAGCAAAGTGAAAGCGTTTTGAAAACCAGGGAGCTGAGAGCATGAAAGAGAGGGACAGAAAATGTCTGGTCTACCACCATTCTTAAATGTGTTGAGTCACACGGAACGAGTCACTAATTTCCTATAGGCAGCCATTCTCAAATAAGGAAGAACCATCCAACCTCCACTGATAACTTTTTTGGTCCCAATAAACAGGCGTAAACTGCACAGAGAGAGTGACAGAGAGCCAAAGACATTGTGGCAAGTGAACTCGGAGTTGGAAGCACCTGAAAGGAGACCAGGTCATGAGTAAACTGGCAGGGAGGGCGCATTTGAAACGTCAGCATGGGCTTATGCTCAGTCTGTTACACTACTGGCCAAGACCACTGACATCCAGAGTAGGCGCACTATGACTGCCTATGGGGACATGCTAGATTGCAACCGAGACAGGTGGCCACCGACCTTGGACACTTTGCTCAAGCCAGTGCTGGCACAAATAGCATCCCCACAACATCTAGCAATTGTGAGGGTCCCTGCAGTACCAGCCCAGCACTCAGTGCCTATCCTACTACTGAAAGCCTATGTAGGCCCCACGGGCAGGACCACCGTGGGAGAGACTGCTGCAGCCAAATAACATGTGCCCACAAAAAGCATTGATGGAAGCTGCTTCCTCCTTCATCCTGAACCATGTTAGGTTTAGTGCTTTTTGTATTTTAAGCTAGTGAAAGTGTACTCTCGGAACACACTTCTACGTACACCGATCCAGTTAGATCTAGACCTGTATTTTGAGTTAAAAAGTTGAAACATTAAAACATGTTAGTGGAATGAAACATGTCGGACACTATGGGGCACATTTACAAGCCCTGTGTGCCACCAGAATGTCACTTTTTGTGATGTTCCAGTGGTGCACAGGGCTTAGCCATATCTACAAGGCCACATAAAGCCGCCCTGCGTGGCTTTTCATGGCCTTGTAGATATGGAGTGAGCCGAGGCAACGCAAGTCGCCGCCTTGCCTTACTCTGCGTGAAAGAGGCATTCCAACAGTGTCGCTGTGGGTGTTCCCACTCAACACCAATGGAATTTGATGCTGCCCCAGATTTACAACATCAGGTAAACCTGGAGCAGCACCAAAGCCTTGCGCCTCCCTAGAGCAGGCATAACGAGGAGAAATGTTGACGTTTCTCCTTGTTTTTCCCTCTTTCCAAGTGTGGTGCATTCTGCAGCACACATGGAAAGAGGAAAACTCCTCTTGAGACTGTTTTTGTGCAGGAAGAGGCCCCTTCCTGCACAAAAACAATGTTGACACCCTTGCACCATGGTCCCAGGGTGCCTGCTTTGGCATACGGTGGCAAAATGTGTGCCAGCTGAAAGGATAAGAATGCACCGTATCTTGTAAATATGGTGCATTCCTGTCCTTTCAAATTGGCATAGGGCAGTGCAGCAACATGATTTGTGACGCTGCCCAGAGCCAATTCCTTATAAATATACCCCTATATATGTTTAGGTTGGGGCATTACTGACCTTCCATGGACCCATCCTGCCCGAATCACACCCGGAAGGTCCCCGCTGATGGTATTTAGTTGCAACACTGCACATGATTTTTCAGAACATCACTGATACAGGACAGCTTCCTCATATTTGTTCAGCCACCTCAATCTAGATTTCGTCACACATTGTTTTGCTGTGTACATTGTAACGGTGTTACTTCACTGTTGTGGTGTTTAGTTAGGGGCTAGGTTGTGGTGTTTAGGTAGGGGCAGGGTCCACCAAAGTGTACCATGTGCATAATCAGCTGTCTGCAGATGACACTGATTGTGAGATGTGTGTTTTTTCAACCTACAAAAATGCCTCCATTGCATTTAATTCTTCACCAAGGAGGTATGAGGTATGTACACAGGGCCTCATTTACAAGGCCCTAGCGGCACATTTGCACCACTGGAGCATCACTTTTTTTTTAAAGCTCCGGAGGTGCAATATGCCGCAGTATATTTTCAAGGACTTTATGTGGCTTTTCATGGCCTTGTAAATACGTGTTCCCTTCACGGAGAACAGTGCGTGAAAGGGGCGTTCCATGGGTGTTGCTGTGGGTGTTCCCTTGCAACACCCATGGAATCTGAAGCATTCCCAGGTTCACGAGGAATTGTAAACCTGGAAATGTGTCAGATTCCTAAGCCTCTCCAGGGGAGGCGTAGGAGTGGCGCAACAAGGAGAAATACTTGCATAGAAAGAGGAAAATGCCATCAATTACTGTTTTTGTGTAGTAAGGTGCCCCTTCCTGCACAAAAACAATCATCCCCACAATGCAGGCACCCTGGCAACATGACGCAAGGGTGTCTGCGTTGGTGCATGGCTGCTGTTTGTGTGCCAGCGCAGGGGAGAAGGACAGGAATGTGCTGTATCTTGTAGATAAGGCGCATTACTGCCCTTTTCTTTTGACGCACGCCAGCGCAGCAGGTAGGCCTGCCGCACGTCAAACGTTTGTAAATGAGGGCCTTAGTGTTGTGCCTAAATATGTATGCATCAACAGTGCTGTTAAGGAACCATATTGCTCTGTCAGTCTTAATCTTGTGGGTGGTCATACTGTGTTTGTGGGTGCCTTTTTTACTTTGTAGTTTGTTTGCACGTACTTAAGGTTTGTGCTCCGTGACTGATATTTTTCATTGCTATTGTGCACATTCTCTAGCTTTGACATTTTCATAGAGTTCATTTACACACTATAAATATTTTTTCTGCTGCTCAGGGTAGCACTATGCTTGAATTCTTGGCTATTATCACTGTTGCGTTTTGATAACAGAAGTACCAAAGCGAGGCCCGACACTAACCCTACAAAAGGGGATGATGGACGGAACGTTTGAGCCAATCAAACACTCACCCCCAGTCAACTGATCTGGGTTTAATCCATCATCATTCTTTAGCTCACTCCACCACCCCAGTTCAGACATGGCCATATGCAAATCAGTCTGACCCTGTGCCTCATGGGAACAGTCCAGCCCGAACTGCCAAGCCATGTCTTCCCTGGACCGGAAACAAGCATCCTAGGACCGGTTTCTGGCATTCCAGCCGTCATCAGCCAGGCTTGCTTGAATCCAGTGGCAAAGTGAGCAAGGGACCCACGTCTGGGCATACCCCCGCCAACTTAGGGCGAACAAAGCGATACAAAAGGGGATGATGGACGGAACGTTTGAGCCAATCAAACACTCACCCCCAGTCAACTGATCTGGGTTTAATCCATCATCATTCTTTAGCTCACTCCACCACCCCAGTTCAGACATGGCCATATGCAAATCAGTCTGACCCTGTGCCTCATGGGAACAGTCCAGCCCGAACTGCCAAGCCATGTCTTCCCTGGACCGGAAGCAAGCATCCTAGGACCGGTTTCTGGCATTCCAGCCGTCATCAGCCAGGCTTGCTTGAATCCAGTGGCAAAGTGAGCAAGGGACCCACGTCTGGGCATACCCCCGCCAACTTAGGGCGAACAAAGCGATACAAAAGGGGATGATGGACGGAACGTTTGAGCCAATCAAACACTCACCCCCAGTCAACTGATCTGGGTTTAATCCATCATCATTCTTTAGCTCACTCCACCACCCCAGTTCAGACATGGCCATATGCAAATCAGTCTGACCCTGTGCCTCATGGGAACAGTCCAGCCCGAACTGCCAAGCCATGTCTTCCCTGGACCGGAAACAAGCATCCTAGGACCGGTTTCTGGCATTCCAGCCGTCATCAGCCAGGCTTGCTTGAATCCAGTGGCAAAGTGAGCAAGGGACCCACGTCTGGGCATACCCCCGCCAACTTAGGGCGAACAAAGCGATACAAAAGGGGATGATGGACGGAACGTTAGAGCCAATCAAACACTCACCCCCAGTCAACTGATCTGGGTTTAATCCATCATCATTCTTTAGCTCACTCCACCACCCCAGTTCAGACATGGCCATATGCAAATCAGTCTGACCCTGTGCCTCATGGGAACAGTCCAGCCCGAACTGCTAAGCCATGTCTTCCCTGGACCGGAAACAAGCATCCTAGGACCGGTTTCTGGCATTCCAGCCGTCATCAGCCAGGCTTGCTTGAATCCAGTGGCAAAGTGAGCAAGGGACCCACGTCTGGGCATACCCCCGCCAACTTAGGGCGAACAAAGCGATACAAAGGGATGATGGACGGAACGCTTGAGCCAATCAAACACTCACCTCCAGTCAACTGATCTGGGTTTAATCCATCATCATTCTTTAGCTCACTCCACCACCCCAGTTCAGACATGGCCATATGCAAATCAGTCTGACCCTGTGCCTCATGGGAACAGTCCAGCCCGAACTGCCAAGCCATGTCTTCCCTGGACCGGAAACAAGCATCCTAGGACCGGTTTCTGGCATTCCAGCCGTCATCAGCCAGGCTTGCTTGAATCCAGTGGCAAAGTGAGCAAGGGACCCACGTCTGGGCATACCCCCGCCAACTTAGGGCGAACAAGCGATACAAAAGGGGATGATGGACGGAACGTTTGAGCCAATCAAACACTCACTCCCAGTCAACTGATCTGGGTTTAATCCATCATCATTCTTTAGCTCACTCCACCACCCCAGTTCAGACATGGCCATATGCAAATCAGTCTGACCCTGTGCCTCATGGGAACAGTCCAGCCCGAACTGCCAAGCCATGTCTTCCCTGGACCGAAACAAGCATCCTAGGACCGGTTTCTGGCATTCCAGCCGTCATCAGCCAGGCTTGCTTGAATCCAGTGGCAAAGTGAGCAAGGGACCCACGTCTGGGCATACCCCGCCAACTTAGGGCGTAACAAAGCGATACAAAGGGGATGATGGACGGAACGTTTGAGCCAATCAAACACTCACCCCCAGTCAACTGATCTGGGTTTAATCCATCATCATTCTTTAGCTCACTCCACCACCCCAGTTCAGACATGACCATATGCAAATCAGTCTGACCCTGTGCCTCATGGGAACAGTCCAGCCCGAACTGCCAAGCCATGTCTTCCTGGACCGGAAACAAGCATCCTAGGACCGGTTTCTGGCATTCCAGCCGTCATCAGCCAGGCTTGCTTGAATCCAGTGGCAAAGTGAGCAAGGGACCCACGTCTGGGCATACCCCGCCAACTTAGGGCGAACAAAGCGATACAAAAGGGGATGATGGACGGAACGTTTGAGCCAATCAAACACTCACCCCCAGTCAACTGATCTGGGTTTAATCCATCATCATTCTTTAGCTCACTCCACCACCCCAGTTCAGACATGGCCATATGCAAATCAGTCTGACCCTGTGCCTCATGGGAACAGTCCAGCCCGAACTGCCAAGCCATGTCTTCCCTGGACCGGAAACAAGCATCCTAGGACCGGTTTCTGGCATTCCAGCCGTCATCAGCCAGGCTTGCTTGAATCCAGTGGCAAAGTGAGCAAGGGACCCACGTCTGGGCATACCCCCGCCAACTTAGGGCGAACAAAGCGATACAAAAGGGGATGATGGACGGAACGTTTGAGCCAATCAAACACTCACCCCCAGTCAACTGATCTGGGTGGAGTGAGCTAAAGAATGATGATGGATTAAACCCAGATCAGTTGACTGGGGGTGAGTGTTTGATTGGCTCAAACGTTCCGTCCATCATCCCCTTTGTATCGCTTTGTTTGCCCTAAGTTGGCGGGGTATGCCCAGACGTGGGTCCCTTGCTCACTTTGCCACTGGATTCAAGCAAGCCTGGCTGATGACGGCTGGAATGCCAGAAACCGGTCCTAGGATACTTGTTTCCGGTCCAGGGAAGACATGGCTTGGCAGTTCGGGCTGTACTGTTCCCATGAGGCACAGGGTCAGACTGATTTGCATATGGCCATGTCTGAACTGGGGTGGTGGAGTGAGCTAAAGAATGATGATGGATTAAACCCAGATCAGTTGACTGGGGGTGAGTGTTTGATTGGCTCAAACGTTCCGTCCATCATCCCCTTTTGTATCGCTTTGTTTGCCCTAAGTTGGCGGGGGTATGCCCAGACGTGGGTCCCTTGCTCACTTTGCCACTGGATTCAAGCAAGCCTGGCTGATGACGGCTGGAATGCCAGAAACCGGTCCTAGGATACTTGTTTCCGGTCCAGGGAAGACATGGCTTGGCAGTTCGGGCTGTACTGTTCCCATGAGGCACAGGGTCAGACTGATTTGCATATGGCCATGTCTGAACTGGGGTGGTGGAGTGAGCTAAAGAATGATGATGGATTAAACCCAGATCAGTTGACTGGGGGTGAGTGTTTGATTGGCTCAAACGTTCCGTCCATCATCCCCTTTTGTATCGCTTTGTTTGCCCTAAGTTGGCGGGGGTATGCCCAGACGTGGGTCCCTTGCTCACTTTGCCACTGGATTCAAGCAAGCCTGGCTGATGACGGCTGGAATGCCAGAAACCGGTCCTAGGATACTTGTTTCCGGTCCAGGGAAGACATGGCTTGGCAGTTCGGGCTGTACTGTTCCCATGAGGCACAGGGTCAGACTGATTTGCATATGGCCATGTCTGAACTGGGGTGGTGGAGTGAGCTAAAGAATGATGATGGATTAAACCCAGATCAGTTGACTGGGGGTGAGTGTTTGATTGGCTCAAACGCTCCGTCCATCATCCCCTTTTGTATCGCTTTGTTTGCCCTAAGTTGGCGGGGGTATGCCCAGACGTGGGTCCCTTGCTCACTTTGCCACTGGATTCAAGCAAGCCTGGCTGATGACGGCTGGAATGCCAGAAACCGGTCCTAGGATACTTGTTTCCGGTCCAGGGAAGACATGGCTTGGCAGTTCGGGCTGTACTGTTCCCATGAGGCACAGGGTCAGACTGATTTGCATATGGCCATGTCTGAACTGGGGTGGTGGAGTGAGCTAAAGAATGATGATGGATTAAACCCAGATCAGTTGACTGGGGGTGAGTGTTTGATTGGCTCAAACGCTCCGTCCATCATCCCCTTTTGTATCGCTTGTTTGCCCTAAGTTGGCGGGGGTATGCCCAGACGTGGGTCCCTTGCTCACTTTGCCACTGGATTCAAGCAAGCCTGGCTGATGACGGCTGGAATGCCAGAAACCG
The DNA here is from genome assembly GCA_963921515.1 of Calotriton arnoldi. Classification (NCBI taxonomy): domain Eukaryota; kingdom Metazoa; phylum Chordata; class Amphibia; order Caudata; family Salamandridae; genus Calotriton; species Calotriton arnoldi. The sequence continues at coordinate 406,275 of CAWUFW010002529.1, read as the reverse complement.
GTCCTAGGATACTTGTTTCCGGTCCAGGGAAGACATGGCTTGGCAGTTCGGGCTGTACTGTTCCCATGAGGCACAGGGTCAGACTGATTTGCATATGGCCATGTCTGAACTGGGGTGGTGGAGTGAGCTAAAGAATGATGATGGATTAAACCCAGATCAGTTGACTGGGGGTGAGTGTTTGATTGGCTCAAACGTTCCGTCCATCATCCCCTTTTGTATCGACACTAACCCTGAGCGGGTAACTCCGCTCCGCCAGCGGAGTTTGCGGAGATTTGCCTACTCCGCGCTCCATGGCGAATGTGGAGTAGGCAAAAACTCTGCCTCCGTGGCGGAGCGGAGTTAGCCGCTCCCTCCCCCCTCCCAAAGTCTTTAAAAATGTAAAAGAAGCCACTTATCTGTTGTCTGCCGCCTCCCCTGCCTGGCCGCTCTCCGTCCTGCTCCTCGCGTCTTCTGTAATTAAAAAAACACTACGTCGTACGTCTGACGCACGTGCGCACGCGCGTCAGACGTACAACATAGTGTTTTTTTAATTACAGAAGGACGCGAGGAGCAGGACGTAGAGCGGCCAGGCAGGGGAGGCGGCAGACAACAGGTAAGTGGCTTCCTTTACATTTTTAAAGACTTTGGGAGGGAGGGAGCGTAGCGTATTTCCATGGAGATTTTTTTAAACTCCGTGGAAATACGGGTAGAGGCACTACGCCTGCTACGCCCAGGGTTACCCGACACACTTTTGGCCTTCCAATCAATGCCCATTGTATAGAATGCTAGTTTTTGGAATGGAGGGTCCAGGAACACCCATATGAGGGTAGGGCCAACTACTCCTCTTTAAAATTTAACTGGGAGAGAAGAATCAGTGTGCCCTCCAAGTTCTTAATTTGATTTTAACAAGTTGTGCTTGCATCTCGATGTAAGAAAAGATTTTGATCCGTACACACTGAGGGTCCTGTTAAGGTGTTTTTATTATTTATCACATTTATTTTTGTATGGAACATATAGCCAACACGTGTTTTGCCCTGTGTAGGCATGCAAACCTAGGACTTTTTCAAGGCTGTGTGTTTCACAAGTGAAAAAGAATTAACAGTCATTCCTATTCACAGAATTCGTATTCCCATAGATTGTTTGGAGTTCATGTAACAGGCGCTGCTGTCCTGTGTTTAATAATGTTTCGATAATAGGTTCACCGGGCAATGCCACATTAGCCCTGTGCTTCAGTTCATTGTCGTAGATTGTGCCCTTTGTGCGTTATACAGTCACACTTGTCTTTGCGATCACTGGCAAATTAGTAAAACCTCATGTATTTGGATCTGGGATTGCTATGAAACAAAAAAACTGTTGTTTAAACAATTGCAGCATTTTCCACACAACTGTTCATATTTGGATACAGCATATTGCAGAAGAAGGATCACACATAAGCTTACCTATTAGAACATCAATTTTAGCCTAAAAAATTGTCTACTCGGTAGTAAGCCCTTCATCTTTCCAGTCCCATGTCAATTCAAAGCCCCTTTCTCAACGTCTCATCTTAGATGCTAAAGGTACCTACATGGAATCACTAAAATGTCTAAATATCGTGGAGGGGGTAATGAACATATGGTAGGCGAACTGTGAACTTCAATTAGCTTGATGAGAACATTCCTGTTGTGTGATGGGTCACACTGGTGGACCATAGCAAAGCGCTTACACATCTTTTACTATGAATACAGATAACAAGCACACACCACGTTTTGCACTTTGCTTTATTTAATCCCCCTTATAAATTTCTTTTTTGCATAGCTTCTTAACACCATTATTTTAACTTGATGCCTTATATTTTTTCCATGCTTTCTCTTACTTGTCTCTATTGAAGTTGGGTATTCTTCCATTTTATCTTTTGACTTATGACCGATATGTAGCTCATTCAGTTTTCCTTTTTTAGAACTGGCCTAGGCAGCGCTTGCGCTGTCTCTTCAAGACATGTTGTATCTAGGATATAGGCTTGAAAAAACGCCCATCTTTTTCATTGGTTCCTCTTGCTGTACTTTAGAAATGCTGGCTTTTCATTGGTGAATACACTTAGTGGTCCCTCCTTTTGGAATTTTGTATCCTCCCATGATGACTGGCCCTATTACATGTGCTGTTACGCTTTCATGTTATTTACCATACCTTGTGGGCACTCTTTTTTTGGTTGACTTTTCCCTATTGGAGCTAACACACACAGCAATTACAAGTATTTGCTTTCTGTTCATGAGACACCGATGGAGCCTGCTCCGTACACTTCCCCCTCCTGCTCCGTGTACTCCCCCTCCCGCTTTTTTTCTTTTGCTCCAGGAACATTTGTTCACATGATCCTGTAACTATAGCTATATGTGTTATGCATTTAAATTGAATTGTTACCATCAGCATGTTTTTTATAGAGCCGGAATTCACCTGATCCTGTAACTATAATTATATTTGTAATTATATTTGTTATGCGTTTCAATTTAATTAATACTCTGCCCGTTTGTTTTGTAGAGCCGACGCCGAGACTCGAACCCGGTTCCTCAGGCACAAAGTTGGCAGCTCTGCTTGTTAGACCACTTGGGTAACTTGTTTTTTTAGATGCCAGTGTCTAATAGTTGCTTCACGGTGCTTCCCCTGCAGCTATTTTATAGGGTAGACTTGCAGCCAATCAAAAGCTGTCCTGCAAGCTTAAGCCTGCTGCAGCCAATCTGTAGACTGCACAGCCATCCTATTGCATCGGTCGGTGCTTTAGGGAATAGCCATGAGTTCGTCATCTCCTGCAACCCCCAATCCCTCCCCCTGTGCACCTCGGCTCCATGCCGCCCCTTTTGTGCGGAATACTTTTTTTATTTTGCATTTAGTGCTCCGTGGCTCCAGCCTTTTTTCATTTTACATTTAGTTGTTTAGTGCTCTGTGGCTCCAGCTTCCATAGGCCTCTGCTCCTGCCACAACCCCGCCTCTGTTGCTGCTTCATATGTGGTAAGTGCTGCTCGCATCTCTCACCTACTTAAAAGGGATGCGCCCTGGTGAGCATGATTGGGACTGAGATCCTGGTGAGCATTGCACCGCAATCACCCTTTAGTAGTTGTGGGTCTGGACCACACCCAGCTTTCTGCACCGGGGCAGGCTGACCATTGCTCTGCGAGGCTGCGGCCCATTGCAAAAGCTTGGCACTATAAACAGCTGTACTTTATAAATGGTGCCCTTATTCACCACAATACCTCACCTCCAGGGCTTTAAGTGGGATGAAAAAACTGGGGGGGGTCTCTCTAAGGGGCGCGGCCAATGTAAAAAAGGGCGTGGCTTAAAAACACATAAGCTAAAAATCTGAGTTTAGCATAGTGTGCCGCCCGACTTGTATTTTGCGGTTTCTGTCATTGCATCCAGATATATGAAACAACAAGTAACATCATACCTATAACAAGTCACGACTATTGGCTTTGTCAATGGAATAGTTGTTAGTTTCAAAAGATAAATAAGCGAAACTATGGCTTGTATATATTATTGAAAAAGCTTCGACTTACAGCCCTGGTGACACCACGACATTGTTGCTGCTCCTTACTTTCAAAAAGAGAAGGGAAATCCCGAGAGAAAATGACTCTCTTTAAAGGATTTCCCTTCCCCTACAACGCTCACGTCATGCGGTAACTTCTCCACTAGTGAGAAGTGAGCAGTGATCACATCGATGTGCCTGCTGTCACTGCAGTCCGGAAAAAAACGGACCGCTTGTGCCAGGGCACAAAACAGAGCCCGATAGGGACCCGTTTCGAGGCCTCCTTAAAAAAACTGCCAGTGCTCAGCACCGGTGAGACCCGGCCCACTTAAAGCCCTGCTCACCTCTCACATTACAGTGCATGCCCGCCCCCAAAACCCCTCCGAAGTCGCTGCTTCTTGCTTGCTTTTGCTCTCTCTTCAAGTCTGCCTTTCCTCTCAATCTAGCCTGCCTCTAAACTCTCCCAACCTCTATGCTCCCTCCCTCAGTCCAGGCTGCGCTTGGCCTTTCTTCCACTGATCTCCTGCTAGGCCGCCTCCACTCTAATACTGTACCATCAGTTTTTCTGTGTGCCTCCTTCCCTCCCTTTGTATGCGCAGCAGTTTGTCACTAGATGCACCGCTGCCTCTTCAATTGACACAAATCTATTCCTCCCTCTGTATTTTTATTTATAAGTGGAATCTAATTTGCGCCCATTTTGGGCAGTTATTAACCTCTGGCGCTCTCAGCTGTCACATCAAGCTTCTTTCTACATCCGTTATTGCAGCATCTTCAACACCTTCTCTGTTTGCCCTCACCAATAATCTATCACCATTTGCTTCCTCCTCTGCAGGGACCCTTTAAAGCCCTGCATTCTTCTGGACATGTTTTTCTACATCACCCCATTTGTATAGATTACAGTTCTGTTCTTCATTGACACATTTATTGGCCTCTTTCTGATTAATACATTGCGCTATTCACGCCTAATTCTATAACTCATTCATCAATCTCAGTGTTGAACATTTAATGGCTGCACAGGCGCACATAGCGGCTGACATTTCCTGTACACCAGATCCAAACATAAACACGCTTCCTTTACATTAATTGCAAAACACACAATTGCCATCACATAAACCCACTCTACTCCAAAACACATAAGTAAAAAACATTTCCATTACAAGGCCAATAGCTCTAACTCTAAAAAATGCGAGCCCTATTGCATTGCAAATTACGTTAAGGACCAACAGGAAGAAAAAATGATATTAACTATTGAGCAAGCACATCCAATGGTTCTTAAGTACAGTAGATATGGGAAGTGCAAAGGAGAAACTGTAAGGCTGGAAAGGAAGGATCTCTGACAAAATATCTGGAAAGAAATATTGTGTGCACAGAATATCGTGTCAAAAATATCCAAGACCAAAATATCGAGAAGGTAAGTGGAAGTCGGTAAGTATAGATTTACTATTCTTAACTCTACATCTGTGGACCTTGAAGATATATATATTGCAAGGTACATATAAGAAGAGATATATATTAAACGTTGCTTACATATAGAAACTTACCTTCGTAATATTTTTGTCCTCGATTTTCTTGACACAATATTTTTCCCCACGATATTTTCTGGTATTCTAAACACCGAAAGGAAAAGACGAGGAGCCCTTGCTGAGGTGCCACTGAAGCTCACTTGCCCTCCTTCTGTTTGGGTCAATATACATCGTTGTGCTATTATATTCTTAAAAGGACAGGAAAATATATCTTTTTTGTATTGCTCTTGAATTTCTGTGTAAAGCTGTTGAATTTTGTTTTAGGAAAGCGGTTTCCTAGTTTAAATTCATATTCTAGTGTAAATGTTAATGCCAGTGCTTCTTAAACTGTTTATATCTGCTGCTACAATATGTCCTTGCATGTGGTATGTTTACAGCTTCTTATACAAAGATGACCTCTGTTGTTTGGCTAAAGGGATTTATGATGAACTGTTTCTGGAATGAGCATTGCAGTGTTCTTAGATGGACCGACCTTGCTGTGATTGACTAGCCCACCCCATCTAAGCATCTAATGTGACAAAATTGTAGGTGTTTTCCTCACATTCCCCAGGACATCGTATTGCTTGGGTGTCTTCAAGTTAGTGTGTTAGATGTGAAGGGTAACGTCCTGTGGTCATTCTGCTCGTTGACCCTAACAAGGATTAGGACAGTCTTGACCAGATACACTGCTTATCAAAGGGCAAGCCGCATCTCTCCCAGTAAGAAACCAAAATACCACCATCTTTAGGACCTGCATGAAGCAATGCAAATCTGCTCTCTGGAAAAGGGCCTGTACATACAACAACCTTTTAACAATACATTAACAGAAGGCGGGTCTTACCGCTTATTGCTTGGCAAGTGTGCCACAATACTCTAAACCCCCTCGCACTGAGTCCATTTCACAGAAAGCAAGGTTGGTGATGTGCATAGAGTGTTGTCAGTGTCTAGTGTGACCCTGCCTGTGGGTGGAGAATGCACTATGCAACAGAAATCCAAAGAAGCTCTCACGTTGTTTGGAGGTTGCGGCGGCCATCTTGGATTGTCAGATATAACTTTCTGTGTGTTTCACGTTTATCTTGCTCGGCAACCGTACTGCAATGTTGCTGCTGCCAGATCCTTGCCACGTGGATCCAGGATTTAATTTTGTAAAGAACAAGTGCTTCTTTGAAAAATTGTTGGAGGATAGTTGTGAATGCACAGAACTACTCTCAAAAATCAAGTCCCTTCGAAAAAACAACTTTGAAGTATTTTGCACATTTGACTTTGGAGACTGATGAAAACTTTAGGAATTGTGGCATATAAACCTGGGATTGATCATGTGATGGGAAAGGAAGAATTCTAAATGGATATGCACAACACAACACTTTTAGTTCATATCATGCCAGAACCGCCGCAAGCCACAGAGACATGGCATGTATGCCGACAGGGGACATTACTAAATGGAAAGGCTCAAACTACCAAACCTGCGCCTTCGGGAATGTCCACATGGTATGTTAGAATGCGGTAAAGGGGCGCTGCTTTCATTAGATTCCAAAAGACTCCCTTGTTTTATTCTGTAGCCAGCTTGGTATGAACTGAAAGTGTTCTGCTGTGCATATCAATTTAGGAAGTACAACTACTACCTACTAAAGTAACATTGAGTGCCCCAGCCCTGGGATTAACTGTAATGCACACGCTGTGATGACGATATGTTGGCTACAGAACTATATGGAGAGAGAACAGTCCGCCACTCCAGTTGTGGATATAGTAACCACTGGGAGTACTTTGAAACATATTTAAATCCAACATGTGATGATGAACGTAATAATGGCATTGAAAAAGGCAATTTCTACTGAAACGTGTCTGCTGCTATTGCATGGTGAATAAAATAAATGCCTAGTTACCCATGAGTACTCCATTTTTCCTTCTTGGATTCTGGTTTTGATATATAAATATATATATATATACACACACACACACATAAGCACACATGCACGCTTGCGCACACACACACACACATAGAATTTAGGGTCGTGGGGTGAGTAAGGGTTTTTTTAGGGGTGGGTAGGGGTATAGAGTGGTATGGTATATTTAAGGTTTAGTAGTGGGTAATGGTAAAGGGTGGTAAGGATATTTTTAGGGTTTATGGTTGAGTAAGGGTATAGCGTGGTAAGAGTGTTCTCTAGCGTTTAGCAGTGGGTAAGGGTATAGGATGGTAACAGTATTTTTAGGATTATTATGGGGTGGGTAGGGGTACAGGGTGGTAAGGGTATTTTTAGGGTTTAGGGATGGATATGGGTATTTTTATTTATTTATTTTATTTTCGGAGTTCTATATAGCACGAACATGACCCATCCGGGAATTAGAGCGCTGTACAAAGGGTGGAAAGGTATTTTTAGGGTTTAGGGTGGGTAAGGGTACAGGGTGGTAAGGGTATTTTTAGGTTTATGGGGCACGTAAAGGTATTGGGTGCTAAGGGTATTTTTAGGGTATTAGGCTGGGAAGGGCTATAGGGTGGTAAGGGTATTTTTAGGGTTTAGGGATGGGTAGGGGTATAAGGTGGTAAGGGTATTTTTAGTGTTTAGGATTGGTGGCGGTATAGGGTGGTAAGGGTATTTTAGGGTGTAGGGGTGGGTAGGGGTTTAGGGCGTCAAGGTTTTTTTTAGGGTTTAGGGGTGGTAAAAGTAATTTTAAAAGGGGGAATGGGGGCTTTCCCAATAAAGAAAAACAGTGAATATATACTTATTTTTGTTTTAAAAAGGTGGGGTGCTTGAGGGGGGTCCCCCTGAAAACAAAAGAAACTACACACACATAAACACATATATTAACATATATGTAGGTAGGGGTTTAACTTACCTTAAGTGTACTTACCTTGCGTTTTAAAGGCCTATGCGTGGTAAAGTATTTGTCATGGTACAGGCATGCGTGGTAACGGCATGTGTTTTAAAGACATGTAATCACTCCCTGCCATTCATGGGAGGGCTGGCTTCTATGAGCACATTCCATGGCTGGTTGTATTGCTCGATCATGAGGACTTGCTTCTTGCTTTTCCTGCATTCACGTCTCAAAGCACATATCATGGCGGGTTAAATAAGACTGGTCCCTTCCACTCCTGTCAGGAAATGTCAGAGCATATTCTACAACTGGTTGGACATAGCCAAACCAGTGTATTTCTCTTCCTCTGCTCCTGGGTGGGCAATCAGAATATGCCATGGCTGGTTGTATAATGCTCTTTCCAATTGGTTTCTCCTTGGCAACTCTGCGTGGACTCATCAGACTATGTACTGTCTATGTGTGCATAAATTGGGCAACCAGGAACGGTATGCTAAATTCTCTCCAAACACCTGACCACAGGAGAAAGTTGTAAATTACTGTGGCACTCTTACTATGCCTACTCTGCTAAAGCCCACTAGAAAGAAACGTATTTAAACTTCTTTCATTAATGAAGCCACAGCTGGATTTGTAAGTTAGTGTACTATTCTTGCTATCTGTAATCTTCTAAACTCCCCTAGAACTGAAATGTAATTAAACTGCCCATGTCTTGTATAAACTGCCTGTGTTCTCTCCTGAACATAGCAGCACACCTAAAGCTAGATCAATATGCTTCAAATATTTTGTGACTGCTAGCATGACTACATGTCTTATACTGAAGCATCCATCTCACACTCCTTACATCAGTTCCAACCACAGGTGACCTCATTCATGCATGTACACTAGCCATATAGGCCATATGACAGATATACTCTTCCATACATCGAGGGCATCGAGCGCTGATCTACCAAAACAGACGGTGCCATAGTGGGTCACACAATATCGGCTCCCTTCACCTGGTCTATTTCTATGGAGCTTATTTCACACGGTGGCAGGGAAGACGAGCTGGAAACCATTGCACAGAGGGCAGCTCATCTTCAAAGGCAACCAATGTCCATTAAGGCATGTGAAAACCCCCAGGACATCAGTGGCAGCCTCAGAAAGCTTTTATTTACTTTTCTTTTAACATTTTATTTACTTTGGGGGAGAATTTGGCAAGGGGCAGTGAGGCGAGAGTGCAGAAGTGCCTCTTAATTCACTCTTGGCATGAAACCCGCTGTCAGACCTGTGCACTAACCTGTGCTTGTTTTCCTGGACAAGCAGCACGCATTTGCGGTGCTGATTAGCCTAGTAGCCTACCTCTTCACTATATCCTTAGACCATCCCCGAAAAGCAGGCATAAAGGCCGGCTCAAGGTAAGTAGGGGTAAGGGTAAGAAAACAAGAAGAATGAAGAGCGCTGAGCACCAATGCCTCTAGATGTAGGGTGAGGTCGTCAGGTGGCCTTCTTGGGTTTTTAGTGTTCCCAACTGGTGGGCTGTGGATTTTGCTACGCCAATGTAAACAAGGAACAAAGGTTATTTACTGTACCCTCCTGGTGTATCTTACTGCCCTGTAAGCTGTTAGTTCCAACTAGCTATCAACCCACCTTGTAATCCTCTTGTCCATGTGTTTACTTTTGTGTTGTTGGGTTGTGTACTTGGGTCATTCTGGAAAGAAATGCATAACATGGATTAAAGCCTATCCACCCTACATATGACACACCCTTTCTCTACAAATCTCTGGCACCTGTTCTCTCTTCATGGGGTAAAAATGGTTTCACAGGGGTTACGTCACACCAGGAATCCTTAACTGTTCCTGAAACACACAAACGTGATTGGAGGAATGCTTTCAACTTGTCTAACCATTGGCAGTCGCTCGGGGTAGCATCCCAACCCATCGTTCTTTTGCTCACCTAAACTGTTCCTGTACAGCTTTCGATCTGTAAAACAATATGTCCCTGCACTGAACGTATGTCCTGTGTTTCACAACTGTTCTTTTAACGCGTATTACACAAGCACATATTCATAATGAGTCTTTTATCTTGTCTCTTTTCTCCTCAGGGCATCTGGACTCCTTTGTCCCTTTTTGGATACCAATCAGGCAGCCGTGGCCCGTGCATGTAAGAGCGGTGGGGCTGGGTGGGGGGCGATTTCGACCGATGACGATGAGGGAAAATTATTTATTTATTTATTTAATTTTCCCTCGTGGTCGTCTGTCAAATCCCCCCTGTTAGACTTGGCATCTTTTGGCGTGTTTCCCCTGACTTTTTGCTTTCTGACCTCCCGGTTTTGACTCTGTTTTTGCTGGTGTGATGATTCTGCGCACTTTCCTCACTGCGGTCCAGTGGGAAAGTGCAAGTGCTCCTGTATAAAATGTGTTATGGATTGGTGTTTCCATGATTGGCCTATTTGGTTTATGTGTCAGTCCCTTGTAAAGTGCACTGCGAGTGCCAGGGCCTATAGACCAAATGCTGTTGGTGGGCTGCAGCACTGGATTGTGCCACCCACGCAAACAGCCCGTAAAGTGTAACTCGGGCCTGCCATCGCAGAGCCTGTGCGCAGCCTGGGGCTGCCATGTCGACTTGGCAAGTGCACACACTTGCAAGTCCCTAAACCTTCCCTTTGCTGCATGTTAGTCACCCCTAAGGTAGGCCCAAGGTACCCCTGTGGGCAGGGTGCGTTGTATGCGAAAGGTAGGACATGCCCGGGTGTGTGCGGCATGTCCTGATAGTGAACTACAGCCTAGTTCGTTTTTCACTATTGCAAGGCTACCTGTTCCCCTAGGCCAGAACGGGCGGTTTTGATTATTACAGTATATAATCCTAACTGACCCCGGGAACATGGTAGAAATTCGAGTTTAGTATGCCTGGACTCAGAATGATAAAATGCAGCTTTTAGTGAAGTTGGTTTTAACATTCTGTGTTTGAAAATACCGCTTTTAGAAAGTGGGTATTTTCTTGTCTAACCATCCAAGCCTGCCTCTGCGAGGTTGTGTATTCCTTGTCTGGAATGTGAGTGACAGGGGCTGGGGGATGCCAGGAGACAGGGTGAGTCAGCGCAGGGCTGAATAGCCAGATCGACCTGTAGATGGGTGGGAGGGGTCGCACCTGGGCCCTGAATAGGACAGTGCCTTCCCTCCACCTCCTGTGGTGCGTCTGATGTCCCTGGCCTACTCACTGAAGGAAGGGACGGAGACTTGTCAACAAAGTGCTCCATAACTGGTTTGGACTAGGCAAAGGCCTCTCTGCCTCCAGAGAACAAAGGAATTTGGGATATAAATATTGGGGCCCTGACCCCATGAATTTAGATCTCGCTGGAATCAAGGAACCTGCCAAGACGAAGAGCTGAAAGAGCTGCCAGGAGGAGTACTGCCCCTTTGCTGTGTTGTTGCTTTGTTGGGTTGGCCTGCAGTTGCTGCTTCTGTCTTGGGCAGTGAAAGGACTGGACTGAACTTTCTACAATCTTGTGCTGAGTATCTCCAAGGGCCAGGAACCGAGCTGGCCTCCTGTTAAGAAGTCTCAGGGACTACAAAGACTTCACAAGCCTCTGGGTACCGCTTCTGGAACGCTGTTTCAGTCGCCACAGAGGAAGGGAACTGCAACCGACTCCGTCAACCGAATCCATCCCTGGCCGGTGACCTGTTTGCACCGCAGACCGCATCGCCCCGCTTCGCATCGCAACCCTGGTCTCACCGTGGGCGACGTCCGACGCCGCCAACACCGAGCCGCTGCTTGCACCGTGACCTGTGGGCACCGCAGTTCGCATCGCATCGCTTCACTGGGCCAGCCGGACCAGACCGACACTGTCGCTGCAACTGGCTCAAGAGTCGAGACCGCACCGCATTTGGGGCACCGCTCGCACGTCTGCGACGCACCGCTCCGACTCGCACCGCTGTCCGATGCCAGCTCCCGCACTCCGGCTAGGTCGCCTGCATCGCAACCTGTCAGCACCGCATCGAGCATCGTCTCGCCCTGCATCGCACGCCTTGGACTCACCGACTCCGTCTGCACGACGCTCATCGAGCCGCTGCCTGCACCGCATCGAGGACACCGCACCTTGCATCGCTCCGTCTTGCACCGCAACCGCGACGAACGCCGACCGGCTCGTACACTCCGTACCAGCCACAACGAGAAAAGGTACTGTGACCGAGTCTGTTCACGACTCTGCTGGCCCGTATCGACGCGGTCGGCTGGAACTGTTAGACTCTGTGGTTTTCAGCATCACGGTAGGCTCGGACGGAGCTACCGACTCGTACGAACTTTGCTTTTGTGCTATTCCTGCAAAGAAGAAGTTAACGTATCAAGCATTCATTCGTAAAGTATAGTATTGTGGATTTTTGTCGTAATTGGTCTTGTCTTGAGTATATAAAATATTGGTTATTTTTCTAAACTGGTGTGGTGTCCGTTTGTAGTGCTTACACTGTATTACTGTTGGTTATGTGCAAATGCTTTACACACTGCCTCTGAATTAAGCCTGACTGCTCGTGCCAAGCTACCACGAGGGTGAGCAGGGGTTACTTCACGAGTGTAACAACCCTTACCCTGACTAGGAAGAAGGGTCCCTACTTGGACAAAGGTGCAAGCCCTTGCCAACTAGAGATCCCATTTCTAACATTGGTTGTCAGCGGTGAGGATAGGACTTGTGTTTGCACTTGACTTACAGTGATTGGTGTGCACTACTACCATATCGCAGACCATTGCGTACCACATACTGGTTCTTTCTCTTTTGGCCTATTTTTGATCTTGCCAGTTTTCAACTCACGACTTTTGTCATGCCTGAATCAATTGCATCATCCGTTGCATCTCTGGAAATTATCTTTGAGGAGGACAGGTTGGAATCCTACGCCGTAAAGGAGTTACGAGCGATTTGTAAAAACCTGAAAGTCCAAATTAAAGGCCTCACAAGGAAGGAGGAGCTACAGAAGGCGCTGAGGGCCTGGGTAGCAGCCAGACATGCCAATGGGCAGCCTGGTGATCTCAGTGAGGAGGTGGAGGAGCCTATTTCCAGGGTGGATGTGCTTTTGGGTGGGGGGAACCCGCCAGGTCAGGCAGCAGCAGTCTGTCCCCAGAGGAGCTGGAGGACAGGCGGGAGGCAAGGCAGTTTGAGCTGCAGAAGCTCAGGCTGGAGAGTGAGCGGGAGGAGAAGAGATTGGCCATAGAGGAGAGGAAGATGCTCTTAGAGCATGAGAGAGAACTGAAGGAGCTAGAACTTAGGACTAAGTCAGGCTCAGATGGTGGCAGCAATTCGTCCAGAAAGGCAGACAGGATTGTGCACATTCCCAAGAACGTAGGCAAGGAGTTCAAGAAGGGGGATGACATACAAAGGTGGTTTCAGGGTTATGAGGCAGCCATACACATGAATGGGGTCCCTGAGGAGAATTGGGGAGCAGGATTGTGGCCACTTTTCCCGGAAGAAGCAAGGGATGCTCTGATAGCTTTGGGTAAGGGGTATCACCTCACCTATGCTGACATGAAGGATGCCCTTCTCACGAAGTATGGTCTTACTCCTGAAAAGTACAGGGATCAGTTCAGGTCCAGTAAGAAGTCTGATGTCAACACTTGGTTGGAATGTGTGGATGTGTTCTGCAGGTCTCTGGATGGTTGGGTGAAGGGCAGTAGTGTAACAGATTTTCAGGGGCTCTACAACTTGATTGCATGGGAGCACTTGTCTAGTCTATGTTTTGCAGATCTGCGCCAGCACCTAGTTGATAGTAAGCTAACTGACCCCAGGAAGCTTGCTATGGAAGCGGACCGCTGGGTGAGTACCAGGGTCCACAAGAAAGCGTTTGGGGGAGACTCAGCCAAAGGTGGGCAGGGTCCCCAGCAGAAAGGTGGGGGGACAAGGGTAAAGCACAGGAGTTCTCTAAAGGGCCCCAAACTAGTACCCAGGGTAAAGGTTCCCAGCCCCCCGGTGATAAGAAGAAAGGGGTCTCTACAGGGAAGCCTGTTGAGACCGGCCCCCGCAAGTGTTATGCATGTGACCAGGTAGGTCACTTTAAGGGGGACCGCAAGTGCCCGAAGGGGACACAGCCACCCACCGGTGGACAGTCCAAAGTGTTGGCTAGTGTAGCGCTTGGGGAGGAGGGGTGCCCACAGGAGGGTGGGGATCCCGCAGAAATGACCCTTGTCTCACTCGGGGACAGTGAGATGGTCCCAGGAAACCAGGTGCCCCCTAACACAAAGAAATATAGCACCTGGGTGACCATCAATGGGAACAGGGTAGAGGCTCTCAGAGATACTGGAGCCAGTGTGACCTCAGTCCGGTGTCACCTGGTGTCTGAGAAGCAAGTAGTCCCAGGAGCATTCCACCAAGTAGTTGCTGTCGACAACTCTGAGCGCCAGTGTATGGTGGCGCAGGTTCCCTTTGAATAGGGGGGGGTCTCAGGTCCCTTGAGGGTGGTTGTGAGCCCTACCATGCCTGTCGATTCTCTGCTAGGAAACGACCTGGAGCAGTCCTCATGGAAGGAGGTTGAGCTCAGCTCTCACTTGGAGATGCTTGGGTTGCCAGAGTGGACATGCGTGTCTACTCGGTCAATGGCGGCCAGAAAGGGTGATCAAGAGGACTTGGAGCCTGAAACAGTGGCCCAAGTCCCTGCCAAGAGAAAGGGCAGGGGGCGCGGGAAACCGGCTCCCGAAGTTCCCACGGACCGGGAGGAGGCGGACCTCGAGGGGACGCCCGGTGCCTACAGGGGAGCAGGTAGCCGAACTGGGAGACATCTCTGAGCTGACCCATTGGCAGCAAGAAGGGGGTCCCACCAGGGAGGAGTTCTGCAGGGAGCAGAACGCAGTGCCCTACTCTGGAGGGTCTGCGGCGGCAGGCTGCAGACCAGGCAGCTGGTAATCAGTCCGGGTCACATTTGATCTACTGGGAGAGTGGTCTCCTATACAGTGAGCCTAAGGTTGCTGAGCCTGGGTCAGCCCGTGTGCTGGTGGTACCCCAGCGCTTCAGGACCTTCCTACTGGGTCTGGCTCATGACGTGCCTTTGGCAGGACATTTGGGGCAGGACAAGACCTTTGACAGGCTTGTCACCCACTTCTTTGGCCCCAAATGCGAAGGCAGTCAGATGCACACTGCAGGTCTTGCCAAACTTGCCAGGCAAGTGGTAAGAGTGGGAGGAAGGTCAAAGCTCCTCTCCAACCTTTTCCGGTTGTTGGAACACCCTTTGAAAGGGTAGGGATGGATATTGTGGGGCCACTGGATCCCAAGACAGCCATGGGCAACAGGTACATCCTGGTCTTGGTGGACCATGCCACCCGGTACCCGGAGGCAATCCCTCTCAGGACAACGACGGCGCCAGTGGTGGGCCGGGCGTTAATGGGGATCTTTTCCCGTGTGGGATTCCCCAGAGAGGTGGTTTCTGATAGGGGGACCAATTTCATATCGAAGTATATGACATCCCTGTGGAAGGAGTGTGGGGTAACCTACAAGTTCACCACTCCTTACCACCCACAAGGAAACGGTCTGGTGGAGAGATTCAACCAGACCTTGAAAGGCATGATCAAGGGTCTAACAGAACCCATGAGGCGTAAGTGGGACGTCCTCTTGCCATGCCTACTCTTTGCATACAGGGAGGTGCCTCAGAAGTCTCTTGGGTACAGCCCCTTTGAGCTCCTGTATGGCCACCCTGTCAGAGGACCTCTGAGTTTGGTAAAGGAAGGCTGGGAGGCAGCTCCCAGGAAAACTCCCCAGGATGTATTTAGCTACATGCTGGCCTTTAGAAACCAAACTGCCCGCTTCAGGAAACTCGCTCAGGCGAACCTAGAAGCAAGCCAGGAAGAAATGAAGAGATGGTATGACCAGAATGCCACTCTGGTCGAATTTCAACCTGGGCAGAAAGTGTGGGTAATGGCCCCAGTGGCACCTTGTGCCTTGCAGGACAAGTGGACTGGGCCATATGAGGTAAAGGAGCGCAAAAGTGACGTCACCTACCTGGTGGATTTGCAGGCTCCAAGGAACCCGTTGAGGGTCCTTCACGTGAACCGCCTCAAGCCCCACTTCGAGAGGTCCGAAGTGAGTATGCTCTTGGCGACAGATGATGGGGTGGAAGAGGAGAGCGAGCCTCTCCCTGACCTCCTGTCTACCAAGGAGCATGATGGGTCAGTAGAGGGTGTGATCCTCTCCCCTACTCTGACTCAGGAGCAGCAGGGGACTGTCGCCAGTTGTTGGGACAGTTCGCCCCACTGTTCTCTCTGACCCCGGTGTTACTCACTGGTGTACCCATGACGTGGACACCGGTGACAGCCATCCTGTGAAGCACAAGATTTACAGGTTGACTGACCGGGTCAGAGCCAGCATCAAGGAGGAGGTCTCTAAGATGTTGGCGTTAGGGGTGATTGAGCCCTCCCACAGTCCTTGGGCCAGCCCAGTGGTCTTGGTCCCAAAGGCTGCGGCGCCCGGTGCCACTCCAGAACTCCTGTTTTGTGTGGACTACCGTGGGCTCAATGCCGTCACCAGGACTGACGCGCACCCCATCCCCAGAGCTGATGAGCTCATTGATCGGTTGGGAGCTGCCCGGTTCCTCAGCACGTTTGATTTGACGTCTGGGTACTGGCAGATTGCCTTAACCGATGGGGCCAAGGAGAGATCAGCATTCTCGACCCCAGAAGGTCATTACCAGTTCCGGGTGATGCCCTTTGGGTTGAAGAATGCCCCTGCCACCTTTCAGAGGTTGGTCAATCAGGTGTTGGCCGGGCTGGAGGATTTCAGTGCCGCCTACCTGGATGACATTGCTGTGTTCAGTTCCAGCTGGGAAGAACATTTACAGCACCTTGAGGAAGTGTTGAGGGCTCTGCAAGGTGCAGGCCTCACGATCAAGGCCAGTAAGTGCCAGATCGGGCAGGGTTCTGTGGTGTACTTGGGACACCAGGTAGGAAGCGGCCAGGTGGCGCCTCTACAACCCAAGATTGACACCATTCTGGCTTGGGAACCCCCAAGACCCAGACAGAGGTGAGAGCCTTCTTAGGTCTCACCGGCTATTATAGGAGATTTGTTAAGGGCTATGGCACCATCGTTGCCCCCTTAACAGAGCTGACCTCTAAGAGGCAGCCCAGGAAAGTGATCTGGACTGAGTCCTGCCAGAAAGCTTTTGATGCCCTGAAGGCAGCCATGTGCACGGCGCCCGTGCTCAAGGCACCTGACTTCTCCAAAGAATTTGTCGTGCAGACTGACGCTTCAGAGCATGGTGTGGGAGCGGTGCTCTCACAACTGAACGAAGAGGGCCTGGATCAGCCTGTAGTCTTCCTTAGCAGGAGACTACTTCCCAGGGAACAGAGGTGGAGTGCCATAGAAAGGGAAGCTTTTGCTGTGGTCTGGGCGCTGAAGAAGTTGAGACCATACCTGTTTGGGACTCACTTCCGGGTTCAGACAGACCACAGGCCCTCAGATGGTTGATGCAAATGAGGGGCGAGAATCCAAAACTGCTGAGGTGGTCCATCTCCCTACAGGGAATGGACTTTACGGTGGAACACCGTCCTGGTACAGAACACGCCAACGCAGATGGTCTGTCCAGGTTCTTCCGCCTTAGTGAAGAGAACTCCAATGGGGTTGGGTAGTTCTCCCTACTTTCAGCTGGAGGGGACATGTGTTAGACTTGGCATCTTTTGGCGTGTTTCCCCTGACTTTTGCTTTCTGACCTCCCGGTTTTGACTCTGTTTTTGCTGGTGTGATGATTCTGCGCACTTTCCTCACTGCGGTCCAATGGGAAAGTGCAAGTGCTCCTGTATAAAATGTGTTATGGATTGGTGTTTCCATGATTGGCCTATTTGGTTTATGTGTCAGTCCCTTGTAAAGTGCACTGCGAGTGCCAGGGCCTATAGACCAAATGCTGTTGGTGGGCTGCAGCACTGGATTGTGCCACCCACGCAAACAGCCCGTAAAGTGTAACTCGGGCCTGCCATCGCAGAGCCTGTGCGCAGCCTGGGGCTGCCATGTCGACTTGGCAAGTGCACACACTTGCAAGTCCCTAAACCTTCCCTTTGCTGCATGTTAGTCACCCCTAAGGTAGGCCCAAGGTACCCCTGTGGGCAGGGTGCGTTGTATGCGAAAGGTAGGACATGCCCGGGTGTGTGCGACATGTCCTGATAGTGAACTACAGCCTAGTTCGTTTTTCACTATTGAAAGGCTACCTGTTCCCCCTAGGCCAGAACGGGCGGTTTTGATTATTACAGTATATAATCCTAACTGACCCCGGGAACATGGTAGAAATTCGAGTTTAGTATGCCTGGACTCAGAATGATAAAATGCAGCTTTTAGTGAAGTTGGTTTTAACATTCTGTGTTTGAAAATACCGCTTTTAGAAAGTGGGTATTTTCTTGTCTAACCATCCAAGCCTGCCTCTGCGAGGTTGTGTATTCCTTGTCTGGAATGTGAGTGACAGGGGCTGGGGGATGCCAGGAGACAGGGTGAGTCAGCGCAGGGCTGAATAGCCAGATCGACCTGTAGATGGGTGGGAGGGGTCACACCTGGGCCCTGAATAGGACAGTGCCTTCCCTCCACAATGATGGCTCCACCTCCTGTGGTGCGTCTGATGTCCCTGGCCTACTCACTGAAAGAAGGGACGGAGACTTGTCAACAAAGTGCTCCAGAACTGGTTTGGACTAGGCAAAGGCCTCTCTGCCTTCAGAGAACAAAGGAATTTGGGATATAAATATTGGGGCCCTGACCCCATGAATTTAGATCTCGCTGGAATCAAGGAACCTGCCAAGACGAAGAGCTGAAAGAGCTGCCAGGAGGAGTACTGCCCCTTTGCTGTGTTGTTGCTTTGTTGGGTTGGCCTGCAGTTGCTGCTTCTGTCTTGGGCAGTGAAAGGACTGGACTGAACTTTCTACAATCTTGTGCTGAGTATCTCCAAGGGCCAGGAACCGAGCTGGCCTCCTGTTAAGAAGTC
This sequence comes from Calotriton arnoldi, assembly GCA_963921515.1. Taxonomy (NCBI): domain Eukaryota; kingdom Metazoa; phylum Chordata; class Amphibia; order Caudata; family Salamandridae; genus Calotriton; species Calotriton arnoldi. Next base: position 387,586 of record CAWUFW010002529.1, on the reverse strand, counting down.
TCAGGGACTACAAAGACTTCACAAGCCTCTGGGTACCGCTTCTGGAACGCTGTTTCAGTCGCCACAGAGGAAGGGAACTGCAACCGACTCCGTCAACCGAATCCATCCCTGGCCGGTGACCTGTTTGCACCGCAGACCGCATCGCCCCGCTTCGCATCGCAACCCTGGTCTCACCGTGGGCGACGTCCGACGCCGCCAACACCGAGCCGCTGCTTGCACCGTGACCTGTGGGCACCGCAGTTCGCATCGCATCGCTTCACTGGGCCAGCCGGACCAGACCGACACTGTCGCTGCAACTGGCTCAAGAGTCGAGACCGCACCGCATTTGGGGCACCGCTCGCACGTCTGCGACGCACCGCTCCGACTCGCACCGCTGTCCGACGCCAGCTCCCGCACTCCGGCTAGGTCGCCTGCATCGCAACCTGTCAGCACCGCATCGAGCATCGTCTCGCCCTGCATCGCACGCCTTGGACTCACCGACTCCGTCTGCACGACGCTCATCGAGCCGCTGCCTGCACCGCATCGAGGGACACCGCACCTTGCATCGCTCCGTCTTGCACCGCAACCGCGACGAACGCCGACCGGCTCGTACACTCCGTACCAGCCACAACGAGAAAAGGTACTGTGACCGAGTCTGTTCACGACTCTGCTGGCCCGTATCGACGCGGTCGGCTGGAACTGTTAGACTCTGTGGTTTTCAGCATCACGGTAGGCTCGGACGGAGCTACCGACTCGTACGAACTTTGCTTTTGTGCTATTCCTGCAAAGAAGAAGTTAACGTATCAAGCATTCATTCGTAAAGTATAGTATTGTGGATTTTTGTCGTAATTGGTCTTGTCTTGAGTATATAAAATATTGGTTATTTTTCTAAACTGGTGTGGTGTCCGTTTGTAGTGCTTACACTGTATTACTGTTGGTTATGTGCAAATGCTTTACACACTGCCTCTGAATTAAGCCTGACTGCTCGTGCCAAGCTACCACGAGGGTGAGCAGGGGTTACTTCACGAGTGTAACAACCCTTACCCTGACTAGGAAGAAGGGTCCCTACTTGGACAAAGGTGCAAGCCCTTGCCAACTAGAGATCCCATTTCTAACACCCCCCATCCCAGCCCCACCACCCCACTGCTCTTACCTGCATGGGCTGCAATGAGGTAAGCTGAGAATTCTTTCTAAGTAAACGGTGGGTGCAAGTAGGCGCCTGTCCCTTACCTTATACTTGCAATAATTTGCTCTTACTGTTTCTGTATCCTCCTTACAGGTTTATTCACAAGCGGGATCCTACGCGAGGAAGACAGCGTCTGCATGCAAAAATAGGTAAGTCACGCTGGGCAGTCTCTCAGGCAAGCACAATGGTCTGTTCGAGGGGTTTTGACACAAAGCTTCTGCTCCTGTCATGTCTTCCAGATAATGAGCACCGTGGCAGTTCTGGAATGGTTGTTTATAGTCTTGCCGTGCCCAAAATGGCTACCAGTCACGTGCTCATGTTGAATCCTCGTGAAACTCTGGAGCCAGTTGAGATGTCTGTGAGGAGTTGCTCCGCCCTGTGCGGTGTGCTAGAGCGCACTGATACCAGTGAGCGGATGGTCTACTGATGGAGGGTGGAAGGGAACCTGGGTGACCTCATGAGGATGTATGCTGGATTCCCAACACCTGCCCCCTCTAGGGTCACGGCCCCCTCTCACACAGTAACATTTCTTTTGAGGTTGGCAGGTCTGCTCACGGAGTACTGTAATTCCTATCTTCAAAAGCATTTCCGTGTCCCCATCAGAAGTAAAAAGCACTAATTAACTGCATTTACAACAAAAAGTACTTGTTGGAGGAGTGATTAAACTGAATTAATGAAAAAGATTTTTTCTGGGTATTCTAAATAGGATGGAAACGGAGATAGGTGTCCAGATTTGTATAAAGAAGTAAAAATGAAAGCATGAAAGCAAAAACTGAAAGGGTGAGATAAAATGTTAGTTGCTATACTGGCATCCTTCATCGTAGAGAGGCGGGGCCGGACTTGGCCACGCCAAAGGTATGGCGGTCGAGCCGGCCCCCGATGCTGCCCACACTGGGGGGCGGGCCCGTCGCGCCCTGAGAGCGCTGTGGGCCCGCCCTGCAGAATGATTGGCGGAGGGAGCGTGCCCCGGAAGCGAAATGCGCTTCCGGGGCGCGCAGTTGTGACGTCATCAGGAGACCCCTGAAAAGGCTCGGGAGCGGCGAGTTGGATCTCTTTTCGCCGCTTCCCAGCCGGAGTACACACCAGCCTCGCTAGGAGGCTGCCCGTAATTTGTTTATCTTCTGTTTCAGGGCACGTCGTCGGATCGCGAGTGCGGGGAACAGGAGGACAGCGCCGCGTCGAGGTCGGGAGCAGGGAGCGGGAAGACAGCGCCGGGTCGCATCGGACCGTCGCGAGCTGCCGAGGAGTACGGTAACGGCTAGTGCGGGCCCCGTGTGTCGGCTAGAAAGGAAGGTGAGCAGATAGCCGGTTGTCGGAGGGTCGGCGTGGTACCGCCGCTGTTGCACCACCACGTGGGTGGGCTGTTATTTAGAGCTGCGGTCCGCCGGTCGTCTGCGTCGACTGGGTGCCACCAGAGGGGGGCATTTATTAAGGAGCAGTGAAAAGTGTTTTTAGAGTGTGCCTCGGACTCAGAAGGTGCCGAGTTCGTTTTCGCTGAGGGGGCCCTTTTGTTTCCTCGGTTAAAGCTTATGTGGTTGGGGGGGGATTCCAGCACAGGGCTGCAGTGGCAAGAGGAAAGTGCTGGCAACGGGATGAGATAGCCTCCTGGCACTCCTTCCACCGGCGCCTGCAGGGTTTCTATCCTCCACTCACGCCCCTGAAAAAATTAAAAGATTAAGTTGATCGTGGCTACAGCTTAGGGCTGGTGGATTATTCTTAGTTTGATTGTGAAGGTGAACTGCTAATCAAAAGCTGTTATTGGGCATTACGTGATCTGTTCTTTGTGTCCAAGCAGTGGGCGAGTGGACAGCGGGCAGGAGCGGACATACGCAGAGGACAACAGCAGCAGGATCGAGGAAGAGGGCACGGACAGGCCTGCATTTTCAGAGCTTCTGGGAGCCACGCGGGTTTGAGTCAACTCACCTGACCCACTAGAATAGCTGGTGTGGAGTGGCTCTGGTTGCCTGGGTGCTTACGGCCGGTCGTGTACCTCCTACGCTATCAGGTAAAGGGCTCGGGACACGTCCCAGCCCGGTCTGTGTGGGGGAGTGCGCCAGGATTTGACCCACTCGGGGTGCCCATTGATAACGGGGGCTTTTTGTTCGGGGGAGATTTAAGATGGCAAATAAATCTAAGCGGGGGGACAAACAGTCCCGTATGGAAAGCCTTTTACAGGGCATGATGGAAAAAATGGTGGCAATGGAGAATAGGATGAAGCAGATGGATGAGATGGGGCAGGCTTTAGCGGAATTAAAGGAGAAGGTAGATGGGGAGGAGCCGCCAGGGGAGAGACCCAGGCGCAAACATGTGGCACCTAGGGAGGCTTTTCCACCCCTCCCAAAGAGAAATAGAGCCAAGAAGGGCGGGGAGGGGGTGCACGAGAGACCAGGACCACGCCCGATACCCTCTCCTATGCCTGTGCCGCCGCACATCCCTCCAGTCCCGGACGCCATACCGCCGGTGCCAGTCCTGCCGGTGCCCGCGCTCGTTCCGCCACTGCCAATTAACGCCCCAGCACCACAGCCGGCACCGGTCCCAGTAGACCCACTAGGGGGGGGTCCCGGGGCCCCGTTGCCCCCTCCTGGGAGCAGCCCGGTACCGCAGGACTTAATTTCCAATCTGGCAGCTTTGCTCCCTTGGTTGGGGAAGGTGGCCAACTGGTCACCGGCAGCGGGAGCCACGGTTGAGGGGGAAGATTTAATGGAGAAAGCGAGGCAAATCATGACCCAGTTTAATGGTACGCCGGGGATGCCCCGGGTAAGGGTCAGGTGTTACCAGTTCCCCCGCTCCAAAGGGCGACGCAATCCCAAGCGGGGCAACAAGGACCTACCGGGGCCCTGCCCGGTGGTCGATACATCCAAGGAGAAGGTCCAGGAGCCGGCGGGGTGTAAGACACCAGGTAAGCAAGTGACTCTGCCGTTGTTGGGGGTGGGGAGGCCCGCACTCCCAGAGAGCACTTGGCCAGACATGTGACAACAGAAACGAAAGAAAAATATGGAAGGGGAGTTATGTGAACATGTTTTCTTTGTTACTTGATGAAGCGGAGCGGGAGGAAGCTAAGAAAAACAAGGAGTGGATGCTTCCACGGGAATAGGCTAACGAGTTGCAGAAATATAGGTTGGAGGAGTCCCTCATTAACTGGATTAGGGGTTTTTCAGTGTATATGGCCGTAATGGCGGAGCAATTTCCCAATATGCAGGCAGCGATGGCATGCTATCAGAATATTATCACTATGGCGCATGATAAATATGGGGGTAATGGATGGAAGGATTATGATAAAAGTTTTAGGAGAGCAAGAGCTTCTGATCCAGCACTGGCCTGGGACCAAGTGGTCTTGATATCTTGGATTGACCATTTTGGAGGGGTAGTGCAGGAGGGAGCAAGAAGTCAGCCGGCTCAGCCCTTTCGGCAGAATTCCCCCTCCACTTACAGGAGTGGCGGGGGGAGCGGGAAGAAGGGAGTGTGCTGGGATTTCAATAGGCGGACGTGCAACAGGCCCCCGGGAACGTGTAAATTCAGGCACGCGTGTTCCTTCTGCGCCAACACATCACACCCTGAGTCTAGATGTTCCAAGAAAGGAAAAGAGGCAGGGAGAAAGAAACAGGATTGAGGGTGCTCCAGCGATCCATTCACGTTCCCCTATTAAGATATCGGTTTTGACCCCCTGGCTTAACAAGTACCCATGTTCTTCATCTGCCCAGATGCTGTTGGAAGGCTTCACCTGTGGTTTTAGGATACCCGCTCCAGATTATATTGGAAAGTCGGTCTGTAAGAATCAGGTTTCAGTACGAGCTAACCCGCGGGTGGCAGCCAATAAGATTGACAAGGAGCTACGTCTAGGTAGATTAGCAGGCCCATATGATACCATCCCGGTAAAGAATTTCGTTTGCTCTCCGCTAGGGGTGGTGCCAAAGAAAGAAGCGGGAGAGTTCAGGCTGATTCACAATCTATCGGCACCTAAGGGGTTGTCAGTGAATGACGCTATTAGTGAAGAGTTGTGCAGGGTAAAGTATGCATCGTTTGACCAAGCGGTGGAAATGCTCCGGTTCCTGGGCCCTGGAGCGCTGATGGCAAAACCAGATATTGAGTCTGCATTTCGCTTATTGCCAGTCCATCCTGCGGATTTTCATTTGTTGGGTTTCCAGTTTCAAGAAAAGTATTACATGGATATGTGTATGCCCATGGGTTGCTCAGTATCATGTTCTTATTTTGAGAAATTCAGCTCCTTTCTGGAATGGGTTTTTGGGCAGGTTACTGGGCACATGCATGTTCTACATTACCTCGATGATTTCTTGGTTCTAGGCTCCCCCGGTTCCCCGGAGTGTGGATGGGCACTGCGTGAATTTTGCACACTCATGCAGACTTTTGGGGTACCATTAGCACCGGGGAAGACAGTAGGGCCATCCACTAGCATTGAATTCCTGGGGATAGAATTGGACTCCATACAGGGATGTTTCAGGTTGCCCAAAGAAAAAATTAGAAAGTTTGAGTTAGGCCTGCAACAGTGCTTGGAGAAGGAAAAGGTCACATTACATCAGTTGCAGCAGACAGTGGGGCAGTTGAATTTTGCTTTGCGTGTAATACCCATGGCGCGACCATTCTCACGCTCCATTGCGCAGGCTATGTCCGGACTTCAGGAACAACGCCATCACACCAGGCTATCTGCTGAGGTACGTCAGGACATGCGCATTTGGTTGGCATTTCTGAAGGACTTCAATGGCAGGTTGGTGTGGCCCGGTTCACTCATTGCCTCCCCAGAATTGGGACTAATGACGGATTCTGCTGGCAGTGAGGGATTTGGCGCCATACTGGGCACTGAGTGGGTGGCACAGCGGTGGCCGACATGGTGGAGGCTGAGTGGCCTCACAAAAAATATTGGTTTCCTGGAGTTGTTCCCCATTTGGGTGGCTTTGACTGTTTGGCCGGATCAGCTACGCGACCGCTCAGTCATTTTCTGGTCTGACAATATGTCTGTGGTCGAATGCATTAATCAGCAAACTGCACATTGCAAATGGATATTGCGCTTAGTGAAAGAGATTGTACTGTTATGCATACGATTGAATTTGCAATTTAGGGCTAAGCATGTGCCCGGAATATTGAATCATGCTGCTGACGCACTCTCTCGCTTCAAGATGCAGGTGTTCAGGACACATCTCCCAGAGGCGGCAGAGCGCCCGACGGCCTTCCCAGAATCTCTTTGGCAGATTGGTGCCCCCAATTACCGGACCTCGTGGCAGCTAGTCTAGCTCCAAGGACTAGGAAGGCATACGAAGGGGCGTTTTGGGCTTACTGTACCTTTTTGGGAGGGGAGTGGGATGAGCATTGGCATGATACGGGGAGGATCCTGACCTACCTAGCATTTTTGCAGAAGGAGGGGCGTTCAGTGGCGGCCGCCAGGCGACATAAGGCTGCAATTTCCTTTTTTGCGCAAGCAAAAGGGTTAAGGGATCCCGCGAACAATTTCACAGTCAGGAAGGCTTTGAAAGGGTGGCAGCGCATACAGGGATCAGTGCCGGACACTAGGCGGCCTATAGGGATGGAGTTGTTAACAGCTTTACTGGGGACTCTCGGTGTAGTTTGCAGCTCCACGGCTGAAGTTTTGTTATTCCGTGCGGCATTTTCTTTGGCATTTTATGGGGCATTTAGGATCAGTGAACTGGTGTCCAACAACAAGCGGGATGTGCAGGGTGGCCTACAATTTGATCGGGTTAAAGTACAAGGGGATTCTGTGTTGATATCTATCAAGAAATCGAAGACGGACCAGGTTGCCCGGGGAGAAGGAGTTGTACTGCACCGTGCGCCCTCCAATCCTTGTTGCCCTATTGCTAACTTGGAAGAATTTTTGGGCAGTAGGGCCAAGGGGGCGGGTGGCCCTTTATTAATTCATGCAGATGGCACCCCGCTCACGAAATTCCAATTCAAAAGAATTTTGGACATGGCGGTGTTGAAAGCAGGTTTGGAACCAAGTAGCTTTGGAACGCATTCATTCAGAATAGGAGCTGCAACCGAGGCGACGGCTAGGGGTCTTCCAGGGGGGGGACGTCCAGAGGATCGGTAGATGGTCATCCAATTGTTACAAGCGCTATGTGCGTATGCATTTGTTATAATGAGTGCTGGAATTTGGGTTCTGATGTCTTTTCTCCTTTCTTTTTGAATTGCAGTTTCTCGCACCTGTCACGCAGGAGGGAAACTGATGGCGACACAGCGGCAACAGCAGTCGGCGCTGGGACAGGGTCACGCCCGCCAGCAAAGACAGCAAGTGGTTTGGATCATCGGCCATTCTTATGTAAAGCGGTTGCATGCCTTTTTCCTTGCAGGAAAATTTGAGTCTAAAACTGAACTGGCAGATCTTATAGTGTCTTTTTATGGGAGAGGGGGTCTCCTCCTCACACAACTCAGGGGCCTGGTGTCAGATTTATTAAGGAAGAATGGGGTTCTACCCAGTGCCATTATCCTACACTTGGGTGGGAATGATTTGGTACACTTGGGCAGGAGGGGTTTAGTGGAGACTCTACTGACGGAAGTGGGATGGTTGGCTCGGACTTGCCCAGGGTGCACCATAATTTGGTCACACATGGTCCCAAGGATGCAATGGCGGGGGGGCGAATCAGTGAAGGCTTTAAATCATTCAGTTCGGAGGATCAACACTAAATTGGAGAGGTTATTCAAATCCCCACATTTGCAAACGATTTCCCATGGGTGCATACGAGGGGAGTCGTGCTTCTTACAAGACGGCGTCCATTTATCTCAATTGGGTAATAGGATTTTCATGGGGAACTTGTTGGCTTGGATGGATGGGTTTAGAGCCAGGCCTTGAGCTTTCTGAGAGCGATGGGGGGGCCAGACAGTCGGTCAACCATCTGGCCTGTGGCGGTAAGGTCATGATTGGGGAGCAGTAACTTAAGGTCCTTAGGGGCGGCGCCATTCTTGAATGGGGTCGCCCAATGGGAGGGACAAGTGGTCTCTCATGGTACTCCAGGGGCGGTTACAGCCGGTAGGCTGGATGGGTGCGGGGGATGGGGAGTCACGCTTTCCAGTAGGCTGGTTGGCCACCCCGCACGGGCACACGGGTGCAGTGGGCCCCTTGGAGATAATATACAGGGCGTATGGGGGTGACCGGGAGGGGTAAGTACCCTCACGGTGACTGGGCCCCTGCGCATGCGCACTCCGGTACGAGGGCGTGGGGCTTAATTGGGGAGGATCTGACCCCAGACGTGACCTTGCCGTGGGCTCAAAGGGGAATGCGCAGAAGTAATTGCTGTGGTATGCTAGATTAAGATAGGAATACCTTTGTATTAGAATTATGTTAAGGTTAGCCGTCTGACATCTGTACATATCATTGTAACAATGGAATGCAATTTTATTCTGCGTATTTTGTGTAAATAAGGTATAAAATGTTTTATTAAAAATGTTTTATTTAAAATTGTTTAATAAATACGGCCGGGGTTTACGACCCCTTCTCCAAAAACTTCTATTGGTAGTCCATGTGGTTATCTGGGTATCATTAAAGGAGGAGCGGGGGTATAGGCTGTACCTGACCATATAGAGAGGCGGGGCCGGACTCGGCCACGCCAAAGGTATGGCGGTCGAGCCGGCCCCCGATGCTGCCCACACTGGGGGGCGGGCCCGTCGCGCCCTGAGAGCGCTGTGGGCCCGCCCTGCAGAATGATTGGCGGAGGGAGCGTGCCCCGGAAGCGAAATGCGCTTCCGGGCGCGCAGTTGTGACGTCATCAGGAGACCCCTGAAAAGGCTCGGGAGCGGCGAGTTGGATCTCTTTCGCCGCTTCCCAGCCGGAGTACACACCAGCCTCGCTAGGAGGCTGCCCGTAATTTGCCCACCCACCATCCCCTAAAGCAAGTTGTTCTGGCACCGTAGGGGGTAATCTGTTAAAAATATAGATGTGTTGGTCAGCATTGTGTTGTATTTTGCTTATTTTATGTCCCGTTTTTCTTTCCATGACAGCTTTGTAATTTTCTTTGATAAGTATATAATTGTCGTATTTGGCGTTTCCTTGGTCGGCGGTAAGGTCATGATTGGGGAGCAGTAACTTAAGGTCCTTAGGGGCGGCGCCATTCTTGAATGGGGTCGCCCAATGGGAGGGACAAGTGGTCTCTCATGGTACTCCAGGGGCGGTTACAGCCGGTAGGCTGGATGGGTGCGGGGGATGGGGAGTCACGCTTTCCAGTAGGCTGGTTGGCCACCCCGCACGGGCACACGGGTGCAATGGGCCCCTTGGAGATAATATACAGGGCGTATGGGGGTGACCGGGAGGGGTAAGTACCCTCACGGTGACTGGGCCCCTGCGCATGCGCACTCCGGTACGAGGCGTGGGGCTTAATTGGGGGAGGATCTGACCCCAGACGTGACCTTGCCGTGGGCTCAAAGGGGAATGCGCAGAAGTAATTGCTGTGGTATGCTAGATTAAGATAGGAATACCTTTGTATTAGAATTATGTTAAGGTTAGCCGTCTGACATCTGTACATATCATTGTAACAATGGAATGCAATTTTATTCTGCGTATTTTGTGTAAATAAGGTATAAAATGTTTTATTAAAAATGTTTTATTTAAAATTGTTTAATAAATACGGCCGGGGTTTACGACCCCCTTCTCCAAAAACTTCTATTGGTAGTCCATGTGGTTATCTGGGTATCATTAAAGGAGGAGCGAGGGGTATAGGCTGTACCTGACCATATTGAACAGTGTGCTAGTTCTCTTTGCTGTGTTTAAGGAAAGGCCAGCAGAAGAAAGTGGCAAGGCGCCAACTGGGACTCGGGCACGCCGCAACTATGGAGGTTGTGCCTGTCCCCGACGCCGTAGGGGGGCGGGGCTGGTGATGGCACTGGTGACGCGGCCGGCACCAGCCCCGACCTTCAAACCTGATTGGCTGAGTCAGTGAATGCCCCGGAAGCACTCAAGTGCTTCTGGGGCGTGGGGAACAGGGTCGATCTGGAACCTACCGGTTAGGGACACTCATCGCGGCCACCTTTAAAGGGGGCTGAGGAGCGGCAGGACGATCTTTTCCCTAGCCGCTCTGCTCGTGGAACAGCTGCTCCGCTGTGCGCCGGAGAACTCCTGTTTTTGCCCACCCACCATCTCCTGAGGCAGCAGATTGATTGATTTCATTGTTGAATTTTTGTATTACAGGTTGTCTAATTTTTTCTCTTTCTGGTAGTAATCTGTCGTTACTATATATATAACAAAGAATTTTCTTTTACAGGGCAGTGTCATTGTCGTATTTTATGTTATGGTATCCTTGGTCTGTGGTAAGGTCATGATTGATGGGGCATTTTACGGTCCTTAGTAGGCATCACCATTTGTTAATAGAGATGCCTGGGGGGGGGGGACAGTGGTCTCTCAGGGAACTCCAGGGGGCGCTTAAGGCCGGTAGGCTGGAGGGTGTGGGGGTGGGGAAGTGCAGGTTCCAGTAGGCCTTTGGGCCAACCCCCACACAGGCGCATGGACGCTAAGTTGGCATAACAGCACAGCCCCTTGGGGGCAGTATTTGAGGGCGTAGGGGGTGCCAGAGGGAGGTAAACTTTTGGGCAACCGGGCCTCCTGCGTAAGGTTACTCCAGTGGGAGGGGTGGACCTAGCACGCAGGTGGACCAGTCATGACCTTGCCCGTAGGCTCAATTCGGGATACGCAGAAAACAAAATGTACATAATTTAGTTTTAGGTTAGGAATGGCTATGTATTAGACACTATGCTAAGGTTAGCCATCCATAAACAATGGTAAATACATTGTGTAAGAAATTCAGTTGATGTATGAGTAATTTGGACTGTTTGGTGGGTTTTCTGCGTATTGTAAACATAAAAAATGTTTGAATATGTTTTATCATTTAATAAAATACAGCGGGATTGTTACGACCCCTAACCCCAGACAGGTGTGGTTTGATGTTTATCTATGACTCGGGGGAGAGTGGAGGAGTTGTGGTACCCCATGGGGCCCATGGTTTGGGTTGGATGTCAGCTGGGGGCGGAGACTCGGCAATACCTGGCCATATGCAGACCAGCACTGAAGCCATCATTCAGACAGCCTTCATTTCCTTCAAGGAGTCCTGTGATCTAATTGAACTGGACTTTTGAGCACATAACTCTTGGAAAGAGCAAGTGTCAAAGGAACCACTAACAAAACTTAGGGGTCTATTAGAATGTCGGGCGGGTCGCCACCGCCCGCATGGTGGTGGCGATCCGCCCGACATTCTCCCCCGCCCGCATGCCATTTCCCCCCGCCATATTAGTATGGCGGGGGGGACCCCGGCGGACGGAAAGACCGTCTGCCGGTTTTCCGCCGGTCACACAGGTGACCGGGCGGAAAAGGGGCCTGATATGGTGGCGGTGTCTGCTAGACACCGCCATCCATATTATGATGGCAGCGGGAAGCAGCCTTTCCGTGGCGGCGTTGCGGTTTCCATTGTTGGGGGCCTGTTGCGGGCCCCCAGGATGTTGGGGGGTGGGGAGGCACATTTGCATGGATGATGTGGCAGGCACCACGCGGTGCCTGCCACGTTGTGCATGCAAATGTGCACATGCCTTTTTGGTATTGCGGCGGGTGCTGCTGAGAGCACCGCCTGCCGCAATACAACAAATGCGGGATGCGCCCGCCAGTGTGGCGGGCGCATCCTAATTGCCCATGCGGGACCGCCGCATCCTTAGCGGGCGGTCCCATTTCCCGGGGCGATGGCGGGCGGACAAAGTCCGCCCGCCATCATAATAGACCCCATAGTGTCTTATTTAGAGTTTGGCGGACGGGATACCCTGTCACAAATATACAAATATACATTATAGCCTATGGCACTTCTAATAGAGCATATATAATAGCAGCCACGTTGTGCTTTTGCCCACATCATTAAGCAAGGGCCAATCGATCAGCTCACTTCAACCACTTGAAAAATTACACTTTGAGTGATGGTATTTTCCTGCCTACCTCTCCATGTCCATCTTAAAAACTAGTGCCCTTCTGTGTCAGACCTGGAAGACCAAGCACTGTAATTGTTATTTTTTCTTTATTTTTCTTTGAAAGCATCACCTTTATGCAATCACATTTTTTTTTATATTTTTAACTTTTAGTCTTTTCATTTGTACTGAATATGCTTGCAAAAAAATATAAGCAAACTATTGCACGAATGCTAAGGCCAAACTCATTGGCTTTGGCAGTGCTTGTTTACTATAGGCGTTCCATTCAGGACGTGGGTACATACTTGATAATGATGATGATAAGGATAAATGATGCGGTTCATTTTGCTTGCTAAAAATCATAGCCAGGTGAACTCAGAAGTCTTAAAGCCTTTAAGTCAGATTGTGGAGACGTCTCTTTACGCTATTGTCTGGTGAGCTCCAGTTTTCTTGTAACTGAGGGTGATTGAGTCAGTCGTTGAGGGAGTGCCATGAATGTTGGGGTTGAGAAGTCTCTGATATACTGGGGGAATTAATGTATGTTTAAAAGCAATTTTAGCTATAGATTAGGGAAGGCAGGATTTGTTTAAGGACTAAAATACCTCTGACCAGCGTGAGTTAAAAATACAACCAACAAAGTAATTACTTTGGGGAATTTGGGATATGGGGATGGCACACAGTAGTGCCCACCTGGGGAGCGGCACGCCCAGGTACAGTTAAACCCACTCAATGAACATTCACCTGCAGGTGGTAGCTGGGTTATAAGAAGCCATCAATAAATATATAAATTCACCCTCTGCCCAGCCATGTCCCTCTTACTTCAGTCCAAAATCTTCTGCTTTGAAGGGCAGAGCCAGCTTTAGCGCTGGTGGCGCCCGTTGCGACAATCATTTTTGGCGCCCTCACACCCAATGACCGCCTCCTCAGATTCTCCCACTACCACCAGACAAAAGCGTCCCTCATCTTTGAAAGTTCACAGATGCCCACGCCTCGGCCACTCCTCAGACAGGCCACTCCCAGTTAGTGCTTGGACGCACCCAGGCCACGCCCTAGCTGTGGTGGGTGTGTATTTAAGGCTGCAGTAACCCACTTGTACAGGCCTTCCATCCTTGGGTTTGTTGCCCTCACCCTGTTTTCCAAGCCAAGTGTTTTTGGCATCAACTATTATGTTGAAGATTATGTTTAGGACTGAGAACGGGTGGTGGGAGGCGGTGACTGAGTGGGAGAGTGGGATGGGGCTGACGCTTCCGGGAGGACAGGTACTGTGAAGCAATCACCGTGTGAGGCAAAACTGCAAAATATTTTGTTCTAAACGCAGTAAGGTGCTTGCCTTGAGGAAATACAAAATGAATATTATATTGTATCTCATTTATCCAGAGCATATGCTCTCTCAATGGCTTGTTAACTCTAACGCCAGCAATACCGCTATGTATCGTGCCAGAATATGTACCCATTGGATGGTGTGCCCTATGTGCATATGTGCTGTACTTAAATCTGCACCCTTGGCTGTGCACTACTTTATTGACATATGGACCATTTTGCAATCTTTGCCGCACTAAATTAAAAAATCTGCGGTACTACGCTGATCTGTATTGCAGTGTAATATAAGACGAGCACAGTACAGATGTGTGAAGGGGCGTAGCTGGATCAGTATGATGGGGGAGGGGAGCTTCAGATTTCCCAACGATCACGCTGGGACATCTTGTTAAAACACATTATATGAGAAGCAGGACATGGGGGGTGGGGGGCTGAATGGGCATTGAAAAGAGAGAGGAGGGCGGGGAGTTAGGCAGGGCTTGAAATGAATAAATAGAAGTGCAGGTATTCTGTATCAGAGTACCTGCTTGTTTCTGAGAAGTGCCAGTACTCTCCAATTAAAAGTATTACATCTCTCTTGAGATGTGCCGGTACTCTCCCCCTCAAAATAAAAAAGTGCCGGTACTCACTACTGGACAGTACCGGCCCATTTGAAGCACTGGTGTTAGGGGTATTTTAATCACAATATTTTTCAAACTAATCAATATTTTCTGAGGACTTCAAAACATAGGAGCGAGTGTGTGTGTTTTTGTCCTTCTGGGCTTGTAAAAATTTCAGGTGAATTCCGACAGACACTTCACATTACATGACTGAAGGCACTTGTACCCAACTATCTACTACCGAATACATTTGTTAGGGGGTGTAACATCCCACACCCCTCCCCCTGCAGCTACGCCCCTGGATGCCTTCTTCGCTGTGAACTATGTCGTGATATAGATGTTGGGCTGCATTCGTCCAGTACGCGCTGCAGTGTTGTTATTATCTGGTCTGTTCCCCGACACACAGCGTGGAATGTGTGGAGGTATGCAATACACTGTGATATATACTGTATTGTGACATGCACTGTATTGCGATACGTGCTGTAGTTTGACAGGCGCTGTGCTGTGATCCGACCGCACTGCACACCGTTCCCCATCCCTGCACGGCCCTGTGCGGGGTGCGCCTGCCTGCCCTCCCCCACACCCCTCCGCAAGGGGTTAAGCTGTGCTGGGAAGCAGGCAGCCAGGAAGGGGACGCAGAGGGCAGTTGGCCGCCTCCCTGGCTGGCAGCAGACAGTCCTTTGTCCGGGAGCCCGGGCCTGACGCCTGCCTGCCTGCCACCCCTCTCCCAGGGACAAAGACGGGGCTGGGGGGAGACCCCAGCAAGCGGCAGCCCCCAATTAGGAGCCCTCCCCTGTCTTCGAGCCCTGCACACACACAGCTTCTCTAATCAAACAAGCCATTGTCAGGGGCCTGTTATCTCCAATTAACAACATGGGCTGCGTGATCTCACACTCAAGGGGAGAAAAACTGTTTGTCCAAATCAATCAATGCGCTGATCGATAGACAAGCTCGCCTCTCCCCCGCAGACGCACGCTGAGCGTCACTAATTGTGCCGAAAAGGCCACGTCAGCTTCTTTTAACGCCTCGAGGGCTAACTGTGGCCTTATTGAATAGGTGTCTGCAGTCTGGGGTCAGAAATTCTCCTCAAACTAGTGAAATTGGCACCGTTCTAGGCTATCCACACAAGTTAACATTTACATCACTGAACGTGACAAATAACGAAAAATACAAAATTCGTATTTATTAGTTTTACTTTTCTATAGTACAGACCATGCCTTTTTAGACGTCAGAGCACTTTGCATGCTCAATAATTTCTTGCATACGCCTTAAACATATTCGTAAACCATTGATTTCCTATCTACTGCTACATCCACTGTCTATAATAATTATATAAGTCAATATTAGTGCTTATATAAAATACTATGTAGGTTGTATATTATCATTAGCAATTTCTTAGATGTGTTGCCCATTTCGTCCTATCACATAAATTCTAGGCTGCGGCCACTCTCCAGGTAGATCTGTTGCCGGCCACTCAGCTTCTAATGGAGGCTGTGCAAGAGGTCTTGGGGACTTTTAGCAAAAGTTATTTCATCCCCTCCTTAAAGGCTAGGTAAGATGAGACCTTCTTACGCTCAGGTAGAAGGTCATTTGAAATGTAAGACACTCTGGCTGAAAATGACTGCCTTAAATTTTTTTTAGGGGAGTTCGGGGTGAAATGTTTTTTAATTCTTAATTCTCTTAGTCTTTCACACATTGCTTTATTCCCATTTGTCATTTCAATCCTTATTCAACTTTGGTTCAAAATTCATAACCTGGGCAACCTTATCACTCTTTGTGCCAAAGGGTACAACTTTTCCAAAGCTGAACTTTCCTTTTACAAATCAAGTGTTCATTGTCAACGTTGTGTGGACTGAAGCGACAAAGACGCAGTGGTGCAGCTTCAAGGTGGGGCGGGGGAGTATTTGCGGTGTTACACTCCCTAAAAAATGTATTCTGTAGTAAATATTTGGGTACAGGTGCTTTCGGTCGGGTATGTTGAGATGTCTCTCGGATTTCACATAGGATTTTTCCATACCCCACTCTGACAAAAACACATATACACTCACTCATGTCTCGGTTTTGAAGGCCTTAAAAACTGTTGGTCAGTTTGAAAAATATTATGTTTTAAGTACCCCTAACAATCTGCACCCCTCCCTCTTTCTACTTCCCCTTACGTCCCGTCATGTCCTACGTCTCATATAATGTATGTTAACAAGATGTCCCACTCCCAGCGTGATTGTTGGGAAATCCAAAGTTCACTCCCGCCCCCCAGTCCTACTCACCGAGCTACGCCCCTGCCAAGACACATGATCATTCTGAACTCAACATTTGTGCGGTATGCCTTTTCTGTTTGTTCCTTTCTCCCTGTAAGGCCTGACCATGCACTTATATATTATTTGTGGAGCCTCCAAACCTCTCCCTATTTCACCCCACTGCTCCCTTATTACTAAATCTATGGCTCTGGCTGTAGCGTTGCTGCACCACCCTGCCATGGAATGCCTTTCTCTTTGAAAATTTCAGAGTGGGACTCCCTTCTGCCGGTACATTGTATAACAGCTGATGGGTGTCCATTCTTTTATGACAAGTTTGCTTTGCAGTGCCCACTCTCACTCTCCTGCTCTACTCACCTGGCACAGGCCATGCCTAACTCCATGCTGCTGCCACTATTGGCGTTCCCAACAGGTGTGCGGCCAATATCACCAGCACGGCTGATTGTCGGAAACGACCAGTGACTCCTGCCGTCTTCTTACACCAGGATCAAGGAAACCCTGGGGCTGGGAAAAGGAAGCCTAGCCCTTGTTTTGACAACTACTGAACTAGTACACTACGCCATGGTCCTCCCACACTGGAGTCAGTTGATCAACACCTGCACAGCTCAAGTTGTCCTTGCGGTGCATCCTGAGTTGTGAGTGAGGAGGGAGGGGTGGGTTTTGGCGGGGTGACTGTTTAGCCTCTTCGGTCCTGCTCACTGTAATGTTGCTACTCTCTTTTTTTTTTATATTTCTTTTTATTAACAATAGGAATCAACATCACAAGGCACATCGCAGTACGTTCTCTTTTCTCATCATAACATAGTTCTTTCCAAGTACAAGTGCACAATATCATAACAGTTGGTTACTAGCATCATGTCTACAATTATTCATCTTGAGCTGGTACCAATGGCGTGACACAGATGTTTCCTCTATATTCATTCCAGTCGTTCCAGATGCGGGTCCATTTTTTGGGACATCCCCATGCCACATATACAGACTTTTCACGGAACATGCACCAATCCATATCCCTCTTCCAGATGGAGACTGTAGGTGCCTGTGCTGCCCCCCATTTCTGAGCAATGTTGCGTTTCGCTATCATCAATCCCAGTGTAACCCAGGTGATACGTGTGTTGTTCAGGTCAGTGGGCTCCCACACGTTCAGGAGACATCTTTTGGCCTCCAGGGGGACCTCGGGGCATATTAGCAAGGGCAATTACGCCGCTTTAGCGGCACTTTCTGCCGCTAAAGCGGCGTTATTTCTATCGCCCAATCAACAAGCTGTCGCTAACAGCTGTTAGCGACAGCTTACTGCCAATAGCGCCCGTTTCCTTACCGCTTTGCATGTCAGTGATAAACCACTAATGACATGCAAAGTGGGCGTTCCCAACATCAAAGCGACTGAAAGCAGTCGCTAACCCACATGCCCCCTATTACCAAGTCCCGCGGAGCGAAACAATAACTCGCGCTAACCGCGAATATCGCTTGAAAGTTACACCTGCTAAAATCCCTACTTAGGCATGCATATAATGGGAGGTGGATTATGGGTTATGGCCACATGGCCGTATCAGCAAGCATTTCGCCGTATTGCCAGGATGTTCGCTGGTTTTTCAGCGATGTCTGGCCGTTTTTCACGCTATTGCTGGAATATTTATCGCTATAGCGCTATTCGTTGCTAATACAGCGTTAGCGTGGCGAAATATTCCAGCGATAGCCGGCGATAAAACTATTCGCGCTAAGCGATATTTATCGCAGTTTGTTGCTAATATGGCCCCTCATGTGTTAACACCTCACCCATTACCTCATGTATCTTCTTCCAATACCTCTGTACATGTGCGCATTCCCATAATATATGGAGGAATGTGCCTTCACTTCCACATCCCCTTCTACATTTACCATCTTCTGCTCTTCCCATTTGCACCAAACATGGCCCCGTGATGTAGATCCGGTGCAGAATTTTAAGTTGCACCAGCCTCAGCCTGGCTGCAATGGCCACCTCCCGTGGTGAAGTTACTGCCATTGCCCAGTCTTCATCATCAAGTATAATGCCATCTTTTTCCCACTTTTCCCGTAGTTTCAGAAGGGGTTCACCAGAGTGATTCACTAACTTTTTGTAGGTGAGTGAAATGGCCTTCGTTGGTAAGTAGACATCCAGGAGTCTGTCCTCAAGGGGTGAGGAATCAGGGGGGGTCACTCCCTTCTGAAGACACAATTGCAAAGCGTGCCGAACCTGCATATATCTAGAATATTCTGTGGAAGCCAAATCATATTCCTGTTGCAAGGCTGGAAATGACTTGACCTCACCCTTCACCCACAGGTCCCCGATCTTTGAAATACCTATGAGGTCCCACTTGTCGAAGCCTTTAGATGACCATTTTCTGTTAGCCGCCTGCCAAACTTGCACTGAGTGTTTGGTTGGTCCAGTAAGGTGGCGTTTTCCGGCGCTTGAATAGAGCGCCCGGTTGTAATTCCCTCCTGATAGTAACCAGCGATCTATCGCGTAGCCCGGATCATCTGCCCGTCTGTACGTACCGTGATTAATGGCCGTCAGATGTGCTGCCCAGTAATATTTTTTAAGGTCAGGGAGGGCAATACCCCCATCGTACCAGGTGAGATTCAATTTAGGGAGTGCTATACGCGGCTTCCCATTCCAGAGCAAGCTTCGTTGCAAGCTCTCGATTTCTTTGAAGTAGCTCGCAGGGACCAAGTCTAGTGTATTTTGCAGGGCGTAGAGGAACCGGGGTAAGGACATCATTTGGAAAGCGCGTACTATAAGGGAGCGCGCCATTAGGACGCGGGGTCCCGGGATCCTGGCCACGCCCTCGTGGTTCCTGGCCGAGGGATTGGTCAACGCGGCCTGGAGGAATTACTTCCGGGGCAAGAAGGACGTCACTTCCTGCCGGGGCCGGTAATGGGGGGGGAGGAGAGGATGGGGGGGCCTATTTAGGGCACTTTGCCCAGGCCCTCGTCCTCTCTTCCTTACAGCGCTGGCCCCGAGTGCAGGGGACTTCAAGAAACTTCTCAACGCCGGCGCGGAGCGGGCACGAGCAGGAGTGGCGAGAAACCAGAATCGGAAGGGAGAGGACGGCAAGGAATCCGGAGCCGTGTCGGAGTTTTTCTTTCTCCTTCCTTCCTCGTAGGGCTTTAAGCATCGTGGCGGCGTCGTGCGGGGACAGGTTGGCCCAGTTTGGTCGTCGGGCGGGATCTGGGGAAGATAAGCAAGGTATTGGTAAATTGGAATGGGTTGCCGGGAGGAGTGCGACGGTTCTGCCCCTACCCGTGTTGACTGCATAGTCCTCAGGATGTAGGCAGGGTGTTCCTGTTGGCCGACTTTTCCTTTTTCCTTTAATTTCTTGCCTGTAGTACAGTGTAAGAACTCTGCTTAATGCAGGTTCTTGCTATTAATGATGGAAAGGGGAATAAGGTACGTCGTACTGTGTAATGTTGTGTGGACATGTGTTCCTTTTAACATTGACCGCTCGGGGAATATCGTCTGGCAGCTGTACGATGTCGGGGGTTTCAGAACGGGCGGAGGGAATTCTGGTGTCGCGCGCCTTGCCGATTGTATGCATTTGACCTGGGGCCCATTTCAGGGAGACTGTTGGTGTTTTGCGCGGAATAGTGCATCGGGGTACAAGGGCCATGACCACGGGTGGTTGCTGTAGTATCAGCGCTTGGGCGGGGAGCTCTCTGCGCTCGCTATTCACGGGACAGCTATTCTTTGATGTGGAGGAATCAGGCCATAGGATTCGGAGATAGAGGTAATAGCTCGGTAATGGGCACGAGTCTTGGGGGACGAATTGAGGCGATCTGACATTAGGGGGCTCAGGGGTCGGCGCGCTATGCCGAAAGGGCCAGTGGGTTTGAATCGGTCACCCTACGTACTCAGAGCAGGCGATCTCACGGTGAACCAGCAGTGAACCAACAACGGTAGTCAATTATGTTGGATAGGGGGCGGTGTGCAGAGGAAACCCCCCCCCCCCCTTTGTTCCCATAACTTCAGTTTCCCTTGGATCTAGGTAGGGCCCTGGTGGCTGGGTACATCCCCCCCCCCCTCTCAAAACTGGCGTTGGTGCACTGTCCTCGGAGGGACAAGCCTTTAAGGGGCGTGGAGTGGGTAAGGGGGGGGGCAGTTGGCCCACGTGGGAAGTGCAATACAATGGTAGTCGGCGTTGCCTTAGGCCCGTGGGTCGGAATGCAGATTGTGGTGGGGGTCGAGGGGTGCCTCTAGCGGATCACAGGTGCAACCTTACCTCTGAGCAGAGGCCCTGCCTTGACCCGGGATGGGCATGCTATACGGGCATGCGCTATTGTCAGAGTATTGGCTGCTTGGGGCTGTGAGTAGCAGCAGGAGTTACTGCTCCGGGCGAACGTTATGGGCAGTGTGTATATAACGGCCCAGGGGCGGCAGCATTAGCAGTGTGCTTAAGGTAGGGGCGGGCAGAGTTCGTACTGCTCGGCGCGGGTAATATTGGCGGTGGGTTGAGTGCTCAACGCGGTATCAGCAGTGTGTTACTGCCCAATGATGGCGGTAGTAATAGGGCGTTACGGCTCAATGGTAGAGGTATTAGCGGTGTGTTACTGTTCAAGGGTGGCAGTATCAGCAGGGTGTTGTTTCTGCTCAGAGGGGCGGTATGAGCAGGGTATTTACTGCTCGGTGCAGGCAAGTTAAGCAGTGTGCTTCTTGGTTCTCGCAGTAGCACTGTGTAGCACAGGCGGCATTAGGAGCGGGTTGGTGGATATTGTCAGTATCAGCGGGATGTAGACTGCCCAGTGAGGACAGTATGAGCAAGGTGTGTTTGCCACTTGGGGGCGACAGTAGCATCAGCACGTCATCTGCTCAGTCACATCGAAATTCATAATTTGTTTGCTCAAGGCGGACTGTATTGGCAGCGCGCTTACTGCTCGGGGCATGTCTGACTTGCAGGGTGGTTACTGCGGAGTGCTTCAGCAGCGATACGTGTTCTGCTTGGTGCTGGAAGTTTATCACGGTCGGTGTGCCGTGCGTTGAGAGTTTACTGAACGGATTTAGTAGTAAGAGTTATGCTTGCAGGTTGGCGCAGACAGGGTTAGGAGTCGTTGGTCTGCCAGTAGCTATTAATACACATACTGCTTAGAGCGAGTGGAATCTGCAGGGTCCTTTTGCTCGGCACGGTCTTCGGCACTTGGCCCACAGGGTTAACAGTGTATTTACTGCTCAGGGCTAGAAGTATTAGCATGGTGGTACTCCGTAGGACAGGCTGTAAGAGCAGTGGGTTTGCTGATCAGAGCTTGCAGTAGTACCAGGAACCGCATTAACAGGGGTTTATTGCAGGGTACTAGTGGTATTGCACTATAGTTCGGGTGCATTGTGGGCCATGTTCCATGCTGTTTGCTTGTCATTTCCGGTGGTATTGGTAGTGGTACAGTAGGTATCTACAGCCCCGGGCCACCAGATTATCATCGATTACTACTGAATGCGATATTTAGTATCAGCAGTGGGTATTGCTAGGGGCGAGCCGAATTTTAGTGGCTTAGCAATAGTTGCTCCTCAGTACAGGCGAGGGTGACAGGATTTACTACTCAATGTAGCCTCGGCATTAGCAGGGCCGGCTGGAGTCAGGGCGAGCAGTCAGCACAGTGCTCCGGCCTGTTGTTAGCACCATCCGCTGCATTACTCCCACTAGGGTGGGGGTGTTCTTGTGCTAGGGGCTCGATGGGGACCTAAAAGCAGGTGTACATGCTGGCAGGGAACATGCTGAGGGTCCCATTCTCATCTGCCGCATTGTCCCTTCCGTGTAGAGCGCTCATTTGTTAGGGCTGCGATGGGGATCTTACGCAGGCAGGAAGGCTGGCATGGAAAATGATCAGTACCTTTTCTTTTATGGGTTCCAGGGGCGCCCTTGACACGAGGGCCGCCATGCGTGACAGCGTTTGCTCATCTAAACAGCATTTAATTCGGTTCATTTAGCCCCATCTCTTCTGTTTCTTAATTGCCGGGCCCACACAGCTTACGCAGGAGGGGACCGTGCATGGGTCCATTGCTCGAGTTAATTCACATGGCCAGGCTAGAAATTTTCCCTTTAGTGTAACAGTGCACGGAATACACTCTGGTGAACCCCGTCCATCATATTGTTTTAGTCCCTCTGGCTGCCAATGAGTAGGATTTGACAGCTGCTGCCGGTTACAGGGCACACGGGGTTGGGGCACGCGGGTGGACGACACCGATCCATTATTCTGGGAGGGGAGACGCGGTTCTCCCGTCCAAGAGGTGGGGTTCCGCGGGAATATGCAGAACCTGCTGGGCTAGGGGAAGTTGTGAACACTTGCACAGTTTCAGCTGCATCGACAAGTTTTCTGTGCTTGTTCTGAGGGGCAATTCCAGCCAGAGACTAGGCTTAGCTGGTTCCAGCTTTACCCATAACATTGGCGGAAATCAAGGGGCCATCAGGATTCCTGTCAGGCAAAAGCTCAGATGGCTGGGTTCTCGAATGGGATGCCGGCCCTACCTTAGTTGGTAGGGGCCTCGCTACGAGCGCATCCCGTGGCCAAGCAAAAAAGTGCGGGGGGCACGCAGGCAGGCCCACGTAGGGGGATGGCATCTAGCGGGATCGCAAAGCGAGGCTTTGTCTTACGTGAAAGCCCTAGGGGCGGTGATGGGTCTTTGCCAACCTTGGGTGATAATAAATGAGGGCAATCCTTCCGTGGGGAGTACGACCATAGCAGGATATATATGGGCTAACCTCCCCTTAGGGAGTGGTGCGCTAACAAGCTTACCTTATTTTCCGCAGCACAGGCGGTGGCATTGTAGGGGGCTGGCCATTAGGACGAGGGTCTGCAGTTCTGTGACTCCGGGGATAGTCAGTCAGGCTCACTACGAGGGAGAGGTTCGAACATGACCCCACTCGTGGGGGAGCGCGAGTCAACATAAAGGGGTAGAGGGGGCCTGTAGAGGATCTTGGGGAGTACACGTGAATCTGTCTTCAGGTGGAATGATTTTGCATAGTGGTGCGTAGCATAGTTGGACTACCTATGGCAGTGGAGGATGGATCTAGTCGTTTACTCAAACAGAAGGGGGTGCGACAGGCGCATCATTTTGAATAAGGATGCTCTGCCCAGCAAAGAGAGCGGAAGCATCTTCCAACGCTCCGAGTCTCTCTTCAATCTCTGCAGGGGAGGGAGCAAATGATGAGCGAATCTACCTGCGGGGTCAGCTGTGATATAGATGCCTAGGTATTTGAAGCCCAGTGTGGTGATCTGTATCGGGCAATTCCTGGAAAGGCCAGTGAGGGGTCCCTTTAGGATGTATAACACGGATTTGACCCAATTAATTGAATACCCTGAGTACCTGCCAAAGATGGCGAAAATGTCCAGTACAGCTGTGAGTGAGGCCTTTGGGGATGTTAGGAACAATAGTATGTCGTCTGCATACAATGAGATGCGGTCCTCCCACGAGTCGGCCCACTTAAAACCTCGTATCACCGGGTTCCTCCTCACCCAGGAGGCCAAGGGTTCCAGGGCCAAGGCAAACAGGAGGGGAGAAAGAGGGCAGCCCCGCCTGGTTCCTCTGCTGAGACTGAACACCTCCGACTTTTTGTTGTTTACGACTATCTGGGCTAGCGGTTTCGAATAGAGGAGCTGCACCCACTGGATGAATTGGGGCCCAAATCCCATTTTCTCGAGAACCGCAAATAGATACGGCCATTCGAGCATATCAAAGGCCATGGAAGCGTCCAGAGATACTAATATCGCCTCCTCCTGTATGGTTGTCGCCCTCCCCATTACCCCGTGTACTCTGCGTAAATTCAACGCGGTGTTACGCTGGGGCATAAAGCCGGATTGGTCCGGGTGTGCTAGACTGTTAATTACCTTAACCAGTCTATTGGCGAGGAGTTTAGCCAAGATCTTAGGCTCGGCATTTAGTAGGGAGATTGGCACGTAGGAGGAACAATCTGTCCGAATCTTACCTTCCTTGTGAATTGTCACTAAAGTCGCTATCCTTTGATCGCGAGGCAGCTCCCCTTGTTCTTTACTCTCCTCAAACATTTTACACAAATGGGAGGCAAGAATGTCTGGTCTAAGTTTATATAGTTCAATCGGCAGACCATTAGGTCCCGATGCCTTCCCAGAGTTAAGCCCCCTGATTGCCTGTGCCACCTCATCCGGTGTGAGTGCCCCTTCCAGATATTCTAATTCCGGCGTCGAGAGTCTTGGCAGTGTTATATCACGTAGGAGGTCCAGGGAGTCCTGTGATGTGTAAGGGTTTTGTGAGGAATATATCTGTTTGAAGTGGGCCGCAAATGTATTTGCAATTTCTTGGGGGTCCGTGATCATGCGTTCTCCCTTGTCTGTTAACTCAGGCACCAATCTGCTTGCCAGCTTTCGTTTATCTAACCATGCAATCAATTTCCCGGCTTTATCCCCTTGATCATATATTTTACCTAGCGTCTCTCTTCCTCATTCCTTGGCTCCGTTTGTCACTAAGGCTTTGTAGCTATCCCTCTTCAACTGTAGGACGTGTAGGGTCTCTGGAATGGGTCCCTCTGCTATTACCTCTTCCAAACGGAGGATTTCTGCCTCCAACGCTTCCTCCTCCCTAACCTTTTCTTTCCTCACACCCGCTATCTGGGAGAGGGCCTGGCCCCTTACTACTGTCTTGAATGCTTCCCACAGTGTCCAATGAGAGCTCACCGACCCCACATTGTCTTGGAAGTATTGTTCAATCGCAGTTTGCAGTGCTTCACGAACTACTGGATTGCGGAGATGCCAAGGATTGATGGGCGCTACCCTTCCCACTCTGTGTTGGCCCACCACAAATTGGGCCCACAACGAAGAGTGATCGGATATACCCCTCGCCATGTGCCTAACTTCTCGTATGTGTGCCAATTGGTCTGGGGGAACCAGTAAGTAGTCAATTCTTGATTGGCTGTTATGAGCACCCGAGTGGTAGGTGTATTGGGTGGTGTCAGGGTGATATGATCGCCATGTATCCTGCAACCCCAGAGCCCCCAGAAAGTCCGGTAGCCAGCGGTTAGAAGGGCGGAGCTCTCGTGGAGGGTTTCTATCTTGGGTGCCGTTGACCACCGCGTTCAGATCTCCTCCCACTACTAGGATTCCCTCTGGTACCATCAGCAGAATGGAGCCCAGGTCTTTAAAGGCGGGTCCCTGAAGGCCCGGCGGCACATAGACCGACATAAGGGTCAACATATTTCCTTCCCATTGTCCCGTGATGCCTACGTATCTCCCCCCTGTGTCTACCCACGTGGACTTGACCGTCATAGGAAAGGAGTTCCTAAATAGTATACCTGTTCCTCTCGACCCCGAGGTGAAGCCCGAATGTGCCACAAGATTGTATCCCCACCTGTCGAGGGCTTTACAAGTGTTTCCCACCAGATGTGTCTCCTGCAGTAGCACTACGTCAGGGGCATGTCTCCTAATATACTGTAGCACCACCGTTCTCTTCACTTTGTCTCCCAGACCGTTAACGTTCCAGCTCATCAATTTAAACCCCTTGTCCCATTGCGTACTCATAGAGAATTACGTGTCACCAGTATGTCTGTGCTGCAGGACTACGATGCCTTGATGATTCCATAGAAACATACAACTGTGCATTAACCCCTCCCAACTCCCCCCCCACCCTGCTCCCCTGCACTCTGGGCTCAGAACTGCCCATGATTACCACAATGCAGAGTGCCTGTCACCCTAAAGTTGAACTAAGTGAAGAAAATTGGGGGTATACTCACTCCCCTCCACCCCCCCTCCCAATACACAATGTAGATGGATCTCCCTGAGTCGGTCAGCCTCATACTTGTATTCAATGTCACACACCCCTCGTATTCGGTTATTGAAAGTTTCTGCAAGTTGAGGGCACAACTAGAACCCAAAGGCACAGGTCAAGTGGCCTGGCCCCCCATACCTCCTAGTCTCTCTGGGAGCTGTTCCGTTGGTTCTCTCCACCCATCTAGCCACTCGGTGACGTTCTCCGGGGCCTCAAAGAATCTGGTCTTCCCCCCGGCCTTCACCCGAAGGCAAGCCGGGAACAACATGGCATATTTAAGGCCTTTGTCTCTCAGTCTCTTTTTAACCCCCAAGAACGACCTGCGCTGCTTTTGAACCGCCTGAGTGAAGTCTGGAAAGAAGCTGATCTCCGAGTTCTCCATACGTATGGGTGGTGCTACCCTGGCCGTCTGCAAGATGATATCTCTATCCCGATAGTTGAAAAGTCTGGCTAGTATGGGACGAGGGGGGGCCCCTGGTGTCGGTCGCCATCCCGGCACCCTGTGGGCTCTTTCGACAACGAAAATATTGGACAAGCCTTTAGGCTGAAGGTGGTTGGTGATCAGGCTTTCCACAAATAGATCTGCCGCTTGTCCCTCTGCTTTTTCAGGCACTGCAAGAATACGTACATTGTTACGTCTACTGCGACCTTCATAGTCGTCCAACTTTCCTTCGGCGAACTTACGGAACGCCTGCAGCTCCCGAACCTCGATCTGCAGCTGGTTAGTGTCTTCTACGAGGCTTGTCGTGGTAACTTCGAGCTGTTTAACCTTCTCCCTGTTTGTAGCCAGATCCGCTCTGATTAACATGACCTCTGAGGAGATCGTGTCCATTCTCTGCTCCAGGGACGTGCGAATCTCACCAATTGCGTCTAGAACATCTTTCAAGGTATGTTCTGGGGCACCTCCGTCCGGTCCTCCCGCAGACTTATCTTTTGGTAGGTGCTGTTCGGTCATGACCGCCTTCGGGCAGGTGTACCTGTCCAGTTTGTTGTTTTGGGTGTTCTTGAGGCCCCTCGCATTCGACATATCGGCAGGGTTAGTATGTGCTGCCGTACTGCAAGTCTGATATCCGCTCCCAGGCGTTGGTATATTGCTTGCGGATTCCCAGGCTCTGGTAGGCCGTGTCAGCAAGTCCCCCCCTGTCCAGTGTACCACTGCAGCACTGTCTTGGTCTTCTACAACGGGTCGTTACTAGCTGGCAGATATTACCGTCGGGCCGCCCGGAAAAGGTCAACTGATAACAGGTCCAATATGGTGGCTGGTTCAAGCGTTCGGATATGTCCCCTGGAAGAGTGCCACTCCTCACCGTTGCATCGCCTCAACCGCCAGCTGCACTATGTTCCCCCGGGGGGCGCCGGTGCTGTGGGACCCTTTCTTTGTGCCTACGGGTTCATCCGCTGGGGCCCCCTCATTCAGCTTCGTAACCCGTCACTCGTTTACCACCTCTCAACAATGGGCCTTCCACCCTGCTGTGGTGTCAAGTAGGGCCGCTGCAGTTACACCTGCTAGTGGGCCACGCAGGGCAGCAGTTTCCCAGTATCGCCTCTGAGTATGCTCAGCGAGCTGCAGCTCTCGGCGTTGGAGGGGCCGCGGCGATCCCGGCGCTAAGCTTACTTGCGTCCCGGGGCCCTGTCCGTACTTCAAGCTCTCGCGGCCGCCAGGTCGTCACCGCCGCTACCCAAGTCGATGTGTGGGAAGATCACTTGCTGGGCTCACCTCTCATCGTGGGGCCGAAAACCGGATGATGATGCGCCCTCCGTAGCCCATGTCCTCTGCAGACGAACGGCCCTCCGGTATTCACCTCCGGCCCCGGACCCAACGGCCGACCGCGCCGTCTTGGGTCGGGGGTGTATCAGTACTCCGGTGTTCACAACAGGGACTGTCTCCCTCTTCACTCGTCTGTGCAGCCGCTGTGCCCCGTCCGTGCTGCGGCCTTTCTGGGTCCTCGAGCACACTCCCGGGACTGCTTCAGGGTGTAGTCCGCCAGTTGCTACGCTGATCCGGGGCTCCCACTCACTCTAGGTCTCGGCTCTCATCGGGCAGTAGGCCGAAACTGGACGCGGCCGACTCTCAGGTTTTCCCGGTCCCAGCGCCCCGATCTTGGGCTCGTTTCACTCCTCAGGTCTTCCGAAAGCTGAATACGACCTCGGGGCACGGATTAGTTAGGCGGGTGGATGCGGGAAGAAAGGGTTAGCCTCGGAGAGTTCTTAGCCTGCGGCCATCTTACTTCGCCACTTGGCCACGCCCCGTTGCTACTCTCTTAGTGCATTCTTTTTTGTTGGAAAGTGCTTAGGCAGCTTTGGCCAGGCTGAGGCTGCACACTCTATTATGACATGTGAGGTGGCGTCCAGGGAGGCAGAGGGCAGCAGAGCAGGTGCTGCTGTCCCAGCTCAAGCTTTAACATGGAACTGTGAGTCATGCTTAAATCTGTTGGTGATGACACCTTGTGGGGGCAGAGATGGACTCTTAGTGTTAGTGTTCTAAGGAGATGGGTCCATCTGTAGTTCTACTTAAAGGGGCAGGGGTGCCCGATCACAGCTGGAAGCTCACCTGAGTACCTAGATGTGTAGGCGGTGCCCCACCATAACTACTTTACACTCAGCCTTCAAGTTACTGAAAGGGTTGTACTTTACTCACAGCCCCTTCTGCGCGCGGCGGGCATTGTGGATAGTTTGCGGTTTGTAGCCCTCTGTGGATGAAGCTCGATACTCCGCATTCCTGCTTCTCTGTTTTCTAAAATGTTGCTTCACACCGTTCCTGATGTTCTTCCTGCCACCAACTGGTTTCAGACTCTGGCTCAGGTCGTCCCTGACATGGGTTGAATTTGCAGGAACTGCATTAACAGTTTCTTTCGCTTATGCTGACCACCTGGGAATATTTTTAATCTGGAGTCCCTAAAATGATTCCTTGCTGACAATATAGATATTCGTTAGTTTTGCTTAAAAAATGGACGTATTACTTATAGTTACATTATTCAATGTTTTAACATGTATATAAGTGATTGCATAAATAAGTAAATCTTTTATTATTAGTATTTATCTACAATTTCTTCACTATTGAATTACAAAAAATAAAAACAAATAAATTAATTTAAAGTACAACAACACTTGAAAGCCGGAGTTTATTAAATGCAACTTTAATCTACATATATTACCTTCCTTATGCATATATATAACTTCCATGTACTTATGTATCTATATATTTATTACTTTGTTTCTAATTCAGCATATCCAATGCACTACCCTATTTCTCATCCTTACCGCTCTCAATATATCCTCTACCTAAACTCTGACTCATCTCAAACCTCATTCTACTACTCTTTCCAATGCACTACCCTATTTCTCAAACTGTACCTCTATCAATATATCCTCTACCTCCACTTTCTCATTCATCCCGAACCCCATACCACTACTATGATCCCCAAAATTACCCTATCTAGACTCTTCCCTCCTCTACCTCTCCTTGTATCATGCCATACCTCTTTTACTATTCAGATCTCCCAAACAAGCCTTTCTGAACCCTTCCCTCTGACTCTTCCCCCTCCACCTCTTCTTTACTCATCCCAAACCCCCTCCTCCTGCTATAAACACCAAAGGAAAAACACATTCTAGACCCTTCCCTCTTCTTTCCCTCCACTATTCCTTTTCAATCCAAATAACAGACTAACATGTCCACCACTCAAATGACTTTCATATTTCCCTATACTAGTTCCTCACTAATCCTGTTTGGGTTCCGAAGTACTGTGCTACTCACCGAAAAGTACTTCAACACCTCATCAGGGGTAGCAAGTGCTATAAAAATGCAAACCTTTTCCCTCTTCTATCCCTTCTCTATCCTTCTGAATCCAAATAACAGACTAACATATCCACCGCTCAAATTACTTTCATATTTCATGATACTAATTCACCACTAATCCTTTATGCGCTCCGGAGTAGCGTGCTACTCGCCAAAAAAGTGCTTCAACACCTCATATGGGGTAGGAAGCGCCATATAAATGCAAACCCTTTCCCTCTTCTATCCCTTCACTATCCTCCCCGTTCCAAATAACAGACTAACATATACACCGCTCAAATTACTTTCATATTTCACTATGACTATACTAATTCACCACTAATACTTTATGGGTTCCGGAGTAGCGTGCTACTTGCCGAAAAAGCGCTTCGACGCCTCATCAGAGGTAGTAAGCGCTATATAAATGCAATTACAATACTATACAATATTAACATCCCACCCTCGTCGCCAAAAATGTTGTAATGATGTTCACTCTCACAAGTTGTGTACTTTGGCAGTCAGTTGCGAGCTGTGCCTGGCAGGACTGCGGTGTGGGGACTATTTCCTCCATGAAATAAACTAATCTTCATCCCAAGTCGTGTGAGAGTGAACTTCATTACAACATATTTGTTTGGATCCTACCACACTGAGGAGGACTTGAGATCTGTGTGTGTGTGTGTAGGGCTTTAAGTGGGGTGCAAAAAGTGAGGGGTGGTCTATAAAAAGGGTGTGTGGCCTACGTAATTAAGGGCATGGCTTACACACACAAATTTAATTTCTGTGATCCCTCTAGTGTGCCATCTGACCAGTATTTTGATGCAAGATTAGGTAAAACATGTGAAATATAAATAGTTACTAAATTGTTGCTATGGATTACCTTCACGTTTTCTACATGAAATGTTAGATCAATGATATTTGCCAGTAAAGTTAAGGACATGAATATTGGGCCTTGTAGGACCTGTTTCAAAGTCTGTTTTTAATTACTAACAGGTCTGAGACTGGAGGGACGCGGCCCACTGAAAGCCCTGTGGGTGTGAGTATGTGTGTTTAACCGAGCAGCAAATAACACAAACGATACCCCAGGCCTCAAGCGGGTATGGAGAGGACTAAAAAGGGGGCAGGCCAGGGAAAGTGGGTCACTGGATTGCTGACTAATGTTATTTACTGTTTTGAGAAGTTCTCAGTATGACAACAGCGGTGGGATTGTATGAAGAAGAGGAGAGTCAAGGTGAATCCCACACTACTTAACTCCATTCTTCAAGTACCAACTCCTATCTCCAAGCTGACCAGTCCGAAATCAAGTGCACCTCTAACTAAACAAACATCTCTTCACAACTATATGGTCCTGTTACTAGAGCTCAAAAAGCCGAATGGCCCCTTGTCTGAAGAGTCCCAGCGGCTCTCGACTGCTACAGTATCCCTGGACAAGCATTCTGCTCCACTGGCAGGGCAGAGGACAGTACCCAGTCCGCAAGTGGAACAAAAAGGTCCAGTTCTGAGGAAAAGACCAGCTCTCTAGTCAAACCAAAAGTTTATACTAGACAGAAGTGTGAGAAGAAGCAGAAGGACTGATGGAGAGAAGGAATTTGAGGGAGATGCGGAGGTGGAAATGAGGGCACCCATTCAACGAAAGTTTCTTTTTCCCTTCTGCCACTCAGCTCTTTTAGGAAAAAGACAGATATATCCAAAGTAGGGCAAGCTCTGCATAAGGCCCAGAACACAGGGTCACAGCAAATGAAAATATCCTCAATCTGAAGAACATGAAATTCTCCAAGGAGGAGCCGGTGAGGGAGGTGCGAAAATGTTTAAATTGCAATGACTATAAGGCAGACATTGAATCCTGCAGCACCAAGAAAGAGAGCCAGATTGTACACAGGAGAGCCTAAAATCACTCAAACTCAAAGAAGCAGGGGAAAGAAAAGTGTGCAAACCACGAGGAGAAGGAATGACAAATCCAGGAGACGCCACGACTCAAAGACCTTTTCTGTGTACATAACTACAAATAACCGCTTTTAAAGGAATTAATACCAGGAAAATAGGCCATCATCATCAGTAACGTACAGAAATCAGCAAGATGGGTACAGAGAGGTGCCAATAAATAATAACATTCTGCCCTTGACTAATTCATAGCAGGGAACTGGAAGAATTATGTCCCAGGATGTACATGCAATTTATAGGTCATAGCTTTCTGGGTGGTGCGCTGAAAGCATCCCAGATTGTATCATTGCACACAACGCGGAGAGCAATCGGCCAACTTTTGTGGGAGTCCTAAAGACTTGGGAAACAATAAATAAATCTTCAAGCTTGTTGCAGGTGCAGTGAAGTGTTGTAAGGTATCCAACTAATTCTGTACCCAAGAGGAAAAGATTAGATCAGAGCTTTGTAAGCATCAGCAGCGGTCCGTGCTGGTAAGCGCGGTGGGGCGGGCGGGATGTCGAAACACAACGGAATAGGAATTATTTATTTAATTTTCCCTATTCCATCGTCTGTCGACTTCCCCCCCCCTCCAGTCCCGCCCCACCGCGCTTACCTGCACAGACCACCGCTGGTAAGCATCTCCTGCTTCTTGCCCCATATCCGTCGCGGTCCAATTAAATGGAACCTGCGTCCTGTTCTGAATTTTTGTCTAAGAGCTCCATCAAAGTACGTCTACACAAGAGGAAAGAACCCCTCTATGTTTATCTGAACACATTTATGGATGTTTGTAAGAGAGTAGTCACTCCTTTATATGCATCTGTGCTTATGAAACCGTTGGCATAAATGTAATTAATTGGAGCATTTCAGCTCTTCTATCCCCCTAAACATTACTGATACTTTGGCCGACCTCTTGAATGGAATTTGGCATGCCCATGCATCATACTGTTTTATTCCACCCTTCTTTAATGAAAATGTGTTAACATTTGCTCTCTTGTTAAAGGATACCATTTTTCCTTTGTTCTGACCAATTGTATAGTCCTACAAACATTGCGTTACCCTTTCTTGGCAAAGGCAATATGTCTGAACAAAGTATAAATTCAAACCATTGCTTTCAAGTGAGATAGTCCAACAGTAGATCAACAGTAGAAGGCCTTGAATGCACTGAAGTGGTAAATGAAAGCACACGGCTGGCGTCTTCGTGACATAGATTCACATTCTGAATACCTAAAATTAAAAGAAATGCATGGGGTGCTGCTGGTGTATTTCCTCTTTACATTATTCAATTCTATGTCTGGATAAACTCACTGTTTATATAGCACACCCCAAACTAATATGTGTTTAGGAGCATGAGTAATGTGTGAACCTAATTATCACTCAGCAGTCCTCAGTTTTTAATTCCCAGAAGGGTGAAAAGCTGAGTTTGTACCGATGGAACATGAGCTTCTGAAATACAGGTGACCAGCTCACTGAGCAAGCTTGTATCATCAGCTTTTAGAGGGAGAGACATTCTTCATGGGGTAGAAATGTGGAGAGAATTAACAAAGACGGTCTCATTTACAATCAATGTCTTCCCTGGGCAGCAGCTTCAGCGCTCTGATCTTGGGCATATTCATGTTCTCAGGTGGTGGGTCTTTATGGTGAAACTCTTAGCAACTCGGTACTTGGACCTTTGCAGATCTTCACATGAGTTGAGGGAGGCTCTCAGCTCACAGTTCAGTCTACCTCCTTTTCAGGTCCAGACAACAGCAGGCTTTTCATCCTCAGTCCTAGAATCTGGTGGTGACTCCAACAGGAGGACAGTAAAGCGTTCAGACTCTGCTCCATTTCTTTCTTCTGTGCTACTGCAGAGAGCTATCTAAAAGTAAAAACAAAGTGACATATCTTCCTGGCATTTGGGGCTAGCCTATATTTACTATTAGCAGCTGTTGGTGTAGGTCTGCAGTCACAAAAAGATGGTGAATGAAGGACTTGGCAGTTTGGAAGGAATCAAACAAATCCTGGAGCTTCTTTCCATATGAACACTCCAGTCACATGGAAATTAACATTGCATAGTGTTTACATCATTTCTGACTCAATTGTGAAGGTTTCCATCCCATAAAGCTATGGGATGCCGCCGCCCCCAAAACTCGTGCCACCTGGGGCGATCCGCCCCCACCCTCTAGCTATGCCACTGCTTTTGTCCTGACCCACTGCTTAATGCACATACCCTAAGAAACGTGTTATACAAGCCATGCATTGCCACTGTGGTAAGTAGGAGAAAAAAAAACCCAGTATCAATCAATCCAAAAACAAATCAACAACCAAAGCATTCAAATCTTCTTTTTCCTTCTTCTCTGATGAATGGCTAACCACTTTTTCAGATTCTGAAGGCAATCTTTGGACATTTTTGTGCTGCACCATACTGGTACCTAATGTACTGATGTTGACGGAGAAACTCGTATCATTTTCGGCTAAGGAGCTATCATAGGGGCAAGCACAGGAGTTGCATTTTCATCTTCACATGAAGTTACTTACCTGACTGTGGAGGGTGTTATTCTTCTGAGTCCCTCTACTTTTTCTCAGGTGTTTCCAAGTAAGGACTAATGGGCAAGAACCAGTGTTTATTGCTGTGAAAGAGTGCTGATTGCCTCTTGGATAAGATCTGAGAGAGATGTGGTCCCACCCGCTTCACCTGCCTTGGATATCATGATAATGAAGATACTTGCTCCCTTGACAGGGCAAACGGCGAGGGGACAGCCACCACCGTGGTGTACTGGGTCTTAACCTGCCCATCCATAGGCGGGACCAGGACTCGGGCATGCCACCGAGTATGGCGGTCGCGCCGGTCCCCCGGAGGCCGGGCGGGGTCACTGCGCACGGAAGTGATGCGGGCGGCCCCCGTCCTCACACCTGCAGCTGATTGGGCAATAGGACGTTGACCCGGAAGAGCAAGAAGCGCTTCCGGGTCATACGATGTGAATACGGCCGGGAAGCCGGTTCCAACCGGCTCCCCGGCCAAATTGGGAATAAAAAGGCTGTGGAGCGGTGGATCGGTCTCTTTCTTCGCCGCTCCACAGCCTGATCGGACCACGAGGGCCTCGGGACCAAGGCCTTCTCTAGAAATCTTTTCTTTGTTTTGTTCCCCCTGCAGGTGATTCGACCAGAGTTTGCTGGCAACTTTCTCTTCGTTTTCTCCCCCCCACCTTATTTGTGCTTCTCCTGCAGGACAATTGGAGCTGATTCTTTCATTGGACAGGAGCATTGTGTGGAGCTGCAGCCTGACCCTACCAGTGTGCCACTTGTAACAGCTGGGAGC
Organism: Calotriton arnoldi; assembly: GCA_963921515.1. Taxonomy (NCBI): domain Eukaryota; kingdom Metazoa; phylum Chordata; class Amphibia; order Caudata; family Salamandridae; genus Calotriton; species Calotriton arnoldi. Next base: position 352,637 of record CAWUFW010002529.1, on the reverse strand, counting down.
CACGCTGGCTGAGTGAAAACTCGCCGGCCCCGCACGATTGGTGTTGCGGTGGTGGCTCCAGCTGTTTTTTTTTGCTCAAGGCACGCTGATGATTTTAGGCGGTCCCTGCTGAAAAACCCAGGACTTTCAGGTGAAGGGGTATTGTTGAGGGGGCTGGTTTTTTGTGCAGTGCTGCAGACGCTTGTGTGAGGAGCAGGGGCTTTGTTTTTTGGCTAAACGAAGTTTAGTGTGCTGTGGTCACAAAAGGGGGTGTGTTTGTTTTACCCTTTGTGGGAGGTGAGCAGCTGTGAATTTAGAAAGGGGACTGGTGTTGTTGGTAGGAAGTATTGTCCTGTGCGCTGTGGTGCCCTTGCCTTAAGGAGTTGAAGCCAGGGGGATATAACGTTTTTAGTGATTACAAGGCTGTTTTTGTATAATGGCCCCTAAGGCAAAGAGGAGCGATCAGCGCTCACGCATGGACAATTTTATGGAATCCATGATGCAAAAAATGGAGGACAAGCTCTGAGCTGAGGAGCAGAGTGGATGGGTAGGATGGGGCGGAGGACAGGCCCAGACAATTAGGAGTGGCCCCTAAGGCGGCATTCCCTCCGGTGCCCAAAAGGCCTAGAGCCAGGAGAGGAGGGAGCCACGCCTTATCTCCTCCGAGGGTAGGGGGATCAGAGGGGGCTGCGCCAGCGGCACCGGTGGTGGCAGTGCCACCGGCAGCAGGTAATGTGCCTGTACCATCAACGTGATTCCATCGGGTACGGAGGGGGGTAGTCAACCAGGGACATCTAGTACCAATCCCCCGCCCCAGGCCCCAAGCATCCCTGCAGGAGAGGGCCCATCGGGGGGTGCGCCTGGTCAGCCTGACTTGATAGCTAATTTGGCAGCAGTTTTACCATGGTTGGAGAAAGCAGGTACCTAGACCCCAGCAACAGGCGTGGGGACATTGCGTAGCGAGGAGAGCGCGCTGGAGAAAGCTCAGAAAATGGTGGCGCAGTTTGAGGGGGCTAAGGCAGGAGAGGGCCAGGCGGTGTCAGCAGGGAGTGCTGTGGCTAGCGGAGCAGCACCTAAGGCGACTGGAGGGTAGCTTCTCGCAATAAGCACGCCGTTGGACACGGGGAAGGCGAAAACACCGGAAGCAGCAGCAGCAGGTATGCCTCAGACGTTGCCAATTTTAGGTTTGGGCGACTTGCGCTCTTCTAGGGACCGGTTGGGAAGGCATGTTTCACAGGAAGTGAGGGAAAAAATTTGGAAGGGGGAATATGTCAATATGTTTTCCTTATTGGTGGACAATGCTGAGAAGGAAGAAGCTAAAAAGAACAAGGAGTGGGCACACCAAAGGGAGTGGTCAAGTTGGCTGCAAAAGAAGAAGGTGGATGAGACCCTGGTCAATTGGTTTAGGGGTTTCTCTAACTATATGGCAATTATGTCTGAACGTTTCCTGGGTTTGGGCGCACAAATGGCATGTTACCAGAATAGGATTGCTTGTGCGCATGATGAATATGGCGGTGTGGGATGGAAGGAATATGATAAGGATTTTAGAAGAGCGAAGGCAACTGACCCTGCCCTTAATTGGGACCAAATTGATGTGATTTTATGGTTGAGTCACATGAAGTACGGGGGACAAAACAGCTCGTGGGGACAGTCCTTTCAGTCAGGCCCCCCAGTTAGCTCGGGGGGTGGGGTAGAGAAGGGGACATGTTGGGACTTTAACAAGCGTTCATGCACCAGGGCGGCAGGGACATGCAAGTTTAAACAGGCATGTTCTTTCTGTGGCCACATATCACACCCTGAGTCCAAGTGTTTCAAAAAATCAAAGGACAGAGGAGGCAAAAAACAGGATTGAGGGTGTATCCCTCACCAAGGCTCAGTCCCCCATCATAACCAGTGCCCTGATCCCATGGCTGAATAAGTAAAATTGCCCCAACTCAGCTAGAATTTTATTGGAAGGTTTCAGGGACGGTTTCAGAATCTCTGCACTTGGCTACGTGGGGGTTTCACATTGTCAGAACCAACTATCTGTGAAGTCCAATAATGGGGTGGCGGCAACAAAAATAGAAAAAGAATTGAGGTTGGGCAGAGTAAGCGGGCCCATTTGACATAGTACCAGTGGAGGGCTTTGTGTGCTTCACATTGGGAGTGGTTCCCAAGAAGGAGCAGGGGGAGTTCCGCTTGATTCACAACCTATCGGCCCCCAGGGGCCAATCACTGAATGACGCCATAGATGGGGAGATGTGCACGGTCAGATATGCATCTTTTGATCAGGCAATTGAAATGCTTAGGGGGCTGGGGCCTGGTGCACTCCTGGCAAAATCAGACATTGAATCGGCCTTCGGCCTGTTGCCGGTACATCCACTAGATTTTCACCTGCTGGGTTTCCAGTTCCAAGGGAAATATTACATGGACAAATGCATGCCTATGGGGTGTTCTGTTTCTTGCTCGTACTTTGAGAAGTTCAGTTCCTTTTTGGAATGGGTGTTCAGGCAGGTGACGGGGCACCAGTCAGTCCTACACTACCTAGATGATTTCCTCTTCTTAGGAGCACCAGGCTATCAAGAGTGTGGCTGGGCGCTGCGGAAGTTTTGTGCGCTCAAGCATGATTTTGGCGTGCCTTTGGCGCAAGGTAAGATGGGCGGGCCAACCACAGAGATCGAATTCCTAGGGATAGAATTGGACTCGGTACATGGGGTGTCATGGCTGCCAAAAGAAAAAATCACAGCGTTCAGGGCAGCATTGCAGCAATGCCTGAGGAAAGAGAAGGTTACGCTGCACCAGCTCCAGCAAACAGTGGGGCAGTTACATTTTGCACTAAAAGTCTTTCCCATGGCACGGCCATTCTCACGCACCATTGCCCAGGCTATGTCAGATCTCAAAGAAAAGCATCACCACACCAGGTTGTCCAGTGAGGTCAGGCAGGACATGCGGATTTGGATGGCATTCCTGCGTGATTTTAAGGGCAAGGTAGTGTGGCTCAGCCCACCCAGAGCCAGCCCGGAGATAGGTCTGATGAGTGACGCTGCAGGTAGCGAAGGATTTGGCACCATTTTAGGTACAGCATGGGTGGCGCAGCGCTGGCCAGCATGGTGGGTGGAATCCGGGCTCACAGGTAACATTGGTTTCTTGGAATTATTTCCTATCCTAGTGGCATTGTCCATCTGGCCAGTACAGCTGAGGAACCAATCTGTGGTCTTTTGGTCTGACAACATGTCTGTGGTAGAATGCATCAACCATCAATCGGCAAAGTGTAAGATGATCCTGCGATTGTTGAAAGAAATAATATTGATGTGCATGAGGCTGAAATTTCTGCTTAGGGCGAAGCATGTCCCAGGTGTATTGAATCATGTTGCTGACGCGCTCTCTCGCTTTAAGATGCAGGTGTTCAGGTCCCACCACCCAGAAGCGGCAGAGAACCCAACGCCTTTCCCAGACCAGCTTTGGCAGCTTGGTGCCCCCATTTACCGGACCTCGTGGCAGCTAGCCTAGCACCCAGGACCAGGCGGGCATATGAAGGGGCATTTGGGGCCTACTGCAACTTTTTGGGGGAAGGATGGGAGGAGGCCAGGCATGATACTGGGGCAGTGTTTTCCTTCTTGAGAGCAATGAAGGATGGGGGGCGCTCAGTGGCATCAGCACGGCGCCATATAGCGGCAATTTCCTTTTTTGCAAGAATGCAGGGCAAGTGTGACCCCACCAGCACATTCATAGTAAGAAAGGCGCTGAAAGGGTGGCAGCGCCTGCAAGGTTCCCAACCAAATGTAAGGCGCCTGATAGGTATTGACATTCTGTCAGCATTGCTGGGTGCGCTGAATCAAGTTTGTAAGTCAGCGGGTGAAGCACTTCTCTTTAAGGCAGCCTTTTCACTGGCGTTCTATGGCGCTTTCAGGATTGGGGAACTGGTGGCAAAAAATAAAAGGGATTGGCACGGGGGACTACAGTTCAGTCACGTAAAGGTGCAAGGGGAATCCCTATCCATATCCATTTCCAAGTCTAAAACCGATCAGGAGGGTAGAGGGGACGTAGTGGTGTTACAAAGGGCAGGGTGGAGCATTTGCTGCCCCATCGCCAATCTGGAGGCGTTCCTGGAACACAGGCCACGGGGCCCGGGGGGTCCGTTACTAATGCATGAAGATGGGATCCCGCTCACTACATTTCAATTCAGGGGGGTCATGGGTGCCGCCATTAAGGCGGCCGGTTTGGACCCAGTCAGTTTTGGGACCCACTCCTTCAGAATAGGGGCCGCCACCGAGGCAGCGGCCAGGGGTTTTTCCAGGAGTGATGTGCAGAGGATTGGTAGATGGTCCTCAGACTGTTACAAGCGCTATGTGTGGCTGCATATGCTCTAAAGTTGGTTTCGTGTCACTCACGGTTGTTTTCTCCTTCTCATTTGACTTGCAGTTTCCACATCCTGTTCCGCAGGGGGGTTGCTTGCACCGGTTCATCATTCGTCGGCGCCTGTTGCGCCCCAGGTACCCACCTGGGAGCACAAGGAAATGGACGTGTGGATTATTGGCCACTCATATGTAAGCAGGTTGAGACAATTTTTCTTTTCAGGCAATTATGCACACAGAGCACGTCAGGCCGGCTTCAATGTTTCTTTTCACGGTCAGGGAGGGCTACGCTTTGGCCAGCTCAGGGTTATGTTGGCAAGCTTGCTAGACAAGACTCGGGTACCCCCTGCAGCAGTTATCTTGCATCTAGGTGGTAATGACCTGGTGCATTTGGGTAGGAAAGGCGTAGTGGATGCCCTGATTACAGAGGTGGGGTGGCTGGCAAAGAGATACCCGCAAGCAGTTCTGGCCTGGTCACACATGGTTCCCAGATTTCAGTGGAGAGGGGTGGAGTCTGTGTGGTCCCTGAAACATTTAGTAAAAAGGATCAACAATCGTGTGGACAAGCTATTCCGATTCCCGAAGCTTCAGACAATTGCACATGGGTGCATCCGGGGGGAGCCGTTTTTCCTACAGGATGGCGTGCACCTCTCTAAGCGGGGTAATGAGTTGTTCCTGGAGAATTTGCTTGCCTGGCTAGTAGGGATGCGGAGCAAGGCATAACCTTCTGGAGGCAGGGGGGGGCCAGATAGTCGGGCAACTATGCTGGCCTGTGGCGGTAAGGTTATGATTGGTGTGCATAGTTTACAGTCCTTAGCAGGCAACTCCAATGTCAAATGGGGACGCCTGAGGGGGGACAGATGGTCTCTCATGGAACTCCTGGGGCAGTTAGAGCCGGTAGGCTGGAAGGGTGCGGGGGGAGGGGAAGTTCCGCTTCCGGTAGGCTTTTTGGCCAACTCCCGCACACGCGCAAGGGCGCAAGTAAGCTGGGCATAACTGCACAGCCCCTTATGGAGATAATGTTGAGGGCGTAGGGGGGTACCCGGGGTGAGGTAACCTTCCGGCGAACTGGGCCTCCTGCGCAAGGTCACTCTGGTAGAAGGGTGGGACCTAGCTTGATCTTGATCTTGGACCAGTCATTGACCTTGCCGTAGGCTCAAACAGGGATACGCAGAAAGATAATGTTGCTGATCACTTAGCTTAGGATAGGAATGGCTATGTATTAGAAACATGTTAAGGATAGCCAAATGACACACTGTACATATCAATGTAATGGACCGGACTTTCTGTGTATTGTATAAATGGTGTAAATATTGAGATCAATGTTTTGTTTATTGTTGTGAAATAAAATACGGCCGGGGTTTACGACCCTTAATCCAAGCTGGTGTGTTGTCTACATTGTTGCCTTGGGGTAAGAGGGCGGTGGATCTGACTGGCCTATGGGGGGCCCCAAGGGTTGAAGTAAAAGGGGGCTTGTTTGATTAAGGGAGGAGGACTCGGCAGTACCTGGCCATATCCATAGGCGGGACCAGGACTCAGGCACACCGCCGAGTATGGCAGTCACGCCGGTCTCCCGGAGGCCGGGCTGGGTCGCCGCGCTCGGAAGTATCACGGGCGGCCCCCGCCCTCACGCCTGCAGCTGATTGGGTATTAGGACGTTGACCCGGAAGCGCAAGAAGCGCATCCGGGTCATACGATGTGAATACGGCCGGGAAGCCGGTTCCAACCGGCTCCCCGGCCAAATTGGGAATAAAAAGGCTGTGGAGCGGCGGATCGGTCTCTTTCTTCGCCGCTCCACAGCCTGATCGGACCACGAGGGCCTCGGGACTGAGGCCTTCTCTAGAAATCTTTTCCCCACCCCCCATCCCCTGAGGCAGAAGTTTTGTGAATATGTAGTTGTGCTTCTCTTGTTTTTTCTAGTAGGTAATGTAATGAGGCAATCGTTTATTGTGTTAACCGAATTTTTCTTTTAGGGCGGCATCTTGTCGTATTTTCTGTTAAGTAGTATTCCTTGGTCAGGCGGTAAGGTCATGATTGGTGGGCATAGTTTACGGTCCTTAGCAGGCATCACCATTGTCAAATGGGGACGCCTGAGTGGGGACAGATGGTCTCTCATGGAACTCCAGGGGCAGTTACAGCTGGTAGGCTGGAAGGGTGCGGTGGGAGGGGAAGTTCCACTTCCGGTAGGCTTTTTGGCCAACCCCCGCACATGCGCAAGGGCACAAGTAAGCTGGGCATAACTGCACAGCACCTTATGGAGATAATGTTGAGGGCGTAGGGGGTGCACGGGGTGAGGTAACCTTCCGGCGAACTGGGCCTCCTGCGCAAGGTAACTCAGGTAGGAGGGTGGGACCTAGCTTGATCTTGATCTTGGACCAGTCATTGACCTTGCCGTAGGCTCAAACAGGGATACGCAGAAAGATAATGTTGCTGATCACTTAGCTTAGGATAGGAATGGCTATGTATTAGAAACATGTTAAGGATAGCCAAATGACACACTGTACATATCAATGTAATGGACCGGACTTTCTGCGTATTGTATAAATGGTGTAAATATTGAGATCAATGTTTTGTTTATTGTTGTGAAATAAAATACGGCCGGAGTTTACGACCCTTAATCCAAGCTGGTGTGTTTTTTGCCTTGGGGTAAGAGGGCGGTGGATATGACTGGCCTATGGGGGGCCCCAAGGGTTGAAGTAAAAGGTGGCTTGTTTGATTAAGGGAGGGGGACGCGGCAGTGCCTGGCAGTTTTCTGCCGCTAAAGCGGCGATAATTTTGACGCCGTTCTTGATAATATGCCCCTTGGAGAATTTCCTTTGAGCTGTTAGCCAAATTAACAAATGCATATATACTCCATCTTTACACAGATTCTCTTGCACCTAACTACATCCTATTGACACACTGACTCCCAGGACTGCCCTGATGTTGGTTTGAGGCAGGGACTAGAAACCATAAATCTGGGAATATGGGTTATCAAGATTAGGGCTGCAATTGTAATGAAGCAGATGTCAATAAACGCCCAGGGCTAGAGACCAGATAGAGAGGCAGGTAGAATTAGGCTAAGAAGCACACATGAAATCCATTATTATTGGTGTGTTGGAGTGTGACCCCATCATGTGGTTTGGGTTTGACATGTACCTTTCTAGGTGTTGGTGGCTTCGCACAAGGGGAGAGGTTCCCTTGCAAAAATGTGGCTACGGAACAGGGGATGAGGCATTGTGCTGTCAAAATGTATTTGCTTTCATACCAGCAATACTTCACTCCTCTGAGGAGATGCAACCAAAGTGAAATACTTATCTGGAGTTATAATGAAGCAAAATATGAGGAAATCTGTAACTAATTGTGTAATTATAGTGATCCTGATTAACCAGGCTATTGCACATGTAAGTCTAATGTAGGTGTGCACATGGTTGGTTGTACAAGTGTATATACTAATTGCGTATCCACAAGAGGTGAATTTATACTTGCAAAGAGGATTCACGTACATGTATTGTGTAATATTTTGTGGAAGTAAATGTCACAGGGCCAAGGAATTGACATTTCTCAGTGAGAACAATTGTTAAAGTAGATAAACACGCACTTACACAGGCAATTTCCCATCCTCAGTATGTTTCTAAATGTACCCAAGGGCAGGAACAAATGTATATTTAGGGTCAGAAAGTAGAAGGAAGACACTCACATTTGCTAGGGGTTGTATAGGAATGGACAAACCAGGTTAGTGCAAATGCAATTTAGCGTTACATTTAAGCAAATGTGAATCTTCACTGTGTACATTTAGGCACAAATAAATATTAATAAATATGAAAATAATGGAATTTTTAAAATTGGACATGACCACTAGTGAGATTCAGTGGCTGTTGCATTGTGAAATTCACTGTGATTTCCATAGCAGATAGAAATTTACTCCAAATATACCAGAGAATCCATGGGAGAGTATTTCCATCTGCTTTTCGTGAATTAGACCTAGATACTGTAATGCATTGGGGCGTGAGAAACTGGGCTTTCTAGCCAAGGTGTGAATACAATTAGAATCCAGTAAATAAATGTCACAATATAAAACTCCCAAGTCCACATTGCAATGAGAGACTAGAAAGACGTAGGGGGGGGGAGATTTATTAAAGCAAAGACGGCAACTAACAGTCAATTACTGTTAGTTTGTTGGAGTGTGCCCACAATACAATCATCCCAAAACCCCAAAGACAGACACTTTATGTGAAGGCACCCTGAAAACGCTGGCTTTTTATTTATCATTTACTTGACACTTTTCTGTGATCAATTATCTTCCTTCAATGCTTTTGGTGACTGTAGCGAAGGATATTGTGATGACAGAACTTCTGGTGTGGCACCTGAATATCGAAACCGGAATATCGATGGGACACAATATCGAGGACAGAATATTGTAAATAAAGTAAGGACAGGTAAGTAAGTCTATATTTTCTATATCTTACTCTGCATATATGTACCTATGCAGTACGTATATCTTGAAGGTACACAGATGTGGAGTTGGGAACAGTAAATCTATACTTCCCTATATGCACTTACCTTTCAATATTTTGTCCCGCAATATTAAGTCCTCTATTCTTCTATGTGATATTGTTGGTGTCGATACTCAGTAAAATGATCAGAAATTCTGGAAGTGTATTGGTGCCATTTTCTTACTATGGGTGAGTGGTCTGTACTTAGGAAATTATACACTGTTTTTTCTTATACTTTTGCATAGTGCTGTGGTAGCATCCCTAACAGAAACTGTATTTTTCAAGAAATTGACTATTTGGCTAGAGTAGCTAGTAGATTTATCACAAAGTTCTTACATGCCATCACATTTCCTTCCATTCAAAACAAAAGTAAGTACTTCCATTGGAATGTATCGATGGCAAAGCATCTGTTTATTGCAGTGAAGGAACACTGATCAGCTTTATGCATATGGATCCTAAAACCCGTTAATGTATGATTGCCTAACACAGTGGCTTAGTAGTAACGTTAGTTTTAATTCAATTTATGTAACAATATTTTAATGGTACGAAGAGTCAGGTGGGTGGGTTGGTTCCTTCCCTAAATGCTTCAAAAAGGATTGTGTAATTGTCAATTTTAATCGGCCTAAGGTGGTGGAGGGTTTGAGTCACCAGGCAAACATGGGTTTGGTTAAGTCCGAAAAACTACCGTTCTTACCCTTATCTTTTTTTGACAACCACTTGAATTAAGCACTGGGTGGTTGTAATCTCCCCGCAAGTGGTCCAGCTAATATTGTGCAGGTTGCAGGGATCCCGATAACCAATCGTTTTGAAACTCTCTCGAATCTGGTGGAGCAAGATTGACACATGAAGATTATAGTTCACATGGTTGTAGCATGTGATATACCCCATAAGCAGATCGATCATTTGGATCAACATGATCTCCGCTAGATGCCAACAAGGCATCTGAAAGGGGGTCGCTGATGTACATCCTGCTGGCAACACATTATTACGTTTTTTGGGGGTTAGAATCCTTAGCTGGAATATTGCGGAAGTGCAGTCAAAGTTGGGGTGATCGGTTTGGCTGGAATACAACAAGCGCTTTGACATAGTTTTGCTTCAGGAAACCTGGGCCAAAGGCGAGGTACTCTGTGATGGCTTTGCGAGCTGTGCACAGTACGTCTTTCCATCTACTTCGGGGTGGGCTAGAGCCGGCCTTTTAGCCTAGATCAGGGTTACCCTGGATTGTGTAATAAATCCAGTTGATTCAGGCAGCAGGTTGTTCCAAGCTTTCTATTTAGAGTGGGCATGGAACCCTGGGCTATTTATCATGAATTTATATAATGATGATTTTTCTGTTGAAACTCATATTAATTTTAGATCTCTTTTCGCTTTTATTGATAGTGGGTAATACCTCAACCTTATTGGTACAAAATCCTTTTTGAAGTGACTAACTCCTTATGCCCGAGCCAGATTCGAGATGCCAGGAGCTCTGAGCTTTACCCACTTTTAGTCAGCTATGGTCTATGTAATGCCCTTGAATTTTTTGGATCGAGTGAGCTTAAGGTGGTCACGTTTACTGGCAGGGGTCACTGTTTTATTACTGATTATATCTTTGTCACTAGGGATTTAATTGATCTGATTTCTGATGGGGCAGTTGGAACTACGTGGTAAGTGGGAGGTAATGGTGGGACACTTCCATATGTCTATCCAGGACAGTTTGAGTAGGCTGGAAAAATGTTAATATACCCTTAGGGCCAGATGTACAAGCCTTACATTTTGCAACTCGCAAATTGCGTCGCTTTGCGACTCGCAAATTTGCGACTCGCAAAATGCAATGTACAGCAGTGTCACAGACACTGTTAGCAATTCCCAATGGGGTCGCAAATTGCATGCCTCATCAATATTCATGAGGCAAGCGCAATTTGCGACCCCATTGGGAATGACTAGCACTCCCAGGGGTGGTGGCCTGCTGGGGTCAGCAGACCACCATGTCTGGGACTGCTTTTTAAATAAAGCAGTTTTTTAAAAAAATGCAGCACGTTTTCCTTAAAGGAAAACGGGATGCATTTATAAAAGAAAAATTAACTTTTCAGTTTCATTTTTTAAGGGCAGGCAGTGGTCCCTGGGACCAATGCCTGCTGTTAAAAAATATTTTCTCACACACTCACAAAGGGGAAGGGGTCCCCTGGGGACCCCTTCCCATTTGCAAGTGGTTTACCACCTACTTGAAGTAGGTGGTAAACTGCGAGTGTTTTGCGGCCACAAATGCGGTCTCAAAACAATAGTACATGGCAGTGAGTCTCGCTATTAGGAAGAGATGCCCCTTCCTAATAGCGAGAGTCGCAAACGCTATTTTGCGAGTCAGTGACTCGCAAAATAGCGTTTGTACATGCCATTACCCTTTTTTGCGGTCGCAAACTGGCCGTTCTCCCATTTGTGAGAGCAAACAAGGGTCGTACATCTGAGCCTTAGTTTTTTATACACTGGTATCCATTAACTTGAATACAATTTTTACCTGCCTCACCTGCGAGACGTAGGGCGAGCCCATAGTTGCTGCTTTCGAGACAGTGGGGATAGCTACGAAGCAATTACTTATGAAAAAAGACAAGGTTCACAGATCTAGGGAAGTTCCTTGGTTCAATAAAGCCTGTAGACAGGCACATAGAAAGTTGCACTTTGCTCTAAGGAAATCCCCTAGGAACAGGGACAAAATTGCTGCCTGTCGTAGGGAGTATAAACTAACGTTGGCAATTAGAAAGCCGAGGTGAAGAATAATCTTTGGGGCAACCTGGTCCATGCTTATCTGACTAAAGATAATCAAACTTTCGGGAAATTAGTCAATAATAATTCCTTGTTCGATTCCTCCAAGTCTGCTTTGAATTGTAATATAGCTCCCGAAGCATGGACGAAGCACTTTAGTAGGTTATATTGCTCTGTAGATAGTGGAGTTGAACACATTGACTTTGAATCACCACAATTTCCCATAAACAACATTTTCTCCTTGGATTGTTATGAGTCCCTCTAACAAAGCGCCCGGCCCCGACGGCATCCCCATGGATTTATACAAGGGTAACATTGAATATTGGGCACCTCTTTTAACCAATTTGTTTAATATGCCTCTCAGGTTGGTCTTCCTAAGTCCCGGAGGACATGAATCAGTGTACCAGTGTTTAAAATGGGGAAGCACCTGGAGTCTTCCTGCTATCGCCCATCTACTTGTTGGAGTCATCAGTCAAATTGTTAGGCCGAATCATTTTAGATAGACTGGTAACCTGGTCCTCGAACAAAAATATTTTGCATGAGATACAGTAAGGTTTCCATCCTGGACTAGGACGATAGAACAATGTTTAAATTTACATGCTGATTGACAAGTATAAATTAGCTAAGTGCAGTTCCATTCATCTTGCTTTGATGGACCGCTCGAGTGCTTTCAATAGCGTGAACAGATTGAACTCTGGGCCCTGTTGTGGATTGAGGAGGGTTTGGTGCATTTCTTGCGGGTGCTCCATTTTGATCTCTCTGCAACAGTGAGGTTCGGGGATAAGGGAGACTGTACTGATTCCTTGAGGCTAACTCGAGGAGTTTGCCATGGCTGTGCCCTGGCCCCTATATTATTCTTACTGTATATCAACAATCTTGAGACTGCCCTCTTGGCTGCCGGGAAGGATGTTCCAGTTGTGAAGAATAAACCAATACCCATGCTTCTATATGCAGATGAACCCCTAATGGTCTTAAGAAATTATTAGATGCATTTGTGGGCTTTATGGGAAACCAGGATCTTGAGACTAATAGGTCCAAAACCTTTATTATGGTCTGTAGACCAAAAAAATACCAAAACCCGCAGTTTCCCTGTAGAGTTTCAACCACTTTCTCTACCTGGGCGTAACATTTGAGCACAATAATACCTAGGATCCCAGTTCGAGTAGATGAGCATGTTTCTCCCACACAGTTGGTTATACTTTTAACTTCTACTCTAGAACTGGGAAAAGGCCCATTCGACCGCTTGTGGAGATTTACAGACGAAAGTGTATTCCCGTTCTTACATATAGCGCAGGGGTCTGGGGTTACTGAAATGTCAAAAATGTGCAGGATGAAGAAAATAGGATGCTTAGAAGGATCCTAGGGGTTCCTGCTAGCAGCCCCCATTTTTTGATTCATGAAGAACTTGGTTTGGTATAAATGAAGGATCAATTCAAACTGGAACCTTTGTTGCTTGGGCGCTCAATCTGGACCAACGACCATGCCTCACTCAATAGGGACATCATTGAGGACTGCTTGGTGTGTGCCTTGGGTTCTTCAATCCCTTGGATCCATTACATTCAGACCACCTTCCTGAAATTGGGTAGGCTTTTCTTTTTTGTAAATCTGAGGACCCTTAGGCAGAAGGACAAATTTTGGGTCTCTAATAATTTTTTGGCGAGCAGTGCTCAGAAATGGAAATTATTTGAGTCAGTAAAGCCCTCCTTCAAGGAGTATTCCTTGACCCGAACGAGCCCAGGGATGGAGCCATACCTGGAATGGTTAAGACAACCCTGGGAAAGAATCTTATTCACCAGGTTTCGGATGGGGTGAATTAGATGGAAGAACTGTTTTCCTCAAGGTTAATATGATGTAGCTAGCATTAGCGGTTGCCCCTGTGATGAAACTTCTTACCAAACCTTGCTTTATTTGGTATTTTTTGTAAATCAAAAAATGTAGAGCAGCACTAACTTACTTGCAGTAGCTGTGCTCAGAGGAGGTGTGATACAGAGTGGGGTGTTTTTCTAAATCTGCCATTAGCTATTGTAATTCTCTGATGTTTTAATGATTATTGTCGTTTTCGTGTTCTTTGGGATGATTGCTAAATTTACCACTATTTTTATCCTGTTATTATTCAATGTTTTGTAAATTAATTTGAAGTGTCATTTTATGGATCTTTTTAACGGATGTGTATTTGTTGTTCTTTTATGATCGCTATTTAGACGATCGAATAACGAAAGATTGAATTGAATTGACTACCTAACACAAGAAATGTGACTGTTGCCAGAGGTGATGGTGATGCTTCAAGAAGCTCCAAAATGATACGCAGTAGATCGCAGCTGTGGATGCTTATTCACACTCTGTCCGCTCTCACCACTCCTTGGGGCATATGTACAAGGAAGTGACAGAGCGCGGCGTTAACCTTCTTGGCTTAACGCTGCGCTCTGCCACTTCTGAAAAACAGGGCTGCACCGTATTTACAACAATATGATGCAGCTGTGCGTTTTCCCCTGCACTGGCGCTACATTTAGCTACCTAGCGCAAACGCAGGCACCCTTACACCATAGTGCAAGGGTGCCTGCGTTTTGGGGAATGATTGTTTATGTGCAAGAAGGTGTCCATTCCTGCACATAATCAATCTTAAATGGCGATTTGTAACTTCTGTGTGTGCTGCTTTGTTCATGGCGTTTTGCTGTTTTAATGTGTGCTGAACAATGCAGCACACATAAAACAGCAAAAACAAGGAGAAATAATGCATTTTTCCTCATTGCAACCTGTTAAGACCAGGGGGCATATTACCAAGAACACGCGATAAATATCGCAAATCGCGCATAGCGCGTTTTTCATTATCGCCCTCTATCGCTGAATTACATCGCCGTGTTAGCGGCGTATTAGCAACGCTTTGCTAACAGGCGATGTACAATCCAGCAATAGACTGCGATAATCATCATTAGCGTGTGAAATCCAGCGATGATTTCACAGCGCTAATGAAAAGCTTGTTAATAGGGTAGTGTGGACTTAACCAGACAATCCACCTCCCATACAAGACATGCTTAAGTCAAGTTTTTACCAGGCGTAAGAATCCGGCGATAACCGCGGTTACCGCGGCTTTTTTTATCGCTCCGCGGTTCCGGGGCCGCGTTGTAAATACCGCGATGTCGTGTTTGCGAGTTTTTTCATGTTGTTTTTCATAGGAACGCCTCTTTTGCATCTCATTAGCGATGTATATCGCTAACATGAGTAGCGTTACAAAAACGGCAGCTAACATGTGCTAATGCATGTTAGCGATGCCTTGATGATTGTGCGATAGGAAAATCGCCGATTTTCCGACGATAAGTGCCGGAAATGTGGCGATACAACTGTTGATAATATGCCCCCAGGTTTTCCCCGGTCTTAATTTTGGCGCTGCCCCATATTTATGCCACCCTTGTAAATATGGGGCAGCGTCAAAATCAATGGCTAACTATAGCTGGAAAGGGGGCCTTATTTACAAGTGGCTTAACGCTGCCTTGTAAATAAGGCGAAGCCGGTATCGGCACCACAACGTAAAAACAAATGACGTTATGGTGGCGATAGGTGCTTGTAAATGCTTCTTTGTTTGTGTACTGTTCTGGCCCCTTTGTGCCACCCACTTGCCCATCACCACCTACCCTGCCTCCCTTGCAACATGCCCCTACCACACCAACCCCTATGTCCGTTGAGGAGCCTAGGATCTTTCATACAGAAGTTTCTGTACTGCCATACACTGCTGAGAGGTACCCAGACCTCGCTCCCCAGAAGGCTTCCCATCTAGGTTTTGGCCCCTTCCTGTGTTGCCGCCAGATAGTGGCCCTGTGTTCCTGTCGATGTTCTGCTCCCGTGCCATTGGTGCTGGACTGCTGCAACTCTTCCACGAGGAAGGGAGTGTTGCATTGTTACTGTTGGTAAGTAGGATCCTCGCCTCAGCAGTAAATGTGACCAGCGCCAGTGTTGCATTCCCCGAATCCTGCTCTGCCCCTCCGGAGGTGTCTGAATTTTACTTCATTCCTTTTAGTTCATTAGATATTTACTTCCCTGCAAATACTTTGACAGCACATATATTTTAGCTGCATTTACTAAGTTACACTATCACTTTACTCAAAGCATCAGAGTAGCTACTTGTAAGGTAAGCATAATTTAGTGTCAAGGTTTAAACAATCAGTAGATTTTTAGTAAATAATTTACGTTAATGTACATTTGTATAATTTATGGTCAGGGTTATAATAGTTAACTCAAAATAAATCAATAACATTTACAGTTATGTTTATAATTGGATGTCTCCAAATCCAATCAAAAGTATATTATAAAGTATGTGATTATAGTTAACATTTGGGTGATTTTTTTTATGGTTTTATTACTTTAAGTACACTTAATTTAGGCTTTGTGTAAGAATTAACTTAAATCAATGCAAGTTAATTTAATTTGATTTACATTATTTAAATGGAATACATTATAGATCTAGGGCTTGCATTGGGATTGTATTAATTATTCATATACTAATGTAAATAAATAGATTCCAAACTAGGGATCGGTTTGGAATTAATATAAATTGACTGTAATAAAAATAATTTATATTTGTTTAACTTAATGTTGGTTTTAGTGCTAGAATAAGGAAACGTATTATTTATATACATTAAAAATGCAATTTAGTTGATGATTAGGGCAAATGTTACTATTAATGACATTTTATGTAAATAAACTGCATTAAAATTAAGATTAAGGAAACAAGTAGCATTAAGGCATGGTTTCAGGTTAAGGATGGGAATAAAGTGAAGGTGGGACAAAGTAAGGTGAGCTAAGTAAAGGTCATTTCGATGGTATTTACAGATTAGAGTAGTAAAGAAGGGGAAGCAAAGGTAGGGGAAGAAAAGGTAGTAGAAGTAATAACATACACAGCTCCAGAAAGCGCTTCCTTGTCCACCCCGGCACTCCACGCTGTTTCCCTAATACCCTGCACTGTGTCCGGTTGACCCTGCGCTGCTCCCCCGCATTGGTCTTACCTGGAATTTAATTGTTTTCCCTCTTTGCCTCTGCGCTGCTGTCCTCTCTTGTACCATCCCATGCACATTTGACCCTGTGCTGTTCCAGCACCCCCCTTCCTAGACCGCATGCTGCACCCTCACCCATGGGCTTCTGACTGTTCTTGCCACTGTTATGCGAGTTCTCAGGATCTGTGATACTCAAACTACGGCCCGTGGGCAGCATACGGCCCTCTTGACATTTACATGCGGCCCCCTGCTCAACAGCAGCACTGGGCTGCTGTTTACTTAACTCAGCGCTAACATTCAGAAAGATGTTCAATAAACGGGTAATCATCTTTCAGCAAACGTGTGAAAATATGATAAAGTCTCTTCAAAATACAAAAAGTGTATTTCATTAAGATGCCGGACCGGGGTTTCCATTATGCATGAACAACATGTAGTTTATTAAATCAAACACAAGAGAGGGTTTTGTAGAGCGCACATCCTAAAGTCATGTATTTCGAGGTCCTCTTATATGTGATAATGAAGAAAAAGGAGGCATTGTAAAATAAAGCAGTGCTTAGGACCACACAATTTGGTCAAGTGAGGAAGCCAGGACTGATCCCAGGTTCCCACATTCTCTGGTGCAATTCAGCAACTAGATGTACATGCTTCGCTTCACCTTTGCCCACGTTAACCCCCTTCCCCGCGACCGCCACTCAGCGGTCCTCGGTCACAAGTCAGACCAAACATTTCGGCCATTTGGAAAAAGTTACCGAATACCCATGCTGGAAATTAACCCACAGTGTGGGGGCCTAGCTCCCAGAATCATGTAGACGACACTCCATCCGCCACACCTCCCTGGCACTGTAGAACTTATGAAGCTGTTTTCCCTTGCAAAAAGCCTCACCAGCAATGCATGCGACAGAGTTCTCGCTTGAATGGTTGGCAAGTCTTGATTTGGTTGCCAACCTTAAAAGCAGCCCACAGTCTCCACCAATATGATTCCTCTCTAAACATCCACTCACTCTACACTGAATTTTTTTTTAATAAACAACATGTTCTACTTCTGAAGGGAGCCACTGCATAACCGTTCAAACTGTGGAATATATACATTTCCATGGCTGCTATGACATGCCCAGTCGGTTTGTCCATGTTGCTGTTTGCCAATATTTGCAGACCCTGACTTCTCTCTGCGTTTTCCCTCCTCTCCCCTCAGTGACAGGTCACTGTCCTTGTCCCTGGCACGCTCCAATGCGTGCTTCATTTTTCCATGCACATTGTCTGCGAGGCTGTGCCCTATATATATATTTAGAAATATGAACTATGTAAATGCTTCTGTGCTTGCACCTTTGTTTGGCATCCTATTCCTGGCAGCTTGACTGGTTGAGGCATCGACGCTAGATCACCAGGTTCTAGTCCTGCCAAGGTCAACTCAAACTTTTATCCAAGTACCGTGGCTAAAATGAGCACAGCATTGGGCAATTGACTGGTTAGGTAACATTGCATAGCGCCAACATGCATACTATTTTTTTTGCAGTGCTATATAGCGGCAACTTGGCCCAAGGGCATTACAGCACGAGATGAGGTGATTTGCCCAGAAATACAGGATGCTGATCTGAGGCCGGAACCGAACCTGGGGGGATATTACCAAGGAATTGCGATAATTATCGCAAAGCGCGCTTAGCGCTGTTTTTTTATCGCCGGCTATCGCTGGATATCATCGCAGAGATAACGCATTATTATCAACGCTTATCTCCAAGGCGATAAAAAATCCAGCGATAGCGGAGAAACCCAGCAATAGCGCGAGAAATCCAGCGATAAATTCTACGCACTAATGAAAAGCTTGCTAATAGGCAGGTGAGGACTTAGCCTCACAATCCACCTCCCATTGACTAGAATGGTTAAGTCAGGTTTTTAGCAGGTGTTAGATTCCAGCGATAATCGCGGTTAACGCAAGTTTTTTTATCGCTTCGCGGGCATTGCTTATAGGGGGAAGTTGTGTTTGCGACTGTTTTCAGTCGCTTTTAGTTGGGAACGCCTACTTTGCATGTCATTAGCGATATATATCGCTGACATGCAAATCGGCACCAAACGGTCGCTTTCGCCATAAAGCTGTCGCTAACAGCTGTTAGCGACAGCTTGCTAATAGGGCGATAGAAATATCGCCGCTTTAGCGGCAAAAAGTGCCGCTAAAGCGGCGATAAGGCCCTTGCTAATATGCCCCCAGGTCCCCCAATTCCAAGGTCGGCCTCACTGGCAATTAAGCTACATTTATCAAATATTTGATGTGTTGCTATAAAAAAAATTACAAATATAACTAAAGTTATCATACTAGTATCCTTTGTACAAAAACTTGTTTTGTACAGGAAAAGCCTTGCCTCCTGACACCATTTCGCCCACGGACCCTTTTGTTTTCTGTAAAATTGTTTTTATTATTGCAATATTAACACAATGGAATGCGATAAAGAAACGGTGCTATAAATAAAGAGAGGACCCCAGAGCAGGAAATAACAGCTAGAGAAAATAAAAACTTTGGTGACCTGTAAAGCGTGTCCCAGCCTCAGAGCTTTCACACTTCGTGATATAATCTTATAGCTAAATGAAAATGTGAAATGGGGGCGTACCCGCCCCAACACAGCTGTAGAAGAAAGAAAGGTTTATATCTCATGTCTCCGCCGTACCTGTGTGTTCTTAAACCGATTTTATTTTTCTTAATTATATTGAAAAATTATATAGCGCTAAACAGTCCAAAAGGGGCAATTAAACACTAGAGTCAGGCCAAACCAGAAGTTTTTTTAACGAAACAGGAAGTTTGTGGAGCCTTCCGGAACTGAGCTACATGTTGAATGTATGTAATTCCCCTTGGTAGAGCTTCCACAAAAAGCTGGCCGTGCCCTCACAAGACTTCCTGCCTGCAATATTCCTGCTCTTCCTGAATGGCACAGGTCCCAGTTGACCATCGCATCTTCCTAGGAGAGTTCAAAGAGAAATCTTACCAGTTCAACTGAATCCTTCCCCCGTTTCCTCCAGTGATAGTTAAAGCGCACAGAAGCCTCTTATCTTAAATGGGTATGTCTAGTGCTTTAGCAATAACCAAATAAATAAATGCTTCCCATGCTTGCTAACAATCCACATGTTTATTATGGATGTATTGGAAGTGGTTTGTAAAGCTCTGACATGGTGCCTTGCGACCTATTCCAGGCGCAATGCTGCTTGTGGCTGGGGCTTGGTATGGCCGGTCTCTACAGTTGTTCAGCTATTGTGGCCTGTTCTTCCGGTATCAGTGCCAGGAGTTAGGCTGGAGTCCTATTGCAATGCCTTTAAGGAGGGCAGTGCTTGCTGAAGGAGTTCCACTCAGATATTATTTTTTTATGTTGTCAACATTTGTATAGCGCCTGAGTAAGGCACTGTAGTACATTTAATCTGCATGCCTTTTCCTTTCGGACCTGGAATTTCCACGGGCATGTTGTGTATCGTTGTTTGGTTGTGTGTGGTAAAGATTTGTTAAATGTCTAGCTTGGTAATGGTTTGTGTTGGGTAATGTGAAAGTAAACTGAGGTTGCTCCTGCTAAAGACCCTCATAGTGTATTATGTTTGGGTGGCTGTGCTCAATGACTTTGTTGCTTTGTGTTGAGATGGGTCATTGGTTGCATACAGTCCAGCCTATGAAGATTTTTTTCAAGACCGCATCACTAGCCAGCTAAATAGCTGAGATGTGATGTTGTGTGTGAGAGGGTAGGTACTCGGATTCTAGGTAGTGGGTTGGTTTTTCCTAACGTGTGTTGTTAGACCCTGAGGGCCTCATTTATGAGGTTTTGCTGAAGGGCAGCAGCGCAGGCCTTCCTGCTGCGCTGTCCTATGGCAAAAGAAAAGCGCAGGAATGCGCCGTATCTATCAGATACAGCGCCTTCCTGCTGCGCTGCCCTACGGCAAAAGAAAAGGACAGGAATGCGCCGTATCTATCAGATACGGCACATTCCTGTCCTTTTCCCATGCTCCGGCACACAATGGGCTGCCGTGTGCCAACACAGGACCCTTTGCACCATGGTGCAAGGGTGCCTGCATTGCGGGGATGATTATTTTTGTGCAGGAAGGGAAACCTTCCAGCACAAAAACAATCAAAAGAGGCTATTTCCTCTTTCTATGTGTGCTGCAGAATGCAGCACACATAGAAAAAGGAAAAACGAGGAGAAATAAAGATATTCCTCCCCGTTGTGCCTCCCTTACGCCTCCCCTGGGGAGGCGAAAGTTTTTGCTGCTGCCTCAGATTTACGATTTCTCGTAAATCTGGGGCAGTGTCAAAAAGCCATAGATGTTTCTGGGAACGCCCCCAGCAACACCCATTGCACACCCCTTTAACGCAGAAAACTGCGTTAAAGGGAACAATATTTACGAGGCAGCATTAAGCCAAACAAAGTGGCTTAGTGCTGCCTCGTACATATGGAGCAGGCTCCGGCCTCATAAATGAGGCCCCGAGTGCCTGTCTCAACAGCACACACTTCAGATCTTTCTCATCTGACAGATTCCTTTCCTATGGACCATTCCTTGATCAATTACACTTTATTTTTCTGTTTTATTTCTTTTGACCATGTGGCAACATTTCTCAAGACTGTGACAATAATAGCATGAGACATGGAAAGAAATTCACATATCTTTTGCCCTGGTTGTACATAAAACATTATTTTTTCTCATGGAGCCCTAGATAAGCTGTCAGCAACAGTAACCTTGTTGAACTGTGGAAATGGGGCACTCAAGTTTGTTTTTCATATTTTAATTAGATTATTTCATCGAATGTGCAGTCGTGATCACTAGATTGGCAGATAAATCAAGTCCTATTATTACCCACCTGCACGTTGGCAGACATCCTATAACATCAACATGCACGGCTACTTGCCGCCAGGCAGTTTGCTGTGCAGTGTGTCACGGGTATCTATGAGTTGTTTGTTCTAACGGATGTATTGGGCTACCCAACATAAAGGGTTTGCTACCAGGCATTCCCCTGCATGCTAGTGTGCTGCGTATGAACAAACAGTGTTCCTAAAGTATACCCATGAAAGGATGGAATAAGAGCATAATGTTCTGGAAAATAACCTATGTTTATTTCTCTAGGCACTGATATGTGTTTCCTATGTTGCACCAAGTAGACCTGCATGTGTGTTTGGTTATCGTTGTGTTAGGGCATTTATAATGCATCTGACTGGCACGGAGAGGACATCTAGTGACTTATAACCAACCTTATACAGTGTGGGACATGTCCTGATGCTAGCCCAGGATCCTTAGAGATGGTTTAAACTAGGGCTGAAACATATCGACAACAAAGTAATAGGGTGTAGGAAGGATTAGGTACCCTGAAGCACCAGAATAGAAACAGTTTTTAACCATATCTAGGTCACCAAAAATAAAGGGATACAGTGTGTCCCTAAGGTATTTTTATATACCTAGAGGCTGTGAAGTAATATCCTTCAGTCCTCCCTGGAATATGGTTGACCCCATTCTGGTTTTTAGGGCCCAAGATGAAACCCGATGATGAAGCATGCCACTAATAAAGTGTGTGAGGGTCTTAAAAGCAAACAAGTTAGGACTCCTGATACAACTGCTCAACACCTATTCTCGGTCTGGAGATAGGTAGGGCTATAGGATACCAGTGTTATGCATTTCTTCTCTCCTTCTGTCTGTGCTGGCGCACTTTTGGCTCCCACGCGCCAACGTACACACCCTTGAGTCATAGTGCAAGGGTATGTGCATTCTCTAAAGCATAGGTTTTATACTAGATGGTGACACTTCCAGTACAAACACTATTTAATAAGACTTTTACTACTTTGTTTCTGTGATGTACAATGCAGCACAGATGCAAAGTTTGAATAATAAGGAGAAAATAAAACATTTCTCTTCCTCACGGCTGCTTTGAGGAGTCATAAGGTCTGGCACAAATCCCTGTCTTTAAATGTTAGTAGGTAGGGATTCGGGCCAAAGCCCAGGGGAATTTGCATGGAAGCAGCTATGCACCAGCCATGGAATGCCCCCTTGAAATAAAGTAGTGCATAGCATAGCTTTGTGTTACTTCGGGGAATTTGCCAACGCAAATTCTGGTTTGCGTTGGCTAGGAAATCCAATCCCAACACTTTGCACTTCTGTGATGCAAAGTCGGCGCAAAATGTTATTAAATCTGGGCCTTCATGTCTGGCTGATCTCATGTTTTCACGCTGCGCTATTTACTTTTCCGAAGCGATGTGAAGTCATCCAAGGTGTCCAACAAGCCCCTCTCTCATTGTCAATAATCCGTAACATGTTCCACAGCTTCGCCTAAAAATCATGGACGAAAATCACCTGGTCTACCACTCCTACATTGATGACACCAACTCTAACTACAGGTCACGAACAGGCAAAACCAGTACCTGGAAGCCTGTCTGGCTGCCATTGACTCTTAGAGAACAGAGAGTTTCCTGAAACTCAATGGTAGAAAAACTGAGCTTCTGGTTCTGTTGTGGGTACTTGGCATGCATTAACTGTATTTGTGGTATGTGATTTTCTATGTTTGAGTTCATCATTAATGTAAATTTAGGCTCCACTCTTACTTAAGCTATGTTAGGGCTCGAATTTAGGAAACACTTCTTTGCAAGATTCACTTCAGCAATGCTGTTTATAAAAGTCTAAGGGGCATATTCACAAGGACTTATCGCCGAGTTATCGGCACTTTAGCGCTTCAAAAGAGGAGATAGATTTATTGCCCCATTCACAAGCAGGTGCAAACTGCAGACATCGCCAGTATTCCCACGATAACTGCCGCAAAATTTACCTCCACGGGTGACACCACCAACTAACCCTAATGAGATGCAGAGTAGGCGTTCCCGTGCAAAAACCCACGAAAATACCACTACACCACTTTCACAACGAACAGCCAGATCTGCGATGCGAACCAAAAACAGGTGATAAGCCGCGGTAGCAGCAGGGATTTAACACCTGCCTTTTGCTGGTGTTAAGCAGGACAACTACCTGCAGTATGAAAGGGAGCCCAGCCCAGAGCCACATCTGAAGACCCACAGATGCCATGGAGACAATGATCATGCAGCTCGGAGACCCATGAGGGCCACAACACCCACCGCCACCACCCCCAGGCCCGCCACCACCCCCAGGACCCGCCCGCCCCCCCCGGACCACCACAGAGGCAGCGTAGACAAAGACAGCGGACCCACCTTAAACGCACCAGCCGCACAGACCTAACGCCAGAGGAGGCCATTGCCCACTACAGGCCCAAAAGGACAACCATCCTCCGCATCCTGACCCACATTGCCCACAGGCTGATGGTACCAACATAGCGGCCAACCAACATCCCTCCGCAGACAAAGCTGCTGGCTGTGCTGCACATGTTGGCCTCTGGTACCTTCCAACCCACAACTGCCAGAGTCAGAGGAGTCTCACAGCCAGCCCTATCCAAGTTCATCACACCTTTCCTGGATGCCATCATCAGCCTGGTCCCCCAGCACCTCCACTTCACCCACACTACGCAGGAGCAGCTGGAGACCAAGCAAGGCTTCTACGCCATAGCTGGATTCCCTCACGTGTTGGGGGCAATCGACTGCACACATGTACTCCTCGTGCCCCCTGCCGACACTGCACACAACTACCTCAACAGAAAGCACACGCATTCCATCAATGTGCAGGCAATAGTGGACCACCGGGGACTCCTCAACAATGTTGTGGCCAACTACCCAGGCAGTGTGCATGATTCATACATCTTCCGACAGTCCATCATCAACCAGCGCTTCCAGGATGGCACCTATGGAAATGCATTGCTCGTTGGTAAGTACCAAATGAACAAACCACACACCTCCACTCTAAAGTCATGCAACTCACGACACTGGCAATGGGCATGCAGCAAAACCACATGCAACATGCCACACAACATGCCAACCGACCAGACACGACAACACGACTCCATTGGGAACCTGGGCTTGCCATGCACACAACCCAGCCACGGCATGGCACCACAGCCACACAATAGCAGAATGTGAGGAGAGGCTTGGAGCAGGCATGTGCGAGAGCGGCAAGTGACTAATGAATGAGAACCTACCCAATGCCAAGTGTGGCGTGGATGTGCCGGACAGACTTCAGTGAGCAAACCACGGAAATGGCCATGTGGACATTAACTGCTGGTGCATGGAGTGTAGTGGCCAGTGGACGCTACCATGTCACCACAGGCTGTGGGGCAGAACGCGGAAATGTCGCTCATTATGTCCCCCCCTGTAGGCACGGGCAGAGTGGGTTGGCCCTGCGTACGCCAGGCCTGCGTAGGGGTGTGAATAAAAACCCAGTCGCACTGGGCGTGGTTCTCTTTCGGAATGGCCATCGTGTCTGCCAGGGCGGCGTCTCTCAGCCCGCCACGAGGCCGACGCCGTGAGCGGTGGGGCCTGCGACCTTGTGTGCCTGCTGCACCCCAGGCCGCTGGTCCCCAGACCCGTCTTGCCTGCCCCAGCGCACCAAGGAGGCTCCGCTCACCTGCCGACACTGGCGTGTGTCAAAGAGGGCCCACCACGTGCCGGTGCAAGCTCCAAGCCCCAGTCCCGCTACCTTTGCAGCCTCCGCAGACCATCGCTGGCCTCCACGACGCTGGCCCACAGTACTCCTTTTTCGTTTACATACCCCACCGGCGTACTCTTCGGCCCAGTTGTTGGCACATGTTGTACTGAGTCATGAGTTTTGAATGGCAGTGACCAAAAGTCTGTGGCAGCGTCCACATCACTAAACTCCCTCCGATCAGTGAAGCCAAAGTCTGCATCGCAAGCACACGACACGTGGTGCCACTAACCCTGTTCAACGCAAGCCGGCGACACGTGGTGCCACTAACCCTGTTCAATGCAAGCCGGCGACACGTGGTGCCACTAACCCTGTTCAATGCAAGCTGGCGACACGTGGTGCCACTAACCCTGTTCAACGCAAGCCGGCGACACGTGGTGCCACTAACCCTGTTCAACGCAAGCCGGCGACACTTGGATGAGGGCTCAGACCTACACTGCGGTCCAGTAGGTCCCACATCCAGCACTTAGTCGTGATTCATGAATGGCAGAGTCCATACCAGTGAACGCATGGAGAGGAGTAAGAGGAAGATGCGGTTCAGTCCGGATGAAAGCCGGATCCTCGTCACGGATGTGACCGAACACTAGCAACAACTGACCTGGTGCCACTAACCCTGTTCACAGGAAGTCCGTGTCCCGTGGTGCCACCGAACCTGAACTACGCAGGCCGGTGGGACCATCCAACATAAGCCGGCAACACTTGGATGAGGGCCCCTGCTGACCACTGCCTGAGGCCTACACTGCGGTCCAATAGGTCCCACATGTGGAACTGTGTCTTGGGTAACTTATGGAGGAGTTCACACCATTGGACACGCCTCATCGCAGGCGGCATCCCCTCTCAGCACCGGTGCCATTAACTCTGTGCGCAATGAGTCATGGGCACTCTCTGGTTGAACTTTGGTGGCATCTGAGTCTATGGCCTGGGGGTTGTCTGCATCATCATCTGGCTGGGACGGACTTGGTGTTCGACATGTGTCTGTTCCATTCATCTCCACCATAGTGACTGTTTCTGCGTGGTTCTGCCCTCTGCATCATGCCCTGGGGGTACACCTTCCACTGTCCACCGAGACACTCCGCGACAACCCCCTTTGACATCTACGAGAACCTGCTCTGCTCTCGTGACCCTGCCCCACTGCACCGCAAGTCAGCGGCCCGTGGCGGTAGGCACGTGCAGGACGCTGTGCATCCAGGGCCACTAACTCTGTGCAGCTCAAGTCATGGAGCCTTTATGGTTGAATGGTTGTGTCCTTTACGATGTACACTGTTGTCGTTTTGTGACTGCACCAGGCACTCCATGACGGCTGGTGTACACACACCCCACACACATCCAACACAGGTGTCACTCGACATGTGAGCCTGCTAATAAAAGTAGCCGGGCGCACGTGCCCGTAGCCATTCACACCATCTAAGCAAGTGTGTCCGTGTGGTCATTATGTCAGCATGATGGGCCCGAGCCCTGCAACATCACAGTGTGCTGTCTTCAGCGGACGATACCATGTCACCTCAGCAGTGGCTAAGACCTTGGACATGTAGCTTCGTCCGCCCCCCCCCTGCATGCACAAGCGGCGTGTGCTGGTCCGGCGTACGTCAGGTCAGCGCCGGGGTGTGCTGATTGGGCAGGGGGATCAGGGCGTGGCTCTGGTCTGGCCTTGAGCAGGAAGTGCGGTAAGCGTGTCTCTGTGTTGGAGTGTTGTCGCCACCAGGGCCACAGTAGTCGATGTTGCAATGTAGCATGCACCCGGAGTGCGGACCCGCACGTACGGGGAAATGTAGGAGCGCAAGACCGCTCGGGTTCTTGGCTTATACATGCCAAGTGTTGTGTGTATCAGTCCTGCGGCTGCATGAGTCAGATGCCTAGCCTCAATCGCAGCGCGATCACAGCCAGCCATGGACTGTACACCTGTGTCCGCCCTGTCCAGACCATTGGCCTACACTCACTTGGCCGCACACCCTCAACAGCCAGCATCACGGTGTTGTTGGCATGCCGCTGGACATGCGCAGACAGGCATGACAATGGTGTGCCGTAGGAGTGCACGTGATGCAACCGCGCAGCGCACACAAGTGTGAGGGCTCGTGGGAGGGAGGAGCAGCTGTGAGGCAACATAACACACAGTGAGGCCGCTCATGTGCCACGTGCTCGGCATATCATCCATGATTCCCTGGGTCGCAGACATCCCACCCCACCCACGACAGGCCTCTGCACATCTCCTGTATGCAAGCAGATGGTAAACTGACTGTAGGGATGAAAGGTCCTTTGTCTGGACTATCAGGCGGAAGCACATCTGCAGCTCCGAGCTGGGACTTGCATGTGCCCAGCACCCCCTGACAGATACAATAGCATTTGCTGACGACTCCCACACTACGCACTGCCCGATGTGAGACCAACGTGTACACATCCCACACACAGAAGTCCTTGGTCATAGTTAGCGTGCATGAAATGGCCTTCACACGTACTCCCACCCCATCCCAGGCCTGCACCCGTTGCACACAGACACTGCTCATTGATCCGAGCTGTGGCATTTCATCCACAGGACTGGCGCAGGTCAGCACAGTGCCGCTTCAGGCAGAGCCACTGACGCAATGGCAGACCATCCCGGACACATGCACAACCCCAGTCACGTGGACCGGTACTGTGCACGTCTGCTGCATGTACTGGGGGCACTACCATTGGCAGTGCTGCGGATCAGTTACCGGCTAAGCTTCCGCCTTGCCAACGTCACCTGCGTTCAGCCTGTGTTGCATTGTCGCTCGTGCATATTCGAGTGGACCATGGATGTCTGCCTCTCCAACGTAACGGTAGCTGAACTGGATTTCGACGTGTGTGTGCGCCCCCTGTTGGCCCACGACCAGGAGTGTCACTGTGATGCCCATTTATGGCATGCCTGGATCATTGGCATGCATGCTGGCAACTGGACCTGGGAGATTGCACCACTCGTGTGCGGTGACCACATTGAGCCGCTCCCCTATTGGGCTTTGGTGACAATTGGGGCCAGGGGTTGGAGTCAGCACATCTGTCTGGGACAGGTGATGGGCTACGTCGCCGACATCTTAGATGTAGTCGACAACGAGCTTATATTGGAAATGTTGGCCTACGCTGCTGCACTCGCGATCATGGACGAGTGACAATGTACCTGCAGCCACAACTGAATGTGACCCATTGCACGTGTCCCGACGCCTGGTTGCATGTTGGGGATCCGGTCACATGTCCCAAGACGACAGTGGACATGGCTGCATTGGCTTGGACTCCGGATACATGCGCGGACAACCAACGCGGGTTGGCACTCACTTGTGTGGGTGATGGACTCCCCCGGGCTGGACATGGGCGCTTTCCAACGTTCCTCATTCAGACATGTTGCTGCATTGGTCTGCATGTTGTGGCACTTCTCTTGGCCGTACTGACACGCAATAGTTGATGAAGTTTCCGCACCTTCACTTGTCTCCAACTGTGATGAGTGTTCATTTGTATGCCAATGTGTGTGTCACGGCCTTTCTGGGTCCCTGCCATACATGCATTGCTACCCCATCAGGGCTGTGGGTTTGTACTTGTGCATTATCATGTCCCTGTTTTGTGCTTTGCCAGATGCGTATGGCCATTTACCGGCCACAAGCGGGTGCACTTGTGTCCTGTGTTCGGTTGTGCAAATGTTGCTGTTTGTACACATTGTGTCTGATGTTGGGGTACTCTGCTTCCTATGTGTGTGTGCTGCATTGTGTGTGAGTTGGCCCTTCAGCTCTGATTTGGCTCACCCTTCTCCCTTTCAGGCAGTGTGGTTTTCACTTCCGTGCTTGTTCAGTGGTATGGTATTGCCGACTTGTGTGACTTGTGCTCTTGGTTGGTGTTGTTACTCTTGGGCATGGTTTGTCTGCAGTTGTGCTGTGCTTAATTGTGCATGTGTGCCATTGTGCCCATCTCCCCCCGTCCCCCCAGTCCCTGGTCGTTCCTCTCCCTGTTGCTGTTGTGTCTGTTGATTTTGAGCAGTTTCCAGTCCCCGACTCCTACCACCATCTCCAGACTGATGTGGTGGACACCATTTCCTCCATGTCATCCAGCTCCTGGTGTGGCGCTGGACTCCCACCTCCGGTGTGCATTGCTGCCTTCTGGTTGTTGCAGTGTTTCTGCTTGTTTTAGTGTTTCGCATCATTCCTGCTGTTCTGGTTGTCTTCCATTGTCCTGCTCCGCACTCCGGCTGCATTCACCTTGTCCACGATGGACTGCCATGTACAATGTTTTGTTGCCAATGGTGCTTGTGGGGTTGTGTACTAGCTCCGACTGCCTCCATTGTGCTTCGCTGTTGTTTTCTGTTTGGTTTGTCTTTATTTTTCCTGCTTTTGTTCTGCTTATTCCCGCCTGCCGTGTGTGTATCGCGGGCCTGGCGCTGCTTATCGCTGCTTTCCTCATCGCGAATGGGCTCATTGCACGTTTTTTTGCGTTGGGGTTTGTGTTTTTATCTCCGTTGCGGTGGTTGTATCGCGGACATTGGCCGCGTTTTCGGGAATCTATCGCATGGTACCGCCGTGTTGTGAATTCCACGTTAACACAGGGTTATTTTCCAGCGATAGACTGCGATGTGTAAAGTTGCGTTAAGCTTTTTTGGAGATGTTTAGCGCACGTTCTTGTGAATATACCCCTAAGTAACATGCAATCACAGGTTCGACTGGTATAATTGTTTTTAAAGAAATTTATGAGCTAGAAGATCATAGCAATGCTGTGTTTTTCTTGCAGTTTTTTTATAATAATTTATTTTGCAAACATTCGTTTTTGCAATACTGGATATATATATATATATATTTTAAACTTCTCGAGAACCCAACCATATAACATCCCTGCAATGTGGTTTATGTTAAATGTTTACACATGCAAAGTTGGATTGGCGTCCTTGGGAAACTCTGTGCACAGAAAAGGTGAAAAACCAACAAGACCTTGCAGACATGATTTCATTAGCCCTATATCGTATTTTGATAGGGATATGAAAAATATAAATTTCGTCAAGAGAGCCCAAACCTTTTACATTTTGTGAAGTTGCAACGTTTGCTTATTTCGCACAACTTTGCCGGGGGCTACAGTGATCCCACTGCTAATGTTTTTGCAAGATATCTTTCACAAAAACATTTTGTGAAAAAACGTCCAGCTATAAGCAGGTTTTTCTGTGTTCTTCTTTTAAACTTCCGTTTTGTCCATTTTCACTTCGTAGACGTTGTGAAGTTCATGACCTTAGGAAGTTTAAAAAATGCTCGAAGTTGGAGTAGGCAAAGTATTTCGATTGTATCTGCCACTAATTTGTGGGTGTTCGCTTTGAAGACCACGTAGGACCCTCCCGCAAGGAGTATTAACACCACCAAAACAAATCTTTCGTCAAGGGGACGAGCTATCTAATTATATTGTACCCCATAGGAATGGCAAATGCAAGTTACTCGAAAACAGGAAATAGAGATATATTCGCCCGTGTTTGTTGCTTTCACTCTGACTGCATTTCGCAGTGTGTGAAAGGGGAAGTTTGGACACACAGGAAAGGAGGCACCAATAAACAGAGATGGCAAAGAGAGGCGAACATTGCTTTCAAAAATGTCATCTTGTGAAAGAGCCTGTACGTGCGTGCGTTAATCCAGAATAAAATCTGTCTCTTGGTCTAAGAGATGAGATACGAGGCCAGGTTGTATGAAAGCGGCACGTGCCTCTACCACGCAGACCGAACTACGAATGCATCTGAACCACGCATTCCTTTACCAGGCATGCCTTTACCACGCATTTTCGTGGTAACGGCATTATTGGTACAGGGATGTGTGGTGAAGATCCCACCCTATGCCACCTGCCCTTAGCCCTAACAACTACCCCGGACCCCCCTCCCAAGCCCTAAAAAGTACTACCCCGACCCCACCGTGAGCCCTAAAAACTAACCAGAGCCCTAAAAACTTCTCCAACCCGCCCTGAGCCCTAAAAACTACCCCGACACCCCCAAGCCCTAACAACTACCCAACCCCCAAGCCCTAAAAAGTACCCAGATCCCACCCTGAGCCCTAAAAACTAACCCGACCCCCGAGCCCTAAAACCTTCCCAGACCCCCCTGATCCCTAAAAACTACCCTGACCCCCCAAGCCCTAAAAACGACCCCAACCCCCCCCCCGAGCCCTAAAAGCAACCCGACCCCCCAGCCGTAAATACAAATCCGACCCCCCAGCCCTGAAAGCCCCAACAATCTAAAAACTACCCCCAACGCTTAAAAACTACCCCGACCCCCAAAACCCAGCCCCAGCCCCACTTACCTCACAGTGTCCTCTCCCGATCCTTCCTGTTCCTGGGCCCACCCATCTCAGCATCTAGACGGCGCATATTCCTTAGCCACGCATATGCGTGGAGAAGGCATATGCGTGGTTAAGGCAAGCGCGGTTGTGCTTGCGTGGGAACAGCACACATGGATCTGCCGGCATCGTTCGGGTCGTTTCCCACAAGGCCAGTATGGTATCTTTTCGGCCACCAGTCTTTTCCATCACAGAGCAAAATCCATGGAAGTAGCCGGTGTTGTTACAAATACACAATGTCATATTGTATTATTGTTATGACACTACCTTTCTGTGAGATACATGTTGTCACTGCCAAAAGCACATATGATCCAAACTGCATCTCAAACTTTTAGTCACTAAACTTATCAACGAGGCTGAGCCTCGAAAAGAGCATCCTCTTGAGAATGCATGAATAAGTAGACATGCATGGGGGGCCGAATTACTTCTGAGAAAGAACATCATTGTGAGTGTGTTCAGTAAAAGCAATAGCCTGCTGTCTACATAATGATGCGGATAGCATTACAAGCGCGCTGTGGGATATAGGCGATTTCATTGTCTTGACCCTCAAGAGAAGTCCACAAAAGGCCGTGAACACTGCTCCCAGCAGACACCTGTGTCCCAAATATTCCAAGCCCTTGGCGCTATATTAGAATGTGCGAATGATGCACCCGTGACTGACAAAGGAGACTTTGCACAGGGTTTAAGCGCGGGGTCTTTAAATCCCCGGCCTCCCACGGTAGAGGTCAGGGGATAAGGGACCTGTAACCTTATATCTGTGACACCAAGCGAAGCTTGGACTACTGGGGACACGCCAAACAGGAAAAGTCCCTTTGCAGTTATTATTGGCCAGAAATGTGTGTTTTAGATCTGGCAGGAGTATCTTATAGAGTTGTACGTAGATGCACACGGAAGAGAGTGTCCGCATAAAGCAGGAAGCTTTACTTTCGTGACCAATTAGACAACTACTTTACCAGCTTCAAAGGTGACGTCATTTTGTTTAGATCTACTGTTTTTCATTATCCTGCTTTCTGGCATTCTTTGTTGTCTTGCACTAGGACTATTGCAAGGATTGAAAAAAATGACATACAATATATCTCATTGGCGTTTATTTGCTTATTCGGTGGTCTTTCTAAAAACCTGACTGGATATTGGCAGTCAGTGTCTTGGCGGTGCCACCGCCTGTGAAACAGAATAAGAGTGACTCTGCATCATTGACTATGTCTCTGCATGCTGTTACAAGCAGGCCTGTCTTTCCCTCTCTTACACCCCGGCAAGGTAACTCAGCAGGTTAATGTACTTAGTTAAGCCCTCCATGTGTAATAGAGAATTGAATCAGAATTGGGTTTTATCTTTTATCCATCCAGGCTAGATAAAATAAGTACCACTAAGGCGCCTAGAGGCCCTTCTGTACCTACCGTGCTATACAAGTTGTTAATAGTAACAGCTATAAAAAAAGCCTGTTAACTTAAGCTTCTTGCTCGAGGATTTGAGAGAGCCATTAGAGACAAAATGCCTGACCTACCTTCCAAAAGAACAAGACGCATTGTCCATGAATTGTTTTCCTTCAGCAGCCAAGGCACAGATGATCTTTATTCTGCACAACCTCATTAGAGTTCCTGGCAGAACTGTTCCTGTGTATGGTGCCCTGGAGTTGTGCGTTGTCGCCTTTCCTGAGCATTGTGCCTGGAGGTGTGTGCTGTTCCCTGGAGATGTGCAGGAGTGAAATGGTCCACAGGACAAGTCAGAGATTTTCCAGGAAGGGAACTTTTAAATGGCCATTTGGGCTGGGGCAGAGTCAGTCATATACTAGACTACGGGCCTCATTTAGAGTCTGGCGGGCTGCCATGCCTCTAGGGCAGCTGAGGATCCCTCTGCAAGCCCACCCACAGTCCGGACCACATCCTGAGTATCTCGTGGTGTTGTGGGAACTTTTCATCGAAAGTGCTTCTGCCAACGAGGCCAGAGGATTTTCGATAAAAATACACAATGCTGTTTGGTTTGCCATGCCATGGTGGCACGGCCGACTTGTTTGTTTTTGAAAAATGATAAATCTATGTCACTGGCACACAAGGAGTTTTCTCCCAGCTCGTGGGAGCGATTGGCCATTCTTCAGTGGCTGTCAGCGGACCTGGCATCAAAAGGCCAACCCTGAATATGGCAGCCATGTCTCACTTCCAGGGTGTTTCTGACAGCAGACAGACACAGTGGCCAGAACATCTGACATATGTCCAGTGACTGCCAACCTCTAAATGACTTAGCCTACCCCAGATGAGACAATCCTGCAGGTGGCTCTTCCCCAGCCCAGCTTTTGGTTTAAAGACAAATATATTTTGGGTTTGTCCAAACTATCCTTCTGGCAAGTTTGTCTGTGTGCACCAGCTGCATTTGTTATCAAACTTGGAAGAATGACGGCCGAGCTGTCCTTGTGTGTGTGTGTGGGAGGGTGGGGGCAGTTGTTTGGACCTGTGACCTGCAGGATGCACATTCATTTGTGCTGCAGGTGGATTATCCTACTGAACTATCACAGCAGGTTACAATGATTTACACTAATTCGTGAACATCCCACCTCGTTCTGTGAAGAGTTTGCACACCTATTAGTTTGCTCTTTAATGCTTATATGACCTTCAAACGCAGTACCATGAGTCCTGCCTCTCCTTCGCCGACAGTAAAATCTTTTTTTCCGACTCATGGCATAGGTGTGTACTCTCTTTCTTCTTTTAAAAACTGAAATCAAAGTTGATTTTCTGCTCCTGACCATTTTTCTCACTTAAACCGTCTGTGATGACCACTTGTCTTGTTCCTGTAAATTATCTCATTATCTTTCAAGCAATTTTCTTTAAATCATGAGAAAACCAAAATGACATATAGCTATGTTATGCTGTTTAATGTCATGCCACGTTATTTTAGACGCACTTATGGGGTGTGCAGTCTGCAATTAGTAGGTCTTCACAGCACTACCAGGTCTGGTACCTTCACGAAACAAATGGAGGATTCCGGGTCTATTTGGGTTTATAAACTGTAACTTCACGAGTCTATTTGTAGTTCAGATCTAGTTTTCAGTAGAAATAATATAATAATGGTAAATATTTTTAAAGTCTAAAACTCAGACTTTTAGTATAATTCTATCAAATAAATCATGGGGAAGACGTGTATTCTTCTTCTTAATATTATCATTATTATTAGCAATTCTTCTGCTTCCGCTACAACTACTACTAATAATAATATTTCCATATGCTGAAATATAATCATTAATATTATATTTTTCGCACTCAATATGAAGAAACAGAGGTTTACTATAAACTGTAATTCAGTAGTGTATTTATGGTTCTGATTTTGTTTCCAATAAATGTGCTATAATAATACTGTGGTCAAGATTTTTAAAGAGTAAAATTCTGTATGTTGGTACATTTTGCATATATGTCTTAAGTACTACTACTACTACTACTACTACTACTACTACTACTCATAAAAATAATGGAGAAACGGCAAATTATAATAATCATCATAATTTTCATGACCAAGTTGGCCAATCATGCATCGCTAATTGTGTTTTTCTCCAGTTACCAGTTGATGATGTCACGAACCTTACACGTCAGTATTTTGCTTGAAATCAACAATTGTGTGCATGCAGCATGGGCAGGGTGGCTTTTCTGCCCTAGTACACTTCAAAGTCCCAGGCATACACCAAGAAAATCTACACTTTGCATAGTTTCCTGCGTTTACACATATGCCCCCTAAACCATTTTATTATAATTTTTACAATGTCAAAAATGTGTGTAGTGACCCCCTAGACTAATTGCACATTTCATTAGCGGCGGCCGGCACAGGTAAGTGCGATGGGGCTGGGCAGGGCGCAGCAGTGGGGGTAGCCGACAGATGACGGATTAGGTATTATTTATTTATTTAATTATACCTATTCCGTTTTCTGTCGACATCCCCCCTCCCACCCTGCCCCGCCCCATCGCGTTTACCTGTGCCGGCCGCCGCTGTATTTCATGTTCACTTGACTTAGATGTTAGGTGTAAGCTTAGAAGGGTGGGAAGGCGAATGTAAATGTTTGTAAATACCTTGAGGGTGTTCATTACATATGCATCATCCACTCTGGTAGCAATCGGAGGAAGCAAAGATTTCCCCTCTCCATGCCCAGTGGTTAATTTGTAAAAAAAAATAAGTGCCCGGGCTTTCGTCAGGAGGCAGCTTGCACCAGCCGTTTTCTTCTGTTAGCGCCGCCTAAAACAGAACCAACTACTAACCATGAAAGTTGGGAGAGGATGTGGTATAATAGCGAGAGCTGCCGACTTCGAAGTTGAGAAACCAGGAACGAGACTTAATCTCCCCATAAATGAATGTGCCCTAATTGGTGCTCATGAAAAGCACCGGTGTTGATGATTAAGTGCCAGTGCTGAGCACCGGAAACCACCGGCTCAAATTAAGCACTGTCCTTGCCACATGTACCTCTTTGGGTAAAACTTCACACCTTGTGTAGGCTCCTGCATCACAAGTGCAACCTTCTCACAGAAATACCATCAGATTCTGATTTGGTGAAAACAGGTTCTGCAGTTTCCGAGTGGAGAGCTCACTTGTTCCATTAGTTATGCTTATCCATACAAAAAGACTTGTCAATAATTGCTTCAATCAGGGGCGTGGTCTGGCCACGAGGGAAGATGGCCGCCTAATGTGAGAACTCCGCCGCGGGTCGGACCCCTAAAGGAAGCGGCGCTCTCACCAACGACTAAAGGGTCCAATTAATATTATTTTAATCACCCTAAGGGTGTACAGACCAACTTGTTCTTTTTTCCGGTGAGAAACGAGGGCTGCTCACCTCATATCGGCAACGGAGCGCAGCTCCTTCAGGCTCCAGCTTGCCTCACGTTCCTCGCTGCCTACGCATGTTGTGGCCGTGCCTCTCCTTCCTGTCAAGGCAGCACCTCCTGCGTCTGTCGGCACGCAGCAACGCTTCATCTGGGATTTTAAGTTTTATTCGATTCAATGCAATACTGTTTTTCTCCACAACGGCATTTCTAAAGCGGCAAGTACATTTAAAAGTGACAAAAATTCCCTTGATCTGTCACCACGCTCCATTTTTAATTTACCTCATACACTTTGTAAAGCCCCTTGTTTTCTTTACAAAAATGATGCTTTTGGCTCAGTGTAATGCCTGGGGCTCAAGGAAGAGGTAAACAACGAATTAATTGACTATATAGTCATCATTTAATATATGTGCAGCTTTTCTAAAATCATTTCTGAGGTGAAAGTTCAAACCTAATGGTCTTTTTCATGTGGTTTTCTCCTCATATAAGTGCCTGAATGCCTGAAATTAGGATTTCAGTAACAGGATTTTGAAGTGTCCCTTGCATTTACCGGATGCACAATTAGTCACTGATCTTATCATGGTCTTTTGACTAGCCAATTAACAGCAATATCTACAGAGATTTGTGTCGGCATTTAATACAAGCATCAACAAAAGATACATAATCTTAACGCAAACTAAGCAACCAACGAACAATATTTACAACAGTGACTTTTCTCATTTTAGACATTACATCGCCACAGTACATATTTTACCAAACTTATCAAACTATTAAAGTTTCGAAATCTTCTGTTTGTTGCTACTTTAAAACGGAAAAGGTTTTGTGTTTCCTCTGTGCATTGGTCAAGAATTAGGGCGAATGTCTAATAATAAACATGGAAGCAAGCCACCCAAACAACTTCTCTTTAACCCCTTAGACGCGGCGCAAATTCCGCCGCGGTGCGGCGGAATTTGACGCGTGCGCAGTTCGAACGGCCCCCGGCCGTCCGACGCACATGAGCACCGTGACGTCGGACGGCCGGTTAAAGAAGTTCTTAAACAACCTAGCAATATGCCTGTGAAGGGGAGTACTCCTCCTACACCTAGCTCATCCCAGGTTTTACCTACCGCTACTGACTCTATACCAACAGACACCATGGATCGCATATTGCATGAAATTTCAAACGTTAGCCATCGATTGGAAGGTATGAACGTCACCATAACATCTCTGGCTACAGAAACCAAATCAATTAGGGAAGATATTGCAGGCTTTCACACCAGAGTTGAAGGATTAGACTCACGAATAACAGTGATGGAAAGTCGCATTGAATCATTCCAAGGTAGAGACCAAGACCTTCTATTTCTTCGTAGCAAGGTAGTTGATTTAGAAGATCAAAGTAGAAGAAATAACGTCCGCTTCTTTGGTTTTCCGGAGAATATTGAAGGCCAGAATACTAGTGCTTTCCTTTGTGACATTCTCCCAAAACTGATTGGCTCGTCTTTTAATCCGCCTCTAGAAATTCAACGAGCTCATCGAATTGGTCCTCCACGAAAAGAATCTTCAGCACGCCCGAGGCCTCTTATCGCCTGCTTTCTTAGACACGAACAGGCAAGACAATTACTGGCTGCAGCTCGATTAAAAGGCTCTTTTTCATATGCGGGACACCTCATTCATATGGCAGCTGATTTCTCCAAGGAAACAAGTGAACGGCAAAAATCGTTTCTTTCCATGAGGCCTCAACTTCGACAGCTTGATATCAAATATGGATTATTTGAACCCGCACGTTTTCGCATCACTAAAAAAGGGGACTCAAAAGATTTTTAAGACCCAGAAGACTTGCAGAAATTCCTCGAGTCTATAAAACCGCAAGACATGGAGGTACAATATGCGTAAAAGGATTTAATCCAACCAACCCATAACCTCTTTCAACAGCTGCCGATCAATAGAAGTCGGAATTCTAGCAACTCACGGCACCGCGGCAGAGATCTAGAATGGCCAAACCGTTCCCAAGATGATAAAAACTCCGCCATACAAAATACTTCTACTTCTGCTCAGGAAACGCACAGAGACAAGTCTAGATCTCCTCTCAAGTCCTCCTCTGATGTGGGCTGAAAATGTTATTAACCAAATCGGCTGTTGATTATTATAGTTAATGTAGCTGTTATTGGTAAGTAAGGCCTAAATAACTTAGTGTTCTATCACTATTACTATAATAACTTTCATCAGCCTACCTAATACTACAAGAAATGTTGTTCAAATTTCACTTAACTGAGTATCACTCCTTTTGCGTCATACTTTATTATAGTATCTCAGATTTATGCTTGGTTGCTCACCTATTAAATCCACCTCAGCCACGGACTGAATATGAAGTTACCTAAGCTAACTGTTACTTAGTACAATCATTTAACTACTATTGTCAGTAGTAGGCCTACAATATGTTTTTAGTACATTAAGAATAGAATAAGCATTAAGTCCTAATTGCATAATAATACAGGAAGTGATACTTAAATTCTGTTCAGTTAAATTTCATCTTATCTAGATTATACTATATCATATTATTCGAAGTTACAGCATTTTTTAGTAGACTAATTTACTCTATTTAATATTTATAATGTTTAGTATTTCATGATTTCTATTTCACACTTTTAGTGAAATCACTTTAATTATATACATCTATTTATACATATAATGCATATTGCTTAAGTTTAGTTCATAAAAGTATTAGTTTCTTTTTATTGCTTTAATATATCTAATGTATTTAGTATTGAATCATTGCCCTTTTACCCTTCATAATTTATAATACATATGATGCATTATTTGCTACTTCTGAAAATGTTAATGTGTTATCATAGGATACCCTTTTAAATTCGTACTTTGCCCTGTCATGTTTTATTTAATCATCAGCATACATATTTAATCTTACTTTTGGAACACATTTATTCAACTTTATTCCTTTATTCACCCCACTTATTATTTCATTATTCCTGATGGGGTCCCTCCTTGCGGTGGTGCTCTAGTGAGCCCATACCCGCGGTCAACAGTTTAGGATTTATAGTATTTCTACACTAGTAATTTACACTTTTCATTTTAATTACTTCTTACACCTTCCTTTCTCCCACCCCCTTTTTCCTCTTCCTCTATCTTTCGTACTCTTTATCTTATAAATCAAACCGCTCTCAATCCATTTTTTCATTTAGATCTTTTGCCAACAATTACTTAACCGGACTTTAATGGTTTTGTAGGGAGCCAGGATACTTTTCTCTTTTATTTTTATTCTTTTTCCTAGACTTTCTCCTTTTTTATATCCACTTAAACTTGAATAAGTCATTGGGTACTGTTCTCTTTTACTCTCTGATATTTTTTCAACATGGTGAATACTCATCCTTTATGTGCAATTACATGGAATGTCCATGGTCTTACACATTACATCAAAAGGAAGAAAGTACTTTCCTACCTTCAATCAAAACATGCAGACGTGGCATTACTTCAGGAAACTCATTTAGACACACTAGAATCTGATAAACTATGTAGGGAATGGGTGGGAAAGGTGATTCATAGCAGTGTTCATAAGGGTGACTCCGCAGATACAGGCCCTATTCGCAAATGTGGAGTGGCAATTCTCATTCGCAAAACCCTTCCAGTCACAGTGTCCA
Organism: Calotriton arnoldi; assembly: GCA_963921515.1. NCBI lineage: Eukaryota > Metazoa > Chordata > Amphibia > Caudata > Salamandridae > Calotriton > Calotriton arnoldi. The sequence continues at coordinate 312,854 of CAWUFW010002529.1, read as the reverse complement.
AAACCTGGACAGATCCAGATGGCCGTTATGTGTTTGCTAAGTTACGCATAGGAGATGCTCACATTTGTGTAGGTTCAGTTTACGCCCCAACAGGATCAAAAAAATCATTTCTTCTCCAACTGAACCGTCTACTGTCAGAAATAGATGCCTCAGAGTACATCATTGGTGGTGATTGGAATTTAACAAGAGATCCGATTCTGGACAAAACAGGCACGTTAGATAAGGGAAATGCTGCAGACAGAGCCCTAATGGGTGATATCATAATGGATAACGGGGCTAGTTGATCACTGGCGTCTCAGCCATCCAACAGAAGCAGAATACACATTCTTTTCTCCTACTCATGGCACCTTTTCTCATTTGGATTATTTTTTAACATCCCAGAGAGAGGTCCAATTAGTTACAGACTCTCGCATTCTGGAAACTGCATTATCCGATCATTCTCCGGTTCTTTTATCCCTAGATCTGGGACTCTCTAACCCAGGGCGCAAACCCTGGCGTATGAACATTCAAAGACATAAGACTCCTAAGGGCAAACTCCAGCTACAATCACACCTTCAAGACTATCTTTCCTCTAATCAAGGGTCTGTGGCCTCCAACAGGATTATCTGGGCTGCAGCTAAAGCCACTATCAGAGGCCAATTAATGAGGGATGCAGCACTTGCTAATAAACAAAATGCTGAACGACAAAAAGAGCTAGCGCATGATATTCAGTCTTATACTCGTCCTTACACAACAAACCCAACTTTGCAGAATCGCAAGTTACTTGAACAGGCCTGCATGGCATTAAATAGCCTTTTCACATCCAAAGCCGAATATGCCCTGCAGAAAATGAAAGGAAGGCATTATGAACAAGGGGAAAAGACAGAGAGACTGCTAGCCGCACAACTGCGTCAAAGAGAAGCAGCTATGGCCATCCCTGCCATTAAAACAACACAGGGTAATATCCTCACGCGACCTCAAGATATAGTGGATGAATTTGCCTCCTTTTACCAATCTCTTTACACTCCAGGTGCCCAAGTAGATTCGGATAAGATGTCCACTTTTCTTGCGGGATTGGAACTTCCCCGTCTTTCTGATGATGGTAGGGCTCTCCTTGAAGGTGAAATCAGTAAAGATGAGATATCCTGCGCAATTGCTAATCTACCTTATCACAAGGCTCTTGGGGAGGATGGATTTCCAGCTGAATTGTATCGCTGGACAGGGCATAATGGTATTGACATCTTGCATGCCGCATTCCAAGAAGCGGATAGGGTGTCTTCATTGGGACCTATTTCTAACAAAGCACTTATTGCTGTACTACCTAAACCTGGTAAAGATCCCTTGTTATGTAGTAGTTATCGCCCCATTTCGTTACTAAATTGTGACATCAAAATTTTGGCCAGTATTTTAGCATCCCGTCTTCGTAAAGTTCTACCCTTTTTAATACATCATACCCAAGTAGGATTTGTTCCAGGGCGATTTTCTCGGAATCATCTCCGTACTCTCGCCCATACTTTGTGGTCTGCTAAGTCCATTCCAAGCGATGCACTGGCACTTTCATTAGACGCAGAAAAAGCGTTTGATCGCATTGAATGGGAATACCTTTTTAAAGTGATGGACCGTTTTGGACTAGGAGATCAATTTATTCATAAAGTGCGTTTATTATATGACAACCCGTCTGCTCAAGTAAACTGTGGTGGTTTTCTGTCTGAATCATTCCCGATTCGCAGAGGAACGCGCCAAGTTTGCCCTCTTTCTCCACTCCTTTTTCTCTTGGCAATGGAACCCTTAGCAGCCACAATTCGTCAATCAGATGACATTACAGGTATACAACTCCCGATTGGAAATTCTAAACTTTATCTGTATGCAGATGATATTCTTCTTACTCTTACCAATCTTCCCCATTCCATACCGTCCCTTCTCCAAATTATAAATGATTTTTCCTCCTTTTCAGGTTATAAAATTAACTGGGATAAGAGTGAGGCATTGCCCATTTCAGATGGAACGACAAAGGCAGCTATACATGGGTTTCCCTTTCATTGGCAATATTCACGCCTTAAATACTTAGGAGTATTAGTGAACAAAGGTTTGGAAGGTATGGTTATAGATAATCTAAACCCTTTGATCTCCCAAATGCAACGCGATTTTGAAAAATGGAAAATATTGGGGCTCTCTCTTTGGGGTAGGGTTCAGGCTGTTAAAATGGTTACTCTTCTACGTTTCATGTATATTATGTGTATGCTCCCTCTTCAGATCCCCTTATCCACCCTTAGGTTAATAGACTCTAAGATAAAAACTTTCATCTGGGGCTCAGCTAAACCTCGCCTTGCTGTGGCTAAATTAAAAGCTCATCAATCGTATGGAGGAGTTAGTCTCCCGTCAATAGAACATTATGCCCTTGCGTTGCATCTGTCTCAAGTCTCTTATTTTATATCAGGGATCACTGATGTTCCACAATGGGTTCAAATAGAAAGACACCTTTTATCCACGGCTTCAGGCCCTTCATTTCTATATGGAAGCGGGACTAGTCGTCTTGATCCCAGAAATCCAATTTTATCAGCTATGCATAAATCTTGGCAACGAGCGCATCGGTTACTTGGTTCAAACTCTCGAATCCATAACAAGGCACCCTTATGGAAAAATACAGGCATACGCATTAATGGTCGTACCTTATCCTGGCCTTCATGGGAAAAGGTAGGTATTTACTCTATAGATCAACTTCTTTACAATGGCGACTTTAAATCATTTACACACTTAAAAGAAGAATTTAACATACCCACACAGCAGTCTTCTAAATATCTTCAACTTCAACAGTGTTTGAAAAAACAATTAGGTTCACCACCCTGGATTTTATAACACTCACCAATATTATTGTATTTATCTACATGGGGGAAACATAAAGGAGTGACATCTGGTCTTTACAAGACCCTCACATTACATCATTAACCTCATACTCAGACGATGAATGGGAACAGATATTGGAAAATCTACACAAAGGAACACGCGAAGCAAGGCTTAAATTCTGTTTATTTAAAATTCTTCATGATTGGCATTGGTCACCTGCTAAATTGCACAAAGCTGGTCTTCTTTCGCATACTAATTGTTGGAGATGCTTCAATCCTGGCTGTGATACAACTCATATTATATGTGAATGCCCACACATTCAATCTTTCTGGAATTATGTAGGTAAGGTTCTGCACTCCACTATGCCTTTATCTCTTCCACTTACACCTGCCAACATTCTCCTACATGATATACGAAACTCCCCAAAACTGTCAAAACCTCAACATCCCCTTTTTCAGACTGCATTGGCTACAGCTAAAATATGTATATTACGTCATTGGAAATCATCATCTCCACCTACACAGGAAGAATGGTTAGTAGCCATGATACAAACAGCATCACACAAACGAGTAATCTATAATTTACTTGATCAAGCTGACATATTTCTTCAGGTTTGGTCACCTTTTCTAAAATCGAACGATAATGATATTAACAATTTTTCTACCACTACCAATACAATAAATTAAGGGAAACAACTCTGTATCTCAATACCTTTTCCTCTCCTTTTCTATTCTTCCTTGTTTCTAAGTATCCTGGCTCCATCCTCCTCATTTCCACATCATTCACATCTTTCATACTTACAGATTCTCCTATTATACTTTCTGTTATTCTCCTTTTCTTCTCATTTACACTACTCTAGATCGTTCCATTATATCTAATTACTTTAATAATGCTTATGTAACGATCTTATCATTAAATCAGTTCTTTTATGATAATACGTTCTATTAAGGTTATTAAGATGATCTAATGTATTATTCCTTGATTATTGTTATATTTGTTTGATAATTAAATCATATTGTATGAATTTACAATTTTACCTACATTTAACATATGATAATTTATGTATTTCTCCTATATTTATCTGTATTTCTTTACTACCAAATATCATTTATTTATTGTTATTATTTATTTATCCTTACAGTACTCTTTATACATTTCTCCATAATCTGCTGATATTTATTACTGTTCTTTTGATGTATTTCTTTCCTTTTCTTTTAACAAAATTTAATTTAAAAAATGTCAACACAAAAAAAAAAAAATTGCTTCAATCACTAAATAAGAGGCAACTGGTATATAAAAATTACAAAAATATCTTATCATTTAGGGCCTGATTACAAGAAGCCAGAAATTAAGAAGTGGAGATACCGGGTCCAGAGATACCGATCTTAGTCAGTTTCCCATTCCCTAAGTCCTGGTATCAGAATAAAATCCTAGGAATGGGGAATAACATATGGATTTGAGAATATTGGGTCCTTTATCACATGCGGAATACCGATTCTGGAAACTAAGGGCCTGATTATGAGTTTAGGTGTTAATTACCACACCTGATAAGTAATGATACCACGAGGTATGTCATTTATCGGGTGTGATAAATAATACCTATTACAAGTCTGTGGGAAATAACATGTGGATGTTGGTGTTTAACGCATCAAAATCGGCATGATACAGTAAATACCATATACTTTTTCCCCTTAAAATATAATGCTTATGTAACGATCTTATAATTAAATCAGTTCTTTTATGATAATACGTTCTATTAAGGTTATTAAGATGATCTAATGTATTATTCCTTGATTATTGTTATATTTGTTTGATAATTAATACATAATGTATGAATTTACAATTTTACCTACATTTAACATATGATAATTTATGTATTTCTCCTATATTTATCTGTATTTCTTTACTACCAAATATCATTTATTTATTGTTATTATTTATTTATCCTTACAGTACTCTTTATACATTTCTCCATAATCTGCTGATATTTATTACTGTTCTTTTGATGTATTTCTTTCCTTTTCTTTTTACAAAATGTAATTAAAAAAATTTCAACACAAAAAAATAATAATAAAAATAAGAGGCAACTGGTATATAAAAATTACAAAAATATCTTATCATTTAGGGCCCGATTACAAGATGCCAGAAATTAAGAAGTGGAGATACCGGGTCCAGAGATACCGATCTTAGTCAGTTTCCCATTCCCTAAATCCTGGTATCAGAATAAAATCCTAGGAATGGGGAATAACATATGGATTTGAGAATATTGGGTCCTTTATCACATGCGGAATACCGATTCTGGAAACTAAGGGCCTGATTATGAGTTTAGGTGTTAATTACCACACCTGATAAGTAATGATACCACGAGGTATGTCATTTATCGGGTGTGATAAATAATACCTATTACAAGTCTGTGGGAAATAACATGTGGATGTTGGTGTTTAACGCATCAAAATCGGCATGATACAGTAAATACCATATACTTTTTCCCCTTAAAATATCGGCAGCTTTGACCTGCCGAAATTTAACGAAGGTTGAGTTATTTCACGCACCTGATAATGATCGGAAGCCTTAAATAGTTAAAAAACATGTTTAAGCAAAGTTCGGAATTAACCACCAAAATCATCATCAGCTCTGAGGAAGTGGAAAATGTGCTCAGACCTGCACGTGGTTTTACAAGGTACGGAAATGCTCCCAATGGAACCGGGCCCAGTATCCCCGCACCCAGTAATTTGGGGTGCAGTAACACCTAGCAACTCAGAATTGACTATGGCGGGGTCCCCCACCCTGGGGTTACCACACCAGCCATCTCAGAATGAAGCCTGTAATGTTAACTTTGGAATGTGCTGTCCAGGAGGTTTCAATGCTTATGCATTTGGCAAGCACCATGTAAAACATATTCTTCTGTGACATTTCTAGCAGAATAGCACTAACACTTCTGTGATTATAGACTTTTATCAACAACCCCAAATTTCTGTTTTTAAAACCAACAAATAGTTTTAAAATAGAGCCACAGGACCATGAGAACAATCACCCTCAGTTCAGGAGGTTCCTTCTCTTCAGAACCTCCACATTTAGAAGTCCTCACATGGAGATGAAAGCAATGAGAACTTATTTCCAAAATCTTTCATGTTTCAAGTATCCCAGGAATATGTTTTATTAATGTTTGATTGTTTAACTTTTGGCATGGGGTTTGTTTTTCTCTCCCTATTTTTTTTAATCAAGCTTTGCAAATTTTCCAAGTGACATGATCAGCGGAGATCAGTGTCCACAAGTATTGTTTTTTATTTATTTACTTCATTGTTTTTTTTATAGCGCCAGCATAGCACTGTTCACGATTAAATAGGCACAATACAATATAAAATAACATATCTTGACATACTGAATTAAACAAAAAAATTACAAAACTAGAAATGAAAATCAGATTACCCCAGAAGAACATTAAACACTTTATTCGAACAAAAAGCCGCAGGAAAATGTAAATACAGGTTCTCCGTTGCTTCTTGTACAAAGGAAAAAGGACAAGGCTACACAGGCCTGATACCACACATTACTTGCACACAGGGCCGGCCCTAGGATTCTTGGGGCCCTGGGCAGAATAGGAACATGCGAGGCCCCAATAATTTGTATAAGATTTAACTTCACAGGAAGTGACATTATAGGAAGTAATTTCAATTGGCCATTAATTATATTGATATTGTTGATAGAGAGTGCCAATGTCCAATGGCGTCTTGGCGCGTGCGTCTGCAGCTGTTACAGTAAATAAAGCTAATTAGGCAACATAGTTGAAAAAAGCCAGGTTTTAAGTTGTTTTCTAAAAACAGATAAAATTGAACTGGGCTTTGAAATGCAAAGGCATTTTGTTTCCAAGTTTGCAAGTAAGGAGTAAAGCTTCTGCCACCCTAGGATGCTTTGTTTATTTTAGGTGTTTCCACTGTTCTAGGGGGCTGATCAAAGAGCTCCCCTAGGTGTGTACCATATGAATTTTCTCTTAAGGTACTCAGGACCTAAGTTGTGAGCAGTATACAGTGCCTTGAAGGCTACTCCCTTTCTAATGTGAAGCTAGTGTAGCTCAACAATACATGTGAGACAGATTTGAACTTTGGAATTCTTATTAAGAGACGAGCTGCTGCTTTTTGTAAAATTTGCAGTTTATTCAGAGATCACAGATTATATTTCATTGTTGAAGCCGCTGTGCAAGAAGCTACTTACTTAATTTGGATAGGAATAAAATGGTTAAAAATATAATTAATCATACTTATCAAATGCGTACATATATTTTACACCTCTATTAAGTAGAAATACATTAAATGATTTAAAATTAGTTATTGTTCTATTGAATGGGATAAATAAAAATGATATGCTAAATGGGAATCCTCGCACTACGAGAGCTCCAAAGGAGAGGTGCAGACTTTACTAATGTGGAGAAAGGACAGTTTTAAGTGTTTTTGCAAAAGATTGGAGTTACACCATAGTTCAAGAGGGAGAGGGTTCCAGACTTGCACATCTAGAAAGGAGAAGGATCTGCCTCCAATCAGGGACCTCTGAATTTCCGGATGGCAAAGGAGTTTGGTTGGCACAGAGTATAGGATTCTGGAATTAACGTAAGGAGTGTTGTACAAAGAGAGAACCTTTTTATGAAGTGCATAATGATGAATGGATAATGCCTTGCAGCTAGAGGGTTTCAAACCAAAAACCCAGCAGAAAGGTGAGAAGAAATGCCCTGGCGATGCAGCAGTCTCAGATGAGGAACGTTGCACTGTTCTGAATGATTTGAAGGGCACTGAATGTAAAACGGCGGGAAACCCAAGATGGTGAGAATATAATGGACTGTAAAACAGCCTCACTGCAGTGAGAGGGGAGAAAAGGGATGATTTGTGTTACTTATGGATGTAGTAAAAGCAAGTGGATGAAACATGGTTAGCCTGTTCTGAAAAAAAGAGATGCTGGAAAATGAATCCAAGATTTTGTTGCTGACTGTGCAAATGTGGGCAATTGACCCAGCTCCACCAACCAACAAAGAGAACACCATATGGTATGAGATCCTTTAAAAATGAGAACCCTTGATTTGTCACTATAAAGTTGTATTGAATTTGTCTTCATTCAGAAATTAACTGCTACCATGCAAGACCAAACATATTTTTGGGCAAAGACCAGATTGCCACTGAGGGAAATTAACGGAATGTTTGGGTATCAATATGCGCAAGAGATCAACAAGAAACCAAAGGACTGTATGAGTAAGGCTAATTGGGAATGATAAAGATTTAAGGAGCGGAGTCCCAATAAATTCCACAAGTCCAAGGTTTAGTACATAGAAGAAGCCGGTGATGAGTGGATTGCTTCAGATTACCCAAATAGGATAGCGGTTAGCCACACCAGGGATACCTGAAATTCCAGGTTGAACTAGTTGATTTATAAGCACCGGCTGGTAAACAGTGTCAAATGTGGCACTAATGTTTAGTAATATTTAGGCTGCTCTAACTCCATGAACAAGAGTGGGAAACATCCTTTACACCACAGTCAATACCACGATGTGAATTTACACCGCAGTCACTACCCCGACTGCGACGTTACCACGCATTCCTTTACCACGCAAGTTGTTACAATGACTTGCTTTAGGGGATGCGTTGTTGGACTAGAGTTGGAATAGTAATTTATACTATTCCAAAGTCTAGCAACCCCCTAAGGCAAGTCATTGTAGTGACTTGCTTGGTAAGGGACGCATGGTAACGTCGCAGTTGGGGTACTGACTTCAGTGTAAAGGTGTGCGTGGTAAATGCATGGGGGGTTCTGTCATACAACCTCAAGGGTCAGTCACAAATCATCTGAATCAGTACGAAATGCTACTTCAAACTCCTAGAGTTGTCAGAAGCTAGCCAGCACATTGTCAATGAATAACTTACTTTTTATGTAAGAAATTTGGAATTTGACCTTTTTTCTAGGATTTTGAGAAAGGGGCAACAAGGTGATTGATGTCTAAATATGCTGATAAGTTTTGAGCCAGCTGAAGAGTATTAGAGCATTTGTTCCTCCCCTTCAGACTCTTACTTTTTGCTTCAACTTTCTCTTGCTGGTTCTGCCCATCTAACTTCCACCTCTACCCTCCTGTCTCCCTCCGCCCAACCTCTTAACATCTTTTGGTGGTCCTGCTTCCTTCCATCCACCTCTCCCCATTACTTCTCTCCTCTCTGCTTATGTTCCCTTGCGGGTTCTGTCTCTTATAAACACACACATCTTATCCACATGCTCCCCTTCAACTCTCATCTCTCCCCAGCCTCATAACTTCTTTCCTTGTCCTGCTTCATTTACATCCACCTCTCCCCTTCCATCCTCTCAGAGTATCTGATCTTTTCTTGTTGATTCTGTCTCTCTTAAATCCACCTACCCCTCAAGGCTCTTCCCTTTTCTCATCTTTCTCTAAGACTCTTACCTTACCTTACCATGTATACTCTGTCCCTCTTACATCCATCTCTCCCATGCCCCCAGGTTCATCCAATTTCCAACTGGTTCTGTCCTTTATATCCACCTATCTCCTCAATGGAGAAAAGTGACTGGAAGAGCTACTGTAAGAATATACGCTCCCATCGATAGCGACACTAGCATCCATGCCAAGAGCAGTGCGTAAATTAGTATTAAAAAGGGAGTGAAAACGTAACCTTGACTAGTGACATAGATGCAGCCTCCAGATATAAGCAAAGCAGATATATTACAGACACCTTTTCTAGCTTAAGGCAACCTTACTTTGATTTTAATTTGCGGCCTCAGGACAAAAACGCATTTCTGAGATTCAGTTTTTTTAACCTCCCTTTTAAGGCTTTTGATGGTTCATGGAAACTAAAGGGTTGCACTGACAAGCCATGCAGGATGTGCAAGTTAGCTGAAGAGTCCATTGAACATATAATGTGCCAATGTCCAGCCCTACCAGACGTGCAGAACAAATATTTAAAGTCAATGTTTAATGCTGAGGGCCAGAGGCTGTATTGTGCTTTAAAAGCGGTTCTGTAAAAGTGGTGGGTAACCATGTAAAGCTCTTGAGTCAGGCGGTTAAGCTCTGGGAGAAAAATACTTAACTTTGTCTTTCATTTTTTATTAAAATGTGTTGAATTTTAATGGTGCTTTTTATCAGTATCTTGTGGTCTGATGTAAAGTAATTATTGTATATAGTTTTAAGTAAACTTTAAACAATAAGGTATTCTCTCTCTCTCCTCAATGCTTTAAATTTCACATCATCTCTCTGCCTGACTCTTAGAGTACCCATTGATTCTGCCTCTCTTACATCCACCTCTCACTGGTCCCTCTCTTTCCCCCTCCAATTTAGTTCTCTGCTGGTTCTGCGTCTCTGACCAGCTCCCATCCATGTGCTACCCTTCACCTCTCATCTCTCACTCCAGCCTTATACCTTGTCTCACTGTTTCTGAATCTCTTCCATCCATTCCCCTCTTCCATGCTCTATACTTTACCTCATCCATATCCTGCCTCTTATTTTTCTCACTGATTCTGCTTCTCTTTCACCCCTCTCTCCTCCCTGCTGCACACTTCATCTCTCATCTCTCCCCAGCCTCTAATCTTTTCTCACTGATTCTGCCCCTGCCCTGTAATGACTATGTCTCCCCTTCCTCCCTACCCAGCCTCCTACCTTCTATTGGTGATCCTGACCTCTTACATCCACCTCTCACTTTTCCCTCTTCTTGCTACTTAAGTTCTCCTACTGATTCTGCTTCTTTTATATCTGCTGATCCCAGTCTTACACTATCTTGCACCTTTTATCTTTCTCTCCAGCCTCATGTTTTTTTCATTGGTTCTGCACTCTTTAGATCCACCTCTTCCCTCCATGTTCTACTCCTTATGTTTCAGCTCTCCCCCATCTCTACTCTCCTCTTGCTGGTTCTGACCATGTAACATTTGCTTCTCCTCTCCATGTGCTGATCTTCGCAACCCTTCCCCCAGTTTCTTATTTTGTTTTACTTGTTCGCTTTCTTTACATCCACCTCTACCTTTCCACTATCTCTAATCCTTTTGCCAGTGCCAGCTGGTGCCTGAGGTCGTTAGAGCACCGCTACCCAGTATCAACAGGCCAAAAAGAAGCTGCTTTGTACAGCTTTGAAAGGCAAAAAGTATAAACACCCAAGCTAACATTCAGTTTGCGTGTTTACTTTCATCAGTGCTATGCTCCTTTCCACACTCTTCACACATTAACAAGCCATAGAGAAGCTGTGCATGCTCCCTGAAATGCACATCTGTGAAACACAGGAGCATGCTTGGGTGGTGATACATTTGTAGCATTGTCGCCCCAAGCCTAATAAGAAGCCATGATAGAGTGGGGCTGTAGAAGGGTCAGCCCCTGTTTCTAACCTGTCTTTTGATTGGGTTGTCATCAAACTCATGGCAGAGACACAGACACGAGGACTGAGCGCACCAGAAGAGAAGAGCTGGTATGTAGAAACCTGTCTCAGTAACAGTTGGTAAGTTAGACTGTTTCCACTGCTCGTGGTTTCTCCTGTCCATTTTGCTCACCACAGGCCGGGTTGTTGTTTCCACACTAACGCCTTGGCATGCTGTGCAGATGGTCACACATTGGGTCAACAACTGACATACACCTAAAAACAGCCAGGAGTATTGATTTTGTCAATGGTTGTTAGCTGTTTATGATAAATGAGTAACAACAACTCGCACGCACACAAGGCACTCCACAAGACTGGCCCAGCCTACCTCAACAGACGACTCTTCTTCTACGTCCCCAACCGCCAGCTCTGCTCCGCCGACCTCTCCTCGCCACCGTCCCTCGCATTCGAAGAACAACCACCGGCGGCAGATCCTTCTCACACCTCGCCGCCAAGACCTGGAACACCCTTCCGCTAAGCCTACGACAGACCCAAGACCTGCTGACCTTCAGGAGGCTACTCAAGACCTGGCTGTTCGACCAGTAGCAGCACCCCTCCCCTCCCCCTTTTCTCTCCCCAGCGCCTTGAGACCCTCGCGGGTAAGTAGTGTGCTCTACAAATTCTGTGATTGATTGATTGAACAATAAATTCTTCTACTTTTACCTTGTCATTGTTTTGACCAATGAGTACCTCCTTCACACACATTTGCACAGAATCACAACTGCAACTGCAATACAGCACTGTTTCTCTGTGTTCTCTGCAGAGAGGCCATGAATTGAATGATCATGTATTATGAACACCTTTTTGACCCCAAGGCAGGCACAGTGAGAAAGTTGTACTGCCTTCAGCCTCAACTCCAAAGCTCTCAATTGTAGCCTATTATAAACACCTGGAGGAGACTCAGTACCAAGTGTGCACCACACAAGAGTAATATGCTGTGAAACGAAATACAGTAACACACATCCTGGAAATACCTAGCATTCTTAAGGAATGCAAGATTAAGTGAAGCATGTGAACTAAAAACAGGAACTAACTTGCTGCCATGTATTACCCTAACACGCATTGCAAGGCAGGGACAGGAAATAGGCCCCAGCACCAAAATAAAAGTGGCCCCCATTAGTGAATTAGGCAGCTAGAAAAATGTTCCATATTTGCAAATTAGAGCAGTTTTTAACATGTAAAGACATGCTGTATACGATTTTGTAAGGTAAGGAAGACTGCATAGATTTGAGTTTGATGCAAGGAATGTTTGTTTTAGTATCACGAAAATCAACAGTAATCTCATATGACCATAAAGCAGGCCAATAAACAGCCCAAAAAAAAACCTACATACTGACCTGACAGATTAGACCATCGGGCACAGCCTGATTGCCCTATAAGCCAGTTAGACCCTGCAAACGTGTTATACCTTCATTGTGCAGACACTAGGCCAGTTTTTTGCAGGTCAAGTAAGGACATGAATTTAGCACCAGAAATGGGGCCCGTTTCAATGTCCGTTCTAATTTACTGCCGGGTCCAGACACTTAAAGCCCTGCTCTAGCCACTCGTATATGCTGTGTCTGCTCCTCTGCCTGCACCACTTGTCTCACTGCCTTACTCACAACTATCTGCTCTCCCCACCTCTTCTCACTTTATTCAGTTTGTCTTACCCATTTATCTCACCTCTATGCTTCCTTTCCCAGTATCCCCTCACCTCATCCTAGGTGAGCAGTTTTCATGTGATGGGACGTCATTCTATCGTTTGTTGTGCGCCCTGCAGGATATCCTGCTTTTCATTCATACAGGGGCAGGGCGCCGCCACTTCACACGTTAGGGCACTTTAAGTACCTGTCTAATCGCTGCCATCACCATGCAGATGCAGCGATTAGGCCCAGAGAAAGGGACCAGCAGGGGAAATTAAAAAAAAGAAAGAAAACATTTAAACTCTTAGGGGGCCCCCTGGGCCTCGAAACTCTGAAATCTTTAAAGGTGCGAGGCCCCAGTGCTACGAGCAGACGCGGGGCCCTGGGCAGCTGCCCACGCTGCCCATGCCTAGCGCCGGCCCTGCTTGCACATCTGCCTTTGAGACACATATGCAATGGTTTCTTTTACGGTTTTACCCCAAACTAAAAACAAAAACACAGCAGGTGTGGGTTCTTGAATACTCGTTTACGAACACCCGCAGTATGTGGCAAATTATCCAGTATTGAGTGGAAATGCAATACCACTTGTTACCACGAGATGGCAGCCCACGCCAATACCAGTCGTCCAAAACGAGGGGCCGCGTTACCTTTCACCTGCAGTTTTACTGATACTCTGTTATAAATTTGGCAACAAGACTTTGCTCCAGTTCAACATATTCCCTAAATATTTTTGCGTTAGGGCGAAATGGAGACAATACTATAAGTCACTTGCATAAAGAACCCTGGGGCATATTAGCAAGACCCACGTTAAAATTATCGCCGTTTTAGCGGCAGGAAACTGCTGCTAAAACGGCGATAATGGGCTTAATAATATGCGCTATAGAATTCCAATAGAAGCCCAGGTTAGATGTGCAGGACATCTAACCTGGGCTTCTATTGGAATTCCATAACGCATATTAGCAAGCCCATTATCGCCGTTTTAGCGGCAGTTTCCTGCCGCTAAAACGGCGATAATTTTAACGTGGGTCTTGCTAATATGCCCCAATATTTTACCAAAAGGAAACTCTGATGCTTAAATAATCTTTGATATGGGTAGATGAATCAACGTGATTCGGGACTAAGTTGTGCCACAATAATACAAAATATCAAATTATTTTTTTCCTCAAACTTTCTTTCATCTATTTCTTGTGAAGTAAACAAAGGTCAAAATATAGCAAACTGTTCCAATATCTACGCTTCAGCAAAAATATTTAACATTTTGATCCCTGTAATACACACCGCAAAAACAATGCTCTGCTAACTGTATAATGCGTATGAAAAGGGCGCCCAAATGACAATGCCACAGGTGGAAGGCGATATACAAGTGCTGATAACATTAATTTAGCTGGACCAGGGTGCAGTGGGGCAGACAGCGCTATCTGCACTGTGCTGTGCTTCTAAACCAGGCAGGCCAGGAACCAAAAGTAAAGTTTCACAAAACATGAGACAATTAACGGAAAACAATGCTGTCTCTCTCCGCAGGTGAGAAACCTGTTATTGGACCATCGCTGAGTCCAGGAGATTGATGGTTGCAGGGGTTGGAGGAAGTGCTGAGTGTGAGATGTGGTCCCAGATGTATTAAAGGTTGGCTCCACAGTACAAAGATAGCTTTGTGCAGCTTTGCACGTGTTTGAATCAGTGGAGCGTTACTCGGGCAGAACAATGTATATACACACACGTTTTGACACAAAGCCCGATCTACTAAGATAGCTAGACGGATTTTTGTGTCAAAAATCAGTGCCTACTTGAAGCAGGTGCACACAAGGAGACACATGTTCATCAGTCCAAGAGCTGATGCGGCGCATGTGGGCTGAAGAGCACAGCCCACTTCAATGCATGGGGTCATTCTGGGTTTGTTTACACGTAGAAAAGAGTATTAAAAGGGTATGCCTACAGTACTAGGCTAGCATGTACTAGACAGCCTAGACTGACCTCTGCACCATGATGCAAGGCTGTGTGTTGCACGGGGCAGCAGGCCAGCCGTTCTAGATATGGTGCTCTGCTGTGTTTTTCCTTTCGCGAAATGCAGCATAACAAATTAAGTTGATGCTTCATTGCATGAATAAATGAGTACATCTGGCCCGTGGTATTTTTTATATGATCCTGTCTTCCCCTTAACCTGATTTCTTCATTTATTCCGCAAAAAGCGGCCTCCGGACCAGGAACTCGTAAGCGGGAAGCAGAGCAGCTAGGCATGCAGAGAGACAGTGGGGCATATTAACAACGAGGCGGTAAACAATTATCGCCGCTTTAGCGTCCGTTTTCGGACGAAAAGCGGCGATAATCTTATCGCCTAATCAGCAAGGTCACGCTATCGCGTGAATCCTTGCACTATCGCCCTTTCCCCCAATGCCCATCTTTGCATCTCTAATGAGATGCAAAGTGGGCGTTACTGGGCGTACCCCGGATGGGCTACGTTGCAAATATCGCCGATGTGCACATCGCGATATTTACAAGGCAGCCCACAGGATTATAGCAGACGTTAAATTTTGGCGAAAACGGCCGTTTTCGCCAAAATCTAACGTCTGCTATAATCCTAACTTACCTAAGTTAGACATAGGAGATGGATTCTGCTGATACGACCACAGGGTCGTATCAGCAAGGTTATCGCCGTTTTGAAGGAACATCGCTGGAAAACCAGCGATGTTCCCTGCAAAGGGCGATAACCTCGCTATCTCTGGAATCTTTATCGCCCTGGAGTAACGCGTTGTTAATAACGCGCTACCAGGGCGATAAATACCAGAGATAGGCGGCGATAATATAATTATCGCTAAGCACGGCCAGCGATAATTATCGCTGGCCGTTGTTAATATGCCCCAGTGTTCCTGCCACATTTCAATATGTTTTAACCTCTTTCGATGACTGGTCTCAATATTAATATGGCATATACTCCACTGATTGCTCAACATACCATGCATACCCTCCACATACAAATGGTACTCACTCACTCACGTCTGCCCCTAACTGCACCCTGGCAGGACAGCAGAGACAGTATAAGGGCCAGGACTCTATGCGAACTGGTATTACTTGTATACCTAGGGGGATATGTATAATAGAAGTGGCGGAGCATGTTGTTAGCCTCCTGGGCTTAACGACACGCTCCGCCACTTCGGAAACGCAAGGCTCCACCATATTTACAAGAATGTGGTGCAGCCTTGCGTTTCCCCCTGCGATGGCGCTAAGTTTAACAACTTAGCGCCAACGCAGGCACTCTTGCACCAGAGTGCAAGGGTGTCTGTGTGCAGGGGAGGATTGGTTATGTGTAGGAAGGTGCCCCTTCCTGCACATAAACAATGCTAAAATGCCATTTTGTAACTTTCATGTGTGCTGCTTCATGCAGCACACATGAAAGTTACAAAATGGAATTTTTTAAAAAGGTTTGTTTATGTACAGGAAGGGACACCTTCCTGTACATAAACAAACCATGGCATTTTGCTTTTTCCATGTGTGCTGCACAAGGCAGCACACATGGAAAAAGCAAAAACGAGGAGAAATAATGCATTTCTCCTCGTTTCGTCACCTTAAGACCAGGGTTTTCCTGGTCTTAATTTTGGCGCTGCCTCCTATGTACGCCACCCTTGTACATAGGGGGCAGCGTCAAATACAATGGGTGTTGCGGTGGAACGCCCACCACAACACCCACTGCACGCCCCTTTCACGCTAAACATAGTGTGAAAGGGTGCCTTATGTACAAGGCAGCGTTAAGCCACGTTAAGTGGCTTAACGCTGCCTTGTACATAAGGCAAGCTCCTATCGCCACGGGAACGTCACAAAAAGTGACGTTCCCGTGGCGATAGGGGCTTGTACATATGCCCCTTAGTGTCCCTCTTCTAGAAGGAGGTGGCATTTGCAGCAGAGGGAGAGAGTGGGAAATGTCTGGCTAATGCTAATAACCCTCATAAGAGCCCCGATGTAAGAAGATGAATTATTATTTGTAATGGGTGACTACCCACCCCAAGGAACAAGCACAACCCTTGTCAGGGTGAACAGTCAAAATCACTGAATTAACCTGAGTCCAACCCCCTGGTAGCTATGGCACAGAGCAGACAGGCTTAACTTAGGGCAACGAGTATAGTATTTATGCAGTATGAAAACAGTAATACCAAAAGGCATTAGCAAAACCAATAGAACCCAAAGGCAAGACCTGTTGGCTTTTCCTATACTTGTTTGTATAGCTTCTTAACATTCTTAAACTCTAGTTGTGAAACAATAGCAGATTATTTCGAATTAATATAGCTTACTTGCCACTTTTATGTAAAACACAGCACCTTTCTTCAGAGGAACAGCATTTAATCATTGCAAGAACAATTATTGGTTCCAAAACTGATTATGGAATTGTACAACTAGAGCCAATATGAGTAATATTCAGATCCAACAATATTCTGCAGTGACAGCGGGTCTTACCTAGCTAAGACTGCTCATATTTAGATGCCCAAAGCAACCTTGGTTGACTTCCGGTGGCATCCTGGATAATGTCTTTAACTTGAAAAAAGCATGGGTGGAGTTCGTGGAGTTCCGCAAAGCGGAACTCCACGAAGTGCAAAAAGAACTCCACACAGCTCCGCAAGTGGCGGAATGGGTTAGAAAAAATGCCCTTTGCGATAATTTTCAGTGCCCGGTGTTTGTCGGCGCTGTGAAATTATCGCGAACGGCACCATGCACAGCGCAAGCGGGCGCTGCTTCCTTTCTGCCACTTGAGTAGATTTTCTACCCGAGCGGCAGCTTTCTCAATGCGAACAGATGGTTTCTCAACGCGAGCGGTCGCGAGCAAACGCGGCCACTCGCGTTGAGAAACCTCGCCTGGCGGTTGATTTCCCTCGCTCACGCTCGCCAACTTGACGTTGACAAGCGCGAATGAGGAAAAGTCTCTCTGGGAGGTGGATTTTCCTCGCTCGCGCACGCCAACATGATGTTGATGAGCGTGAGCAAGAAAAAAAGAGGGGAACAGAGTTTTTCGGAACTCCGCGAGCTCCGCGGAGTGCGGAAAACTCCCCAAACTCAGCGAGCGGAGAGGAGTTTACTGCCCAGACTTACTTGAAACACACAGTTCTATCTGGCATTGTCCCTAACTGTGTGAAAGAACTTCTCTTTGCTGAGCCTCAGGTCTAGTGGAAAACGTTAATTAGTTCTTCCCAAAACTATCAGGAAAAAGGCCTGTGGTAAATCCTTTTCAGCCACAGTGCGCTCTCTTTGGAGCTTCCTTCCAGAAAAGATTAGATGCATTCAGCATCGCTCTCCATTCCAGAAAGCTGTAAAACCATACCTGTTCTGCTAAGACGTCTGGTTTGTCCTGTTGCTAGTGCCTAGTCACATTTTATTGGATTTTAGTATTATATAGATTTACAGTTCTATTCTTTTCAATTCACACATTCAGAATTAGTGACTTTACTACTTTATTTCAAAATGAAATATTTTGCCAGTGCTCTCCCTTCATGAGATAAAGCTGTGATCTAACCCTGTGGAATCATTTTGAATAAATATAATTATTTGACTAGAGGGCCGACCTTAATCACTTCCAATAATTAAGGGGACCCACACTTTGATACCTGCTAAGGCCATTTGTCCATTTAATGCATGATATTTATTTACAATAACATTTGAGTGCTAGGATTTATCCATTAGTCTCTGAGTCATACATACCCAACTGCCGGTAGAAACAACTAAGGAACACTGTACATGTGAACTCGCAGCAAGACGTTCACAGCTGATGTCACCACGTAGTGACCCTTCACCTCTTTGGAAACGCCAGCGAAGAGTGAAAAGATTTCTAGTTGACGCGTCAAGAATTTTAAATTCTATTAAGGACACGGAGGTTTGGATTATGCTTCTCTTTCTCTACTGAGTAAAAGACAGCAGCCAATCAAACACTTGTAAACGTTAAACTACATATCCCATGAGCCCACAGTCCAATGTATTATCCAATCATGGGGGTCCCAACTCCCTATATATGTCTGTAACATGAAAGTCCTTCCTCTTTCTTTGAGAACATCGACTTAAGGCCTCCAACCTGAGTCCAGCGAGAACTTTGTGGTGAACACGAACTTGCCCATTACAAGGGTGGAACCAACTTTACTAGATGAAGGCGAACTCCCTTTGGAACCATTCAACCAACCAGCAACCAATGATGCCTGTGTCCTCTTCATGTGGATTTATTAACCGTTCCTGAGAAAAAAGAAATATCAAATAATACCGACTTCCCTTGACGATGATATAAACAATCTTGGGTGGGAATTTCCAATAGATAACAACAATAAAGCAATGCAACTTAAGCAATAGCAATAACATCGGAAATATCCTATACACTTAAACAGAGTTTAATCTGCGAGGGTGGGATAATCCTCACCTCCGTGTCCATAATAGAATTGAAAATTCTTGACATGTCAGCTAGATAATTATTCATTCTATGTCAGGACTGGAGGCTTCAGATTATGCTATCCCTCGCCTTGCACACAAAGCATTAAATAAGAGAGGTCTCCCTGAAATCAGAGGACTTGTCTCCCCTTATGTACCTACCAGATGTTTAAGATCGTCTCAAGAGTGCCTCCTTAGAACCTCAAGAATCAAGACAGCGAGATGAGGGGGCAGATCATGTGCACATCTGGTTCCAAAGCTCTGGAATGCCTTGCCTCTCGGACTGAGATTGCTGAAAGAGGAACCCAGCTTTAGTAAAAAGCTCAAGACATGGTTATTTCCCCAGTAGCCCCAGAACCGGCATAGTTACCCTTTTTCAGTACTCTTAACCAGTGCGGGGAAGCCCTTGGGCAGCCATGCGCTTTACAAAAAACCTAAACATAAACTTAGTTTAAAGTGTAACATTCACAATAGGTTTCTGATAAAATAACTTAAAAGTAGAATTTGAAGACCAATCTGCCACAGCCAGAATGTCTTCCAAAGGAGAACCAGTAGAAAAGGCTTTAGAGACCATAACCCCATACACAGAATGTGCCCCAAAGAGGGAAACATCAATGCCGGCTTCTGCCAGCAACCATTTAACCCAATGCCCAATGTTGCTAATGAGAAAGGTTTCTGTAGAGAAATGAGCAGTTAGCCCGCCGAGTCTCTGCGAAACTTGCGGGTACACTCCTCATAAGACTTAAGACATTTAACTACACATGACTTTTGATTATGAGGGAAACCAGTCTAACTGATAAATCACGATACAGTTTTAGTTTGACTTGAAACAGAGCAGCCCAGAGGGAGTAAATACTCTACCTAATAAATCTAGGGGCATATTAGCAAGACCCACGTTAAAATTATCGCCGTTTTAGCGGCAGGAAACTGCTGCTAAAATGGCGATAATGGAGCTTGCTAATATGCGTTAGTGGAATTCAATAGAAGCCCAGGTTAGATGTCCTGCACATCTAACCTGGGCTTCTATTGGAATTCTATTACGCATATTAGCAAGCCCATTATCGCCGTTTAGCGGCAGTTTCCTGCCGCTAAAACGGCGATAATTTTAACGTGGGTCTTGCTAATATGCCCCAAATCTAGTACCTTCACATCTGAAACAAGTCTACATGAAATGAGACACATAAGAAGCGTTAGCTTGGTGGACAACTTTTTGCAAGAGAGATCTTCATTTGCGGGCCAAGCGCTTAGAAAATGCACAAAAACAGCAACATCCCATAACGTGGAGTATTTAGGTTGAGGAGGCCAGACCAACCGAATACCCCTAAGCACCTTGCATTCTAAAGGATGCTTACCCGCTGGTCTGCCCTCGAGATGAGGATGTCCAGCAGAAATAACAGAATGAAAGTTGTCCTATAGGCTAAGCCCTGACTAGAAAGTGCAGGTAAAAAGTATACAATCATATGGACACCTGCCCCCATGGAATCCACACCCCATTCACTACACCATCATACCCATCGTCGCCAGGTCGCTTAATATCGGTTATGAATAGAGGGAGCACAAGACTGTAACAAGACTAACATAGTGATCCAGCGCGATATTAGCAAACAGCATTCATACACCAGATACTCACTTGGGCCCATACATTCATACTAGGCTAATACTTACGCTGGGTTTTATCAGTTGTTACTCTCTATCAAATCCCTGCTACCAATTACCTTCTGATTGAAGAGTAATGACTTACCAATGAATCCTTTGCTAATTGGGAAATTTAAAATGAGTGACATTCATTTATAATACTTAATCCTGAAATAACCACTGAGTCAGGAAGTTTTAAAATGTTTATCTAAAGATTTAGCAGAGTAAAATACAGAGCCACATGGTACTTAATCGCAATATCCAAGATGAAGCATAGAAATGATTATTGCTAATCAATGACGGTGTTTAAAGAAAAGGAGAAGATAGAGACAGCAGCGCAACTAAAGGTTGCATTATATTTACCTAAGTGCGAGAACCAAACCCCTTAGCCAAGGAGTTGGAATAATAGGACCCAGGAAGGATGAAGAGCAAAGACCTCCTCCAGGATCAGGACAGGACCGGTGACCACTCTACAACGACGCCTGCGTCGTTCCCCTCTCTGATACTCGGCTTCTCCTCGATTCTCCCGTGCCTTCCTTCTAATGGACTCTGCCGCCCCCTCCTCAGGACCTCTTCTGGACAGGGACTCGGTCTGCAATCGGTCAGCTTGGTGGTCTGGAGCTAAGCGCGCTCTGGCAGCATGGACGCCTGTTCTTCATGAACGCATGCTCTCATGGAATCTTGCTCTGACTAATTAACTAATGCTATATTCTATTATACCCTTCTACGCCCATGTACCTCCCCTTAATGTTACTAAAATATGGGACCACTACTTCTGATTGGACAGGGACAGGGGTGGATTCTCGCACCATATCAATTTGGCTTAAATTGTAACGCCTATTGTCTTTACGTTCCCACCCCTTCAAATTAATATATTCGCTTTATTTCCCACCCGTCTCATGACAAATGTAAACCAATTTTCACAGACATTGTATCAATGTGCGACAGGAAAAGCAATAGTACAACATCTTCGGCCATCAGGTCGCGGCCTTGGACTTCGTCCAGGTTGACTTCATTTGGCAGGCACACAGGACACATGCGCAGAACCATTTGCCTCTCGAGTTTCAGAACACCAACCCAGGCCCAAGTTTACGAACTAATAAAAGTGCAAGAAGAAAATATTAGAATCACAAATAAAATGTTTCACTGTATATCCACTTTTTCTATTCTATTCCCATTTAATTATATATTCTAACCCGCGTTAGTAGCGTTAGGAAACGACAATTTAGTAATGACATGAGAGCAAGCTGAAGCATGTGAAAACATCAAGCAGCCATTTTAATGCACACTGCGCAGAAGCAGAAGTTTCCCACCAAGCAAAGAAAGACGTCACACCATGTGATATGGTTGCGACATGCGCATTGAGCTTTCCCGCGCATAGCGGCCATTTTGAATTACAAACAAGCGTTATTCATTAGTAAAACACATAGGCAAGCATCCCTTTCTTTTGTGTCGTGAATGCAAAGGTTAGTATTAACAATACAAGTTTAATAAATTAATACTGTGAGGAGGATTGAATACAAGCAAGTTTAATTTATGAAACCTTGCTCCATCAATCCCCTCTCTGATGGCATTTCTGAGCCATCAAAAACATTACCCTCAATCAGATGCCAACTTCTAGCAAATTACTTCATTCTCATCTTTACTCTTTCTATTTTTACAATCTCCTTTTAATTTCTTATCACCTTATATGTTCCATTCTTTTTACAGCATTTGCACCATATTGTTATTGCCAAAGTTATTATTGCTATCCCTGCTAAGGGTACTAATATTTGACCTATAAGTCCTTTCCCTATATTAGCAAACCAGGTTCCAATTGACGAGATACTATTTGTCAATCTTTCCCATACACTATCAACTTCCAGTGGTTTAAGTTCTTTCTCAAGTTTAGTTATATTCTGTATTTACGTTCCAATTTCTGCACTCTTATCAGGAATATAAGTGCAACAATGTTTCGTCTTCAAGAATTTACAGACTCCGCCCTCTTTTGCCAATATAATATCAAGAGCAAAGTCGATTTTGCATAACCATAGACCTAATCGCAACCATCTCCGCATTAATCATTAGAAAACCTCCAGCAGTATCCGTTGATAAACGATCAACTCCTGTAGACAATTTACATATTTTCCTTGAGTTCAGAATTATTCCCACTGAAGGTATCAATGCACCAAATATATCACCTACAATTTCTGAAAAACTAGCTCTTTTACTACGTATTAATTCGCTATTGTTTTCATTGCTCTCAGTGTTTCTTTTTACGTGGTATATCTTTGGAAATACTATTCCAAAATAACAACTTCCATACCACCGTGCAGGAAGCCTAAAGTAAGCCTTATTCCCACACACATAATAGATTCCAGGAAAAACTGAATCTGTTCCTCCTTTGAGTCCCCAACCTCCAAGAATTAAAAAATTGTGTTCACATTCACTGGTACCGATGAAAACATTGTTATAATCAGTCTTTAACCTATGAAGACAAATTTTTCCTGTCTTTACAAAATCCAGAGCCATAGCAGCTTGAGCCTTGCCAGGTGTGTAACTACCTTCTTTCTCAGCCCAAGGTGGTAAATGAGCCTTATGCTCAGAAGCTTTCTTTTGAAAATCTTGTCTTCTATCTTCTACTAAATTCAAAAATATCTTTTCTTCTTCAAGTAAAGAACATGTTAGATTGTGTCTATGTGCATGTGTTATGTCTATTGATTTCATTGTTAAGAAAAATTCTCCCATAAACTGTGCGTCTTGACTACTAAGCACTGGGTTCATACTCTTGCGAATCGGAACCTCAGAAAATATCACATCTAAGTTTGAATAATAATACTGAAGTTTCCCTGTTCTATAAAATACACTAGACAAAACACTACATGATATGCCATATGTCAGTGGTAAATGATGATATGTTAATCCTTCTGCTACTGATTCAGGTAACTTCATACAGGCATAACAATTACTAACTTCCATGGTGTCTACATATTGGAATAATAACTTTGTGAAAACATTCAAACTAGTGTCATTGCCAGCTACTTCATGATGAATTTCTGGTTCACTTTCTGCCATTAGTTCTACTCTATTGCCCTTCATGTTTGCTGTCCTCTCCTTAGTTTCATTATTAATCTTTTTATCTATTATCATAAGGTAAGGAATTGCTACAATCAGGACTAACCATACTATAAGCACCATTACTAGACTACATATGCATATTGCACAGCATCTTCTACAACATTTCTGTTTTGGTCTCCCAGTAACTCTATCGTCAGGCATTTTTCGACAAGGAAGATTGCTCTTCTTATCTTTTCTTCTTTTCTTTAGCTTATTCTTTTGCTTAGTCAGGGTGGTCTTGTTTCTTCTTCGTATGTCAATTCTGCACTTGTTCCTTCGCCACCACTGTCACTTGATTCTGAGCTTTCAAAATCTTCAAGGATGATATAAGTCCAGTCAGAACCCTTAAATTTGTTATTCACAAGTTTCAGTCTTTTACTTCTTCTTTTCTCTGTCCTTTTTTCTTGATCGGTTTGACTTGATACTTCAGGTACTTGATCTGGATCTTCACTTCTGGTTGTTATGTGGTACTTTACTCTTTTAATGACACTCGGCCAATGATCTCCTTTTCTTGTTTTCTTTGTTGGCATTGTTTCTTTGTTTTCGTCTTTAGAGATCTCGTTAATTTCACTGCTTAGCACTGTTTCGTGTTCTTCAATTACTGTGTTTCTTGTTTGCTCCTTTTCAGGTCTAATTGGTTTCTCTGTAACAGCTCCACTGTGAGTTTCCAATAACTGACCTTGTTCTTTATTTATTTCTTCAAGTTCATGTTTTTCAAGGTTTTCTTCTTCTGTGCACTCTTCTTGATCTAACTTGTTCTGATCAGGGCTTATTGCACTGTGAACTTCTGCAGCCTGACCGGATTCTTCTAGACCTGTCTGTCCCTGTTCAAAGTCTATTAGGTTTTTACTGTTTTGAGTCCAGTTTTCTTTCCCTATCTGACCTTGTTCAGGATTTCTTAATGTCTTTTCTTCTTTTTCCTGAACTGCTTCTTCTTCACCTATCTGATCTTCTTCAATTTCTTCCAATTTCGCTTGACTTCTCGTTCTGTGGTATACTTCAGGAACTTCTACCACTGGTATCCAATCCTGACTTGTGCTCGGTTGTTCTTCTTCAGCTTCTCTGGAATCTCGAACTTGAGATCCTACAGCTGGGCAACCTTCAGCCTCTTCAGTGATTGGCGTTGTCTGAGGATTCTCTTCCTCGGGATCTGGTACTCTCTTGGTGTGACTTACATGAATCCAATTAGGAAATCCGGCACACTTCACTGCTGTATTCGTTGTCAGTATGACTTGACACGGTCTGCCCCATCTAGGTGATAGACACGTTTCTCTGGTGTGATTCTTCACTACCACCCAGTCACCAGGATTCAGATCATGTTCTTGCTCGGGCTGCCTGGAAACTGCGTCTTCTCCAACCTGATGAGAGACAGAACGCACTAGGTCAGCCAATCCTTTGCAATAGTCCAGAACCATATCATCAGATATATTCACCAGTTTGTTTGTGGGAACATGTGTTTGTCTCATTGCTCTTCCTATCATTATTTCATGTGGGCTCAATCCTGTGGTTCTGTCAGGTATACTTCTGAGTCCCATTAAAACGAGTGGCAATGCATCTGGCCACTCTAATGATGTGGATGCACACATTTTTCCCAATCTTGACTTTATAGTGCCATTCAATTGTTCAACCACTCCAGAAGCTTCTGGACGATATGCACAGTGCAGTTTCTGTTGGATTTGGAATGCTTCACAGATTAGTTTGATCACTTCGCTGTTAAAATGTTTTCCTCTATCTGATTCCAAAGTTACTGGAAAACCAAACCTAGGAATTAGCTCTCGTAGCAACAGTTTTGCAACTGTAATGCTGTCATTTCTCCTAGTAGGGTAAGCCTCCACCCACTTTGAAAACAGACACACTATGACTAGTACATATTTCAGCCCTCTACATGGTGGTAACTGTATGAAATCAAACTGAAGTCTCATAAATGGACCCTCTGCCTTTCCAATTTTCCCAAATCCAATTACTGTCTTCCTCCCCGGATTATGCATCTGGCAAGTTAGACATCTCTGGCAAAGACTCTCCGCAACAGCCCTGAATTTGGGATTGTACCAATTTTGTCTGAACAGCCTAATCATTGCATCTCTTCCTATGTGTGTGTCTCCATGATGCATTCTAGCCATTTGTGAGAGTAAACAGTCTGGCATGACTGGTCTGCCATCAGCACTGATCCACACTTCATCATCTCCTCTTTGGGAACAACCCACTTTGATCCACAAATTCTTCTCACTTTCATCCACCTCATCTTGCAATTTCTTCACCTCATTCCAAGTTTCAGGTGGCATATACAGCATAAGTTGGCAGCTGATTCCCATTCTTTCCACCCTCTTATTGACTGACATTCTGGTTTTGGCACAATGTTGAGCCACCAGATCTGCATATCTGTTGCCGACTACCACCCAGTTATCTCCTGACTGGTGTGCGGCACATTTCACCACAGCCAATTCTTTTGGTGATTGTATTGCTTCTAGCAATTCCCTTACAAATTGTCCAATTTTAATGGGGGATCCTGAAGAAGTCATGAAATCCCTCTGCATCCATAGTTGGCCAAAATCGTGCACAACCCCGTAACCATATTGGCTATCTGTAAATATGGTCACTCTCTGATTCTTCCCAATTTTGCATGCTTTTATCAACGCAATCAATTCAGTTACTTGTGCAGATTTGACTCCTGGTAAATAGGATGCTTCGACTATTCCAGTTAATTCACATACCGCATAGGCAGCAGTTAGTTTACCATCTTCATGTCTTTGACATGAACCATCAACAAATAGCTCCCTGTCTGGCTTTTTAAGAGGCTGTTCCTCTATATCTGGGCGTGGTTTTGTGCATAATTCTGTAATTTGTATACAATCATGTTCATCGTCTTCATCATCTTTAATTCTCTCATGATATGGGTCTGGTAGTAAGGTTGCTGGATTTATTATAGTACACCTTACCATGTTCACATTTTCAGCTCCCATTATTATTCTTTCATATTTAGTCAGCCGACTAGGAGTAAGATGCTGAGTTCGGGTTCTTGTCAACAGAATGACAACTGCATGTGGAACATACACTTTTACAGGGTATCCCATCACAATTGACTCACTTTGTTCAATGCTCAAACAAGTAGCCGCCACTGCTTTTAAGCATCCTGGCAATGCGGCTGCTACTGGGTCAAATGTAGCAGAAAAATATGCTATAGGACGTCTTTCTAGTCCATGTCTTTGAGTTAGGACAGAAAGTGCACAATTTTCTCTCTCATGACAGAACAATGCAAATTCTCTTTTATAATCAGGCATGCCTAAGGCAGGTGCTGAACATAGGGCATTTCTCAATTTTACAAAGGCTTCTACACTTTCATCCTCCCACTCCACAGGGTCCTTTGCTTTCTTTTTTGTCATGTTAATTAAGGGCTTAGCTAACATGGAAAATCTTGGTATCCATTGTCGACAGTAACCTACTATTCCTAGGAACATTCTCACTTGTCTTTGTGTTACAGGCATTTGCATTTTCTTTATTAAAGCTACTCTTTCAGCTGTTACTCTTCTTTTTCCTCTCTCAATTTGGTGTCCCAGATACTTAACAGCTGTTGTACAGAACTGCAACTTTTCAGGTGAGACTTTATGTCCTTCTTCTGCCAAAAGATTTAATAATGCTATGGAATCAACAACACAGTCCTCTCTGGTGTTCGATGCCACCAATAAGTCGTCGATATATTGGACTAAGACTGAGCTTCCTGGCATCACTAGTTTTTCAAGGCACTTTTTCAGTATCTGGTTGAAAATAGAAGGACTTTCTGTGTACCCCTGAGGAACACGATTCCACACATAAACTTTGTCCTCAAATTTAAATGAGAAAAGATACTGGCTGTCTGGATGTAATGGTATTGAAAAGAATGCTTGACACAAATCAATTACTGTGAACCATCCTGCACTCCACGGAATCTGGTATAGAATTACTGCAGGATTTGGTACTATGGGACAACATGGTTCTACAATCTTATTTATTTTCCTCAGGTCCTGAACAATCCTATATTTTCCACTAGGTTTCTTTAACCCCATTATAGGTGAATTACATGGGCTACTCATTACTTCTTTTAGGATGTTTTGTTCTACCATTCGATTTATTTCGTCAATGACTCCTGCTTTTACTTCTGCACTCATTTTGTACCTTCTGGTATTTGGGAAAATTGCACCTTCTTTTACAGTAATTTTAACTGGATCTATTTTAGCCATAAGCCCTACTTCCTTTCCGGTGAAATCCCATACTATGGGGTTTACTGTACCTTTTAATTCTTCTGGCAACTCATCTTTTGTTATTAACGAAAACATTTCATCCACTTCTGTACCTTGTTTTGCAATCATAATTTTATATACATGGTCTTCATCTGGTGTCTGAACTGCCACACCATCCGGTGTGCAAAAAATGGTACAATTCATCTTGCACAACAAATCCCTACCTAATAAGTTTACTGGACTAGAATCACACACTACAAATTGATGTATTTCTCTGAAGTTTCCAATTTTAACTTCCATGGGTTCGGTAAGAGGCGTTCTAACCCGCTGATTAGCTACCCCCACTACTTGGATATTTTCACCAGAGAGAGGAAGGTCTGGAATGTCTGCTGTTCTCACAGTAGACCGGGTAGCACCAGTGTCCAAAATGAAAGTAATATTATTACCTTTCACATTCCCTTCAACATATGGACCTGACTGATCTACCTGTAAGGATGCGCCAAGTATGCACTCCTTTTTCCCCTCTCCTAGGCACCGTCATGGACTGAATTGACAGAAATCGTCCTGCAAAAGAAATTGTGATGTCATATAATCATTCTTACCACTTCCTCCTTGATATCCGATGTCTGTACCATGCTTTGCTCTGCTTACATTACCCTGAATAGGTGCAGGTGGCAGCTGACTCTGAGGATTTACACCCTGCTGTGAGTCATTCTGCGTCTGTGGATTTAAATTTTGATTTGGGCCATTATTATTCCGAATCTTTTTACATTCATCCTTCCAATGCCCCAATTTTCCGCATCCATGAAAAGGAAATTTCTTTTTAGCTTCTTCTCTACTCATTCGTCCTCTAAATTTTCCACCATTCCCAGTATCACCATTCGTTCCAGAATCTTTTCCTGGATTTTCACTGGGATTTTCCAAATTGATTCCCTGTTTCTCAGCCATTTTCACCTGTGCCCACATCACTTTTTCCTGCAATTTCTTATGTCTATCCTCAATATCATCTCCACAATATTTTGCATACTTCAAAATCTCGTCAATGGGCTTTCCCTGCCAACACAGCATATGCTGTTTAATCATCTGGCAAATTTCTGGCTTCAAACCGTAAACAAATCGATATACAAACTGACTCATGTTCTTGTCTCCAATGTTCTCAAATCCACTATACTGTTTAAATACCTGCAATAGACGCTCATAGTAAGAATGTACTGATTCATTAGCTTCTTGGGTAGTTCGATCTATTTTTACCCAATCTGTTTCTTTCTGGGGTATTTTCCCTTTCAGGTAAGTTATCACTTGCTGATACTTTTTCATCACATCATTTGACGGGGCACCTGTCTTCAGATCTCTAGGATATTCATCACTAGGCCAATCAACTGTAATTTTACAATCTGTCCACAAATCGGCAGGTACCACTATGTCAAACAAACCATCTAAGTCCTTCAACAATACCTTTGACACCTTCACAAACCTATCAACCTGCTTGTACCACTCAATTGGTTTTTCTCTCAATTTTGGAAAATCATTCGTAAATGACAAAATATCCTGTCTGCTCCATGGGACATGTACATATCCTCCTCCCGCAACTTCTCGCATTGGATACATCTGGTCTGCTTTCCCTGTTTCTTTCATCACATATTCTGATGCTGTTCTACTTGTTCGTGCTTCTTCCTTTTTCTTGGCCCACCTAGTTTTCCATTTATCTAGGTCTCCCTATTTTTGCAAAACTAACATTAATTCTCTTATTTGTAATCTTCTTCCAGAGGCATTCATATTTTCTAAATCTTTGTCTGAAAATTCTGCTCTATAGGGTTTCTGTAGTACTTTTGATCTCCCTATTTCTATTCCCATCTGTAGTGCTAAATTGGATAATTTTTCATGGAATATCCTTACATTTCTGGTGATACTCCTACACAGGAACAATAATTCTTCTTCATCATAGGTATTTAAGCGTTCTAGTCCTACATTTCCTGCTATTATTTCTTCTAATTCGACTTTCAATTTATGAATGTCCATTATTTTCGGAGGTGTGCACTGTTTAACTGACCCTTGCATCCATCTTTCTAGATCTTCAGGTGTTACTATGGTAGCACTTTTTGCTCCCGATGAAGTTACTAAACTTACATATTTTGAACATCCAGGTACATCTTTTCTGGGAGTGCTATTTACAGAACCTCGAATAGGCAAGTCCATGAGTGATATTGTGGATTCACAGTCACTAAATTGATCCTCAATTATAACTGGAGCTTCAGGTTTTGGATTATTCGCAGGAGTAGGTGTAAGTATCGGTGGAGGACAGCTTCCCTGAGTACCATATAATGGAACTACTGGACCAATTGTTACTGGTATGGTCAAAGAATCAGGGTGTACTTTTATCTGAGTTATTTTCTGTATTAATTCTGCTCTGGTCTTTTCAAGGGCTTCTTTTTCTTTGTCATGAAGTATTCTACTCGTGGTGAATTCATGCATTACCTGTGGCACTAATGGAGTTTTTGGTGGTGCACTTGGGGTGCATCTACTTGTCCCTTCCTGATATGGTGGGGGATTTCTTAACATTTCCTCCATAAATTCGCCTTTCAGACTCCTCATTTCTCATTAAATGTTTTGTCTTTTCTGTGCACTTACTTCCTAATTTCTCCTCTGCTGAGAACAATGGATATAATCCTTCTGTAATCATTGCCCTTCTCCATTGTTTCATCTGACCGTCCATA
The DNA here is from genome assembly GCA_963921515.1 of Calotriton arnoldi. NCBI lineage: Eukaryota > Metazoa > Chordata > Amphibia > Caudata > Salamandridae > Calotriton > Calotriton arnoldi. Next base: position 281,979 of record CAWUFW010002529.1, on the reverse strand, counting down.
GATTCACGTAGATATCTGGGAAAAAATCCTGGATAACTCCTATTACTTCTAGATCTATCCCGCTCAAATGCCTCGGTTTCCCATTCTTCTAGAGCTTCGTACTGAGTTAATCTAGGTCTGGGTTCTAAGTCATTCATCCTCAATCTCAAATTCTGAAGAATTTGCCCATTGAACGTGCCATTCTCGGGAAATGCTAGTATTCCATCATTTTTGGTATATTTTATCCAATTCTCCAACCATACACAAGTATGATAACCTCTCTCCATCATCATAAATGAAGCGGGCGTTTTAGCTGGTGGAATAATAATTCCTTCTCTAGTTTTGATTGGTTTGTCCTTTTTAAAATAATTCTTAATCTTTTGTAAAAATGACATTTTTCTCCTTTCTCCGTACATCTTGGGTAAGTACCGATGTATAAAATTATATTCTGCAAAGCCTAAATATCTCCTATCCTGACGAATTCCTGTTAAAGTCGGTTCGCGTTTTAACATGCAATCTTTATCCACTAAGAATTTCGCTTCTATAATTTTGACCAATCAAATGTCTGCTATCTTTTATTTCCGAGCCAATCCTTGCGCGGCCTTTTGGTGACGTTTATCTGTCAACCCCTCCTTTACAATCTGCTCTTTTCTGTCCTTGCTGGTTTAACCAATCCCAGCGCGGCACCTGTGACGTCAGTACTACTCCTGACTACTGACCCCTCCTTTACAAGGGTGTTTCCACACCCGCTGATTCAACCATTCCCAGCGCGGCGTTTTGTGACGTCCGTTTTGTGACATCAGCTCCCTCTCCGGCAACTGACCCTCCCTTTACAAAAATTTACGCAAACTTATTTTCTCTATAAATCTTAATTAAATTTCAGTAACAACATAAAACATTCGCTATCGTGCCAGTTTCTCTAAAATAGAAAAGATAGTTTTCTCTCACACTTAGTAAAACCTTTCCGTTTACTAAACATACACTACGAGTAAAACACTTCCGTCTACTCTTCACACAAGCTCCAGCAGTACCTGTTACTTCTCCAATGTTACCCTTTCTAGGTGATATAACATCAAATTTTCACCAGCGTACTCTTTTGCTATTACTCAAACGTATAGAGTCCCTAACGAGTACTGAAAGTCCTGCTTAACTTTTCAGTACTATTTCTGCCTGGCAGATAACCTCACTGCAGTATGGCTTCCACTTACCATCCGCTATTCCTTTTACCCCGGGGTATTCATGACAACATAAAACAAAACTTTGAATACACGGATGTTAGTTCATAAAAATAAAAAATAAAAAATTCTCATTACCCAATTAACAAAGAGTAACCATCCTCTGATAACCAGAAAACTGATCCAGCGCGATATTAGCAAACAGCATTCATACACCAGATACTCACTTGGGCCCATACATTCATGCTACGCTAATACTTACGCTGGGTTTTATCAGTTGTTACTCTCTATCAAATCCCTGCTACCAATTACCTTCTGATTGAAGAGTAATGACTTACCAATGAATCCTTTGCTAATTGGGAAATTTAAAATGAGTGACATTCATTTATAATACTTAATCCTGAAATAACCACCGAGTCAGGAAGTTTTAAAATGTTTATCTAAAGATTTAGTAGAGTAAAATACAGAGCCACATGGTACTTAATCGCAATACCCAAGATTAAGCATAGAAATGATTATTGCTAATCAATGACGGTGTTTAAAGAAAAGGAGAAGATAGAGACAGCAGCGCAACTAAAGGTTGCATTATATTTACCTAAGTGCGAGAACCAAACCCCTTAGCCAAGGAGTTGGAATAATAGGACCAGTGCTTAATTTGTAAAATATTAAGTGCAGGTGCTCACATTTTTGGGGGGGAGGCCACACCCACTTCCTCAGCTCCACCCACTTCCACCTCTGGCTCCACCCACTTACTCTATTGTCCCCCATCCACATCTCCTTAACACACCCTCTCACATGCATTTTTACATGCAGCTCTTGGTGACAGGTAGACATAGTAGCTCAATATTCTATATTAGTATTGTAACTTATAAACTGCAAGTAATAAAAGGATCTCCCCCACAAAAACAGTATCCCACTGAACTATTTATGTTACACGTGCATTGTGATCTGCATGGTGCACGTGCTTTGAAGCATAAACCCTGTGCGCTACCTTATGATGAGTAAAAAGTAAATTTCCACTAGACAAAGCTCGATTCTCTGTCCATCAGCTCCATTAATCACCAGTTATATTGACATTTTTATTTTTGCCAGAAAATTGCTGGAGGCAAGGAACACTGTAGCAGGTGCTTTTAACTCCATCATATATTTGAGAAAATGGCGCCCCTCTCCCCCGCCCCCAAAGTCAACGCCCCAGTGCTGTAGCGCTGATCACTCTGCCCTAGAGCTGGCCCTGTGCAGGCATGTGTAAGGTGCCTGTTGCAAATATTCACTGAGCCAGGTGCACACAGTGTGGAGAAAAAGACACATCTAAATTATTTCTGGACAGATGGAGGAATTCCGAACCTGCCACCGTTCTCTGGCTCATCGCAGATGAAAATTGCAGATTCTAGATATTTTCATAAGATACAGTGATACAGTAACATAAGGAAGGGGAACGTAACAGCCAAACTCCCTCTTAGGTTACTACCGCCTTCTGTGCTGCCATTTGACTGTCTTGCCGGTCCTTCACAGCATGGCATATCACATCAGTGAATGAAACATCTTCCTAAGAATTGTCCAAGGGTGCCTCACTGCCTCTAATTAAATTTCAGCTGGTAGTGAGGTAGTGGTACATAAAATTGTGGGCACTGCGGAAAATGTAGCGCCATTTGCCATTTCTTGTTGCATAATGTAATCAACGCTGTGCTGCATAAATTGGCTGTACTGCAGCCTACAAGATGCTCTTTGGCACACGATGTCACACTTTTCGGACAGGGTAACAACCTCACAGGACTGTGCTGCTTCGAGCAGCCTGGTGTCAAATCTGTGTGCACCACTGTCCCGCCGCAGCAATGCCCCCCACCCCCCAACCACCCACGGCTTCACGTGACGCTGCTGAATACTGATTCCTTTCCCTTCTGCTCTGACCCTGGTCCCACGAAGTGCCCCCTGGGCGGGTGGGGGAGGGAGTTAGTGTGTCTTCTTCCCCATGCTTGCCCCGGGAAGGACAGATTGCTACAGATAGGCCCGGTCGCCTCCCATGACAGAGGTTGTTTTCACAGGTGCCCCACAAGGCAGCTCCCGCCCCTCATTAACCCATCTCCTTCAAGCTGTGGCAGCCAGCAGCCCTCGCCAGCAGTGGTGCAGCGACGTGGAATGGTCCTTAAAGGAAGCGAGGAAGGTGCCCAATAGTAAAATACAACCATCTATACAGAGTAATACCCTCCTTCATTCTTGAACCTGGGTGCCACTGCACCTGTTGCACTAATGAGCAGTAGCGTGGCCAGTGCATCATGGACCCTCGTGCAAGGATGGAAATGGGGGCCCTGACTGCAGTTTGAATTATACAGCACAGCAATAACCATGGCTCAGGTAGGCCCCTCAGGCCTCTGTGTCCCGGTGCCACTGCACTTGCTGCCCCTGCTAATGAGAGCTACGTCTCTGCTCTCCGGACTCTCGGTTCTCAGGTGGGGGTTGGGCGGCTGTGGGTGAACAGAGCCCTACATCAGACATAGGGCTTGACCCGGCGGCTGTATGAGGACAGAGGTGGCCCCTGACAAGGCCCGGGCGGCTATGTGCAAACCTAGTTACCGGGCGGCTATGTGAGACCAGAGCCCGGACTGCAGTCACTGGCGTGGCGTGACGCCTTTGCTGGAATGGAGGCCGAAGCCCAGCCTCGAAGCCGGGAGGTTATGAGAGGGCAGAGCCTTGACTTCAAACAACTGCCAGGCGTCTATGAGCGACCAGAGCCCAGGCACTAGACACCGGGCTGTGCATTTATGAAGGAATAGAGCCCAGGCTCCCTGACACGGGGGCCTGGCCCCTATGAGAGAATAAAGACTGAACTCCTCCAGGCCAGGTGGCTATGCAAGAATAGACCCCGAAGCCAAGACATGGGGCAGGTTGGTTACAGGCAGTTTGTGTGTGTGCCTCATGATAAGGCGGGAAGCTGAGGTGAGGCATCGAATTTTAAAAAGTTTGCGGTGCGGCGGGCGCGCACACTGTCACTGCTTCTTCCCACACAAATGAGAATGTCACCCATTTGTGTGGAAAATTGCCCAAACGATGCAGTTCTAAGATGAGGGGTGATCCGCATGCGATATTTTCTTGGAGGTTGAAGTGCAGAGCAATATCTGGGAAATTAGGTTTGCTTTCTTTTTTCCAAACCGGATTGCAGTTTCTCAATATGGCAGCAAAGATAACATTCACGGTGGGGCCACGCTGCGTTATTCCCTTCAGCATGTCAGAGCTCTGATCAAGGGAGAGGGAGACATTAATGGCATATGACGGGCTCTTTGGGAATCACACTCAAAACACAACATTTTAACGAGTTTTATTCAGTGAGCATGACCCACGTTGCCACTGTGTGATCTCACAAAAAATAGTCATGGTATATTTTACGCTCCATTACTTTACACTTTTAGCAGTGTGTTACAAAATCAATACTTACTGGCATAACATTGCCTTTAATTAATCCGAAGCGTGAGGCGTGCTGCAGCTTCAAGAGTCCCGGGTCCGTACCACTGCTTGCTTTGATCAACTGAGCTGCGGCTGCGCAGTATGCTGGGGCGGGAAAAGTGTAGACACAGTCTGCATTGGTCCAAGTCAGGACACCTGACTTGACGATTCAACGCCAACGACGGGCTAATTTTGTTTTGCAAGCGTGAGTGGTCATTTGTAACGCACTAGCGCTGCAGTACTATGTTTGCTTGACCTGTCACCAGGCTGTTACGCTGCCTGAGGCAGGGACCCACGCAGTTTCTGGTGGTGTGTGTCAGTGCCTCATGATAAGGAGGGCAGCCTCGGCGCAGCATCGAATTTTTAAAAGTTTACACACATGTGAGAAACATCAGGGAGTTTGTTGTCACGATTATGAAGGTCAAAATGAGAGACAACCATCATATGAATTGGCAGGTATTTCATAGACCCGGCCCTAAGTAATAAGTGCCGGTGCTAAGCACCGGAAAGCTCCGGCACAAATTAAGCACTGAATAGGACCCAGGAAGGATGAAGAGCAAAGACCTCCTCCAGGATCAGGACAGGACCAGTGACCTCTCTACAACGACGCCTGCGTCGTTCCCCTCTCTGATACTCGGCTTCTCCTCGATTCTCCCGTTCCTTCCTTCTAATGGACTCTGCCGCCCCCTCCTCAGGACCTCTTCTGGACAGGGACTCGGTCTGCAAACGGTCAGCTTGGCGGTCTGGAGCTAAGCGCGCTCTGGCAGCATGGACGCCTGTTCTTCATGAACGCATGCTCTCATAGAATCTTGCTCTGACTAATTAACTAATGCTATATTCTATTATACCCTTCTACGCCCATGTACCTCCCCTTAATGTTACTAAAATATGGGACCACTACTTCTGATTGGACAGGGACAGGGGGTGGATTCTCGCACCATATCAATTTGGCTTAAATTGTAAAGCCTATTGTCTTTACGTTCCCACCCCTTCAAATTAATACATTCGCTTTATTTCCCACCCGTCTCATGACAAATGTAAACCAATTCTCACAGACATTGTATCAATGTGCGACAGGAAAAGCATTAGTACAACATCTTCGGCCATCAGGTCACGGCCTTGACTTCGTCCAGGTTGACTTCATTTGGCAGGCACACAGGACACATGCGCAGAACCATTTGCCTCTCGAGTTTCAGAACACCAACCTAGGCCCAAGTTTACGAACTAATAAAAGTGCAAGAAGAAAATATTAGAATCACAAATAAAATGTTTCACTATATACCCACTTTTTCTATTCTATTCCCATTTAATTATATATTCTAACCCGCGTTAGTAGCGTTAGGAAACGACAATTTAGTAATGACATGAGAGCAAGCTGAAGCATGTGAAAACATCAAGCAGCCATTTTAATGCACACTGCGCAGAAGCAGAAGTTTCCCACCAAGCTAAAGAAAGACGTCACACCATGTGATATGGTTGCGACATGCGCATTGAGCTTTCCCCGCGCATAGCGGCCATTTTGAATTACAAACAAGCGTTATTCATTAGTAAAACACATAGGCAAGCATCCCTTTCTTTTGTGTCGTGAATGCAAAGGTTAGTATTAACAATACAAGTTTAATAAATTAATACTGTGAGGAGGATTGAATACAAGCAAGTTTCATTTATGAAACCTTGCTCCATCAATAGCAATAACAGCAAGCCTGTGCACACGTAAACAGTATCTAGAACTCAATTTCTATGTCGTATCTAGTCGCAAAGAAAATGTAAATGTCACATGAACAGTAACAACAAAACAGGTAATCATAAATTGTATTTTTCTTTCTTTTATTCCAGAACGGTTGCCCAGCCAACACGTGTTTCGTCTGGGGAGGTACCCCACGACTTCTTCAGGGCTGAAAAGATGTACAATAAAGCATCATATAACCTGAACATACCAAAATGGTCATTGGTTATATGAACATCATAACAACAATTGGTGAGAACCCTGAGTGAAAAACAACATCACCTGCTACAACACCTGGTGGTACAGATCATACAGTAAATTGGTGTGTGCTGAACACCATGCAGTAGAGTCATAAGTAGTGGTGGACACAATAGGTATGAAATATGATGAAACCATTATACCGATGGTAGGTGGGAAAAGGAGAACACAATGACAAATCGGTGACAAAAAAGAGAGAAGGTAAAGGGCAAAGAGAAGGAAAGAGAGAGGAGGGAGATGGAGGGAGACCAACGACAGGGCGAAAAGAGAAGCTTTCTTTCCCATAGTACCAATGTGTATTTGAATCAGTTAGGTCATGCTGATCACGCAAAAGAGAAAACATGCCAGCCGATACCAGGGAGGATTGGTAGAGATGTGTAAGTTAAGACAAAATGATCATGAATGTGCAAGGAGCACACTGAGGGACCATGACCCTTAGTGGACTATGATAGCCAACAGAGAAAGATCTCTGGAACGGGTATAGGAAGCATGCAAGAGATGATGTATAAGTAAGTAAGACGGTCCTACCTTTTGGCCAAGTAAGATGAATTGGAGATCTGAATAAAAATATATATAAAAGAGGGGGGGTAAGAAATGTAACAATGCAGCCGAAAAGGCATGTAAATGGTGATAGAGGGTCAAGAGAAAGTGAGAAGAGAATCTCACCTCTCTGCCGGTTGTACTTCCGTCCTGGCTGGCGTGAAGACAGTAGATATTCTTGAGGACGCAGTCCTGGTAAGGGACAACGGACTGGAGCTAGGAGTCGTAGCTTCTGTGAGAACGTTTAAGTCCTGATATAGGAAATCGGAAACAGGTCTTGGTATCCGGGAATGAGCTGGAAATGAATGACACAAGGTGAGCAGATACATGACATAGTTTCTCATAGTGTGGGTAGTAATCACCGTATAAGGTGAAGGTATAATAAATAGTGTAGCAAACGTTATGACTGAGACGATAAAGAAATCCCATTCAGGATTCCGTGTCGGAGTAATATACCTGGTGCCCATGCTCCGTAACGAGCACGTATTATCGGACAGACCGTGACCAAAAAGGAGCCCAGCGAGTTAAAATGAAGCCCGGCCCCATGTGCGTGAGTACGATGCTTCCAATAACATAGATTGCAGAAAGCAAATACCTGTATATCATCGACGCGCTGCACAAATTGTAGCGCCAGTGGATAGCATTTATAAGTACCTTGCATCTAATGATATAGGTATCCCAGTTTATCTTACCCTCTTCTCGCAGATATGGCTCTAGACCCCATGGGATCGCCACTTACCGTGCCTCGCCTCCAGACGACATGTGCTTTTTGCACTGCAACTTTGTTAACACATTAATTTACAACTTTATTGTTTTGCACTACAATCCACTGCTGCATCCTTTTAATATGTCTACAATATGATGGCATGGCCATAGCTTACACATATACAAATCCACTGGGCTGTCTACATCGATTGGAAAATACAAAATACTTGATACAACTAATGAGTAATTATCAACTTAAGGCTGAATGTGCCTACCATAGTCACATTTCCATAGGACACTCTAGCTCCAGTGAATATTTGTTTAACCCCAAAGACTATTAATACTTGTGTTAATTGCTCCTCATCATAAGAGCACTCAAAGCTAACATGCTATTCAACCACTACCTTTAAACAGATAACATAGCAGTAAATGTACAAATCTTTGTCTGTACCCTATGAACAGTCGTGAAGCTACATTTCAGGTGACTAATTGATCAACATATACTTTTCATGTGAATCCATTCCTGATGAAAGCTCTATATCTATTTAAGGCACTGAAACTTGTTGACTAGCAAAATATGCAGGAACTAATATAATGACCTGCTTCTTTTTAACTTTGTGGGGGTGAAGGAGATGAATAAAATGTATATCATTGAGTTGCCTAATTTTGCATACGTTTTACTTCCCATGGTTTATCTCTATACACATTGCGTTCCTACATGCTCTAAAATAACATGTTTCCCTCACCACATAATACGCTGAACAAACATGATAACTTGGACTTCTTTGAGATGGTTCTCAGTGCTACATGAGGAACTTGGTGAAGAAGCATGCCACACTAGGAAGGAGAGAGTTCATAATCCCATGGGAATTATAGCCCCAGTCTACATTTTGAGGTAGTGATTTACAAATTAGACATGGGAGGATTGAATATTTTGTGTTTGACAGGTGACTACAGTGCACATTCATTTAACCTCTCTTCCAAAAAATGTAGTATCTCTTGCCATTTTATCTTACACATGTTTAAAATCCAGATATTTGCCCAGAATTTCATGATTTCTTGACAAAAACCAAAAGCTGGGATCAAGCTCATAGACCAGAATGCATAATACACCAGTGCAGTTTTGCTATGACCAATACAAAAACAATATTTTCACCTACCAAACTGTGCAATTCATATATCTTTTCAACAGTTGGTCTGGGCAAATATTTTTGCATTGTTCGGTCGAGGCAAATGTCAGTGCAAAATTGCACTACAGGCACCAAGGCCCAATTCATAAATGTCTTGTGTTACTAAGTATAAATGTAGTGTTCTAATAGCAGACATTTACAAACATAACATTTCAAAGCTGACTAACAGAATGATTTTCCCTGTGGACAAACTAAATAATGATTGCAAAGTCAATAGGTATGGCCTTGGCAAGAGGGTTTGATTTTTTTAATTCTTTTTTATTGTAAGCATATGTCACAAAAATAAAAAGAAGAAAACGGGCCGCCTTAATGTAGCAGCCACATGCTTGCAAAATACATACATATATTTTCACTGAAAAAAACAAAGGTTATCCCCTTCGATGCTCATGACGAGCTGAGCTCGTCATGCTGCGCGGTGGGCGTGTGCGCATGACGAGCTGAGCTAGTCACGACCACACCCGCGATCGGAATGTCCAGCACCTGGGCGGAATTCCGATCGCGGCGAAGCGGTTAAACTGTTGTTATAGTTAGGTGAATATCCCAGTGACAACATTAACGTTTTGAACTAAAAAATCCACAGACATTCACCAGTTATAGTTAGCAGAGGTAACTATAACTTGCGCCTCACCATGCACTGCTTATGACCTCACATATTACATCACTAAGTGACATGTTCTATGACATCATTAATGACATCACTGATGACATAATCTAAGCTTCTTTTGTACACTTTGCTCTATAAACAGGTATTGCATTAGAGCTATGAAATTAAGTGCAAGATAGCTCAGAATAATATAAAGCATCAATAATGCTATTATACATACAAGGTGAAGCAAGCTTCTGTTATATGCAACAATGGCCCTATACCATACACTTCAAGGTTAGCCGAGTTCAGATATCTATATTTTTTTAACCTTAATTTCTTAAAACCTCTTGAACGGATTTACATCAAATCACAAAAAGCACAATCTGCGGACCCAGGTCTAGCTTCCTGCCAACTTTGGTGTCATTCCATGCAGCACTTTTTGCTGTAGCCCTGTCTAAAGAAGTCTATGGAAAATGCATGGGGATTTTGGACCCCCCCCATTTCTCGGCCCCTGCTTGATGGATCACCCTGAAGTTTCCATGCACAAACTAGTCAAAACGAAGCACCTTTTTTGAAAGTTTTGTGGAGATTCGTCAAGTGGTGCAAAAGTTATTAGCAACAGAAAAAATGCTTCTCCTATTGAACACCTGACCTTTCTATAACTACCCAGGGGCGACTGCTACTGGGTAATATATATAGATAGATAGATAGATAGATAGATAGATAGATAGATAGATATGGATATATATAACTATATATAGATGTATATTTTAAGTAGCATCGCATATAATTTTAATACAACGGGGTGGATGCCTCCATACTGGCAGGTGTAGTCACAACAGGTATAAAAACCCTATTTAGTTGTATTGCATGTCACAGGAAAGTATGATCCTTTTTGGTGCAAACAAAAGGCACTACTGGCTTTGGATTAATTTAACCTGAAAACACGGTTTAACGGACAAGGATCACTACAAACACAAATAAATAAAAAAGGATGATGAATGGAAAGATAATGAAAGTATTGACCGACCAGCCCTAGCACTCAATCGCACTTCTTTTAGGCAGCTGGGCACCTGTAAACATACAACATGATGTAATTCAGTGCAGGACGGTCACTGGTCGAAATGGGATGAACCAGTGCCCCATGTTGTATGTAGGGTGGACAGAGGCACAATGTGAATGACAGCTGAGCAAGTCCAATGGTTAAAGAGGGCTGATGCAAAGCACCTGCATGTTTGTATATAACTGTGTCATTTTCTATTTATGATTCTATTTTTTTTATTAGAAAGAGGCTGGTCAGACAGCTTAAGACCTAAAAAGATAAATGAGCAAATACTAATTTGTGTTCTATTTATGCATGAGGAGACTACACTATGCTACCATTCAACGTGAAAAAAATTACTCAGAGCAATTCTACAACTGTAGTAGAGTTCTTTCACTATTCTTTGAATTCCTTAAGAGTATTGCACCTGAAGTAGGAGTAAATCTTTGGAAGCAAACTTCTGTCTTCGCAGTTCCTTTGTAAAGGTTTCTATAGCATCCAGCCAACAGCATTTCCGGGTTTTATTTTACACGTGACCTCGGTGAGGTATGCAGCCGGCAGCAGGCCTCGTCTCATCCTGCACGCGCGTTTAGCTCAATGGCTTAAATCTGGAAGTTAAAGCTGATGGCTGAAATTGCGTTGTGTCCTTATTCCTCCCGATTTTTTTTCATGGGGGTATATTGGCCGGGGACTCCTTTAGTGCGCGGTTTTGTATATGGTTAACAGCCCACCCACTGACAACAAATTGCGAATGGATGAGTAACTAGCGTAGCGTCACATGGAAATCTATCGCCGCCCCACTAGATGGCGCTTCATTCTGAACATTCAGTTTACATTTAATATCTGGGTTTTTTACATCAATTCGTTTTAACTTCCCATTGTCACGGTAGAAACAAATTTTACACTAACTGTTTCCATATTAAAACTGTTTTAGCATTCAGAAAATATAAAAACCGGAAAAGATTATTAACATTAAAGCATTTTGTTTCAGCGGTTCACGGAGTAGTGATGTGTTTTTTGCTTTGCAGAATTTGTAAAAGAGGAGTGAAATTCCGAGGTATTGAAAACCGATTTACCTACATCGGAAGAGGTTCGATTCGAGTAATTTAGGCCGATGGGACGATAACCGTTATTGTTCACCGTTGGTGGGCTTGAACTTCGACTGTGCTGGAACAGTGGTATGTGCTTGGCATGGACTGTGGAACCGGCAGCGTTAGTGAGGGTTAAGCCCCGAATAGAATGCATACTGCACATGGCCGATAATAGCCACGCGCAGTGTAAGCACAGGGCACGTCCGACAGCTGCGCATGCGCAGTAACTGTGGGGCATTGCCTATGTCCAGTATCTGCCTTCTATAAATAATCAATCAATCATGTCACTTATAAAGCGCACTACATACCCGCGAGGGTCTCAAGGCGCTGGGGGAAGAGGGGGGTGGTGCTGCTACTGATCGAAGAGCCAGGTCTTGAGGAGTCTTCTGAAGGCCAGTAGGTCATGGGTCTGTCGGAGGTTGGTGGGGAGGGTGTTCCAGGTCTTGGCGGCGAGGTGGGAGAAGGATCTGCCGCAGGCGGTCGTTTTCCGGATGCGGGGGACTGTGGCGAGGGCGAGGCTGGTCGAGCGGAGCTGGCGGGTGGGGGTGTAGAAGCTGAGTCGTCTGTTGAGGTAGGCTGGTCCGGAGTTGTGGAGTGCTTTGTGTGCGTGGGTGAGGAGCTTGAAGGTTATCCTCTTGTTGACAGGGAGCCAGTGAAGGTCTCTCAGGTGGGGTGTGAAATGGCTGCGTCGGGGGATGTCGAGGATAAGACGTGCAGAGGCGTTCTGGGTGCGTTGCAGCCGTCTCAGGAGCTTAGCCGTCGTTCCTGCGTAGAGGGCGTTTCCGTAGTCCAGCCTGCTGGTGACGAGGGCCTGGGTGACTGTTTTTCTTGTTTCGGTGGGGATCCACTTGAAGATCCTGCGGAGCATTCGGAGGATGTTGAAGCAGGATGAGGAAACGGCGTTGACCTGCTTAGTCATGGGAGAGGGTGGGGTCGAGGATGACCCCTAGGTTGCGTACGTGGTCGGTGGGTGGCGGGGCTGTTCCCAGTGATGTTGGCCACCAGGAGTCGTCCCAGGCTGAAGGGTTGGAACCAAGGATGAGGACCTCCGTCTTGTCCGAGTTCAGCTTCAGGCGGCTGGTCCTCATCCATTCGGCGACGGCCTTCATTCCTTCGTGGAGGTGGGCTTTGGCGGTGTGAGGGTCTTTGGTGAGGGAGAGGATCAGCTGGGTGTCGTCGGCGTAGGAGATGATGTTGAGGTTGTGCTGTCGGGCGACGTGGGCGAGGGGTGCCATGTAGATGTTGAACAGCGTTGGGCTGAGGGAGGAGCCTTGGGGTACGCCGCAGATGATCTTGGTGGCCTTGGATCGGAAGGGGGCGAGGCGGACGCTTTGTGTTCTGCCGGAAAGGAAGGATGTGGTCCAGTCCAGGGCCTTTTCTTGGATCCCAGCGTCGTGAAGGCGTGTTCGTAGTGTGTGGTGGCAGACCGTGTCGAAGGCGGCTGATAGGTCCAGGAGGATGAGGGCTGCTGTTTCTCCGTTGTCTAGCAGGGTCCTGATGTCATCGGTGGCGGCGATGAGGGCGGTTTCGGTGCTGTGGTTGCTGCGGAAGCCGGACTGGGAAGGGTCCAGGATGTTGTTCTCCTCATGGTAGCGGGTCAGTTGTTTGTTGACGATTTTCTCGATGACCTTCGCGGGGAACGGGAGCAGAGAGATGGGTCGGAAGTTCTTGAGGTCCTTGGGGTCTGCCTTGGGTTTCTTGAGTAAGGCGGTGATCTCGGCGTGCTTCCAGCTTTCCGGGAAGGTTGCTGTCTCGAAGGAGATGTTGATTATTTTCCGGAGATGGGGCGCGATGGCTGTACTGGCTTTGTTGAAGATGTGGTGAGGGCACGGGTCTAGCGGTGAACCGGAGTGGATGGTGTTCATGATCTCGCTGGTGTCCTCGTCGTTGATGTTGGTCCAGGAGAGCAGGCGGTTGGTGGTTGTGGGGGCAGTGGTCTCGGTGGTTGCCGGGGCGGTCGTGGTGTTGAAGCTGTCGTGGATGTCGGCGATTTTGCGGTGGAAGAAGGTGGCCAGTGAGTCGCACAGGTCTCGCGACGGCTGGATGTAGTTGGTGTTGGAGCTGGGGTTGGAGAGTTCCTTCACGATGTTGAAGAGCTCTTTGCTGTTGTGTGCGTTGTTGTCTAGGCGGTCTTTGAGTGAGGCCCTTTGGCGGATCTGATGAGGTGATGGTGACTGCGGGTGGCGCTCTTGTTGGCGGCGTAGCTGTCCGCTGTCCGTTCGTGGAGCCAGATCTTCTCCAGTTTTCGGCATTTTTGTTTGGAGGCCTGGAGGTCTTCGGTGAACCAGGTGGCTTTCTTGCTGGTGTGGCTGTTGGGCGGATTCTTGAGCGGGGCGAGGGTGTTGGCGCAGTCGTCGATCCACTGTCTGAGGTTGCGGGCGGCGGTGTCGGGGTCGGAGGGTTCGGCGGGTGGGCTCAGGGCGAGGGTTGTGGTTAGCTGGTCTTCCGTGACTCTGCTCCAGCAGCGGCGAGGCATTTGTTCGGTGCGGTGGTGCGTGGTGGGCTTCCTGTAGGTGAAATGGATGCAGTGGTGGTCAGTCCAGTGGGGTTCGGAGGTGTGGTTGAAGGAGACGTGTGGGCTTGCGGAAAAGATGGAGTCTAGCGTGTGGCCGGCGGCGTGGGTGGGTGTAGTCACGAGCTGTCTGAGTCCGAGGGTGGCGAGGTTGTCGATCAGGGTGGTGGAGTTGGTGTCCTTGTTGTTCTCGAGGTGGAAGTTCAGGTCCCCGAGGAGGATGTAGTCCGTGGAGGCGATGGCGTGTGCTGACGAAGTCAGCGATGGAATCGCTGAACTGTGGTCGGGGTCCGGGGGTCTGTAGATGAGGGTTCCTCTGAGGGTGGTGTTGGGATCGGTGTGGATCTGGAAGTGCATGTGTTCGGCGGTGCTGAGGGTGTCGTCGGTGTTGGTTGAGACTCTGAGGGTGTTCCTGTGGACGATGGCGATGCCTCCTCCGACTCCGTTGGTGCGGTCCCTGCGGGTGATCTTGTATCCGTCCGGGATGGCAATGGCGATGTCGGGGGCTGAAGCGGGATTCAGCCAGGTCTCCGTCAGGAATGCGACGCCTGGGGAGGTTGAGTCGAGAAGGTCCCAGAGTTCGATGGCGTGTTTGCGGGCGGAGCGGGTGTTGAGGAGGATGCATCTGAGGTAGTTGGGTTCTTTCCTGGGCGGTGGTTTGGCGGGCGGGTGCTGGCGAAGCTGCAGTTCCGGCAGGTGAAGGGCCCTTGGGTGCGCTTCGGGTGGCCTGGTAGCAGGCGTGATCTTTTCCGGGGTTCAGTGCGTGGAGGGTGCTGGCGTCGTATCGGCGTCTGTTGATGTGGAGGGCGCGGGGGATGCCCGGACCAGGGGGTCTGGCGCTGGGCGCGGTCACGGCGCGGACGGGCGCAGACGGGCTTGCCTTAGGCGCGCTTCGGCGCGCCAGCGGCGCGCCCGCTGCGCACATCCGCTGCGCGCCGCACAGCGGCCGCCATAAATGGGGAGGTGGGAGGGAGGAGCAGGGAATGGGGCAGCGAATGGGCAGTGAGGGGGCGGGGCCGCAGGCGCAGCGGCGGGAAACAGGCACAGAAGGGAAAACGAGCACAATCAGGGCATCAAGGGGGCACAGAAAGGAAAAAAAATGAGCACAATCAGGGGCAGCAAGGGGGCACAGAAAGGAAAACGAGCACAATCAGGGGCAGCAAGGGGGCACAGAAAGGAAAAAAACGAGCACAATCAGGGGCAGCAAGGGGGCACAGAAAGGAAAAAAAAACGAGCACAATCAGGGGCAGCAAGGGGGTACAGAAAGGAAAACGAGCACAATCAGGGGCAGCAGCAGGGCACACAGACGGAGCTGTGTGGTGGGGAGCGACCTACCAGTCAAGGTTAGGGGTCGCTTCTTCACCACGCAGCGGCCGCCATAAATGGGGAGGTGGGAGGGAGGAGCTGGGAATGGGGCAGCGAATGGGCAGTGAGGGGCGGGGCCGCAGGCGCAGCGGCGGGAAACAGGCACAGAAGGGAAAACGAGCAC
The DNA here is from genome assembly GCA_963921515.1 of Calotriton arnoldi. Taxonomy (NCBI): domain Eukaryota; kingdom Metazoa; phylum Chordata; class Amphibia; order Caudata; family Salamandridae; genus Calotriton; species Calotriton arnoldi. The sequence continues at coordinate 266,248 of CAWUFW010002529.1, read as the reverse complement.
AATCAGGGCATCAAGGGGGCACAGAAAGGAAAAAAAAATGAGCACAATCAGGGGCAGCAAGGGGGCACAGAAAGGAAAAACGAGCACAATCAGGGGCAGCAAGGGGGCACAGAAAGGACAAAAACCGAGCACAATCAGGGGCAGCAAGGGGGCACAGAAAGGAAAAACGAGCACAATCAGGGGCAGCAAGGGGGCACAGAAAGGAAAAAAAACGAGCACAATCAGGGGCAGCAAGGGGGTACAGAAAGTAAAAACGAGCACAATCAGGGGCAGCAAGGGGGCACAGAAAGGAAAAAAACGAGCACAATCAGGGGCAGCAAGGGGGCACAGAAAGGAAAAACGAGCACAATCAGGGGCAGCAAGGGGGCACAGAAAGGAAAAACGAGCACAATCAGGGCCAGCAAGGGGGCACAGAAAGGAAAAAAACGAGCACAATCAGGGGCAGCAGCAGGGCACACAGACGGAGCTGTGTGGTGGGGGAGCGACCTACCAGTCAAGGTCAGGGGTCGCTGGCAAACCATGTTCAGGGCACCTCAGAATTATAGATCAGTAAATATGAAAAAGAACAGTGGTAGACTTAAGTCTCCAGGCCAAACTTCTAAAGGGATATTAATGAAAGTAGTATCAGGGTTAGGGTCATGCTCTGCGCACTGCAGACTTTAGGGGAACACATTGTTTAGAAAACAAGGACCCAATCTTGTTCAGCCCCATGGGTAGCTCTGGAGCGGTTCAGATACTTAAAGTTTTTAACACTGAAGTTTATGGAGGTGGCCCAGGTGTTACAGAAGCCTAAATCACAGGCAGCAAAGACTAGTGGTAGCCCTGAGGTCAGGGCCGGCGCTAGGCATGGGCAGCTGCCCAGGGCCCCGCGTCTGCTCGCAGCAGTGGGGCCTCGCACCTTTAAAGACTTCAGAGTCTCAAGGCCCAGGGGGCCCACTAAGAGTTTTAATGTTTTCTTTTTTTTATCAATTGCCCCTGCTGGTCCCTCTCTCAGGGCCTAATCGCTGCATCTGCATGATGATGGCAGCGATTAGACAGGTACTTAAAGTGCCCTTATGTGCGCGGCGCCCTGCCCCTGTATGAATGAAAAGCAGGATAACCTGCAGGGCGCACAACAAAGGATAGAATGACGTCCCGTCACATGAAAACTGCTCACCTAGGATGATGGAAAACTGGGAAAGGAAGCATAGAGGTGAGAAAAAATGGTAAGACAAACGGAATAAAGTGAGAAGGGGGGGAGCATATTGGTGTGAGTATGGCAGTGAGACAATGGGTGCAGGCAGAGGAGCAGACACAGCATATACGAGTGGCTGGAGCAGGGCTTTAAGTGTCTTAGACCCAGCAGTAAATTAGAACGGACATTGAAACGGGCCCCATATCTGGTCCTATATTCATGTCCTTACTTGACCTGCAAAAAAAATGCTCTAGTGTCTGCGCGATGAAGGTATAACACGTTTGCAAGGTCTGACTGGTTTATAGGGCAATCAGGCTGTGCCCCACGGTCTAATCTGTCATGTCAGTATGTAGGTTTTTTGGGCTGTTTATTGGCCAGCTTTATGGTCATATGAGCTTACTGTTGATTTTTGTGATGCTAAAACAAACATTGCTTGCATAAAACTCAAATCTATGCAGTCTTCCATACCTTACAAAATCGCATACAGCATGTCTTTACAAGTTAAAAACTGCTCTAATTTGCAAATATGAAACATTTTTCAAGCTGCCTAATTCACTAATGGGGGCCACTTTTATTTTGGTGGTGGGGCCTATTTCCTGTCCCTGTCTGACAATGCATGTTAGGGTAATACATGGAAGCAAATTAGTTCCTGTTTGTAGTTCACATGCTTCACTTGATCTTGCATTCCTTAAGAATTCTAGGAATTTCCAGGATGTGTGTTTCTGTATTTTGTTTCACAGCATATTACTCTTGTATGGCGCCTCCAGGTGTTTATAACAGTCTACAATTGAGAGCTTTGGAGTTGAGGCTGAAGGCAGTACAACTTTCTCACTTTGCCTGCCTGGGGGTCAAACAGGTGTTCAGAATACATGATCATTCAATACATGGCCTCTCTGCAGAGAACACAGAGCAACAGTACTCTATTCCAGTTGCAGTTGTGATTCGGTGCAAATCTGTGTGAAGGAGGTACTCATTGGTCAAAACAGTGACAAGGTGAAAGTAGAAGAATTTATTGTTGTTACTCATTTATCCTAAACAGCTAACAACCATTGACAAAATCAATACTCCTGCCTGTTTTTAGGTAAATGTCAGTTGTTGTGTTATATTTCTGGATTGAATCATGGAAAGCCCAGAGAGGAAACAAAGTACCAGTCAGATTGAACTCTATGGCAATCACAGAAATTTAGATTACGTGTTTAAGCTACACCCTTAATTACATAGACCACACCCCTTTTAGAGACCCACTCATTTTTTTCAGCCCTAGGCTGTCAGAAAGGGAGACAGGGAAGAGGAGAGATGGATGTAATGGGCAGAATCAATGCGAACAGTCTGGTAGAGAGATGAAGAGACGAGGTGAAGGGCATTACATTCAAAAGACAAAGATGCAAGAGGGATAGAATCCACGCAAAATGGTAGGAAACAGGGAAACTGGTGAACTTTGAAATGCAGAGGTTCCTAATGAAACTTTCAATAATTTGTTGTGTGCCAGGCAAGCCTCATCCTTCCTAGTGGTTTTGGGGTGTCACCCTCCTCAAGAATTCTTCGAAAAATGGCAGAAGATAGTATTTTTGGCCCATTTTCCATAAAAAATGTGGTCTAGAGGTCACGTGTGTGACCCATTCTTACCAGTTTGCACCACCTTCTTGTGCCTCATTGTCATGTAAGAGCTGTACTCCTGTCTTTTCCCTTCTGTAATCCCCACTTTCCCATATGCTCCATTTTACCCTTTCAATCAACACACTTTCCTGTCTGCAACATTCGCCCCCATTAATCACCTTCCTTTATTCTGTACTGTTCTCTAGTGCGCAACATTTTGCTCTCTAAGCTCCTTTTTTAGAACACCATTACAATCCCATGTGTTCTGTGCCTGTGTTGTCTCCTCTCTTCATAGTGGACAAAACAGGAGCATGCACCATTTGCATGTGGGTCTTATTGTAATGATTACTGCTAAATCAGGTGAAAATTCTTTATGCAACTATTTCTGCCATAATTGCAATGGTCAGCAAGTCACTAGTTTGAATTGGCTATTAATAAAACATATTTTTAAAGGGGCAAATGTGTGAAATTAAGCGATTTATAAAAAAAGTTATTGTTCCATTTACTTTTCTTTGCTATTTAAGCATTTCCACCCCATGGGATGTGTTCCTACTCAAATGTAGACATTGTCAGTCTAAAATAGTTCAATCAAATTAATATATGTCTGCTTTATACCAAGGGCTCTCACTGTTTTGCAGAAAATATACATTATGTTCAAACTCGGAAACCGGAAATACTGCAACACAGGAGGTGCACTTCATGAAAAAGGTTCTCTCTTTGTACAACACTCCTTACGTTAATTCCAGAATCCTATACCTGTGCCATCCGAAACTTTAGAGGTCCCTGATTGGAGGGAGATCCTTCTCCTTTCTAGATGTGCAAGACTGGAACTCTCTCCCTCTTGAACTATGGTGTAACTTCAATCTTTTGCAAAAACACTTAAAACTGTCCTTTCTCCACATTAGTAAAGTCTGCACCTCTCCTTTGGAGCTCTCTTAGTGCCAGGATTCCTGATTAGCATATCATTTTCATTTATCGCATTCAATAGAACAATAACTAATTTTAAATCATTTAATGTATTTCTACTTAATAGAGATGTAAAATATATGTACGCATTTTATAAGTATTATTAATTATATTTTTAACCATTTTATTCCTATCCAAACTAAGTAGCTTATTCCAAAGCGGCATCAACAATGCCATATAATCTGTAATCTCTGAATAAACTGCAAATTTTACAAAAAGCAGCAGCTCGTCTTTTAATAAGAATTCCAAAGTTCAAATCTGCCTCATGTATTGTTGGAGCTACATTAGCTTCCCATTAGAAAGGGAGTAGCCTTCAAGGCACTGTGTACTGAGCACGACATAGGTCCTGAGTACCTTAAGAGAAAATTCATATGGTACACACCTAGGGGAGCTCTTTGATCAGCCCCCTCGAGAACAGTGCAAACACCTAAAATATACAAAGCGTCCTAGGGTGGCAGAAGCTTTATCTCCTTACTTGCAAACTTTGAATCAAAAACCCTTTGCATTTCAAAGCCCAGTCAAATTTTATGTTTTAGAAAACAACTTAAAACCTGGCTTTTTTCAACTATGTTGCCCAATTAGCTTTATTTACTGTTACAGCTGCAGACGCCAGCGCCAAGACGCCATTGGACATAGGCACGCTCTATAAATGTCAATATCAATATATTTAATAGCCAATTGAAATTACTTCCTATGATGTCACTTCCTGTGAAGTTAAATCTTATTGAAACTATAGGGGCCCCGCATGTTCCTATTCTGCCCAAGGCCCCATGAATCCTAGGACCGGCCCTGCCTGAGGTACTTCAGCCTCTCCAAAAATCTAGACACCAGAAAGATTTTTTTTTAGAAATAAGATAAAGTCTGGGTTATTTGGATAAAGATCCGAATAATCCAGTTGCTATCGGTTGTAGTCTAAATATATCAGTCTACTTTGGATGCTAGCTTTTCTAGTACTTTGAGGTTTGGACCAGTTGTTACAGCAGGCAACTAGGACCAATATCCTCGCTCCCACTAATTACGTCAAAATAATTCTAGTACCCCTGGGGTACCAGGGTACTGAGCAAGTTTTCTGTCCATTATAAGAGACCCCAAGACATACAATTGCGATATCTCAGTACATGTTAGCAGTGGTCAAGAAATGCCAATGGATTCAGATTTTGAGGGACCTGATTACTGCCTGGACTTTGGGACCATGTTGCTGTGGTTGTGTAGATGCTTGCCTTGTTTTGGATCCCCACAGAGTTCCACCTGATGGTGGAAATGGTTATGACTGTCTTTAATGTCAAGCAATGAATGTTGCCATCTATCCTTGAACAAAAGTCACAAAAAGGACCATGTAATTGACCCAGAGACTGACGTAGTGATGGAGGCCCTTAATGTGGCTTGGGGCCATTCTTTCACCACCCATTGCCTTGCCAAGGTGCAACTAATACCACACCAGATGGGTGCTTGAGATAGTGTTAGAGGGGGCCCCCCACTCACAAAATACCAGCTGGTGATGCAGGGGACTGTGTTCATCAAATTGTACAATGTTTCTGGTTCGCCCGTTCACCTGCACCTTACTGTCATTGTGACACTTTGATCCGTACAGGGATAATCTGTGGGTGCTTCTGATGCACTAAATGGTGTTCTTCAAGTCTCCCCGAGCTTGATGGAGTCTTCTATTGGGTAGCCCTCTAGGCAAGCAAGCAGCTGATCAGGAGGGATGCCAGCAGCTCTCGCTGCGTGGTCCTAACCTTGGGAAATGGGCAGCCAACAGCTCTTGGTGTCCAGGGTACTTCAACTATCCACAAAGCTCTAATCATTTTGCCGGATAAGACTGCAGCTAATATTCACAATCCAGGGAAGGTGGACATGTGGCCACTACCACTCAGAGGGCTGGTATACATCAAATTTGTGGACGCAAGGCCTATTTGTGGGATTTCTTCACTCTTGAGTGTCTGCCAAAGGTTGGGTTGGATCATGATGTGGACTAGAGAACTGTGTCACACAAGAGAATTGCAACACCCAGTGTGCCTGTTTCTCTGTAATTCTGTGGATTTTCTCCTGCACTTTTATGATAAGCTGCCTGGGAGGGGAGATTTGTGGAGCCTCCAGATGGTGGTGTAGGAAGAAGGAATAAGGGTTGGGAGATAACCAGTTGTGCTAGCAGACACACCTGCATCGTTTTTTTGTCACACACTCAGGGTGAGAGATACAAGGGAGTCAGTTACGGGAATAGGGCACAGAAGGTTGGTAAAGTACGGCCCTGGAAGCAACTACTCTGTATCCCCAAAATTTATAAGTCATTGCTACCAAATTTTAAACGCCTAGAGCTTTAGTGAGGAGCCATGAAGTTGATGTTGGGGTGAAATCTAGAATTAGAGGCCACCAGACACACTAGACACAAGAAATAGGGGAAATTTAGGGGAAATTAAAGAAATAATCCAATGGCTTACCTGGTCCTAACAACTGTGGAATTTCTTTCCTGCAAATACCCTGAAGGACCCTTAAGGCAACACCAAGAATATTTTTCAGCACTCCAGGCAAAATTAAATTCTGCTTTCTAGTTTTTAGAGTATTGTCCTTACACTTAAAAAGGACATTGTTTGTGCCTTTACTCTAAAGCCAAGCTGAAGTGAAATAATGTGTGCTCAGTGATCCAATGCAAAGCCAAACCAACAATAGTGTTGCTCAACTTTCCGGTGCAAATAATTTTTTCACAAGCCTTCACAAGCTTAGCTCTAAATGGCAATGCAGTGCATCTTGTGAACCCCCCCCCCCCATAACTGGTGGACAGCAGCGGCTCCTCCGCAATCGCCCCACTTGCTCAGAGCCAGCAGCTGAAAAATAAAACGATATTTTATTATCGTTTTATTTTTCCCCTGCTGGCTGAGCCAGAATGTGTAGGGAGGGGCGGTGCCGGACCATGGGTGGGAGGAGTGGAGTGCCTCTCTAAGTGCGCATGCCTGTTTGGCCGGCCGTCTTAGGCAGTTAGGTTTCTCCAACCTAGCTGTATTGCACAGCCGGGCTGGAGAAACAGCACAGAATCCTTTTGCCTGAGCCAGCGTTAAACCAGGCTGCTCAGGCCAATCCCTGCGCTGCTGTCATAGAATGAGAGCAGCACGGGGATTGCACAGGGAGACTTTGATGCTGTCCCAGTGTCTGCTGGGACCAATAAGAAGAGGAGCCCGATGCGCGAGGCGGGAGGCAACCGGCAGCTTCAGGCAAGTCTTTTTTTAAAATTATTATTATTAAACCCCCTCCCTGCCCTTCTCTTCCTGCACTCCCCCGCACCCGCTCCACCCGCTTACCACTTCTTGTTGTGGTCGGCCACCACTGCTGGTGGAAGCTGTGCAAATACGATAGGAGTGAATTGAAGCTCATATATACTAACGAAACACATAGTACCATGACCTAGCTATTTATTTTTTATTTATTTTATTTTAAAAGTTTTATATAGCGCTAGCTAGACCCGTAGGTATCAGAGCGCTTTACATACACACTGTAAAAACCAAAGGAAATTGCATTACATAGTAGGAAGGCAGTAAGGAAGCAAAACAGAGATAAAAAATACAACATGAAAAATAGGTAAACAGTGCAGCGGAGGGAGAGAAAGCAAACGAAGGTGGTTAACACAGTCCGGTCACCACTATCCTTGAATGTCAAGAGAGAGAGGAGTCAACTCGGATATTGAAGTCTAGGTTAGTTGACGTTGGTCAGGAAAGTATTTGTTAAGGAGATGGAGTTTCAGGTCCTTTTGAAACAGGAGAAGGAGGGGTTGCATCTGAGGACTCTAGGGAGAGCGTTCCACATCCTGGGAGCGTTGCCAGAAAACGATCGGTATTGGGTGGTTTTCTTTTTCAGTTTCGGAGGGATAAGAAGGAGTGAGTTGGAACTTCTCAGCGTTCTGGATTGACCTGCTCTTACCAGTTTGTTGTTCAGGAAGTTGGGGCGCGGGAGAGTGAAGGGTTTTGTGTGTGATGCAGGCCAGCTTGTAAATACAACTCCCTTCCATGGGAAGCCAGTTGAGGGAGTTGAGAGCTGGAGTGATGTGTTCAAATCTTTTCACTCCAGATATGAGTCGAGCAGCCATGTTCAGCACTGCCCTTAGTGGGGCTAGGTGAGCTTTTGGAGTCCCTGTTAGGATGGCGTTCCCGTAGTCGATATTAGAGAGAACTAGGGATTGAACTACTGTCTTGAGGTCATCCTGGGGAAGAAAAGGTTTCAATTTCTTGAGGTGTTTTAGTGAGAAAAGAGCACCTTTTGCAGAGTTTTTGATGTGGGCCTCCATTGATAAGTTCTTGTCAAGGGTGATGCCTAGAGACTTAACTGAGTCGGATAGGACGAGGGGGCAGTTTAGGGCAACCAGATTCTTGAGCCACTCTTGGATTGGTCGATGGTTGCTTTTTGGAGAGAATAGGATTAGTTCCGTTTTATCTGGGTTGAGCTTTAAGTGGTTAGCGTTGAACCAAGTTTGGAGCTATGCGTAGAATACTAATGCCAATTAAGATGCATTTGTGAACAATAGTTAAAAGTTAGGATGGGCGACATTGAATGATTTTTCAGTGCTAAACACATAATTATGAAAAGCACATGTTACAGCATATACCTTTGGGCTATGTGAACATAATTGTGCTCCAAATAATGCTTCAAGTACAAAAGATACAACTTGATAGTCTGTGTCGTGGTGCAATATTAGAATGAGTTTTGCACCAAGCAAGCACTGCAATATTTGCGTTTACTTCGACTTTGTTGACGCCGTCCTGTGATGCATGGTGAACAAGGTGCTACGCTAGATTAGTGAGATTACACAAAACAGCGGGTTTCCATGCAGTGCTGGGATGTGCGGATCTTAATAAATTTGGGCCTCAATAAAATAAACAAGCCAGTAAGCATAAGCAAACCCTGCTTTACAGTTTCTTCTGGATTTCTGATTGGCATGTGCATGATAGTGGTTTAAAGGCCTGTTTTGTCTGTTGTGCCCCTCAAAGTTCGAGCAAGCCTTTTTCGCACAAGGTGACACTGGGCAACACAAAGGCTTATTTGGAACTTACAAAGCCACACAAGGTCTGATTTGTGTGGCCTTGCCTGACTTTGTAAAGAAATATAACCAACGCAGCTGCTTGTGCTGCGTTGCATTACATTTCAATGTAAGAGGCGTTCAATTGGTGGACTATGGGCATGCATCTACTCATGGATTTTGGTGCATTCCCAGATTAACTAAAATGTTATGCCTTCCCCAGTGAGGCGTAATGAGTAGAAATATCTTTATTTCTCCTCTTTATTTCCAGCACACATTTTGCAGCACACATAGAAAGAGGAAAATGCTTCTAAGGATTGTTTTGTGCAGGAAGGTATGCCTTCCTACACAAAAACAATCTTGCCTGCATTGGTGCTGGGCAGCACACAGTGCACCAGCGCAAGGAGGGAACAGAAATACCCCATACCTTTATAAATATGGAGGATTTCTGCTCTCTCCCTTTCACGCAATGCAGCACAGCATCTTTGCTTGCTGCCTTGCGTTGCGTTAAAGATTAGTAAATATGCCCCTTAGTCTCCAGGTTTACTCTAGTTCCCACTTGGCATAAAAAGGAAATTATTTCGTCCCCTTTATCCTAACCCCCCAACAACAACCACTCCCCGTAAAACTGTCTTATTCGTAAGGGCCAGGACCCTGCAAGGCGAGTGGTGCTAATGGTAAAACAGTAAAATGGTTCTGTGGATCAATGCACGCACAGCAGATATCTATCTGCCCGCGGCTTTTGGGACATACGTTTAAAACCTGGCAGGGCCAACCCAGTCCTTCATCCTGCCCTGGTGAGACAAATTGAGACCATTAACTTGGGTAATTGTCACATCTTCTATTACAGGTTTGCACACCCCCTCCATGCTCTCCAACCACATGTGGCTGGCTTGGGTGGTTATATGACAACATTTCAGGCAGGTTCCATCTCGTTTGGAAGCTTCAGAACTGACCCCTCCGCAGGTACTTGGTCCGCTCCAAACATCCTCTCTCTAAAAGCAGATTATCCGCAGTCATGTCTGAGATAAGAGCTCTCTATTTATGTATTTATCTCGAGGAGCTGGCATGCGCCCCCGTGAATGCCCCTGCAGACTGCTTGGCACCAGAGTGCTGATTACGCGCCTAATGTCCCCGTCTTCCAGCGGCTCCTCGAGAGGGATTGGGGCGCATTCTCTTTGTGTTTCGAAAGCTTTCCATTAAGGCAGCGAGAAAGACGAGTACGCTTGTCCAGTTCTTTCGCATCTGTGGTACCAAGTGCGTTGTGCTCAAGCTGAGGCCCCGGAGGGAGGGGAGGTGGGAGACGCCAGATTACAGCTCGTGTTTGTGCTGCATTCTGCACTCCCGGGCTCTAGAAGGCGATTGGAAACGAAATGCTCTCCGCTCGACGCCCTAATGAGATCTCAGGTGGACTGCTTGCTGAAGGGCCTTCTAGTGTTGGCCACGCCAGCAGCCTGGCTCGCCTGCAGAATGAGGCCTAGTGGCGCAGCTGGCCGCAGCCATCTTGTCGATTGGCGTGTATTAGGGTGACCAGATTTTGAGAAGCAAAAACCGGGACAGGTCAGACATAAAAGTAGGACTAAAGTCTTTCGTGTTACTTTTATGTCGGGCCTGTCCCGGTTTTTGCGTAGCCCTGTAAATATAAATGCACTGTGTATGTGTGATATACACACGTGCATTTATAGATATATCTTTATATACACGCATTTGTAAGGCTACCTTATATGACATTAGCGGTGGCAGGACCTCCACCCTGAGCCCCCCCCCTCCCCCTCCTCCTCACTCTTTCATCCCTCTGATGCAAGTCTCCAGGCGGCCTCCTGTGCAGCCTGAAAGAAACAGATACAAAATTTTATCAATTTACATGGGTCTCTTGAAAGGAGAGCATAGTTTCATTTCTGTTTTGCATAATGGCTTTATCCTTGTGCAAAAAACCGGGACATTTATTCAAAATTAGGAAAAGTGTCGGGACACTCCTCTGAAAACCGGGACTGTCCGGGAAAATCCGGGACATCTGGTCACCCTAGCGTATATTCCACTTCTGCCTGTGGAGGAAACGCACGTGCGCGCGTCACGTGGCTAATCTTCAAACCTACGATGGGCTCATCGCCAGCGTACCAGCTATGGCCACGGCACCAGGGCGCAAATGGACCTTGAGAAATGTGTGTATAACACACAGAAGCCCTAAATTCTGGTAGAGTCGAAGACCTGCTCGGTGGCTGCTCTTCCACGGCCTTATAGGCTGGTTCCAAGATCCTGAGCCTAGAGTTATCTAAGCCTCCCAGCTTTCCACCTCTCCCTTATGAGACCCACACTCTGATATGTCTTCCACTTATTCAATGCTCCGATCACTTCCTGGTAATCATCATTACACTAGCTTTCTCCCTTTCAATATCTGTCATTATCCTTCTTCTTCAGTACCGTACTCGTTCATGAGGTCCTGCTGGACCCCGGTGCTTAATTTGAGCCGGTGCTTTCCGATGCTCGGCACCTGCAGATAATTGTCAGCACCGGTGCTTGGGACAGCCTGCCACAAGGTGGCGCTGTCTAGGTAATTGAGAGATGACCACAACTACAGTTAATTATTAATGCTATAGTCATCAACAATGACTATTACCAGCTGCCCAAGCCATTCTTATAGCTTTGGGGGCCTGAAATGGTCCGAATTGTCACCCATGTAGGAGTGTGACGGTTAGTAGTTGTGTTGTTACTATCATTGGCAGCATAGCAGGGGCAATGTTTGGTGGAAGCTGCAGTGGCCCCCTGACGAGAGCCTTGGCACATTTTTTTTTGGGTGACAAATTAAGCACTGGCACCATCGCTAGACCGATAGCCAGTAGGGTGGCTCAGTGAGTTAATCACTCACTACTACGAAAGTTTGTAAGTTTGAATTCTGGCAAAGCCATCTCAGTCTTCTGTCCTTCCGAGGTTGGTGAATTGAGTATCTCTGATAAGTTGGGTAATAGTAACATATTTTTTGCAGTCCAGCATACTAAGTTACTATTTTTCCTCAGTTGTTTTCTTGCTTTTCTCCTTAGCCCCTCTCACGTTTTGGGCCTGTGTAGGCGAGGGCAATGTAGGAGGAAGCATCTTGGAACAGCGTTCCCCTGTCTGTTTTTTATAATATACTTTCCTATGTTTAAGAAAAGCATTACCCCCTCATGGGTCCTCCTCGTCTCAGTTCTACCATAGTGAGGCAATCCTGCCTCCCGACAGCCAATCAGAACGCTTATAATATTTTCAAAGGATATATAAGCCCCTCCCACCCACCGCCATGCCTGTTTTTTTAGCTGTCCGACGTCGGTCGGAACGTTGGTGTGCTCCGTGTTTCCTGCTTGCCGGTTCCCGAGTTTGAAGGGCTGGGTTTGCGGTGCCATGAGTTTTTTCTTTTCTATTCTGTTGAAGTGTTTGCTTTACTTCTTTTGTTGCGTGCGGCCGCACCGGTGTTCCGGTCGGCCGCGTTCCTGCTCCTTGGCCAGAACGCGCTCCCACGCATGTGCTGGGCTGGGGCGGGGAGCTTTCTCTTCCGTTCTGGCCTCGGGTTGTTCCGGTGCTGGGGTCTTCTAGCGGCATCCGGCTCCCGCGGCCATAATGTTTGTTCTGTGGCTGTGGGGGAGACTGTGGGGTTGTCCCTTTTTCTTTCCCAGGTCTCCTGTTGCTATGACTTGGTTGTTTGGGGACAGTTTTTTAGGGGAGTTGCTGGGCACTTCCTGGTGTGTGCTGTGGCTTCCTGATACTGCTGCGTGTGGCCAGGGGTGTTGAGGTTTCCGCTCCAGTGCCTGCAGGATCTTTGTTTATGCATCATCATGTTTCGGGAGCTGCAGGTGGTTGACCTGTTGCAGATTTACGGGTCTAGCCTGTAGGATTTGGTTCATTCTGCTGTGCTGCCTTCCCATGCGGGCTGCGCTGCTTGAGCCTTCTGCTTCCTCCTCTCCGGAGGGTGGGAGTTCGTGGTCATTTTCCCTGCTGGGGGGTATGTCCAGTGAAAGGTTTTTTTTCGGTTCGGTCATGTTGGTCCATTTCGTGAGGTTCTCGGCTTTATGCCTGCTTCATTGTCTGCGGAGGGGTGACTCCCTGTATTGTTCCTCGGTGGTGCATGACCTGCCTTTCCTTTATGTCTTTTTGGAGGTTCTGGCTGTCGCATGGCTTGAGGTCGACATGCGGGGAATTCCTCGGTTTTTGGGGAAGCGGTATCACCTGACGGTGTTTGGTACTCATTTTCCTCTGGTTCCTGGGGTCTATCTATTTTGACCTCCATGTCTTCTTCCTCATCTTTGTCTTCGGAGGAGTCTGCTCTCATGCGTTCTTCTGCTGCTTCTCGTTTTGGGGTTCGTGCTTGCACTTCCTCAGCCTCTGCTTTGCAGGTCCATTCTAGGGGTTTGTGTTGCATCCCACCCGAGGGGCACCAAAAGAACACTGCATAAGCGCGCTCGAGCGCGAAATCCCGACAAGAAACTACAACTCCCTTGAGCCTCGGCAGTTCTGACGTCGGTGACGTCAGCACGTGCCCAAGGCGTTTCCTTCATAGAACTCCTGGGGCCTCGGAGAGACGCCGCTTACTCTTCCCGTAAGGAGCCATAGCCGTGAAGGAGAAGAAGGAGGCTGGTAAGGGTGCTTGTTGCACCAAAACCGTTACCTGTTTCTAGGTCACAGGCTGCGAGCTCATTTTCCCTGTGGTGGCAATTGTGGGGGCATTAACGCTGCTTCGTTCAGTTGCTCCGTTGGCGGAACCGTCTACAAGTTCCTTGCGGAGCAACTCAGCAGACGAGCCTCTATGTACTGTTAGTGCATTACCGAAGAAACCCGTCTGTAACCTTTTAGGGTAGGGGCTTTCGCGGCAATCCACTAACTGACACACTACAAAGGATTCTGGGCAAGTGAGTCCAGACACGTTTTCCCGCGTTGGCGAACCGTCATCGGTTCATGCGGGGAAAACATTCCGTTCTATGAATAGCCCTGATCAGGTGACTTTGCCAAGTATTAAAAGGAATACTCTGTTATCGTTATTGTTTACTGCCCGGAGCATTGGGCACCTTTTCTATATAGTTTGGTGTATTACAAGAATGGTGTTAGCTCTTCCGCAAAGAGGAGGGCGCCTACATAAGTGAGTGATACGATTCGAAGCACTCCCTGTGTATGGTGAATATAACCTTTTGACTTCGGGCCTCTGTTCCAAAAACGGATTGAGGCAGCAGGCCGAAGTTTGATTCTAAAATTAAGTGGTGTGCATACAACAGCGCTCAAATTGAATCATGCATGTTTCTTTATGTGTCTACAAGCAGGGGTACAGAGAATGAGCAGGAGGACGGCTCTTCCGCACCCCTGTCTCAGCAAAACGGATTGACTAATTGGTAGGTTAAACTAATCCATTGCGGACCCGTAGATACTGCTGTTATGTGATGTTAATGAACTTGCTGATCATGATGTGTCACCTCCAGATCTAGCTGAAAACCACTTTCCGCCATAGATGATCCGCAGAGTAGAAGAGAATATTTTCTTTCTTTACAGGTACAGCCCTTAAGTGTTCTATACACCATCCTAGAGGGTCTGGGTAGGAGAAGAAGAAGCTATAGGTTATTGTGTTGTTCTTACCTGTCCTGTTCCTTTTTAGGTCTCCCTCCCTGCTGTCCCCTTCCTTCCCTTCCCCCGCTTGACCACTCCATTAAGTCTGTGTAATTACATTCAGACTGTGGTGGTGTCGAGAGGTGGACCATTTGAGCAACGTACGATCCTGAGGAGTTTCGGCCACGACAGAAGATGATCCGCAGAGTAGAAGAGAAGATTTTCTTTCTTTACAGGTACAGCCCTTATGTGTTCTATACACCATCCTAGAGGGTCTGGGTAGGAGAAGAAGAAGCTATAGGTTATTGTGTTGTTCTTACCTGTCCTGTTCCTTTTTAGGTCTCCCTCCCTGCTGTCCCCTTCCTTCCCTTCCCCCGCTTGACCACTCCATTAAGTCTGTGTAATTACATTCAGACTGTGGTGGTGTCGAGAGGTGGACCATTTGAGCAACGTACGATCCTGAGGAGTTTCGGCCACGACAGAAGATGATCCGCAGAGTAGAAGAGAAGATTTTCTTTCTTTACAGGTACAGCCCTTATGTGTTCTATACACCATCCTAGAGGGTCTGGGTAGGAGAAGAAGAAGCTATAGGTTATTGTGTTGTTCTTACCTGTCCTGTTCCTTTTTTAGGTCTCCCTCCCTGCTGTCCCCTTCCTTCCCTTCCCCCGCTTGACCACTCCATTAAGTCTGTGTAATTACATTCAGACTGTGGTGGTGTCGAGAGGTGGACCATTTGAGCAACGTACGATCCTGAGGAGTTTCGGCCACGACAGAGTAAGCGGCCCAAGGATTGTATTCCTCCCGGTCGTACGTTAGAGATGGCCACCTTAGAAGACGTGATTGCGGCGTTACAGGTAGTACAGATAGAGCTGGCCGCCTCCAGGGCAGAAACAGCCGCTCTACAAGCCACTGTTGACAGAATGCAGAGAAACCCTTTTAGCGCAGGTATGCCTCTAGCATCTCATTCTGCCCCTCTGGTGGTGGAGATACCAACCCCCGTTCCTTTAGCCACTCCCGAGAGGTTCCATGGGGAGAGCAGTAAGGTACAGGTCTTCCTTACTCAGGTGTTACTACACTTCTCGTGTAAACCCAAAGCATTTACCACCAACCATGCGAGGGTAGCCTTCTTGATCTCTTATCTAGCCGGGGACGCAGCTCAATGGGCGGTTCCTCTCGTGAAGAGGGACGATCCCTTGCTTTACGATTGGGATTCCTTCATCCAGGACTTTGAAAGAACTTTCAATCGTAGGATAGCCACACTCTCGGCAGACAAAGACCTGTTGGAGCTTCGACAGGGGAACAGGGATCTCATAGCTTACCTCAACGACTTCCGCCGCCTAGTTACCGAGACCGAATGGCCTGAGGCCAAACAGGCCGCTTACTCTGTCGTGGCCGAAACTCCTCAGGATCGTACGTTGCTCAAATGGTCCACCTCTCGACACCACCACAGTCTGAATGTAATTACACAGACTTAATGGAGTGGTCAAGCGGGGGAAGGGAAGGAAGGGGACAGCAGGGAGGGAGACCTAAAAAGGAACAGGACAGGTAAGAACAACACAATAACCTATAGCTTCTTCTTCTCCTACCCAGACCCTCTAGGATGGTGTATAGAACACTTAAGGGCTGTACCTGTAAAGAAAGAAAATATTCTCTTCTACTCTGCGGATCATCTTTTCTTTCATCGGGGTCTTCGAGAAGAGATGAAGGACGTCTTGGCTCAAATTGACCCACAACCTGTGACCTACGAAGACCTGATTAGCCTGGTTCTCCGTTTGGACCATCGTCTCAGTGACAGAAGGGGAGAAAATAAACGAAGGGAACGAACCTCCTGGCGATCAGACCAACCAAAGATCTCTGACAGTCCGTCAGCACCTAAATCAGAGCCTATGGAAATAGGAGCGGTCCGTTCCACTCTCACCCATGAAGAAAGGGAATACAGGCGAAAGAAAGGCCTTTGTATCTACTGTGGAAAGAAGGGCCACTTCATCAGAGAGTGCTCCCTGAGAACGAGATATCCACGCACGGAAACCCATAAACAAGTGGCAGCCACATCCGAGGGTACGGCGGGAAACGACCGAGCTTGAGGACAAGAGAAGGGAATTCTTCAAGCCAGACATACATCCCTTCATTGATTGGAGACACCCCGTGTACTAGACAACACTTCTTCATAGAACTTTCCCTGTTGGTGAAAGGGGAATGGTGTCCGGTATCAGCCATGTTGGACTCTGGCGCTACTGGGTGTTTTATGGATAAAGAACAGGCGTCATCATTGGGGTTGGTTCTGCACAAAAAAGACACACCAGAAACAGTGTTCACAGTAGATGGGAGATGCTTGGAAGCTGGTCCCATCCGGTTCCGAACCGATGCCATGGAAGTACGCCAAGGCCAAGATCATGTGGAAAAACTCGCCTTCAACGTGATACAAGCTCCCCAATATGGCGTTATATTGGGGCTACCCTGGTTGAGACTGCATAACCCCCAGGTGGATTGGGTGGAGAAGACAGTACGATTCACCTCTGTGTTCTGCTCAACCCATTGCGTTCTCCCTAACCACAGTCCGTCTCAAGTGTTGGCAAAGCTGCACCACATAGCCACCGCGGCTGAACAGCCGGTCACGCTACCCAGCGAGTATCAGGATTACGCCGACGTGTTCAACGATGCTAAAGCCGAGGTACTCCCGCCCCATAGGCAGTACGACTGCCAGATTGATCTGATACCAGGGGCGGTTGTTACCACAGGATGGGTATACGCTTTGACTGAACCAGAGAACAACCACCTACGGGCATATCTGGACAAATATTTGGCACTGGGGTTTATCCGCAATTCCATGTCTCCCGCGGCTTCCCCATTATTTTTTATCCCCAAAGCTAATGGCGAGCTACGTGCCTGCGAAGATTTCAGGGCGTTGAACGCCATCACGGTGAAGAACCGGTATCCCTTACCACTGATCCCAGTCTTACTGGAGCAGGTAAAAAGGGCTGTCGTATACACGCGATTGGATTTAAAAGGGGAATACCATTTGGTGCGGATGCGCAAGGGAGACGAGTGTAAGACGGCCTTTAAGACGCGATACGGCTTGTATGAATACCTCGTCATGCCATTTGGGCTTTGCAACGCACCCGCCGCCTTCCAGTTTTTCCTGAACGACGTACTGCGCGAATACTTGGATCACTTCGTCGTGGTGTACATCGATGATATTCTTATTTATTCGCCCACCATCGATAGCCACACCACTCATGTACGTACCATTCTACGCACCCTGCAGGAACATCAGCTATACTGTAAAATCAGTAAGTGCGAGTTTGGAGTCACCACTGTGGAGTTTCTAGGTGTAATGCTGACCCCTAAGGGACAAGAAATGGCAGAAAGGAAGATAGCAGCAGTAAAAGACTGGCCCACACCAACAAATGTCAGGGACATCCAATGCTTTTTAGGCTTCGCCAATTTTTACCGCCGATTCATCAGCCACTTCTCATCACTAGCTGCTCCTTTGACACGTTTGTTACGGAAGAAAGTTCCCTTTCACTGGACCAAGGAGACACAAAAGGGGTTTCCGGAGTTGAAGGAGGCGTTTGTATCCGCTCCAGTCTTGGTGCATGCTGATCCAGATCAACCCTACATCGTGGAGGCGGATGGGTCTGACCACGTGGTGGGAGCAGTGCTGTCACAACGCCATTCCGACACGGGCCAGTTACATCCAGTGGCATATCGCTCAAGAAAACTCAACGCTGCAGAGCGCAACTATACGATAGCCGAAAAGGAGCTTTTGGCAATTAAAGACGCTTTCCAAGAGTGGCGACACTTCCTGAAAGGAGCTAAAAACGTTATCACGGTTTATACGGATCACCGTAATCTCCAGTTTATGACGGCAGCGCGTCATCTCTCCCCACGACAGTTAAGATGGACCCTGTTCTTCGCTGAGTATAACTTTTTAGTTACCTATCGACCCGGAAGAGACAACAAAAAGGCCGACGCCTTAACCCGTCAAACACACACTCTACCTTTGGAGGAACAGGCAGAGAAAGCCATTATAGATCCTCAACACATCCTTTGCACTACCGTAACAGAACCCTTCCTCAAAAGCATCGCGCAGAAAATATGCACCCCGGAATGGAAGACGTGGTTGGCAAGACATCCAGAATGGAAGCTAAAAGAGGATCTGCCAATACGAGGGAAACAGCTGTTGATCCCGATCTCTTCGCTACGAAAACGTGTTTTCACCTGGTGTCATACCCTCCCCAGTGCTGGGCATAACGGGATTGAGAAAACCACGGAAAGAGTGTTGCGCCAGTTTTGGTGGCCCACCGTGAGAACTGACATCTGTACTTGGGTCATGGAGTGCATGACGTGTAACCAAATGAAAACCTCGCATGCCAGGCAGGCAGGTCTTCTGCAACCCTTGACCCCGGACCGTCCGTGGGAAAACATATCCCTGGACTTCATTGTGGGCATGCCATCAGACAAAGGCCACACGACGATCCTGGTGGTGGTGGACTACTTAACTAAAATGGCCCATTTTATCGCCTGCAAAACCTTGCCCACTGCAGGCCAGGTAGCCCAACTGCTGCTGGTGCACGTGGTGAGGTTGCATGGGCTCCCGCAAGTGGTGGTTTCGGATCGAGGGCCTCAGTTCACAGCCAGGTTTTGGAAGGCGTGGTGTGCCGCACTCAAGATAACACCCAATCTGTCCACGAGTTTTCACCCACAAACGGACGGTCAAACTGAAAGGGTGAACCAATCCTTAAAGCAATACCTACGGTGCTATGTGGATAACACCACCGAAGCCTGGGTAGACGGTTTATGGTTAGCTGAGATCGCCTACAACAGCGCTACACACAGCTCCACTAAACACTCACCGTTTTTCTGCACTTATGGTTTCCACCCTAGGTTTATCCCTTTTTGCATCCAGTGAAGACTGAGACCCTACCAGAGGTTAGGGAAAGAGTGCTACACATCCAGAGAACACTAAAAGAAACACAAGATAGGCTGAGAGAGGCAAAAGGACGTTACAAGGCATACGCAGACAAACATAGGCATCCAGGTCCCGTCTATAAAGTGGGGGATTATGTATGGCTCTCCACTAGGAACATCAGGTTCAAGAGGCATAGCGTTTTCAACCCTAAGTACATCGGACCCTATAAGGTGGTGAAGCTCATCAATCCAGTAGCAGTTAGACTGGCCTTGCCCTCCTCTCTGAGGATTCATCCGTCTTTTCATATTTCACTGCTCAAACCCTCTCGTTCAACTGCCACCCGGGGTCCACCTCCGGTGCTGGTGAACGATGAGCTAGAACATGAGGTGAGGGGTATCCTGGATTCCAAGATATACCGAACCAGGTTATGGTACTTAATAGCTTGGAAAGGATACGGAGCTGAGGAGAACACCTGGGAGCCAGCATTAGGGGTTCATGCACCACGTTACGTCACATTGTTCCACAAACGCTTCCCTGAGAAACCATGTCTCTGTCAGTGTTCTTCGGAAGAGGGATGTACTGTTGCATCCCACCCGAGGGGCACCAAAAGAACACTGCATAAGCGCGCTCGAGCGCGAAATCCCGACAAGAAACTACAACTCCCTTGAGCCTCGGCGGTTCTGACGTCGGTGACATCAGCACGCGCCCAAGGCGTTTCCTTCATAGAACTCCCGGGGCCTCGGAGAAACGCCGCTTACTCTTCCCGTAAGGAGCCATAGCCGTGAAGGAGAAGAAGGAGGCTGGTAACGGTGCTTATTGCACCAAAACCGTTACCTGTTTCTAGGTCACAGGCTGCGAGCTCATTTTCCCTGTGGTGGCAATTGTGGGGGCATTAACGCTGCTTCGTTCAGTTGCTCCTTTGGCGGAACCGTCTACAAGTTCCTTGCGGAGCAACTCAGCAGACGAGCCTCTATGTACTGTTGGTGCATTACCGAAGAAACCCGTCTGTAACCTTTTAGGGTAGGGGCTTTCTCGGCAATCCACTAACTGACAAACTACAAAGGATTCTGGGCAAGTGAGTCCAGATACGTTTTCCCGCGTTGGCGAACTGTCATCGGTTCATGCGGGGAAAACATTCCGTTCTATGAATAGCCCTGATCAGGTGACTTTGCCAAGTATTAAAAGGAATACTCTGTTATCGTTATTGTTTACTGCCCGGAGCATTGGGCACCTTTTCTATATAGTTTGGTGTATTACAAGAATGGTGTTAGCTCTTCCGCAAAGAGGAGGGCGCCTACATAAGTGAGTGATACGATTCGAAGCACTCCCTGTGTATGGTGAATATAACCTTTTGACTTCGGGCCTCTGTTCCAAAAACGGATTGAGGCAGCAGGCCGAAGTTTGATTCTAAAATTAAGTGGTGTGCATACAACAGCGCTCAAATTGAATCATGCATGTTTCTTTATGTGTCTACAAGCAGGGGTACAGAGAATGAGCAGGAGGACGGCTCTTCCGCACCCCTGTCTCAGCAAAACGGATTGACTAATTGGTAGGTTAAACTAATCCTTTGCGGACCCGTAGATACTGCTGTTATGTGATGTTAATGAACTTGCTGATCATGATGTGTCACCTCCAGATCTAGCGGAAAACCACTTTCCGCCATAGATGATCCGCAGAGTAGAAGAGAATATTTTCTTTCTTTACAGGTACAGCCCTTAAGTGTTCTATACACCATCCTAGAGGGTCTGGGTAGCAGAAGAAGAAGCTATAGGTTATTGTGTTGTTCTTACCTGTCCTGTTCCTTTTTTAGGTCTCCCTCCCTGCTGTCCCCTTCCTTCCCTTCCCCCGCTTGACCACTCCATTAAGTCTGTGTAATTACATTCAGACTGTGGTGGTGTCGAGAGGTGGACCATTTGAGCAATGTACGATCCTGAGGAGTTTCGGCAACGACAGTTTGGGTACCTGTTTGTCTGTCTTCCGGATCGGGGGGATCTCACTCCTATTTTGGGGCAGATGGAGGTCTTGGCTCAGTTTCTGTCTGCTGTGTTTTGTTGCCCTGAGGGCCCTCTCCTCGGCTGCTGGGGAGGCGGTGGCTGGTAGGAGGTCTTTCTGGACCACGCTTTGGTGCCTTGACGCTGCGCTGCCGCCTTGGTCCGTTGCCTGCTTTTTGTGGTTCTCAGGCTTTTTGGCTTACTCCAAAGGCAGTCTGTGTGGAGGGGCTTGTCTTTTTTCCTTCTTCTGGAGTTTCCGGATTCTCTGTCTTCTTCTTGGCCCTTTCGTGGTTGGGGGGCTGCGTTCCATTTGGTTCCCGGCCTCTGCAGTGCCTGCTGCTGCCCCTGGGTGTTGGTCAGATATTGTTATGCCCAGGAGGAGTCACCTTGGCCTGGTGGTTCCGCTTGCGGTCTATTCCTCCGAATGTTATGTGTTCAACTCCTGGTGTTTCGCTGGTTGTGAGTTCCCTGTCTACATTGTTGGTGATGTTGCAATTTTGGGGACTCGACTCGGTTGTTCCTGGATCGTTTGTCCGGTCTGATTTCCGGCTGGTGGGTCTTGTCGGCCATCGATCTTGGTTACCGGATTCTGTTCCGTGGCTGTCCCCCTTTTTGGACTGTTTTCGGGGTTACCCCGTTGTCCATTGGCCCCGTGATGCACTCTGCCATCTTCTCTGGCGTTGGCCTGTTTTTGTCTTGGGGCACTGTTGTGCTGGTTCTGGTGTCGGAACGGGGCCTGGGGTTCTATTCTTCTCTGTTCCTGGTCCCGGCGCCCGCTGGTTCCTTCCGCTCGATTTCTGAATCCCCGGGCTTTGTACAGTTTGGTGCGGCTGGGTCCCCTCGTCCTGGTGGGCGATTTTTGGGCTTCCCTGGGTTTGGAAGTCGCCTGTTTTCCCATTCCCGTCTATCCGGCAGGTCAGCGGTTCCTGCGGTTTGCGGTGGACGGGTTCCACTACCAGTTTCAGGTGTTGCCTTTTGGCCTCTCTATGCTCCCCAGGTTTTTCCGCGGTGTTGGCTCCTGCTGTGGGGGTTTTGCTGAGTTTGGGTTTCCCTGTGTTTCCCTATGTTGCTTTTGTCTGGTTTCTGCTTCCACCCTCCTTGTGGCTCTTCTGGTGGTGGTGGCGTTGATGGCCTTGTTCCAGGATCTGGGGTTAATGTTGGATCTGGCCTTTTCTCATCTGGTTCCTGTTCTGGGACTTCAGTTTCTCGGAGGCCTGTTCCACGCTTTGCAGGGTGCTGTTTTCTCCCTCCGGCTCAGTTCTCTGCCCTTTTGACTCTTCTGCGGGTCCTGCTGGGTTGCCCTTCTGCCCCGGCACGGGGTTGGTTGCAGGTCCGGGGGTTGGTGGCTGCCTCCACGGCTGTGGTTCCCTGAGCTCGCCTGCACCTCAGGTCCTTGGTGATTCTTCTGTTGGCTCGTTGGGACCCTTCCCATACAGGTTGCGTGGCTCTGGTTCCTCTCTCCCCTGTTCTGGTTCCTAATTTGGTATGGTGGCTTTGCTCTCCCACCCTGGTGTGGTGGTGCGTTTTCTGCTTCCGTCTCTCCTCTTGTTGACCTCGGACGCCTGTCCTTGGGGGGCCGCGTTGGGGTCCTTGGTGGATGACGAGTCTGTTGGTTCGTCCCGACAATCAGGTGGCTTGTTGTTACTTGCGCCTTCTTGGGGGGACCAGGTGCGCGTCTCTGTACCTGCTGCCTTCCGTGATTTGTGTCTAGGTGGAATCTCGTCTGTTGGCATTGAGGGCTATTTACATTCAGAGGCTTCTGAATTTCGTGAGGTCGGCTTGGGCGGCTTCCTCCCGTCCTCTGTTTTGTGCCGTCTGTCTGTTCCTCTGTTCCGGGACCTTTGTCTTCGGATCGGGACTCTCTGGACTTTTTGCTTCCCCTCGCGACGCTCTTCTCCCCTGGTTTTGTTCCGAGGTGGTCTGTCCTCAGGCTTGGGGGTTGCTCTCTCGTTTCCTTGGCCTTCGGGCTCTCTGTATGCCTTCCCTCCTATTTCCCTCTTCCCGGGATTGCTGCAGAGGATTCGGGGGGTGAAGGTGTCTGTGCTGCTGGTTGCTCCTTTTTGACCTCACTGCCTTTGGTTTCCACTCCTGCTGCTGCTGGAGGGGGGCGGGTTTGGCCGGCTTCCCTTGACTCCGGCTCCGCTTCTGTGTCCGCACCTGTCTTTGCCCTATCTTTGTCGCCTGCATCTGTCGGCCTGGCTCTTGTGTGGCTGTCGTTGGCGTCTTTGGGCTGTTCTTCTGTGGTGGCCTGTGGCATTCCGTTGTCGCGTCGGCCTTCAACATTTAAGGATGGTGGTGCGCGTTACGGCTCTTTTGTCTCTTGGTGCTTTTCTCTTGGTCTGGATCCATGGTTGGTGGTCCGGCTTCTATTCTTGTCTTTCTCCGAGATGGGTTTTTGATGGACCTTTCCCCTTCCGCCTTGTCTGCTCGTTGGGCTGTGGCTCAGGCTTGTCGGGGTCTCGGGGCCTCTTTGGAGGTTGTTGCTCCTTGGGTGAGTCGGATTCTGTGTTGTTTTCGGCTTCCACATCCGATCTCTCCTGTGATTGTTGTGCCTTCTTGGGTTTGCCTACTGTTTTGCGGGGTCTGCAGTTGCACCCTTTTGTGCCTTTTTTTTGGAGGCTATTTGTTGTGGTTGTCCGCAACGGTGGATTTTTTGTTATCCGTCTCCTCCACGCGGCTGTTGGGTGAGTTGGGTGCTTTGCTTCTCTCCTTCCCCTATTTGCATTTTCTGCTGGATGGGGTTGTTTTGCGGCTGGGCCCGGTTTTTTTCCCTGAGCTTCCTCCGGGTTCCATTTGCTGCTGGAGGTGATTCTTTCCTATTTTGCCTGGGGATGGGGATTCCTTTGTTCCTTCATCCTTGGTTGTTCGCGCCCTTCGTTTTTTCTTCCTCCGTACCTTGGGGTTTCGTCTTTCCCCTGCCCTGTTTTTCTCATGTGGGGGTGTGGCTCAGGGATGGTTGGTTTCTCCTTCCACCTTCACTCGCTATGTGCATTTGGCGGTCTGCCTATCCTGTGGGTCTGTGGGTCTGCCTCCTCCGTCTCTGGTGCTGGGTCGTTCAACACGTTCTGTGTCCGCTTCCTGGGCTGAGGAGGCGGGGGTCTCTGTCCAGGTGTTTTGTGGAGCGGCCACTTGGCTGTCCCTTCACACATTTGTTCGGCATTATCTATTTGCTGTTTTCCTTGCCTCTGTGGCCCGTTTTGCTGTTGGCGTTTTGCACGCTGCTGTTCCTTAATCCTTTGTTTGATTAAGTTTTGTACTTTTGCAAGGATCCCTGGTGTCCTGCGTTTTTTCTTCCTGGGTCTCTGCTTGTGAGTTCCTTACTATGTTAGGACTGGGACGAGGAAGACCCATGAGGGGGTAATGTCTTGTTACTTACCGGTAATCTTCATTACCCCGATTAGGGTCCTCCTCGTCCCAGTCCTGTTCCGTCCCTCCCGCTGTGTTTGTGTCAGGACTTGTTGATAACAGGCATGGCGGTGGGTGGGAGGGGCTTATATATCCTTTGAAAATATTATACGTGTTCTGATTGGCTGTCGGGAGGCAGGATTGCCTCACTATGTTAGGACTGGGACGAGGAGGATCCTAATCGGGGTAATGAAGATTACCGGTAAGTAACAAGACATTCCCAAGCAGTTTATCCTGGCCTTGACATGACTAGGCTGAGGTAGAAGGAGGGCTATCTATTGTGCATTAGAGGAGTGGACAGACAGCTGAAGGAGAAAGGAATCCTATTCAGCCCAACTGCACAGGGTACCTCATAGGTGAAAGAGCATGCAGGGTGGTATATAAAGTGTTTTTCAAACCTATAGGCCTGTTAGAGAGGCTGACATCTGTTTGTTTTTGGTGGCACCCTTCACTCTTTTGTGAGCAATAACAGCATCAAAGCAATATCACTTAAAATATACGTGCAAAAACTTCGATTTCCTCATCAAAACAAGCCCTTTAAACATATCTGCCAGCCGTGCATCCATTTTACGTTAAAATGCGAATAATTTGATTATTTTACATGCACAATTACATATTTATACGAGGAAAAAGTTAATTTGACAGACAATAAGTAAAACTACTTTTCTGAGTTCTTTTAGCGTTTCTGTGCGTGGTAATATCGGGTTAATTTTTTACTTTTCCATACTGTCCACATAAATAGGAGGCTGGTTCACAGCACTGATAAAAATATCACATAATCCCAGAACTCTGAGAGAACTAGATATACCACTGCACTCATATCCTATGGCACACTTTGTCCGAAAATTACAAATGAATACATCTGATGTGATGATGAGTTATCACTGGCATTTACTCGATAAGTTCCTAATATAAAAGATAAGAGAATATCGCTTTCTAAAGCAATTTGCACAATCCTAACATTCTGTATGATTGAATGTTTATAACAACATGCATTGTTTTTTAATTGTAGGCTTATGTTTTTCCCTTAAAGATTCAGGGCTTTGAGAGACAGGCAACAATTAGATGTAAATGTGTTGCTTACATATGAGCACACATATTATTACAGAATAATCTTAAAAGCATATATTCTCTGCTCAGTTACTCCTTTCAGGCCCTCTTTATGAGTGGGCCTGTAATTGGTGCGATATGTATTGCATCTAATAAAATCCAAATCTGCTGATCTGAAATTTGTCAGGTGCAGAAGACACCATCCACATAGGAGTTTTACCCTGATAATGGGGAATAACATGTGGATTTTGGTGCTTACCACACCAAAATATGCATGTTACAGTAGTTACCAGACATTTAGCGCCAATAAATATAAATGTATCCAGGGAATGTGATTTTTATTGCAATACAGGAGTTATTGCATATATCCGAATTTTGGGGCATATCAGCAAGGGCCTGCGATAATTATCGCTCAGTGCTTTTAGCGCGAGGATAATTATCGCAGGCTAACGCTGGATTCTATCGTGGAGATAGCGCGCTATCAGCAACGCTTATCTCCCAAGCGATAGGAATCCATGCGTTAGCTGGAAAACAGTGTGATTATCGCTGGAAATCCAGCGATAATCGCACTGCGACCAGCGATACCTTGCTGATAGGGCAGGGTGGTTTTAGCCATGTAATCCACCTCCCATTGGATTACATGGCTAAGTCAGATTACAAGCAGGCGTGAGGAAAGTAGCGATAACTGTGGTTATCGCTACTTTTCTTATCGCTCTGCTTGTTTGCGTGCAGCTTGATAATTGGAGAAATGTCGGTTAGCGACATTTCTCCAGTTATTTTGGCACGGAACGCCCACTTTGCATCTCATTAGAGATGCAAAGCTGGGCGTTTTTGTAAGGGGCGCTAAATCAGCAAAACACGCGATAGCGTGTCTTTGCTGATAAGGCGATGAAATTATCGCCGCTTTTCGCCCGAAAACGGACGCAAAAGCGGCGATAATTTCATAGCGCCGCCTTGCTGATATGCCCCTTAGAAACCTCATCGTAAATGAAGACCTAAGTGTGAAAGCGATATATGTAATTTAAAATAGCATACATGGCAATAGAAAGGATTCAGGCAGAAGACTCCTGATTTTTTTAAGCCAAAAATTGATTTATTTTGCTGCCTCCGGCCTGAAATTGCCTTTTCTTCGAAGTCAATGGGGAAATACATTCTCCCAATTATATATATTTTTAAATTCCACTTAGATGTTGGAATGTATGAAATAGGTTGAAAATGGGATTGCATGTGTGTGTGGGGGGACGGAGGGGGGGAGGGGTGCTGGATGTGGGGTATATTGCATTTTAGCCTACGGCAGCAAACAACTCCAGGCCGACCCTCACTCGAAGCACTGAAATCCCTTGTTGCCGGAGCAGGCAGCAGAACCCTACTGTGCAGTTTGTTAGATCCTTTGTTTGGTAAATAGTCAGCTCAGGCTGGACAGTGAGCAGCTCTTAAGAGATTTGCAAGCCTAAGGAGGCTTAGCCTCAAACAGCTTCTGAGGTTGAAGGATTGGATTGCCCTAAATCTCATTAGACCTTCGGACCGTCCGTACCTGACGTCTCCATGCTGTGTGCCAAGGTACCTCCTGGACAGTAGGTGGCAGCAGAGGACAGACCTGCTGGACAGCTCCAAATGGAGAGGTCCAATCTTTCCAGGACCCTGGATGTAGATCTTTAGCAGGTGGAAACAAAAGAGTGAAAGCCAGTCGGCCTTTTTCAATTCGTATTTTAATTGAAAACAACGCAGTGAAACAGAGCATGTTAGCCATTAATACTTCATTAAGATTTCTGCGGTTAGCATCTTGGAAAATTATAAAATTAGTCTTCAATAGCATGAATTTACAATTAGCCTTTACAATTGCAGATACATAATCAGTGCATTGATTACCCTCATGTGTTTATTATTATGATCATTTTTCCTTTTTAGAACCAATAGCATATTTTCTCCAAAACCACAGGGCCACAACGAATATCAATTCACAGTGAGCACAGTGAACTTGTGCATTTTAATCTAAATTATCCGGATAGATGAGCAAGAAAGGTATGTTTTAAAACAGTGCTGAATCTAAAGACAGCTCAGTTAAAATTTCAATCTTTCAGTGTGTGCCACACTGCTCAGAAGAATTACCCCTTTGCATTATCGCATACATGTTGTCTATCAGAAAAAGGTGTGACTGGTATGAGCACCAGAGGCACAGCAGAAAGATGTTTATGGAACAGAAGAAAGAATGCTGCGTGTCTGATACATTGTGCATAGGCAGAAGATAGGACCACGTTCATCTTCTTGTACCAAGGGACATGATACTGGTTTTAAACAATGTTGCAGGATATATAGTGCCCATTAAAGTGTAGGCATCACATCTACTAAGAATTCTAGTGCTGGAAGATAAAATGTTACTCGTTACAGTCATCAAGTGCAGGGTGCTAGCAAACTGTGTTAATGTGCTGCTCAAATATTACAGGGAGATATCATTACTGCTAGTGTGTCCAGTGTTCATGTTGTTCCCCTTAGGTATTTGTTTTTTTGTTACTTTGTTTGCAAAGACAAATCGTTAACTCCCCCCAAAAAATCTAATTTGCAAATTTATTTTGGCACAAAGCATTTTTTGTGATGTCAACGGTAGATTGACAGATACATACCTTAAAATGGAACAATGTTAAGTAATCGAAATGTATTTCACAACATGTTAATCGTATGTCTTAATTCATCAAATTTGCATGTAAGGGGTGTAATAGACAATTAGTTTGTTTCTCCATTGGGGACCAGTTAGCAAATTAAAATATGCTATTTTGCACTTTAGCACACTGCTATCATCTGAATGGTGTCATAGCTCTTCGGAATCTTGGAGCCAATCCCAAATTGTTCTGTTTTTCTTGTATCGAGTCAATATGACTAGTGTTTGAGTGGTGAAGATCCATCAGGCCAGCAATCCGTAGTGCAAGATAACCTTCTGGGGATTGTCGTGCTTTACAAATTGATAGAAAAGAATAGATCAGTGTGTCTAATGTAACAATAGTAATTCGTATATATTAATATGAAACAAGAATGTGCCTGGTAGAGTTAGGGGTCTCTGTATATAGATATGTGTGCTGCAGGACTTTGCTGTTTATTTTGTTCCACTGTGGTGATTGGTTGTCCATTGGCCAGCATCTGCAGACTGCACTCTTTAACATCACCCTTAGCCTACTATATAGTTTTGATGTAATGTTATTTGTGAGTGTGGTATGCTTAAGTGTTGTTCTGAGGGGTTCCAACATGTATGTTGGTGTAATGAAATGGGTGCTGTATTGACGTGGCAGCCCATTGCTTGACATGTGGTTTTGGTATTGTGTTGTGCGCATGAGGATGCCAGGAGTATGTGTTCTGTTGAGTTAGAGCAAATTATACATATATCTGAACAGGATTAAAAATGCCTTATTGGGAGGTAAGTGCTGTTGGCAGACCACTGAAAGCCATGGGATGTCAATGTTGGGTGTATGTAAAATGGCTTGTCTAATTGTTTTCATATGGATAATAGACTGTACTATAGGCCAAAGCAAATAATGCTAGTGAAACGAGTATTCCAGTATCTAGGAATATATTTGTTTTTACCATTTAGCTAGGAGAAATTCTTGAATTAGATAAGCTAGGGCATTACGGGCCATTTCACTTGAACACAGGGCAAATGAAATGAGACCTTGGTGCTAGCGGTGGCAAACCAAAGACATTTTTGCTGCTGTTTTGTAACGGAGCTATACGTAGTTTGCGTCATGATGTCAAACAACAGAGTTCCGACTGGCAAGTGCAGTTGTGGAATGCGACGGATAAGGCGAGAGGGCCGGCCAAGCATTCATGCGCACTTAGGGGCATATTCTCAAAGACTTATCGCCGAGTTAGCGGCACTTTATCGCAGCCAAAGTGGCGATAGATTTATCGCACCATTCACAAGCTGGTGCCAACAGCCGATATCGCCAGTTTTCCTGCGATAGCAGCCGCAAAAAACATCGCCACGGATGACACCGGCAACTAACGCTAATGAGACGCAGAGTAGACGTTCCTGTGCAAAAAGCCGCGAAAACACCAATTTGCAATATTCTCTACGACCAGCCAGATCGGCGATAAGATCCCAAAACAGGCGATAAGGCGCGTTAGCAGCAGGGATTTAACACCTGCTCTTATCTGGTGTTAAGTCGGACGACAACCTGCACCGCAAAAGGGAGCCCAGACCAGAGCCACACCTGAAGAACAACAGATGCCATGGAGCTACTGATCATGCAGCTCGGAGCCCCAAGAGGGCCACAACACCCACCGCCACCCCCACCCAGGACCCCCTTCCCCCCGGGGCCCTACCCCGGACAAAGATATTTTACATCAACTTTACGAACTCATGAACAAAACAATTCTCCAAATGTCGCACAAGTACAACAATTAACATTCATGTGTGGTCAGAAAAAGGAGAATCATCCATTCATCTTTGAATTTCCAAACAAATTATTTTATTCAAATTTAACTCAAAACAACTATTCGGAAGAGTCATGGCGGGTCTTCTCTGGACAATCTGTAAGACACAGCCTGCAAGACAAAATTCAAGATAAGGTGTGTCATGCGCTCATCAAAGGACAGAGAGAGAGAGAAAGAGAGAGAGAAAGAAAGGGAGAGAGAGAGAGAGAGTGAAAGAGAGGGAGAGAGAGAAAGAGAGAGAAAGGGGGAGAGAGGGAGAAGGAGAGAGAGAGAGACACAGAGGAAGAGAGAGAGAGACAGTGAAAGGAAGAGAGGGAGAAGGAGAGAGAGAGTAAGAGAGGAAGAGAGAGAGACAGTGAAAGGAAGAGAGGGAGAGGGAGAGAGAGTGCCGACACTGCGGACCCAGGCCTCACTGCTCACCTGCTGCCACCGGTGTGTCTCCAACCACGTGCCGGTATACACTGCAGTCCACCAGGTCCCTTATCTCAAATGGAGTCCAGATTTATGAATGGCAGAGTCCATATCATTGCACACGCCATCATCGCTTGGCCGCCCCTGCGCACACAGGCTGCTGCACCCCAGCCCCTCCCGCCGCCCAGCGGTGTTTGCCCGCCCCTGCGCACCCAGGCCTCACTACTCACCTTCCGCCACCAGCGTGTCTCCAAGAGGGCCCACCACGTGCCGGTGCAAGCTCCAATCCCGGGGCCCGCGACCTTGGCAGCCTCCACATCATGCAGCCCCGCCTCGCGGGCCACCAGGTCACACACGTGATTCTGGTCTTGATTTCGCAATGGCAGTGATCATATCAGTGCACACGGCATCATCGCAGGCTGCACACCCGCTCAGCCCTATAGGTGCCACTAACTCTGTGAACCGCAAGGCAACGCCACGTGGCGGTAGGCCCGCGCTGCCCGCTGGCTCAGGCCTACACTGCGGTCCAGCAGGGCTCACACAAATCCTTACCAGTCTGGACCGCCAGGACGGTGCATCACCGCAGGCTGCACACCCGCTCAGCACTTAAGGTGCCCCTACCTCAGTGCACCGAAAGTCACCGTCCCGTGGCTGTAGGCCCGTGCCAGCCGCAGTGTATCCGGTGCCACAAACTCTGTGCAACGCAAGTCATGGACCCTTTATGATTGAGTCTCGTGATATGCCAGGCGGACGCAGCCATGTCACCTCCGGCAGTGGGGAAGAACTGGGACACTTAGCGTCGTCCCCCCCCCTTTATACGTAAGCCGAGTGGGCTGGGTTGGCGTACGCCAGGCCAGCGTAGGGGTGTGAATAATTATCCCTGGGCTCTGGCCGTGGTTCATTTCTGGGCTGGACAGGAAACTAACTGATGCGTGTGTCTCTGTTGCAGTGTGTGCGCCACACGGCCCACAATCGACAATGTTGCAATGTTGCATGCACCCGGAGGGCGGCCGCGCACGAAGGGATTGTACAAGGAGCGCAAGGCCGCTCGGGCTCTTGGCTCATGCATGCCAACTGTTGTGTGTGTATCGCTATTGGTGCACCATGAGCCTAAGGCCTAGCCTCAATTGCAGCGTGAAAGCCACATCACATTCCCAGAATGCAAGCAGTAGTCAGACTAACATTAGGGATGAAAGCTCCTTTGTCTCAATACATAAGGCGGAAGGACATCTGCACCTCCGACCTTGGTCTTGCATGCGGCAGGCACCCCCTGAGAGAGATACCATAGCAGATGATGATGACTCCCACACTACGCACAGCGCTAATGATAGACCAACGTATCCACACCCCACACACAGAAGTCCTTGCTCGAGTTACTCTTGAATGGAATGCCCTTGACACATACGTACACAACAACCCATACGTCCAAACGTTGCACACACATACGACTCATTGCTCCGAGCTGTGGCATATCATCCACATAACTGCTGCAGGTCAGAAGAGTGCCGGTTCTACGAGAGCCACCAACGCAATGGCAGAACATCCCGGGCGCATGCACAACGCCTGTCACGTGGAACTGTACCGTGACCGAATGCTGCCTGTTAGTGTCTGATGCATTGGTCTGCATGTTGTGGCCCTTGTCTTGCCCGTACTGACACGCACATGGCAATAAAGTCTACGCAACTTCACTAGTGTTCAACTGTGATGAGTGTTGATTAGAATGACAAATCGTGTGCCTCAATGAGCATTGTCCGAACACAGGGAGGGACTGACTGACGCATTTCACTTAGGGGTGAGTCCCTATTGCCAGCTCCACCTCTGTGAGCCAGACATAGTGGTTGGGATAGTTGCTGATAGACCTGTGCTCTTACGTGTCTTCAGCAATGTGAGTATGGTGTCCATATTCTTGCCATGTGGATCAATGTGATCCATGACTACAGGCTGTGTCCACCCAGTTTAGTGTGAGTAGGTATGCGAAGAGATGTTCTGTTGTCAAATGTGATGGGGGACACTACTTTAGGCCTGCCAACGACTTTGACATTTCATACCCAGCCCTATTTCTAACATTGCGTGGGGCAAAGTTGAGGAATTGCACGATTGTTGTTTCAGAGCAATGAGGCCACAGCTAGTGCGCACATTCCCAGTCATCTCACTTCCTATGTGTGTCACGGTCATACATGCGCATTGCTTTCATTTCCCAGGGTGTAACTTTTTGGGCAATCAATGTCCTTACATTCATCCATACTTTCATACTTGATCGATTATGGACATGACACATCTGTGTGAATTTGAATGATTTATTCACATTCGGTGGAGTGTCGGAGCTGGAGCAGTACATGGCCATGCAAACCCCACATTACATTGTAGCCCAGTGGAGGGCCAGCCAGAGTCATTTAGGGATTGACAAGTACATCGGAAGAGGAATAGTACAGTCCGCAGTCTGATTGTTGTGTCATTGGTAAGCAAACAAAATATGACAGTCCATGTCGAGGTCCAAGGTGAGTGTCGCAGAGTGTTTCGGGGGACAGTGGGAGGTGTTGTTACAGGGCATGATGCAGAGGGCAGAACCAAGCTGAAACAGGGCATATGGCGGAGAAGAATGCTACTGGCTCCTTCTTACTACAAAGGTGGAATCACCCGCATCTTCATCCTCTATGTCATCTGTCTGACATGTGGGTGCTGATGTTTGGTCTGCAGCACTGTGTGCCACTGACACATCAGGGGCCGGAGATGTGTGTGTAGAAGTACCAGCAGCATTCATCAGCAACTGCCTTAGTGGCAGCAATGCGATGATGAGGATCTGCAGGGCATGGAAGATCCCAACAACTTTTCGCTGGTGTGCATCCGTGGCTGCCATTCTTTCCGCATGCATCCGCTCCATGTTCTCCATTATCCTCAGCATCTATGCCAACTCTCGGCTGACATCGCTGAGGTCACTCTGACTAGACAGTTGTTCTCCTCTCAGAGTCATGACTCCAGCGATGTCGGGCATGGATTGTTGGACATCATGGAGCGAACTGTGGGTGTCCGTTAGGGAGTGTAAGTGGTCCCTGATGGGACTTAGACACCCACGTATGTCATCTAGTTTGGCTGCCATGAGGTCGAACCCCACCCGCACCTGTTCAGCCACCTCCTTCTGGCAGTCTAACACATGGCCTTGGAATGCGATGTGTTCTTCGGTGAGGTGCTGGGAGTCAGCTGTGGTGGTGGGTGCTTCCTGCTGTGTGGTCTGTGCAGGGGGTGGGGTCTCCTCGATGCAGCTGGGCTGCCCTGCTCCTGGAGGTGGGTTGCCGTAGCTGTCCATGAGCTGTTGTAGGGCGTCTGTGTCGAAGGTGTGGAGGTCCTCTTCATCATCACTGCTGAGTTGTCTGGTCTGCTCTGCAGGAGGTGTTGATTGTCCCTCTGCAATGTGAAGGGGAGATGCATTTTAACATTGTGTTGACATGTATGTTGATGCATTGTTCGAGTTTACATACAGACTGCATGACAATGTACAGTGTGACTGTTTGGGAGGAGCTGACTATTTGATGCGGGACAGTGGACATTTGAACTACATCACGGATGTGAGGTTGTACACGTACATTGTCATCTCACAGTTTCCTGCTATGCCAGATGTGATTGGCCAGTTTCTACGCACAAGCGGAACCAGTTGTGTCCTCTGTTCTGTAGTGAGAGTGTTGCACTTTGTACCACATTGTCGTCAATGAGGATGTGCTGTTATTGCTATGTGTGTGTGCTGCATTGTGGGAGAGTCGCCCCTGCAGCTGTGATTTTGCTGCCCCTTATCCCTTTGAGGCGGTGTGCCTTTGACTTCTGTGCTTCTACAGTGCTGAGATGTTGCAGACTTGGCTAATTTTGCCTCTGGTTCGGATTTTGGACTCTTGGGCATGGTTTATCCGCAGATGTGTTGTTGACGTCAGGGGTTGTTTGTGCACGTGGATGTGTCAGGGTGTGACCTGCTCCTTTACGGATGTGTTCCACACTCAGCCACCTCAGTGTCGTGGCGTGAACCATGTCATGATAATTGGACTGCAGCCATGCTGTTCGTCATGCAGTGTCACTTGCATTGTCAGTGTGGCTCACAGACACGCAGCTTTGCTGGTTTTGACATGTGTGCATGGGTTGGTTGTGAGATTGGTGCTGTGTGGGGAGGGACCCCTTTCTGCCCATAGTGGACGGGGGCCTACTTGCTGTTTGTATGTGTGCTGCAGTGTGCCAAGGGGATCAGGGACATGATCCAGAGTCATTGTGGGTGTGCAGTGTGCTCTACTTAATTGTGCATGTGTGCCATTGTGCCCATCTCCCCCCGTCCCTCCAGTCCCTGTTCGGTACTCACCCTGGTGCTGTTGTGTCGGTCATGTCGAGCAGTGTCCGGACTCCCAACTCCTGCCACCGTCTCCCCACTGATGACTGTGGCCACCATTTCCTCCATCTCATCCAGCTCCTGGTGTTCCGCTGGACTGCCACCTCCAGTCTGCATTGCTGCCTGATGGTTGTCAGCGAGTTTCTTCTTGGTTTTGCGCTTCGCATCATTCCAGCGCCTCTTGACCTCTCCGACTGCATTCACCTTGTCCAGGATGGACTGCCATATTGCATTTTTATTTGCCAATGACACGTTGGAGGTGACGAACAGTTGTTGGTGGTGTTCTATCACCTCCGTGATGATGATCCTGTTTTCCTGCGGACTGAACCTCGTCTTCCTTGTCTTCTTCTCCTTGCCCTTCCGTGACCCCGAGGTCCCAGGCTGGTCCTCCTGGGGGCTTGTGGGGTTCTGGTCGTCCTCTGTACTTGCTCCGGCTTCCTCCATGGTGCTGCGCAGTTTAAATTATTTTGTTTGTGTTTTTCGGTGTTTTTATAGTGCATTTTCCCGCATGACGCGTGGGAATTGCAGGCCTGTCGCTGGTTATCGCTGATTTTTTTATCGCGGTTTGCCACATCGCCACTTTTTTTGCGTTCGTGTTTCGTGTTTTATTGCCATCACGGTAAATTTATCGCAGTCATTTGACGCGTTAGCGTGAGACTATCGCATGGTACCGCCGTGTTGAGAATACAACGTTAACACAGTGTTATTTTCCCGCGATGAACTGCGATGTGCAAAGTTGCGATAAGCTAATTTTGCGATAATTATCACACGTTCTTGAGAATATCCCCCACAGAGTGGGCAAACCACTCCTTCCCTGCCCTGCTCTGAGAGCAGAGCAGCCCCGCCCTCCCCAGTCGCAAAGCAGCAGGAACAAATAAAATGATAATATCGTTCAGTTATCATTTTATTTTTCCTTCAGTTACACTGCTTAAAAGCAGTGCGGCGACGCTCCTCCGCCTTAG
Source organism: Calotriton arnoldi (assembly GCA_963921515.1). Taxonomy (NCBI): domain Eukaryota; kingdom Metazoa; phylum Chordata; class Amphibia; order Caudata; family Salamandridae; genus Calotriton; species Calotriton arnoldi. The sequence continues at coordinate 230,432 of CAWUFW010002529.1, read as the reverse complement.
CGGAGGAGCAGCCACTGGTGGAAGATCTTTAAAAAGTGGAGAGAGGAGGGCACTGATAGAACAAAGTTGTGTGATGAGTCTAGGAGTACTAAACCCCTCTCCTCATGACCCAAAACCGAGACCTTCATCAGCTGTCTGCGATGTCCCAATGAACACACACACCATGATAAAGAGAACAGAAATACCCTTCGGATGTAATCCAGCGCACTGGGCCAACTCTTTTACCATATGTCCCCCTCCCCCTCACCCTGCCCGGGAACTTTCTTTCATGACTGAGAGGTGATGGGAGTTAGCATTACATCAATCAGTTTTCAATTAACAGTGTAACCCATTTGACTACTCAACAATGACCAGGAAAAAGTGACAGTAGTTAAGATGGTTTATTACAAATTAGCAGTCAAGTTAAGGTACACAACCCTCAGCACCATGCTGTAAAGGTACAGAATAACAACTGGGAAACCCAACCTCCTAAAGAAGCTTAGGCGTACAGATATTAAACAAACAAGCAATTCTGTCACAGCAATATGAAAGATCAGCAGTAAGATCTGATACTCATAGAATAATTTTGGGTTCTCTCTTCTGTACGTGAGTAAAGTCTAAAATCGTCTAAGTTAAAGTCCAAATTAAAGAGGATGGTTGTGTCTAAAAGAATCTCAAAAAGCTAGGGAAATTCAATAAAGGAAATATAAAACAGGACAGGAAAAATTGGAAGGTGTTAGCACTTCAGAAGCTCGGCCAAGAGTCTTCTTGGGTCTGGGGAAAAAGTGTAAGCCACACTCAGCAGAGAGTCAAGGTAAAGCATAGAGGTCTAAACCTCTCAAAGTCCAAGGGAAAGTGGTCGCAAGGTTCTGAAAGCATTATGGTAAAGCATCTGAACCCCAATAGTGTGAATACTAGGTTTTAACACAAGAGTCTCTTGGGAAACACCTCTTTTTACGCATCATCAAGGGGTCTATTGTCCTTTTCCATTCTCACGTTGTAAACCAAAACATTTGCAAAATATCCCACACCGAACATGGGAACGACATCGTCCTTGCTCACTCAGACCAAGTTACAAAAGATGCTGAATAGGCCTTTCAGTTAACGCTCTGGCTCTCCATGTTCTTTCATCAAGGTCTTCTTCTCAGGCTCTCTCTATCGCTAATACAGTATTATATTTATTCCAATCCTTGTGAAAGCACCTGCAAGGACCAGTCATGCAAGCAGAAATTGGAAAACATTATTTATGCAGCATGGAAATGTAAACATATAGATGTCAATTTAGCATAATATATAAATGGTGGACATTTAATTTGCGTGTGCACTTACAAACACAAATAAATGTAAAATCTCAGTACATTAGATTCATATTACATGAGGCATACAGTAAATCTTAAATGAGTTTGTGTAAATATAGCTAAGAAATACATTTAAATGAAATATATGAAACATTAGTTCACACATTACATAGTTCATTTTCGTTTCTAAAGTAAACACATTCTAAATAAGTGAGGATGGTTCATTCATCAAGTCTCCAAAGAATATAGCATTTAATATGGTTAAGGCACACAGTATATGCAATTTCTCTAATTCTACAGTGAGTGCACTTCAATAATTATGTCAAGTGCAACACTTACATTAATGTTGTTAGAGCACACAAGAAACATGCTAAGTGCACATTTATATCATGTATTTGTGATGTGTAAGGGTGAGGCTAAAATTATGCCGTACCATGTGACACAAAGCATACTTGTGCGCTGCAGGTTGTTTTCCGAAAACTGCATTACAGCCTAGCATTGTGGGTCCAGCCTACCCTCACACCAAGTAAAAATAAACAATACTAGCATGTAATACAACACAGAGGTGCAGCTATTAGAACTGCTGGGTCAGTTTTCACCATGGTCGTGGCTTGTGGGCCACTATAATTGAGGCTGTGTTACAGTGCTCTAGTAAGTAAACCATTGATTTGGCAGGTTTTCACAGTGCCTCTTTTCTTAAAGCCCCATAGCCAAGCCTTTATTTCTCCACTACGAACACGCCCATAGGCAAAGACCAGCATTGCCTGAATCTGTGAACCACCATAACCAGATGATGCCAAAGGTCCCATCGGCAGACGTTATTCTCAAAAATATCAAAATATATGAAAGTATTCTATCAATGGTTCATTTTTGCTTGCACCGTGCTGCTTAAATATTCAAAGGTGCTCTCAGTTTAAACAGGTGGCTGCTGCCCAGCATATCGCGGTTAATCAGCAACCTGAGACTGCGTAGGGCTATTGGCTGGACCTTTTGCAACCCCCACATAGTGGATGGCCCTGGCATCAGACACTGTACCTTCCCATTGGTTGAATGCTAGTCTCATGGGAGTGCGGAGGGAACAGAGTGCTCCTATCACTGAGGTGCAATAGAGGCTCAGCTAAGGGTAGAAGGTGACTCTGAGTCTCAGGTTTCAGTCCTGGGCCTTCATTTACCAACCCAATGCATTCTGGGAGCTGTAGTGGTGGTTCAGTTAAATTGAACACAGTCTTATACCCCTGATCATGTGGGGGACATCAGGTAATCTTAGGCCGAGTAAGGGTTGCAATAGAGGTCATACCAGTCAAAATTGGGACCGATGGTACACTCCTCCATCAGTGGCTGATATTAATTGTACAAGGATATCAATAGGGGTGAGTGATGGTTTTCTCGACACCAGCAAAGTTGGATAAAATCAGGAAGTGTTCCTTCGGTGACGCAGGCGATGCTTCCCATCTACCTTTGTCTTCACCTGATGTGTAGTGAAACCTAAGAGACCGCTGGAACACAGGGGGGCATATTTACAAGACCCTTGCGCCACCGGAGCTACATTTGTTTTTAACGCTTCGTCGGCGCAGTGTGCTGGCCCATATTTACAATGCCATGCAAAGCCACCCTGCATGGCTTTTCATGGCTTTGTAAATATGGCCCTGTTTCATGCATTTCTCTGCGTGAAAGGAGCATTCCATGGGTGTTGCTGTTGGTGTTCCCATGCAACACCCATGGATTCTGACACATTCCCAGATTTGCAAGATTTTGTAAACCTGGGAATTCGTCAGATTGTAATGCCTCCCCAGGGGAGGCGTAAAAGTGGTGCAGCAAGGAGAAATACCTTTATTTCTACTGGTTTTTTCCTCCTTCTATGTGTGCTGCATTCTGCATCCCACATAGAAGGAGGAAAACGTCATCAATGATTGTTTTTGTGCAGGAAGGTGTCCCTTCCTGGTCTGAGCCCCGTGGTTCAGCGCTCAGATGGGGAATGGGAGCCTGGGCCTGTTCTCCACCCAGGCTGAAATGCAGCCTGGGTGGAGAACATGTAAAGTGCGCAGGCCAAACATTCATGTGCACTTAGGAGGGTGCCACCACTCCTCCCCCTATGCTGCCCAACCTAGCGCCGCCCTGCAACACTGCCTCAGCATGGAAAAATAAAATGATAATAACATTGCGTTATTATCATTTTATTTTTCCTTTTTTTGCGATGCTGAGAGGCATCGGGACGACGCTCCGCCTTAGCGGAGGAGCCGCCCGCCTGGCACATTTGGAGCCAAAAGTGAAATTGTTGCTTAAAACGAAGCACATTTGCTTTCTGCAGAAACCTCTCAGCTGACTCCATGTATCAGAAACACAAAATTATCGCAAGGACCTATTATATTGGAAGAACAAAGCAGGAGTGAAGCCGGCTTATCAGCTCGTCAAATGTAAGCAATTGTATTTATTTTAAGGTTGGACAATGCTGTTAGTTTCATTTCCAGATCCCTGCCCCCACTGCACACACACTCCTCCTCTGCTCTTACACTGCCCTTCCTGCTCTCTGCCACTCCTGCTTACCAGCTGGTGATGTTTGAAAGTGGTGGGCTTGTTATTTTCACCTGCATCACCTGTGCACTGTACATTGCTGTGATTTTCAATCAAAACTTTTTTTTAAGGACAAAAAAAGTGGTAGGGCCTAATGCTTGCCCCAATTTCAAATAATAAGTAAAGCGTGTGAGCCAGACTTTTATCTAAAGGGTTTTGGGCAGTGAAGGTCTTTAATGCACACTTGTCACATAAATTTGTCACAGCCATGGACTGTGGAAGGGCACTCATGAAATATTCCGTACCATTCAAGGCGTGCCAAGGAAGCCTGGACCTCCTGAGGAGTTGACCCCATGTTTTTCCTAATTTGCCATGGATTCGCCCCATTTATCAGGAATTACCTCCTGTATTCCAGTGATAGATTTTTGCCTTGAGTGGCTCCATATGTCAAAAATGATCTCTGGTATGCAAAAGCTAGAATTTTTCACTGGGTGCCCCCATGCATGGGTGCCCTCTCTTATACCAAGAATTACCTCAAGTGTGCCAAAGTCAGCAGCACACTCCAACGCATGAGACACACACACTCTTTCACGTGCACTCATACGCACTCACACACCCTCATATACACTCATACACACTCTAACACACACAATTGCTCGCTCTCACTCACTCACACACACTCTCATGCTCAGACACGCACTCTGTAACACAGGTAATCATTCACACTCCTTTCTCCTTTGTCCCTGGTTTTCTTTATTTCTCTTCCTCCTTCTCCCACATTTTTTCCTTTCTTTCTCTTACTCTGGATCAAAATAATTGAAAAATGACTGCTTCGTAAACAGTGTTGAAGTGGACATAAAATAATGAATGTGTGAAAAATGACTATGCTTTTCAGATGTAAAATATGCCCCCATGCATCTAAATGGAGGCAGAAAGAAACATAAAAATAGCCAATAAAAAGATGCAAGACTAAAATACTCCTGTTCGGGATGATCTATAAAATGACTGAAAATACTTCAAGTCAATGACTGAAGGATCCTGATCCAGCTAAGCTAATACCTGAAGGAGGTTGACGCAAACTTCACTACACGTCTATATAAAATATTTTTTCAATAAAATATGTTGGTTAATGTGAGATCGACAAACCAAATTTAACCAAATAACGCTTGGAGACAGATATTTCACTTTACCCCATTTTGCCTGCGAGTTGTGGCCTCAGTCTGAGAGCGGGGTATCCTGAAAATCCAAACATCAATTGAATATGTATCGCTTTAGTATAACAAAGTATTTCATGACCTCTATAAGAAGCTGTGGCAGCCCCTGAATTAAACAGTCCGCGTGAGACTTAGGGCCCGATTACGAGTTTGGTGGTGTGGCAGCAAGCTGCCACGCCACCGCCCTGCTCCCACACCGCTAAACAGGACCGCCGGCCGCCCACCAAATTACAAGTAATTTAGTGGTCTGGTGGGCGGCGTGGAGGTCCCGTGGCGGTGCAGTACAAAGGCTCATATTTGAGCCTTAGAACTGCACCGTCGCGGGACCACCAATGCACATTCCTGCAGGGCATGGACTGTGCAGTCCATTGCTGTGCAGGAACAGGGGTGCATGCACACAGGGGGGCATAATGTTCCCCCCTGCAGGCGCCCCCATACACTGGGGCCAAAGGAGGCCGTACTCTCACTGCCAGCAGTTTCATGGCATGAGAACTGTCATTAGACTACTGGCGGTGAGGAAACTCGTAATATGCTTGGCGGTGTAGCAGCAGCACCACCACCAAACATATTGCGCCCTCCAGACTGTCGCTCCACTGCCAAGGATCGCAGATCCCTGGCGGTTGCGGCAGTTCTCTGGTGGTCCCACCGCCGTACTCGTAATTCAGCTGTCGGACCGCTGTAGCGGCGGTCCCCAACTGCCACCGCACCTCCACCGCGAGTTTGGCGGTTCCATGGACCGCCAAACTCATAATTAGGCCCATAGACTGATGCATCAGCAAAACACAGCCATTTTAAAATCCATTGTTCAATCAGCAGTTTCTATTAGCAACCGGTCCAACATATTCATATACAGTCAGGAACCGGGCACTGTAGACAAACCAAAAGACACAATCTTAATGTTTCACCCGTCCAATATAGAAAGATATAAAATGTCAACTGTCATGAACCCCTCCTGATTAACACACTGTGTACCCGCTGCACACATCTGGAGGGTCCGGCGTTCCATAAAGATCGAAAGCTTGCCTCGTGTAACCATGCATTCTAGCTCACGTGCACCACACCTAATACGGATTCTAGAGCCGAACATAAAATGCCCTCAAATGCCAGGATGCGGGTAAAATGTTTTTAGGAGCTGCCCAAATATTAGAGCGAAATGTCAACCCTACAAGTGTGCTCTCTGTTCGTGGTGTCCCCCTTAAGTCTGTGTTATTTTGTTACATTATTCCACTGATTTCCCACCATCGATCTCCCTCCTGCCATTGTCTGTTTATTGCCCATCTTTCGGGGAGCCCAATTTCTAAAGCGTTCATCAGCACCTTTAAGCTGCAGGCTTGGGGAATAGACTCCTCACACCCGTATCAAACCCTTAGTGTCGGACATGGGTCCCAGACTCATGCATGTGTTCCATACTGCTAAGAACACTCTAGGCTACGCTGTGGAACTACATAGAGCATCACTATCGTAGCCTGTGGGCCAGCTGCCCCAGCTGCGGGGAGAAGAAGACAGCCCCCACACTGTCACACTCAACTAACACACTGTTGGCACTGGGCAGACTTTATTTAGCTGAAGTATTACCCTAAAGGGCGAATATATTTGGTTGTTAAGTTATTTGACCCTCAACCTTAGGTTAGTTGTAGATTCTTAGCGTTGATCTGACAAATGAACTGGTATTCTGTTCTGTTTATTATGGTTGTTTGAAACGCACAACTATACAATGTATTCAAAATGAGTTAATAAGTGTAGAATGAAAGGATAAAAGACAGGCCTGTAGAAAGATGCAAAAACAGTACAATGCACCACACAGGTAGACAGTTCTACAGCCCCACCCCCCATCATCACCATCGGTCAAGGGAGACAAAAGAGAGTGAGGTCATCATGTCTACCAGATTAGGATTAATTCTGAAGCTCCGAATCTTGAGTCTACAGTTGAAACACAATCAAAACTAAGATAAACCTTGACTTTCTGGCTTCACTTTTTAACCATTTTCTCTTTTTCTAGATTTAAAAAAACAGCAAGGTGCCTAACCGGAGCACTGTCTGGATACCAAACTATTGCTATGCATCAATTACTGCACTTCATCATGTGCGCTTGGATATGTGTGATTGAGAGCAAAGTTTTGCAAAGCGGTTGCTGGTTGCAATTAACCAATAAAACCCAAAAAAATCCCCAAAACGAAAGTGGTAAAAGCTTATGTTTCATTCTATTCTGTGTCGGGTTTTTAGGTTGCTTTGAAGGCTGAAATGAAATTTGTTTCCCATTTTCTTTTTACCTTGAGCACTTACAGGAATTGCGCTTTGAAGACTCCATGGCTGGATAACGCTTACACTCCGCTCCGCGGAACTCTTGCCAACTTCAATTTTAAGGTTTGCAAGGAGAAAGCTGAGAGCGACACGGGCTTTAAAAGTATATGGTCTTTGAAATTGTCTAAGTACTTTGGGTGTCCTACTTTGATCATTTTGATAGAGCATCTCCACTGTAAAAATGATCTATGAGGGATTTAATGAGGCCAAACTGTCCATCCCGTAAATGGGTGAAGGGAGGGGTCACGCACTCCATGAGGCTGATGGGTCTCAGAGATCCATTATATTGAACAACAAAATTTGCCAAGTAAGTAACTTGGTCATTACAAATGTTTCTTATGTACACCCGGGAGGAAAAACTGTCTGTTTTTGAACAAACAAAAGTGTGGTTGTAAATCTATTATGTTTAAGGGCCCTTCTCTGAATTGTCTCAGGAAAAAACATTAAGAAAAAAATCTAAACTAATGGACTAGATTACTTACTGCATTATGGGAACCACCTTTGTAAAATGATATCTTCTTAATGCTTTGAAACCGGCAGCATCTGCAATAAATGCATTTAGATAGCGAGAGCTAAGCCTTTCATCAAATTAATTTTGTTTATTTTTACATAGCGCCATTACAGAATGTTGCTTTACCGACTGAAGAAGGTGAAAGGTTAAAGATACAACAAATAACAGAGTAAAGGATTGATGTAGTACTCACTGTAAGCTGAATCATACACACACACACCACACACACATCTTTATAGATATAGAGATGTGTAGATATTTGTATAGCGCATACCTTACTAGAGAACAGTGGAGCATTGAAAAGGGAAGTTAAAACTATAGAATTAAAGGTCACTTACAATGAGGCTGAACAATTAGGTAGAAATCAGGGCCGTTTCTACCATTAGGCAAGACTAGGCGGCCTCCTGGGGCGGCAAAAGGGCTAGGGCGACAAAAGGGGGAATTTTTTTTTTATTTGAACCTACGAAAGTAAAGCTAGGCGGCCGCCTAGTCTTGCCTAATGGTATAAACGGCCCTGCACCAGCAGCACCTGCCCCCACGACCCCTCTGCGGCCCTGCAGCCCCGGTGGAGCCACGCAGCAGGGCCTGCTGAGCCCGCCACCCGCCCCCATGGAGCCGCCGGCCTCGTCAAAGCCCGAGAAGCCGTGCGGCGGCCGGAAAAGCCGCCCTACTCCTACATCGCGCTGATCGTCATGGCCATCCAGAGCGCGCCAGCGCGGCGCCTGACGCTGAGCGGAATCTACCAGTTCCTGCAGGCGCGCTTCCCCTTCTTCCGCGGGGCCTACCAGGTCTGGAAGAACTCGGTGAGCCACAACCTCTCCCTCAACGAGTGCTTCATCAAGCTACCCAAGGGCCTGGGCCGGCCCGGCAAGGGCCACTACTGGACCATCGACCCGGCCTCCGAGTTCATGTTCGAGGAGGGTTCCTTCCGGCGGCGGCCCCGCGGCTTCCGGCGCAAGTGCCAGGCGCTGAAGCTTATGCCAGCCCTCCGGCGCACTGGAGCTCCTCGGGGGCCGGAGCCTACATGAAGCAGCAGCCCTTGCCGCCTGGTGGCGCTCCTGTGACGGATGTGCTCTCGGGGTGGCCCCTTACTCCCTGGACCAGGGCTTCCTGCACCAGAACACAAGGGATGAGCTCTCAGGTGAGCACTGCCGTTAGCTAAGCGGGTTACAGCTGGAGGTGGGTGGAGGAGTCTTGTTTAGAAATAGAGTTTTGCACAATGTTGTTTTATCTACAGGGTCTCATCTTTAGCAACCAGACTATGGTGCACAGCGCGTGCCATCAAATTCCTTCGCGCATGCATTCATTATCTTGTTAATTCACACATTCATGTATTCATTCCTGCGCCCATTTGTTAATGCATTCACAACATAGCCATGCAATCACTTCTCGTTTAAATGATTATTTTTACATGAATTAATTTATCTGCACAGTTTATTCTTCACTTCTAACATTTCTCTGTTCACTCACAGAATAATCCATCTATCCAGCCATTCATGGATCCATCTAATCATTCATCGATTTCTTTCATGAAAAATTCAGCTGTGAGGAGGAGATATAGACCAAATTTAGCACTCGGACACTGCAAAGATTGTTTCTTTACAGTGTGACCTGCCCTCATATACATTTGTATGCTTTGATTCTAAACGGATATTAAATAATTTTAAATACTTCGATTCCGTATATAGTGAAAAGCAGACCTTTTGCACCCGCTAGCATCGGAGTTCCAATTGCCTGCAAGGTGTTCACGAACAAGTAGACCCCGCTTCCCGTTTGATCAACAGTGTGGTCCTGGGGATACCCATTAATAATCCCAGTACCCCTGTTTCTTCATCCGCCAAACTGCTGAGCTCTTAAAATACTCCTCACATGCACTCCCCTACATCAAGTGTTGTGTAAAAATGGGCTTTTACAAGAAACGGAACATTAACTTCTTTATAGTAGTCTGGTGTGTTACAGAGAGCGGATGCGGTAAAATCGCGGCTGCTGAGCAGGAGACCCTGATTTGTAATCCCGGCTCCTCTTTTAGCCAAGTGTGTGGCACCCCGAGCAATGGGAGATGATAACTATTTCAGGTGCCTCAGTGAAAAAAAACAAGCGTTGGCAAAACCACAAGGTCTGGCCTTGGAAGATGGTGCAAGTTACTATTTTTGTTTCTGGTTTTGAAAACGAGGTGCATTTGACGCCTCGGTGGTATTTAAACACAAGGCTCTATTGGGCATCTGTGTACATAGTTCTGTGAGTGTATGGCTACCCTAACGCTCTGTGCTGGGCCTTCCGTTGAGGTCGTTTGCAGGACTGATTGTTGTGATCGTGTTTCCTGATAGTAAATGAGAGTAACATAGAAGGGTTCGGCAGTAGAGGGTGTGCCTCTCTAGCCTGGATGACAGGGGGAGAGAGTGATGGTAGTAAAAGGGAGGGGGCGGCATTTTTCAATTCTCGCCTAGGGCGTCAAAACACCTAGAAACGTTCTTGTAGCAAATCAGTGGTCCTATGTATGAATCATTTCGAGGCACCTGAGCACTAGTGTTCTGGAAACATCACTAAATGAGGATACCTGTGGCCAGTGCAACCCTTGTCATTGTGCTGAGGTATTTTGCCATCATCGGGAACAAGAGGAAATTAAAGTTTCTGAAAGTTCTATTAATTCATCCCTCTTGGGGCCCGATTACGATGTGGTAAGGAATGGCTCCAACCCTCGGTCGGAGCCATCCTTATAGCATCGTAATCTCCTGTTTGTAATAATTTCTGACCGACCCATTTTGATGGAGTCGGTCAGACATTTTTACAAACAGGAGTTCCGAATGGCTTGCGACGGGCTCAGAGAGACCTTCCACCATTTGGAAGGCCTGCAGTAATCCCTCAGCCGGCTCTTTCCGGCCGAGGGATTATGATGGCAGTTTCCCACTGCCTTTCTGTGCCGACCTTTTGAACGCAGAAAGGCATTGGGAAACTGTCTTTGGGGGCCCCCAGCAGGGCCCCCATGGTTACAAGGCCGCCGAATGGCTGCCAAGGGGGCACCTATGGTGCCCCCCTGTTGATCCATGCACCCAATGGTAGGCACCTTGAGGTGCCTGCCACGGGGTGCAGGGATGAACTGCACCTCTGCTCTTTGCTATGAGAGCATGCATTCCATTCGGAATGCATGCTCCCATAGCAAAGTATAGGATTGCGACCGAACAGGGTTCGGTCGCATCCTAATTCCTGGGCTGTACCGACGATAGGAGGTCGTTCGGTTACAGATCCAAACCGATGTCGGACAGACTCCAGTCCGTCCGACATCAGAATCAGGGCCTAGGTATTGAAAATGTAAGCTCTAAACAGTGCTGAAAGTTCTCTTTGAGATACTGAAATACACGCCATAAATGCGTTATATAGTGCTATAGAAGTTCTTCACAAGAAGAATCTTTCGATCTAGGTTGCATGGCGATAACTTGTGTGCTAATTGTATTCCTCCACAAGCAGAATTTTGCAAGGTGGTTCAGATTTTGATAACGAATGCAAATGAGATTGAAGCTGTAATCAATCTAGGATTGACCAGAGGTAGGGATTAGTTATTTATGCTTTTTACATCTTGACCATTACTTCACCAATAAGACAATGCTTCTTTGTAAATTTTCACAATGCCCATGTAACTGAAATTCAGGCCAGACACTTTGATGCTAAACGGCTCCTTCCGTTTTCAGTCAAATAAGATCTGTAATGAACTCCTGAATCTGAAGTGACTGTACAGGCGGAAAAAGAGGAAGGAAAACAGAGAGAAAAGAAACACTCCGTACGCATCTTGGCCAGCTGACTTTGGGAGCACAGTTTGGTGGAAAGCATGTGGCAAGGACCCTTGGTCTGCAATGGACTGATTTGTAACCCATTTATTCCTATAAAATAAGGCACCATTAATCTAAATATATTCGTGTACAACACAGTATTGTGTGGCCTATTCATAAAGGTAAACGTACACAAGTAAATCTACACATGTAAGTTACTTTGGGCTATTCACCATTTCTGAGTGTAAAGTTACTAAAAGTGTAGACTTACATCTCCCCATCCCTGAAGTAAGGGGGTGGAGCCTAATTTATGATTGTAAATTTTAAACTTATAACTTTTCACTTGTAAGCAGAGATCTTCGCCATTGGGGCGAAGATCTCCCTATGTTAAAGTATAGTGCAATGTTTAAAAGGTAATTAATTTTTTTTTTTTAAATAGGAACAATATTTTTCTATTAAATATTAATGTTAATTGAAGTTACATATTTACTTTGAATATAGAATAGTATAAAAATGCTATATCATAATTATCTTAGTTTTAAATTAAAAATGTGGTGACATTGAATATATTACATTTAAGATTTTTGTGTGAAGTTTGATTAAAAAATTGCCACTTTAAGTAAAAAAATATAGGGGCATATTAGCAAGACCCACGTTAAAATTATCGCCGTTTTAGCAGCAGGAAACTGCCGCTAAAACGGCGATAATGGGCTTGCTAATATGCGTTATGGAATTCCAATAGAAGCCCAGGTTAGATGTGCAGGAGGTGACGCCTCTCGCCCAGGCAGGCTTTTGTTTCACACCGCTTGGCAGGGGGTCAGGTTCCTGTCTTGGCATGAGCAGTTGCGGGCTGTCAGCCACCGCACAGGAGAGGATGGGGCAACCAGGTGGGCAACCTCTACGGTAGCCACCAGGGTGGATGTCACATTAAATCCATCTTTAGAAAAAGGTCATGTTCGATGAGACAAGTTATTTGATATCAAACATGACACTTTTCAGTGGGACCATAATGGAGCTGGGCAACTGGGTTGTGCCCGGATGCTAGCCCATGTTATCCTATGGCCCCCTGAACACTTATAGTAGCCCCTCATGGAAGGAGGATACTAAAGGGACATATAAGGTTGAACTTATATGCCCACACCTATAATAAAGTGCACCCTGCCTCCTAGGCTCAGAAGGCCTACCTTTAGGGGTGACTGACATATATTAAAAATAGTGCTGTGACCTTGCCACTCATGGTGAGGACAAAACTGAGTTCGAGCAGTTTGCACTGCTTCTGCAGTCTGCAATGACAGACCTGCTTTCATGTCTTTACTTGGGTCACTCAGGGTTGCATAATCGGTGTTGCAAGCCCTGGTGACCCCATTAACTTTCTCTGTCTCTGGTCCCTCAGAGCCACCTACATCTGTACCCCATCGCTCATCACATTCTGTGGCACTGGAGTCTGGTGTCCCAGGACTTCGAGGCACAAGTTCCGATCACTCTCCAAATTTGTCAGGACATGCAGTGGTGGTTGAACCCAGAGCACCGCAACAAGGGCCATCGGTTGAGCCAGCCCCCTCAGTGATCATTTCAACCAGAGACCAGTGGTTTGGGATGGGGGGAGGCAGTCATGGGGGATCTCATTGCTCAGGGGATTTGGAATAGGGGAGAGTCCCTTCATTCTTCCAACAGAAAGGAGTTGGATGCAGTAGGGGCTGTCCAGCTTCATTTCCCTTCATTGATCAAATCTCAGGGGGTGTGTCCAGAAGGACAACTAGGTAACAAGATCTTATTTATGTCGTCAAGGGGGGATGATTCCCTCCCTCTTTCTCCTTTTCTGAGAGATTGGGCGGTGGTTGGAGCAGTCTCTTCTCTATCTGACGGCAGTTCATCTTCTGGGTAAGGAGAATGGGCCTGCCGACCAACTAAGTCGGAAGTTTCCTTCTTCAATCTCTCTGTGCCTTTCTCCCCAGGTGTTTCAAGAGATTTCACAGAGGTTTGGGAGGCCATGGCTGGATTGGTTCGCAACAGAGAGCAATGCCCTACTTCCCCACTTCTGCTCCTGGTTCCATCTCAGAGGGCCTGGGCAACGGATGCTGTTTTCTGGCCAGGGGATCTGCCGTATTGTTTCCCTCCCATTCCTTTGATACCCAGGGTATTGCAGAAGGTAATGCCGATGATGCTCAGGTTCTTCTGGTGGCTCCTGGTTGGTCACGGAGATCATGGTTCCCTCTTCTCCTTCTGTTGTGTGTTGTGTTTCCTTTTCCTCCTTCTCCCTCCGGTCAACAGATCCTGGTTCCATTTTCCCTACAGCGCCTCAATCTGGGGGTTTGGCTGCTTGAAGGGTGACTCTATTCACACATGGGTGTTTGAAGGCAGTGGCTAATTCCATCCAATTATCTTGTAAAGCCTCAACTCGCAAGTCTTACGATCGTCACTGGGATAATTTTGATAAATGGTGTTGATCTAGGGGGTTTGTTACAGAAACTTGTGCTCCAATGAGAATTTGGGATTTTTGACAGGATGATTTCAGTTTGGGGTTGGCAGTTTCTATCATCAGAGCTCAGTGGGCTACTATTCGGGCCTTTTAGGGGATAAGCTCTCTAAAGTTGCTCCTTTAACATCTCGTCTCCTTTGGGGTTTCTTTCTTTAGAGACTGGTTTCCCATTCTCCAGTTCCTACTTGGAATTTGCCTTTGGTGCTCCAGGCTTGTCCTCTCTTTGAGCCATTTGATTCTGTTCCTTTCAACTTTTTGATAGAGAAAGTGGTATTCCTGGTGGCTGTGTGTTAAGGCAGATGGGTGGGGGAGATTGGAACCTTACATTCAGTGAACCTGTTTATCATTTGTTTTCCAGACAAGGTTGTGCTTTGGCCAGACCCTGGTTTCCTGCCTAAAGTTCCTTCACAGTTTTAATGTTCAGAGGACATTGTACTTCTGGTTTTCTTTCTTCGGCTGAAGAGATGGCTTTGCATCCTCTTGACCTTTGTAGGGTTTTGTCTATTTATCTAGAATGTACTTCTTCCTTCCGGAAGGCAGAGTCACATTTTGTCACTTTTGTTCTTCCTATTAAAGGCTCTCTTCTTTCTACTTCTACAATTTTTAGGTGGATTAAGTCCACAATCATGAGAGCTTATTAGGTTTCAAGTTCTACCACTCCCCCGCAGGGGAAAGTCTCTCGACTAAAGGAATGTCTGCCTCTTGGTTTCTTTTTAGGGGAACCTCCGTGAAGGATGTGTGCTGCTGCAACTTGGAAATCCCATCACACTTTTCTTTTCCATAATAGTTTGCAATTGGGTGGGCATTTCTCTTCTTCTTTTGGGGGTCATGTTCCTTCTGCAGTGGAAGAAGCGCCTCCTAATTTTGTATGATGATAAAAATCAGGTGCATGATGTAATAAATCCAGTTTGTTTGGCAACTTTGTGGTGTGGTGTTTTTTCTCTTGAATTTATGTCTGTAAATAATCATTGGGTTGCTTGGGTATTGTCTCAAGCGTAAGGACTGCATCCATGAAGATGGACGAGGAGGTAATGCCCCAGTTTCTTACTGGTAATCTTCATTACTCTGAGTCCTGATCTTCCTTGATGCAATCCTGAGTCAGGCCCTCCCACCCCGGGCACGGCGGTTGATTATTTCCAGTTTAGCGTGTATTTTCCATGTGTCGTTTGCGTGGTATATTACAGGATGTGCATCATCAGTTCCTCCCTTTGTGGTGGCTCCTGGGTAATGGGGGCCATCATGGAGGAACTTTTTTGCTTCAGCTAGCGAATTAGTTCTACCGGAGAGGAGAGGCATGTCAAGCATAAGGACTGCATCAAGGAAGACCAGGACTTGGAGTAATGAAGATTATCGGTAAGTAACCGTGGCATTCATTGCTAACTGCATGTGGGAGAAGAGGCCCAACGTGGTCTGCTGAGTCCCCCATTGGTTTGTCTCGACCTTGCACCATGCCGCTGCTGGAGGAGTGACAGAGGAATGTTAACGGCCACGCTGGGAACAGTAGGCATCTTTTTTGGGCGCGCTGTGAACCCACCATCTGTTGAAAATTAAGCTTTTCATTTCCTCAGAACCCCGTGGGCATACTCCTCAATGTTTCTCCACACTTAGCGCACAAGCAGAGATGCTGTTTAGATAAGCACATTATCATCATCTTTTTCATTATTTTATTTTAGATTTTCCCCTGAAGAAGGGACTCATGTCCCAAAATGCATTGGGCACATTGATCACAACTTAATATGAAGATGCATGGAACGCAATATCATGGATTTTTATGAAGAATAATTGAATATGTTACTTGTGTTGTAATAATTATTCTTGCTAATTATATGTTTTTATAATGCTTATATTTCATGAATAATACAACTTAGCAAAAATATAAATGATCTTGTTATAAGCAATGGTTGTGAGTTGATTAATTTATCATAGATATAATGATGTCATGTGTTTATATTAATTTTCATATTAGTGCACACCTTGTCCTTGCTATACACACTAGGTAGGCCTTTACCCTTAGTTTATACCACGTGTCAGTCAGACACCTGAGGGCGGTGCAGACTAAGCTCCATTATAATATAATTTAACTTGTGTGCAAAAACTTGCATATATAGGAGTGCTCTCCCACACATTCCATAAAAATAAAAGGCCACATGACACCCACAGTAAACAGGATTATAAGTGAAATAAATGGAGCTAAATGGTTCTTCAGAAATGACTTAAGATCTGTCTGTCACCAGAAACTACTCAGCAAAGAGTCACAATACATAACTACGTTTTCAACACACGTAGGCTTGTGGCACATCCCCAGGCTAAACTTTGGTATTTCGAGTACGGCAGAAGTGTTTCAAAACGACATATTTGAAGTTCTGTCAGGGATTCAAGGTTTCCTAAACATCAGTGGAGATATCTTGGACTTTGCCATGACGATTGAACAGTGTCACCACTGTTTGTGAGCCTTATTACAGAGGATATGGCAAAGTAGATTAACCCTACACAGTGGGAAATGTGAGTTTCTTAAGAACAACATTGAATTTTTCAGCTATCAGATCTCCGATGAGGTGTCTCCCCTGATCCCAAAAAGGTACAAGACTTCCAAATGGTGCAAACTCCAACCAGCATGTCAGAAGTAAGGAGCTTCCAAGCGATGGTCACCTACTGTGGGAGATTCATACAAAACCTCTCCACCTTCGCCAAGGCGTTGCAAGATCTACTCAAGAGTGAATCACTGTGGGTGTAGGGCTCCAAGCATCAACAAGCTTTTGAGGACAACAAAGCAGCTTTGTGAGCTGAGATACGGAGATGAAATACTATGATCCCACCAAACCGATGGAGTTAGGTATTGATGCCAGCCCCACTGGGCTTGATGCAGTCCTGATGCAAAAACAACCGAGTGACATCTGGGTCCGATTGCCTTTGCCAGCCAATCACTCACGGATGCTGCACAGAGATACTCCCAAATCAAAAGGGAGGCAATTGCAGTTTTATGATGCAGGCTGCAGATGACGGTTGCGGAGTGCACACTGAAGGACTAAGATTGACTGCGAGTGCTTCCGGGCCAGTTCTCCGGCAGAGCAGAGCGGCGTGAAGCGAGGTCGCTGTGCAGGGCTGGATGTGTGACTGCTGAGCCGCTAAAGACCGAGGGAGATCGAGGGCTGCAGTGTGCGACCTCCTGCTCCACCTATCCCGACCGACCCGAGCACAACAGAGGGCAGCAGCGGTAAGCGGAGGGGAGGGGAGAGGTGAAGCTGATTCTTTGTGCCGTGACTGCTACTGCTACTCCCGCAGTTGTCATTGGCAGGAGGCAGCATTTGAGGGCCGTTTGTGGGCCGAGGCTCACTCTGTGTGTTGGACCCGGGCACCCCCTCTTTGCCCCCTGTCTTGCCCCTACAGAGAGCCCACAGAGACCAGGGTGATTGGGTGGCTGGGGAGTGGCGGACACGTGCACAAGCCTATCAACCACACCGGCAGCAGGAGTAGGCGAGTGGCAGCAGCCGTAGAGGCTGCGGCAAGCATGAGATCCAGGTCCTCCACGGAGGCGGCCCGGCTAGCGCTGGGTGCGGCTTGTGGGGGTGCATGGAGAGCCGCGCTCGCCGCATCTGGGAACTCTGCAACTGCCAAGTAAAGAAAAAAAAGAATAGTCTAAAGGTAAAGAAGGACCCAGCTGCTCACCTGCTCATCAACCTACTGGCCCAGCCTTAGTCCCGGAGGAGCTGCCATTCAGCCCACCCGTCTGCCACGACATACTGGGTCGGCTTTTGCTACTGCCCACTGCCCACGGGTCACACGTACAGATCATCAACATTAACAGCGCAAGGCCACCCGCTACCCCCGCAACAGCAGCATCTAACAACCAGCAACCTAGCAACCAATAATAACAACAAACAGCCTGCTGGTTCAACTATTTTTCCAGATGAGCGACCAAGCAGGAAGGAGACCAAGAAGGAGAGGGGGACTGAGACTGGAGCCCAACTACACGAGGGAAGAGGAGGGCACCATCCAACGCACCAAGTCACGTAACAAGACCCTTATACTATGACCCCCTGGCCTTGGGCGGAGGGCAATAGCCAACTGATCTGCCACAACCTTCTCAGCTTTGGGGTCTGGAAACCTCCTAACAGTCTCCGCACAAGCAGACTCCTCACCAGCAGGGCAATTGCTGAGAAGCCAAAGAAAAGGATGCGGCAGAAAGCGGCTGGGCCGAAGCAGAACTCAAAACTTACATCCAAAAATCTTCCAGCAAATGGGGACAACAGAAGCCCCGACAAACAAACCACGGCGTATGATTTGAGGCGTTGGGCACAGATTTTGAGGCCCACTTCCACAGAGTGCAGAATAAAGCCCAGCCATACAACCTGCACGCAAAAGCGGGACGTTAAACGTGCAGAGATTAAGGCCTATTTTAAAAAGAGAGATCAAAGCCTGCATCTAGGCACAGATCCGGGAGAATTGACAACAGAGCAATCCCATCCATCACTCACACAATCAGAGATCGCCCTCACTCCGGCCACTAGAACTTTCTTATGCACAGGACAACCAGCTAAGATCGGTCAACTCATCCCTGGCAGCAGTCATAAACGCCTTAACATGGCAATCAGAAATTCTCCAAGTAATGGCACTTACAATGGCCGACATAGCTAGAAAAGTTGACAAGATCACAGAGGTCAGCAACAGTGTGACCACCACACTGGACTGCCTGTGCCCAGATATAGTGGACAAACTAGCCTCGCTTCCGACCGTACTTACTTCATTGGTGGTGGAACTGAAACTCATAAATAGAAAACGCCCAGGCACTCAGATTCCTGACCTACCCACGAATAATGGATCAAGGGCAACCACTGATTCAAGCCAGGAAATAGACCTCCCAAACAGCCAAACCTGCTCACAAATGAGATCAAAAGAAAATTTGTCAGCACAACCTGCCTCCACTGTAGCTCCAAGCAACCCAATTGTGGGGCCCGAGGAAAACAACAGGGGGCACTGGGATGGAGGATACCTCCCACACTGCACCAGCATTGACTCAGAGAGAAAAGACATGTCTCAAAAAACAACGGAAACACTCAAAACGACAGTCTAAAAAAACAGCACCCACCATATCATGTAATATGGCAGGGAAAAAGGAATCAGTAAAAAAAACAATCCCGGCAAGAAACAGCGTTTGCATTGCAGCACTTTATCCCATATTCCAAAAGTACACGCGACGCCTGGACCCACCAATACAGGGACACATGATCACAAATACACCAAATACACAATGATACGCCCAGGACTCCCAGGGGGCTACCATCAGTCAGGCCGCAATAGCCCTACAAAGGGACAAAATACAATAGACCCGGAAAGAAATGCCCCTAATTGACCATACTGGACTCCCGATAAAAAAAGCTTCGCGATAGGCGAGACATGGAGGCCGTCCATCATGCAGAGATGTCATATAAATACAGAGACAAAGCCTACAACAACAACGGAACTTAATGATACAGCACAGAAAGCAACACACCAAAGAAGCCCGGGCAACAACGACAGCACAAGGGAACATTTTCACTGGCCCCTGTCAGGACCCAGGCTAATAGAACTTCCAAGAGTGGAATACGGAACAGAATCTCGTCTCCAAGGACACTTGCAAAAACCAAATAGCACCCAATTACACGCCCCTCAAATCCAATTACCACAACCGCTCCATACAGTGACATCCTCCCATGGCCAAGCGACTACACACTGGGAAGCGGCCTATCATCAAAAATGAGCATGACTCCGTTGTACACATCTAAAGGTAAAATGGACATCTTAAATAGAACAAATATTTTAAAACTCCTGCAACACATCCAATCGCTGTCTCACATCACCAGTACGGACATTATTAGGGTGCAGTTTGACCCCCCGGCCCCAGACCCAGGGAGGGAGCCGACAATCATAACATGGCGAAACGCCAGAACATCAGCAAGGATATGTAATAAAAAAGGGCAATTTGCTGGCTGGGGTATCGACATCTGGATGATTGACAAGGAAAAGTATCCATTCATCCTACAAGTGCCCCCCAAAAATACTTACATGGCGTGTATTTTGAAGGGGACTTACCGAGCCGGGACTCCAATTGAACATGGGAACATGAATATCAGGTGTAGGCTGGATGGCCAGAACAAGGATAGGCAAGTAACCACCATTACCACATGCAGCGTACTCTCTTGTCCACCCCCTCCCCCAACTCAGCCTACTGGGGCTGGGTCTCCTCCAACCTGGCCGAAAAATACAGTCTTGCCTCAGTACAGGGCTCCTCTGCCCCAACAGTATGGAAGGTAGAAAACAATCCTTTAACATCATGACTTGGAATGTCGCAGGCATCTATAAGACCCTCCAATGTGCAGCTGCGACTACATTTCTTGAGGGGGCAGACCTTGTCTGTGTGCAAGAAACATGGGCATTAACACCTACCTTACTACCAGGATACACAGAATTCCATAAACCCACCAGGAAAACCAACTTATTCCGGAGGCCTTGGGGAGGCATTTCGATATACATTAAACTTTTGTCGGCTGAGCTCCCCAATCTAAACCTTTTTACAAGTCGAGCCCCCCTACTAACCCCACCTGACAAAAAAGTTCTGGAAGCTGGTACTCTGCATCATTGATGGCCATTCCCTCCTGCAGAGCCCAGGTCGTATAGGGCAAATAATATTAAATAAAGTAAGAGTGTTTAGTAAACTGCAGTTTTTGTAGTAATTGTGCTTATTAGAAAGTTCAAATGAAAAGCCTCTAAGAAAAAATTAGCACAAAAAATTACATTGGTGCTTTATTTTTCACATAAAACACAAAATTTAGGATAGATTAGTAAAAACACTCCCAAAACACAGGTGAGGGGTGTGCCTGTTTTTCTTCAGAGACAGTCAATCTGTGGATGGATTCTTGCTTCTGCCATCCTTAGGTTGTGCTCCACTTCCAGTCTTAAGCAGTACCTAGGAATGGGAGTGCTCACAAAATTTTGTAATATATTTTTTGCAGTTCTATATAGCGCGAACATGACCCAAAGGTATTGGAGCGCTTTACAGGAGCATCTTTTACACTACACAAGCACACATTCATTTTTTGTAAGCACAGGGAGATTAAGTAATTTGCCCAGAATCACAGGATGTTGAGCAGATACCAAGAATTGAACCTGGTTCCCCAGCTCCACAGTCCTCAGCTCTGGCTGTTGCGCCACATCCATGCCCCTAAACAAGATATCAGAAAAAGGGGTTCCACAAAACATGCTTTCTGACACAGTTGAAAAATCTGTGACTATGTGGAGTATGGCCAGGTGTTGCCATGCCAGTAGGAGGCCAGCCAGTTTTCCAAGAAGGCCTAGGGGACATTTACATCATACACATGTGATATAAGTGATTCAAGAGGATATATTCATCTTTATTCTCTAGCAGCATCAAGAGTCAATTTGTTAGCATAGTTGGCTTATAAAGAAGATCGCATTCCAAAGCTTCAGAAATAGCTGCACAAGAAAGCATTTAAATTTAGTCTACGAAAGAAGTGAGGACAGATGGTAGGCATACTTCACAATATTTGTTATATTAGGCTTGTGGACTCAGCTCTAGGGATTGGAACATGTTAAACAAGCACCAGCGACTTTAATCAAGGTCAAATTCATTTTTCTTAAGTCACTGGCAAATTAAGTGATTTTGCCCAGGATCACAAGATGTTGAGCCGATGCCAGGACTCGAACCCAGGTCCCCAGAACCAAAGTCAGCACTTATGGCATTAATACCAAATCCGCTCCTCCTTGAAACATCCAACGTTCCCACTAGTAGTGGGACGAAGGGGAAAGGAGCGAGGCTTTAAAAAAATAAATCAAAAAGCTCTTCACTCTTACCTGCCAGAGAATGGAATCTTCAGGAAGGATACAACTGTTGTAAATTCCTTGCAGTGAAATGCAGTAGCTGCGAGGGTACAAACCAGGATAACCTTGAGGGGGAAGGGTTCAAGAGCGAGGCGAACAGCAGCAACCACATGTTAAATTCAGCAACCACAAGGCAAAAGGCAACAATGAAGAAGTGCTGTTTCATCAGCAAAGTTGAAGTATTTTGCAGCTTTATGCATACAAAAGTTGCGGCACTTCCTGGCATCTCTCCTGCTGTCCCGTTCATTGGAGGAACGTTAGTGCTCACGTCAAAGCAGTGCTCTGCTGCAGGAACTACATGCTGATTGGCGGTTCTGAATGACTACTCCAATCAGAGAGCCCTAACTTGAGATGGGGGTATGAAAAACAGGCAGCAAACGTACTTCCGACGTGGGAAGCAACCTGGGACGCAACTGGACCCGAACTTTGGGGGGGGGGCTAAGACTCCCAGCCAGGCCTGGCCCTAACACTGGTCACGCACAGTTCAACAGTCTTTTTGTGCGCCCCCTCTCAAATTTCCTCCTTCTCCATGAATTCCCTCACTACCACTCGCCAACAATGCACCTCATCTCTCTATAGCCCCTTTCGGACCAGCATTTCACTTTTTTATAGGGCTGCCCGTAGTTCACTAACACTCAGTTCTGTGATCTGCATGGTACATGTTCTTTGTAGCTGGCACATTAGCCCTCTGCACTGTGTGGGTGACAGGAGTGCCCATGTGAGTGCACAGGGAGCGATGCGACAGTGTGAGAGTAGGGTGAGAGGAGTGACTGCAGGGTGAGTGAGGTGACCATATGAATTTGGGTGCAGATGTAAGTGCAGAGTGGGACAAATGAATGTGTGGTTAGTGATGGGCTTGTTTGAGTGAGATTGAAGAGTGAGCAGTGAGTAGGACATGTGGGTGAAATGTCACATGAGCAGGGTGAGTAGTGTGCTTGTGTGACTGCAGGGTGAGGTACAGGGTGAACTGCGCAAGAGCATTGTGAGTGCAGAGTGATCACTGTGAGTGCAGAGTGAGCGGTGTGCTCATGTGACCGCAGGGTAAGTGGAGGGAGAACGGTGTGAGTTCATGTCAAGTGGCATAGTGCAGTGTGGTCACTGTGAGTGCAGGGTGAGCGGGTGATGTGAGTGCATGGTGATCAGTGTGAGTACATTGTGATGCCTGTGAGTGCAGGGTGAGTGTGAAAGTGAAGGGCGAGAATGAGGAGTGAGTTGTCTGAATGCAGGGTGCATTCCCAGACACTTGAAGTTACTCAGCATGTTATTGAGGGCTGGCATAGGGTTTCAGATATAAGTTCAACTATTGCTTTTATGGCATTATTCAGGGTCCAGAGATTGAAGGTGGAGGAAATAAATATTGTGCTCATCCTGCAACAAACTTCCAGTCTTGCGATTAGGGTTGCCAGATCATTATATTGATATCCCAGATGGTACAAAAATAAGCAGTCCGCTCAAGCCTCTTTTCAGCACTTATCTGTGCATACTTGGAACAGCAAAAATAAATAGAAAGCATTTTTAATTGTGTTCTAGGGCTGCCTGAATGATCCATGACTGATAATTAAAGGGAACAAAGATTGAAAAGTCACATTACAAATGAATACATACTATTTTATTTATAACCCTATTTAGTGTCAAGACAAGGCCTTTGCAGGCTCTTAAAACAACACATGGCTGGCATTTTTCTTTTGGTAACCCTACTTTATGTTCCTTTTCATGAAGTGCATTCTCACACTAAGGCAGTAAAAAGTAAAATCCAAATGTAAGGAATAGGCAGAGTGGGGGCCTTGGGGGTACTGGAACCAGAAAACAAACAGAGTCTCTAACCAGTTTAAAAAGGTATGTAAATATGCAAATGGTCTTTAAAGACCTGTGAAAAACTCGGGCATGCCAGAGATAAGATTCCAGACACTGCCCAGCTGAGCCCCCAGCAGCTCGAGTTGCAGCAGCAGCAGCAGCCCGGGCTGAGACACACTCGGCGGGGGCTGAAGCCCTTTCAGCCTAATGTGCGTTGCGCCCGGAAGCAAAGATGAAAGGCGAAGTGGTGGGGTGGACTGCGTGACCCCCAGGGGGGCGCGCCCCACAGTTTGAAGACCTATGCATTAAACACTCGTTAAAGTTGAGCTTTGCTGAATTAAAAAACACCTCTGACATACTCCTAGCGGGCATCCTAAAAGGTTTGAAAAGTATGGCTGGCCCCTTATCCATACTAATAATTAACGTATACCATAAAACCAGGGCCCACTGATAAGTTGGATTGACTAACTGAACAAATTGAAACACTAATAACATAGCACGCATCGCTGGAAATCATAATTCTCGGAGACTTCAACATGCACCGGCTCGGAGAACGCAATACTGACGGCAGGGCCACCGGCGACACAGCGAGGTTTAACATCTTCCTCCAGGCTCACAACTTAGAATCTTAGAACTTTCTCTAAATTATCCTGATCTATTTGACGTAGATGAACCGCAGCTTCCATCTGCGACAGCTTCCAAAATTCATTATATGCCGCATAAACAAAATGTTTAGTGCGAGGGGATTTTGGACCCAAAAGGAAATCAACAAGGTCGATGTCACCTGACAAAAGGGAAAGATGTTGTTTCACAGACGACAGTGTGGAATGTTCCAACCATTGTTGACATAATTTACCTACAGAATATGTGGTAACAGTATGTGAATGTGGAAAACGAGGATCAAGTCTACTTTGTGTAAACCCTTTTGTGACATTAATAAAGCTTAATTGACAAGCATTGGTGCTCATTGGCCACAATAACCAACCCAAAGGGTCAATATCGGAAGAGTTAAGAGTGCTGTTCTGAAACAGGACAGTTAAATCCTTAATCGTGTAGTTGGTATGTGTATGCCATGTGTCATAGGCAGCCAAAGATGGAATGGATGGAGTATTCAAATTTTTAGCAGTGGCCAAACCAAAACATGTAGTTTTCTGAACTGTCTGATTTAAAAATATTAGCTGAGACGGTATTAAACATGCACGATGCAAAGATGCAGTGCCCCGCACTTGCCAATCTTTGGTACCCCAAATAGATTTTAATTCAACCGTGTCCTTCCAGTAATCATAACCTTTCAGGGACAAATCTGTTATGAAGGAAGAGGAATAGACCAATTTAGTATGGGTGAGCATGAATTTGGTGCGGGTAGGCATATTTAGTTTGTAAAAATAGGAGACTGGGTCTGATAGATTGTAACCAGTAAAGTATACAAATTTACTTGTCTGGGTCCTTGACCTCCCCTGTAATGGTGTTGGGCAATGCTCCCATTGTGCAAAATTAAAATGTGGTCTCTGAGTATTGGTTTTGTGTAAAAAATGATGGCCATAATGTTGGTAACAGAATAAATCAGCATAATTTGGGGAATTTAAATACAGATCTTCAGTGTCAAAAGCAGTATAATATTTCAAATCCGAAAACAGTGCGTATACATCGTTAACATCCCAGTCATCGGAGTGTATTCCAGGCAAAACCACATCACCTAAAGAAACGCGGAATACGTATGGAATTTGCAAAGTTTCTGTAGGACCATAGACATCGACTGGTACCTTATCCCAAACTATACCATCAGCAATTGGGAATGCTGAAATATTTACTAGGGCTTGATCTCGTTTCATTTTATGTGATGAAGAGTGAGGGGCCAGAACACCATCAACCAAGTCTACAGCAGAGCGATCAGGTAAGTAATGGCTATTAATCAATAGGAAAAAAACAGTCATGAATCCAATTCACATGAAGAGGAACACCATTGTCAGCACAATCCAGATGTATGTCCATGACCGGACCAGGTAAGTTCTTTTTAACCAGGAGATGAAAACACTAAGCCGTGTATGGGGCTCTGCTACAGATGAAGACAACAAAGATGTATCTGAAGAAAAGTTATCTCGATCCATATACAGTAACCACTGGAACCTAGCTGAAACAACGGGAGCTGTTCTTCATTGGAAGGTGAATGAATAGTACTTTCAGGAATATCAATTATAATTTCGACTGGTGGGGAAGCATACTCATTTTCCACAGTTGTAGATATAGAAGGCAAAACTGGCAACAAATCAATTGAAGACTCCATCGACCCCTCCATTTGTTGGGGAGATGTTGGGGAAACAGAAGTCATTGGATGAAGTGAAACATCCCGATGCTGAATGCTTGTAGGCACACTATTTAGTATCGGCCATATGGAGTAACTTGATATGTTCGATTGAAATGTATCGATTCTCGTTGCGACCAGGTAGCGGAGGTAAAATCACAATACAGGTGCCTTTCAAACGAAGGACTGGGACTGGTGCACGGTACGATGGACCAAAATCTTTCTTGTTCTCCACCTTCTCTCGGACCAGGTCACCAACTTTAGGAAGCCACCCAGAAATCGGAATCAGCACCGCTGCATCTGTGGAAGAGGGCAAATGAGCGTTCGCCAGTGTGTCATGAGTCTTTTGTAGATCCTGTAAAATAGCACAATGGTTATCTATGTCAAACGTTGCGGCAGCCGCCACAACGTCTAGACCATCAAGGTCTTGCACAAACATTTTCATGCCAAAGAGCAATTCATATGGGGACTATCCGCCCAGAGATCTTCTAGGGAGATTATTAAGTGCACGTTGGACTCCATGAAGATGAGCTAGCCAGCCCCGACCTGTACCTAATACCCTTGCTGTTAAAGATTGCTTTAAGTCACGGTTCATCCGCTCCACAACAGAACTGCCCTCAAGCTGATATGGAGACGAGAATTGCACCTGCACCCTCAAAGACTTCATCGCATCCTGGTAAGCCTTAGAGGCAAAAGCCAACCTTGGTCTGAATAGAAGGTGCCACAGGCAACTATCCCTACAAAGACACGCAAATCTTTTATAACAGTTTGACCGTCAGCACTACGTTGCGGCCAAACCCAAAGGAATTGTGTGAATGAATCCACTGCAACCAAGATATATTTAAAAGTATTATCAGATGTTAAAGGACCGCAGTGATCAAGATAAATACAACAAAATGGTTGATTTGAAATATAAAGTTGAGTATGAGGTGGACGTGAAACAGTAGAAGGTTTTATCTGTTGACAGATGTCACAGGAAAGAACATATTTGCGCGTTTGCTGGTATAAGCTACGCCACGAAAAACGTTGCTGTAAAAGCGAAATAGTTGCAGTTACGCCAGCATGGGCAGAAGCCACGCCTTCATGCGCAGCCACGATCAAAGAAAGTCTGCGGTCATCGTTAGGAATCAGCCGAGCACCAACTGACGGTATAATTACAAATGGAATTTGATTGGATGTTAAATGATAGGTGTAACGAGAAGGGAACCCTTGGGAAAATGCGTTCCCTCCTTTGTAGTGGCAATAGCCGCTAGAATATCAACATCAATTTGAGTTACAGACCTAGTAACGGCTGCTACTGAGCATGTGGATACTCTTCATTTGGCTGCCTCATCAGAATGTGAATTACCAACAGCGTGTGCTCCCACACGCTGATGGCCCAATGTGTGGATAACATGTGTGAGTGGCAAACGTTCCTTAAGAGTGGCCACTTGGACCCAAAGCATTTTGGGTCACATGCATCATTATAAATACCGGTCGCAAAGGGGCAAATTCGCAGAATCTGCCTCTGTGCGACCGGTATTTTTGCATTTGGGATGCATCAACCCAAATGCAATCTCGCAATTTAGGGAATCGAAAATTTTGCGATTACCTAAATTGCGAATACATTTAAATGCAATGCATGATGCACTTTAAAATTGCGATTTCGCAGTTTGGGATCGCAAATTACCATCAATTTAAAGTTGATGGTAATTTGCGAAAACTTTGCCAAATGCACAAAAGTGCATTTTTCAAAGTGCCATGTTGCGTACACACCTGCCCTTGGGCATGTGTGTGCGCAACATGTGATCACATGCAAATTTCAGGGGTGCATCACGGTGGCCTTTTGGCCCCCTTGCACCCTTGAAATTGCATGCGCAATTTGCGAGTATGTATTTGGTACTTGCAAATTGCGCATGCAATTCCCATTCATTCCTATGGCCCTCAAGGCCCATAGGAATAAATGGGAAGCTATTCCCTAATTGCGAATCGCAATTTGCAATTCGCAATTAATGAATATGTAGGAATCGCTAATATTTTAGCGAAACCTACATGCATAGGCAATTGCAATTCCATAATTGCGATTCCTTAATAATCACAATTATGGAATCGCAATTGCCTACAATGATGCATGTGCCCCTTTATGCTTAATTGCGCTACCTTTAGAATCACGAAAATCATTTTGTTGCCAGAAAAACATGGTGTCATTGAAGGTTTGTATCTCAAAAAGGAGGAACCAGGAGCTTTTAACTAGGTCCTGCACAGATGCTCCTAATTAAAGGTATGGAAACATGTTGATGTGCAGTTCCTAAGGTGGAGGGGTGTTCAGGTCTCTTATGGATTGCCCTCACACACCCCGAAGGATGTCATGCTTCATCATAGGACTTGTGTTCCTCATCGGGCCGGCGCTGCAATGCCCGATGGGCACCCGCGAAGGGGCTCTTTGCCGGAGATCTTTTTTTGAAGAAGCTGTATGGTGTGTGAGGGTATTCATCGTGGAATCACAGGGTTCAATCACACCCTGATATTCCAATTGAGCCAAAATATTACCTACGGACACTTTAGAGTCACGTTTAATTGGATATTGCGTTGGGGCTGTGGTATAGAACACAAAGGAATCACATGGACTGGTGAATCTTTGTCCCAAACCGCCTGATTGCGATATGCTGCAGGAGCCAGGGCTAATGCCCACTCCGAAGCATAAGCTGGTACATATTTTGAAAAACTTGGTAGAATTACATCCTCCCCTCTGGAGGAAGCAAGGACAAAAGGGGGAGTCCAATCAACCTCGGCCAACAAAATATCATAAGAAGATGTGAGATTGTCCCTAAAGACTGCCTTAACAGTGCGTTTAAGACCACCTTCAATTTGGAGGCTCACTTCATAAAGCCTATCAGTAGGAGCAACACAAGTGTCGGCTGTTTCAACTGTAATAAAAGTGTCAGTTGCTTTCGCCTCCAGATGCTGGTGGAGTGTCTGCCGCACTATGGTAACCTCCGCCGCGATGTCGAGGAGGGTTACCGCCCAACTCCCGTCGAGGAGGAGGGTTCTCACCGTCTGAGGCATACTCTGCAGTCAAAGTGGCAACCCTTCTCTTCCGAAATGGGGCCCGATATTGAGGTGGTTCCACCTGCCTGACTTTAACGTCAAACTGGCGCTGCGGGTCACGTCTCATCTGCGTAGACTCACCTTGTCTGCTATCCTGTCGCCCTCCTCCGCCAAAATGATGACCCGACGATTCCTGAAAGGAACGAGGAGAACGAGGATCAGGAACCCGAAACCTCTCAGGTGACCCAATTTCAGAGCGGTCACGCAAATCATATCCACATTCAGAAGCGTCAGGTGGAGGCAAACCTGCACGAGAACCAGGCTTCTGTTGTTGCCGCTGCACATTTTTGTTCAAAGCCTTTTTAGGAAAGACTGGACGACCCTCCTTCTCAGGAGGGGGTTTACTCTGTGCCTGTGTAAATGGTCGAATCCCTAAGCTATTGCTACCCAAGGATGTATACACATCCGCAATAATAATCGGCAATTGTCGCTCCCAATCCACATCCGCCACTGCCGCCAGGCGTTGGCGCACTTGCAAGCAAACTGCCTCACCTTTAATGTTGGCCAGAATCATATCGGAGACAATAGGGAACATGCCCACTAACTTTATCCCCAAATCCAGGGCTGGACCAGCCCCGTGTTCATCCTGTACCTTTTTCAGAATGCTCATGGAGGGGGTGCCAAAGCACAATGTATACACTGAAGCAAACACCACCCCCCAGGTGGTGCAGTCCGCTAAAGGAGTAATCAGACCACTCGGCAAACTCATTGTAAGGATCCTGTGTTTCTCAACAGGAGACATATGTGGAAATACAGCCTCAAGCTGCTCAATTTTGTGCGATCCAAAATGGTAAGTCCTCACGTTTCTGAGGAAGTTTTCCCATCACAGAGTTAATCATGACAAGACTAATCACAAGGCCCCCGCCCTGATCAGGTACCAGAGGAGCAGCTCCAGCCAGAGCAGCCTGAAGTGCTCGAGACATAAACTGTATGACTCGTCTATATACTGTGTGTATAATAGACGTAGCTCTACGATAGTAACATTGAGATAATTTGTATGCGGTGTAAAACCAGCCAAAACTGACCAAGTAGCCCCATCGATAGACAAGGGGCCCATACGAACAAAAGAGACAGGGTGAGGAAGGGCGCCATTAAACCAAATGGTATGCTCCCAGGACGTAAACGGAACTTCAATCAATGCATAAGGACGATACGCTGCTGGAGGAGCAGCGGCTGTGTAAGTGTGAAACAAATTATCATTCGTTCCACTGCAGGAAATGCAACCCAAGAATAAAAAACCCCAAAGCAGCACCCCGGATCCGCCTCAACCACGAAAATAAAGGTAGTCCCCGCATTGGGGACTCCGTGTTGAGTCAAGTAAGCCGTAAGCGCTGCGCGGCTATGTGCCACAAAAGCGACCGGTTGTGCCATGTTTAAAGTAAAAAGAACAATTAAAACGGTAGCGCAAAAACGGGTCAAAATACCTTTTAAACTTCAAGCTTGAAAAACCTATAGAAAAAGGGATACCCTACGAAAATAGGAGGCAAAGCCCCCCCCACCACGGAGGTCTCCGAGAACCGGTGAGAGGGTATCATGGACAAGCACAAGCGCTACTCAGGGGTCCCGTATATAAGTACCAGACCAAACGTTGGCGGCGCCATGTTGCAGGGATTCTGCCCAAAAACAGAACTAAGCGTAGGATTATGGGACCTTGGTACATAGGGACTGAGCCATCCTACCACCTTAGTACCCATGAGCCTAGGACCAACTAGCTATAGTGTCTCACTTGCTCTCCTACTCACTCACAGAGAAACAAGTTATTAGACACCCCAGACCCCTGAACACAACACTCCTGAATCTCTCAGCAATCGCGGTTGCAAGACACACCCTTTCACTCGCACTCTTGTACTTGTCCACAATAAGATCTGACAGAAACACAAACAAGTTTAAAATATTTATTTGAACTAACGTGCTCTTATATGCAGTATATGTGCCACAACAAGCAGAAAAATGCATAATACAAATACGGTCGGCATAGCAGTTAGTCCATAAATCTTGAAAGGAGATGTCATTATGAAAAGACAGTATAGCCTAACCCCCCTCCCCTTGCATAGCAGCAGTATTATTATATATTAAAAGATCTCTGGGCTTTGTCTGCAGACCCCATACCTTAGCCTATAGATGGTAAATCTACATCATAGGTGCTATCTCGCTCTTCTCCCTGGAAAGGCCCCTCTCCAAGTGTGTGGTACCTATTCATGTATTCCAATAAGACCAAAGTACGTTGTCCCAAACAACAGCTGCATCAGTATGTTTTGTCTTGGTGCTAAGGCCTGGCCAGAACAAAATAACAAGGGGCATTGTTTTTCAACCTTGCTTACAATGTTCAGACAAAATCCCAGGAACCTGCAGAGTGTGAACACAGCAATGGGTTCTCATGTGAAAACGGCAATAGAGACAGTTGCAAAAATAAAGTCTTGTAGTAACGTGCGCAAAGCAGCGGGCAATCTGCAGCGTGCTCATGCTAACTTAGAGAAGACGACAATGTCCCCATGGGCACTGTGACAATCCTAGCAGCAAGGCTGTATCCGACCTGGAAGCCGCTCACATGCATCTTAGAGTGTAGACTGTGCAAATACAAGAGGGAATCACTGGCACACATACTTTTATGCTGCTCGGCCCTGCAGCAGGCCCGCTGAATCGATCTCAGGCCAATCTTCCTCCATGAGGGCACTCATACAGCAATTGAAGCGGTCCTCCAGCTGTACACCTTGGACACTGTCAAAGACATGGCCAATTTTGGTAAATTTGTTCAGCACACCCGCTCCCTTCTGAAGGACAAAATGGCCATAGCAGGAAATGATCAACAGCCAGATGAGTTTCACACCACTAGGGGACCTGTTTCCACATGATCTACCATCGCCGACAGCACTCAAAGCCATCCTGGATATTCTCGAATCCACAAATACCACGTTAGGCTGCACAGATACATTGACAGCAAAATATTATTTTTGCCCACTGGCATTTTATCGAAGACCTTCAAATGAATAGACCCTAATCTTCATAGTAGCTCCGTTTCAAATTTGCCCCCAAAAAATTACTCAGCTATAAGACATTGGTATAGGAACTAATTTATCACATATCAAATTGTCGACATGATTTTACTGAGCATTTTTGTATTTAAAATTTGTTTTTAAATTTTATTGTTCTTCTGCCTCGCATGCCTTTTAATATGTAATGATTTTAAGTAATCACACAAATAAATGTATTCATTTATTCATTCAGTTTTATGGAGCCGCTGGCATTTTCATTTGTATCCTTATGGAAATATGTTTTAAGTCTGTATGCACCACAAGCTGTTAGTATCTTTGTTCCAAGGATCCAAGTCCCACCCATCTCCTCGGATCGAGAAGTAGATTCCACAGCTTCAGTAGTATACTTTCAAAGTCATGAACGGACCTGGCCGTGAAAATCGTGCAGACTACTTATCTTGCCACTACCAGGCCATCACCATCGCTGAACAAGAGGCTGTCAAAGAAGCAGAGGAGTCCGCATAGTTGTTGACAGTTCTGCCCTAAACCCTTTCTGATCCAGAAGACTGTCCATGCGTCCCAAGAGGACGAGTGTATCCAGTTGGTGCAACAGGCAGTTGAAGAGGATATTTGATGGCCAATTATGAAAGAGAAAATGAGCAGGACACCAGCAAGCAGAAGACAAACCCAAGCAATTTACAATGTCTTCAATGAACTATCACTGGTGGACAATGGTCTGATACTGTAAGGTCACCGCATTGTCATTTCCGATCATCTAATACCACGGCCTATGCATGCCATCCACCACACCCATCAAGGGATGGTCAAGCCGAAGATGAGACTCAGACAAAAGGCCTGGTTCCCTGATCTAGATGCGCATGTAGAAAGAACAGTGACTGGCTGCCTAGCCTGCCAAGTGGTAGGGCAACAAGACCCACTGCCACCAGTCATCACAGAGGATGCTCCACAGTCACCGTAGCCACTCTCCCAGAAGATCAGCACCTCCTCGTAGTCATTGATGACTTCAGCCAATATCCTGAGGTAGAAGTAATTTGATGCACATGGGCAGAAGAAGTAAAACTGGAAAAGATATTTGCTGCAAAGAGACTCCCTCTGGAAGTCAAGACGAATAACGGGCTGCCATCCCAAGGTGAAGATATAACTGTGTACTTCCAGTCTCTCAGCATTAGACATCAGAAGATTACACGCAAGTGGCCCCAAGCACATGTGGAAGTAGAGAAATGTATTCAGGCTGTTAATAAGGTAATGCAAATTGCGGAACTTGACAACCCGGTAGAATTGGCCATATACATATTCTCGCAAGACTACTAGAGCACACCGCACTCTGTAATAAAGGTAGTCCTGGAAGCCTAGATTGGAAAACGGCATGTGAGAGAGATAGTCCCAAGTCACCCATCATGGGTC
Organism: Calotriton arnoldi; assembly: GCA_963921515.1. Taxonomy (NCBI): domain Eukaryota; kingdom Metazoa; phylum Chordata; class Amphibia; order Caudata; family Salamandridae; genus Calotriton; species Calotriton arnoldi. The sequence goes on along the minus strand of CAWUFW010002529.1, from coordinate 196,920 downwards.
CCATTTGTAGACAATCCTAGAGACATCCAGCACAGGAGAAGCGGAAACAATAATGTTGCGAGTAAATGTCGATGAGTCATGTGTCCAACACTCAGCATAGGAGACTCCGTACTGTTGTGCACCCACCTGGGAGGGGGAAAATTCAAGCCCCCTTTCAAACCAAAACCATGGCATATCACCCATGTCAAAGGCACCATGGTGACAGCCACAAGAGAGGGCTACAGCATCACTAGAACTATGTTGTACTTTAAGAGGATCTCCAAGTGCTGTGGCTGAAAGCACAACTTATCCAGTTGGCAGCCCCCTAGACTCATCTTGGGGGTCTCCTGCAGAACCTCCTCAGCCTGACAATTGAGATGCAAGGTCGCCAGTTGATTGTCAACAGAGACTGAGCCTGACACCGTCACAAGATGACTCAAAAAATCGGGCATTATTCATTGAGGCCGAATCCACTGCCTTCATGGAAGTATAAAGACTATGTGGTGTAGAACGTTGATTTTTTTTTCTCTCACTTTCTCTCTCCTTCTCTATCTCTCCCTTCCTTGTGAGGGAACTCCCTGTTAGGTATCTGTCTAAAGAAAGGAAGGAATGTAATGTATACAGTGTTTACTTTGGGTTCCACCTGTGTTTGCACCACGTTTGGGCGTCATTGGAGGTATAAATAAAGAAAGCACGTGTGCCATAGTATAATGCAAAACAGAGCAAACCAGTGGTGTACACGTCTATGGTTCCTCTACTTATGATTGCATGAGACTCTCGTGGGGCCGACCACAGAGGCGCTTGCACCAGGATTTGCCTTCCTCGTTGCCAATGTGACGTTGCGGGCCTGGTGATTGTTAACAGGCTGCTGCTGCATAAATGAAATGAAGCCACAGGAGTGTTGAGTGGAGCGGTGGCCCAGGAAGTGCTTAGGCACAGACTTCTCCATGTATTTATTACTGTACCTCTGACACAAGGACATTATCAACTTGCAATACAGAGGCATAAAATGATTCCCCAAACCAACAATGGGTGGCGCACGTGCAACACTACACTTAGTCAGCCTCCATTTTGTTCTTCACTGGGGCTCATACAGAAGATGTAGTGTCCTAGCTTGGCTCCACCGCTAAAGTGGTGGAGGTAGAGTTGTTGATGTTGCAGGCACATCTGACTGGAACATTGCCCAACCTTTCTTATCAGAGAAATGGAGCCAGATTCACATACCTTGGTGTCCTGTTATGCTGCAAGTAGCCTCGCTGGACCTGCTCTGATTTGTGAAACTTAATTATTTTTCTCCCTGGAAGAAATGGCTCTACTGCAACAGCTTGGCACTGCACGAAAAGGTCTCTAAGCTGATCTTAAACACACACAAATGTCTTGGTACTTACTGTTGAAGACTTAGGGCGCAATTTACATCTTGACCGGACTCCCGTTGTCCCTCCGCGGTGGAGTTTAAAAGTACTCCATCAAACTGACGAAATGCCACCCGCCGTATTTAGATGTGTGCTGGCTGAATCTCTGTCTGCATCAACAGAGTGTTTACTGTTGTGTAAGCGGCTCACCACTGCCAACGCAGCGGATCCCTGTGCTGGCTAATATTACTCTGTCGCCATCAGGGTGGCGTGATTGCGCCGGGCCTATTTAGATTTCACGGTTGTGCTGCCGTTGTTCTAATGGCGGATTGTCGATGGAGGGATTCAGTCGCGTGTTCAACATCGTACTATTCCTGTGGCTTTTGGATGGATGCTAGCATCACACAACTGATGTGTTTTGCCTAATTGTTTTCACCTGCATACCACCTTTAAAACACACTACATTTCAGATCATGATCCTTTACCATGCCACTGCAGCACAACATTGTCAAACAGAATGTTTGTCAGTGAAGTCAGGTCTTTTTTTGCTTCTTCTGTTTCTTGTCCCTTTTTTCCTCTTTCGTTTATTTTCTTGTGGGTCATAAAATGTATTTCATTGTATTATTTTAGATAATGGCAAGGAGGAGAAATCCCTATTTTACAGAGGGAGAATTGTCAGTCATGGTGGATGAACTTATTAGAGTAGAGCCACAATTATTTGGAGCCCAAGTCCAAAATACAACCATAGCCCAGAAAAGGCAAATCTGGACCAGAATAGTTGATATAGTGAATGCTGTAGCAAACAACCAACGCACATAGGAGGAATATAGGAAGAGGTTGAACGACCTGCAGGGGAGAGTGCATTTCCTGGCCTCCAAGCGTCACCAGGAGGCCTAGAGGACTGGTGGTGGTTCTCCCTGTCCCCCCTTACAACTTTTTCTCAGGGAGGAGAAGGTCTTGCAGATCCTACATTCTGAAGGCTTGACAGGAATCCCTGGTGAAGTGGAGACTGGTAAGTTATACTTTTGAATGTGTCGCTAGGCTAGCTTTAATCCAGTGGCAAAGTGAGCAAGGGACCCACGTCTGGGCATACCCTGCCAAGTTAGGGCAAACAAAGCAAACACAAGGAGATGATGGACGGAGCACTGAAACTTTTCAGACACTCACCCCCAGTCACAGATCTGGGTTGAATCCATCATCGTTCTTTAGCTCATTTTGCCACCTCAGTTCAGATGAGGTGTGTTACCCCAAAACCGGTCTCAGGATGCTTGTTTCCGGTCCTGGGAAGACCTGGCTTGGCAGTTCGGGCTGGACTGTTCCCATAAGGAACATGGTCAAGACTGATTTGCATATGGCTGGGTCTGAACTGGGGTGGCGAAGTGAGCTAAAGAATGATGATTCAATTCAACCCAGATCTGTGACTGGGGGTGAGTGTCTGAAAAGTTTCAGCACTCAGTCCATCATCTCCTTGTGTTTGCTTTGTTCGCCCTAAGTTGGCAGGGTATGCCCAGACGTGGGTCCCTCGCTCACTTTGCCACTGGATTCAAGCTAGCCTGGCTGATGAGGGGTGTTACCCTGAAACCGGTCCCAGGATGCTTGCTCCTGGTCCAGGGAATACCTGGCTCGGCAGTTCGGGCTGGACTGTTCCCATAAGGAACAGGGTCAAGACTGATTTGCATATGGCTGGGTCTGAACTGGGGTGGCAAAGTGAGCTAAAGAATGATGATGGATTCAACCCAGATCTGTGACTGGGGGTGAGTGTCTGAAAAGTTTCAGCACTCCGTCCCTCATCTCCTCGTGTTTTCTTTGTTCGCCCTAATTTGGCAGTGTATGCCCATACGTGGGTCCCTCGCTCACTTTGCCACAGGATTCAAGCTAGCCTGGCTGATGAGGGGTGTTACCCCGAAACCAGTCCCAGCTTGTTTCCAGTCCAGGGAAGACCTGGCTTGGCAGTTTGGGCTGGACTGTTCCCATAAGGAACAGGGTCAAGACTGATTTGCATATGGCTGGGTCTGAACTGGGGTGGCGAAGTGAGCTAAATGATGATGATGGATTCAACCCAGATCTGTGACGGGGGTGAGTGTCTGAAAAGTTTCAGCACTCCGTCCATCATCTCCTCATGTTTGCAGTTGCAGAGGGAGCACAATGTACAGATGGAGAATCTTAACTCCAATTTGGGCTCCCTCACTGGGGTGCTGCATGATATTTTTACCCATATGTGCAGGAATTTCCCAGCAACATCTTCCCCTTTCTGTGGTCCAACAACATCTGGGCCAGCTGTCAAGACCCCACAAGTCTTACCTTCTGCTTGCGGAGTAATCTCGCAGGGAAGACGTGAACAACCTCCACCGTCTCCCACCTTTCCCTAGAAATGGAACATATACTGACCAGGGTGAAGATGGGGGCCGGGGGAAGAAATCCTAGAGTTGTGCAGTGGTGTTCTTACTGAAGACCTGGTTGGCTACACCCACCGATGATGAGGGAACCCCTCTAGGAAACACCATCTGTAGGGATAAGCCATATGGGTAAGCACATTTCACCCTCGGGTCACACTCATACAGACGTACACACAGTCAATAATTGCACTCCAAGGAACTGTATAATCACCTGGTGTGTGGTACCACGACAGGCAGGCACGAGAAGTCCTCACACACTAGGATAGGAATGGAAATGAAACTAAAGGCGCTCCTGCGCGAACATAATATGGTGAGTTAAGGGGCTACGCACTCCTGCACGTGCCTCCATGAGAAAGTAACGAAAGCGCTCCTGCGCAAAACAATAAGGCAATTGTTGTAGCTACGTGCTCCTGCACGAGCTGCAACGATAAAGCAATCCAAGCGCTCCTGCGCTAAACGACAAGGTAGGTGTTGTGGCTATGCGCTCCTGCGCGAGCCCCAACGTGAAAGCAGTCCAAGCGCTCCTGCGCTGGACAATTAGGCAAGTGTTGTGGCTACGCGATCCTGCGCGAGCCCTAACGTGAAAGTAGTCCAAGCGCTCCGGCGCTGAACAACAAGGCAAGTGTTGTGGCTACGTGCTCCTGGGCAAGCCGCAATGAGAAAGCAGTTCCAGCGCTCCTGCGCTTGTCAACAAGGCAAGTGGTTGTGGCTACGCGCTCCTGCGCCAGCTGCAATGAGAAAGCAGTTCAAGCGCTCCTGCGCAAGCCGATCGATAAATACCTGATCGTGACGGCCAACGAAGAGCAGCTGAGGCAAAATCCGGAATTCGAATCAATGTCGGGTTGAGCACCCCCTCCCAAAACAGAACCTCCCTCTCGTCAACCAGGAGTGGCAGGAGGAGGTTTAAGGGGATGCTGAACATGGAAGGCACAAACCAACTGAGGGGCGCGGCGTACATGGGACAAGGGCTCCCAGGACCTCTCCTCCGGACCATACCCTTTCCAGTCTACCAGGTAAAAGAGCCTCCCCCTAGTCCTATGGGAATTAAGAATAGCCCAAGCCTCATATTCCTCGTGATCATCTCTGAGTACAGGCGGTGGAGGGGTAGCGGCTTGACCTTCAGGGTGAGCCGGCCGCAGGAGGGATACATGGAACACTGGATGTATCTTCATTTGTGGTGGCAAAGTGAGTCTCATGGATACTCGGTTTTTAACTTTATCAATGGTGTAGCGGCCCACGTACCGTGGCAACAGTGTTTTGGGATCTTGCACATTGAGGTTTTTTATGGACACCCACACCTTGTCTCCTACTTTGTAGTCGGGTTCTGCCTGTCTGTGTTTGTTGGTGTTTTGTTTATAGGTTTCCTTGGCTTTGGCTAGCTCAAATCGGGCTTGTTGCCAGAGGTCGTGTAGTAGGGTGTGGTATTCCTGTACTGTGGGCATGTGACTGGTCTGTGGTTCTGCCCAGGGCACTGATCGTGGATGCCGACCTTGGAGGCAGTAGAAAGGCGACATTCCTATGGAAGTATGCTTATTGTTGTTGTAGGCATACTCCACCACCTATAGCACTTTTGACCATTCTTTCTCCACGGACAGCAGTAAACATCGGAGGTACTGTTCCATGGTTTGATTAGTTCTTTCCGCCTGTCCATCGGTTTGTGGGTGATACGCCGAGGACAGACGTACTTCCATTTCCATAGCGTTGCACACCTCATTCCAAAACCTAGATATGAACTGGGAACCCCTGTCTGTGATCAACACAGATGGCACCCCGTGCAACCGCACCACATTATACATGAAGATCACAGCCAGTTCAGCCGCTGTCGTTAGCTTTCTTAATGGTACGAAGTGTGCCATTTTGGTCAGGTGGTCCACAATAGTGAGAACGGTGGTATAACCTGTCTTGGTCCTGGGCAGTTCGACGACAAAATCCATCGATATGGTGTGCCAAGGATAAGGAGGCACTGGGATAGGGTTTAATAACCCAACTGTGGGTTGGGACAGGGTCTTTCCTTGGGCACAGACGGAACAACGAGCTATGTAGGCGTGAGCGTCGCTGTCCATGGATGGCCACCAGAAGCGACTATGTAGTAGGTCCATGGTTTTATAGTATCCCGGATGATTAGACAAGAGGTGGTCGTGGCACATGTATATGGCCTGTTGCTGGTGGTCTGCCAAAGGGAGGTAGTAACAGTCTCCTTTATACAAGTAACCCCTTTGAGGTCACCGATTCAAACCACCGGATCTTTTTGTTTGATGTCCTCGTGTAACTGGGATAAGAAGGAGGATGAAAGGATTACACCTTGAAAACAGCGTTCGGGAATGATGGACACAGGTTCTGCTTTGGTTGTCTCTTCTTCGGTTTCTTCTAGTCTGGACAAGGCATCTGCTTTGGCATTCTCCCTTCCGGGTCGATATGTGATTAGGAAGTCGTGTTCATTGAAGAACAAGGTCCATCGTAACTGCCTGGATGTGAGGGCCCTAGCTGAGCGGAGAAATTGTAGGTTTCTATGGTCTGTGCAGATGGTTACTGGATGTTGAGCGTCCTTCAGGTAATGACGCCATTCTTCAAATGCTGCTTTAATGGCTCGGAGTTCTCGGTCGGAAATCGTGTAGTTGCGTTCTGCTGGCTGTAATTTCCGGGAATAGAAAGCCACGCAATGTAACAGGCCCGTCTTGGTGTCCCTTTGTGACAACACACCCCCCCAGGGCGTTCTGTGAGGCATCGGCCTCTACTTTATAAGGCTGCTTGGGGTTGGGGTGTATCAGGATGGGGGCACTTGTGAACCTGGTTTTCAGTACCTGACAAGCTTTTTCGACTTTGGGATCCCATAAGAACTTTATGCCTTTGCGTAGTAAACTAGTAATGGGAGTAATGATACTTGAAAATCCTGCGATAAAGCGTTGATAGTGGTTTGTAAACCCCAGGAATCTCTGGACTTGTTTCACAGAGCAAGGAGAAGGCCATCGCAATATGGTTTCAATCTTTTTTGTGTCCATTTCAATCCCAGCAGGGGTTAAGATGTGACCCAGGAACTCAACCGTAGTAGTGTGGAACACGCTTTTCTCTAGCTTGACATCCAGGCTGTGTTGTTGTAGCTGCTGGAGGATGGTACGTACATGTTTGATATGTTCTGGGATGTCCTTAGAATAAATGAGTATATCGTCGATGTAGACGATGCAGAATAGATCGGTATATTCTCTTAGTACTTCATCGATAAAATACTGAAAGGCAGCAGGGGGGTTACAAAGTCCGAAAGGCATGACCTGGTGCTCGAACAGACCATATTTCGTTCGGAACGCAGTCTTGCACTCGTCTCCCTTCCGGACCCTGACGAGATGGTAGGCCCCGTGTAGATCCAGTTTCGTGAAGATGGCTGCATCTTTTACCTGGTCTAAAAGGTTGGATATCAAGGGCAAGGGGTATCGATTTTTGATTGTTATGGTGTTCATGGCCCTGGAATCGATACACGTTCTCAGGTCCCCCTCTTTCTTTGCTACGAAAAAGAGGGAAGACGAAACAGGTGACTTGGAATGGCGTATGAATCCGTTATTAAGATATTCGTCCAGATAGGTGCGGAGGTGGTTGTTTTCTTTCTCAGTAAGGGAGTAGACACGGCTACATGGGAGCTTGGACCCCGGGATCAGGTCTATCCTGCAATCGAAACAACGATGGGGAGGTAGAGTGTTGGCACCTTTTTTATCGAACACCGTGGCCAAATCAATATATGCCTCAGGTACAACCCCCTGTATAACCGTACCCATCCCAGTCAGGGGTAGCGCATGGGCTTGTATTGCCCGTCCACCGGAGGTTTCTTTCTGCGGATAGCATGACACGTTGCAGTGAGTGGAGTCCAATGTCATAATCCTGGACACCCAATCAATGTGTGGGCTGTGGGTTACTAGCCACGGGAGGCCCAAAATGAGTCTGAACTGAGGTGCATCAATAACGTCAAAGGCGATGGACTCCATGTGATCGTTCCTACACATCATCTTCATGGCTTCTGTTTGAAAACGGATCAGTCCAGAGGTTAAATCCGTGCCGTCCACTGCTTTCACGGTTTCTGGTTTTTCTTTGGTCACGGTGGTTATACCCAAGCCCACCATGTACTGGGTGTCTATGAAGTTCCCGGTGGCACCTGAATCGATGAGAGCTGTGACCTGCCATGACTGGCCTGTCTGTGACTGCAACGTCACAGCTATGCCCACATGTTGGTTGCTGCCATAGAAGGCAAGGTCGGAGTCTTGATGGACGAAGAACCCAGTAGACGGACCCCGTTTTCTATTGAGTTAAATCGTTTCCCGCCACGTCTCCTCGGGTTATCGGAAGGGCAAACGGTTTATACAATCTTGGTTTGACTGGTTTCACTAGACATTCTCTGACAAAGTGTCCACTCTTGCCACAGTACAAGCATTGGTTCTGTCTTCGCCTTCTTTCTTTCTCTTCCCTGGATAGTGGACCACGGATTCCACCTATTTGCATAGGTTTGGGGGCATCATGGGTCTTCGCTGACTCGTTTCTGGGTTTTTCTCTGAACGCAAGGAACTTGGAATCATTGCCCTTGGTTTTTTCGGTTTTCCGTTCTTGCATCCTGCAGTTCAGCTTGACCACCTGGTCGATGAATGGTCCAATCTCCTCCGGGGGTTCTGACATCTGAGCGATAAGATCTTTCAAATCATCAAATAAACCCCGGTAGAACACGGAAACCTTTTTTGACTCGGGCCATCGTGCTTCAATCACTAATCTGTTGAAGGTGGTGATGTAGTGCAACAGATCAGCGTTACCCTGTTTCAGGTTGAGGAGTTCGTTGTCAGCAGCTTGTACGAACGTGTGACGGGCGAACATTCGTCGCATGGTCTCTTTGAAAACCGGAAGGCTGTACAGCATGGGATCGTCATTCTCAACCAAGGATATGGACCACTGGGCAGCGTCCCCTCCAAGATAGTAAAGGATAAAAGCGACCTTGGAAGCATCATCCGGGAAGGCAGATGCACGAGCCATGAAGTGTAGATGGCATTGGTTGAGGAAGATACTGTACTTAGAGCTATCGCCATAAAAGCGCTCTGGAGCGGCTAGTTGGACAGAGTGTGGGGCTATCACCTGTATGGGAGGGGTAGAGCTTCGAGAGGATGGTGAGGACCCCCCGGGATTGAACAAAGGCGGTCTTTGCAACCCTTCCTGTCTGACCCCAAGCGTAGGAGACGGACCCCAAGCCCCCGTCTGGCCAACAGCCAACTGACCTTGTAAGGCCGTTATATCCTGACGTAAACTAATGTTCTCTGCCTGCATGCAGGTCTGCATGGCTGCTATGTCCTGCAAGGGGATGTCGGGGCTGCTCGTGTCGCCCGGGCGAGATATACAACTTGGGCTTCGGATTCTGTCAAGACCCCACAAGTCTTACCTTCTGCTTGCGGAGTAATCTCGCAGGGAAGACGTGAACAACCTCCACCGTCTCCCACCTTTCCCTAGAAATGGAACATATACTGACCAGGGTGAAGATGGGGGACGGGGAAAGAAATCCTAGAGGTGTGGAGTGGTGTTCTTACTGAAGACCTGATTGGCTACACCCACCGATGATGAAGGAACCCCTCTAGGAAACACCGTCTGTAGGGATAAACCATATGGGTAAGCACATATCACCCTCGGGTCACACTCATACAGACGTACACACAGTCAATAATTGCACTCCAAGGAACCGTATAATCACCTGGGGTGTGGTACCACGACAGGCAGGAACGAGAAGTCCCCACACACTAGGATAGGAATGGAAATGAAACTAAAGGCGCTCCTGCGCGAACATAATATGGTTAGTCAAGGGGCTACGCGCTCCTGCGCGTGCTGCCATGAGAAAGTAACGAAAGCGCTCCTGCGCGAAACAATAAGGCAATTGTTGTAGCTATGCGTTCCTGCGCGAGCCGCAACGAGAAAGCAAACTAAGCGCTCCTGAGCTACACGACAAGGTAAGTGTTGTGGCTACGCGCTCCTGCGCGAGCCCCAACGTGAAAGCAGTCCAAGCGCTCCTGTGCTGGACAACAAGGCAAGTGTTGTGGCTACGCGCTCCTGCGCGAGCCCCAACGTGAAAGCAGTCCAAGCGCTCCGGCGCTGGACAACAAGGCAAGTGTTGTGGCTATGCGCTCCTGCGCGAACCGCAATGAGAAAGCAGTTCAAGCGCTCCTGCGCTTTTCAACAAGGCAAGTGGTTGTGGCTATGCGCTCCTGCGCGAGCCGCAATGAGAAAGCAGTTCACGCGCTCCTGCGCTAGCCGATCGACAAATACCTGATTGTGACGGCCTATGGACTGCTGCAGATACACGGGAACCCAATGAAGAGCAGCCGAGGCAAAATCTGTAATCTGAAGCAATGTCGGGTTGAGCACCGTGGGCTATTATGCGGTATCACCCGGAAGTGCAGTATCGGCTGTCCTAGGGTTCACTTCCGATATAGGGGAAGCAGGACCGCTAACCGGTCTACTCACTTCCTGGTTCTGTAGAATGGCCGAAACGAAGCGGACCATGGACGCGTACAGCCATACAGACCCCGTCAGGGACGCTCGTATGACTGGAACCACGACACCAGCTACATCAGCCACTACATCTGCCTCAGCCACAGAAAAGGAGGCTCTGCCACAAGAGGAAACAGCTGCACCCATAGTCCCTGCAACTGTGAATCCACCAGCCACCCTCAAAAGGGAACGTTCAGCCCGACTAACAGGAGAGAATGGCAAGACCTCCACCACCACTAGAGAGAGATGCAGAACCTAATTTCCTCCAGTGTGAGACTACCATTCACTCTGTGGACTAATTTCTGGACACATTTACCTTTTTCATGCCAGTTGTAATTTGGAAATTGGATTCCAAGCAATTTAGGAACTTCAATATTCATTGACCATGACTTATATGTGTTTTTGTTTGGTTTTGGTTAACATCCTGTTTTAGTTAATTTGGTTTTATTGATTAAAAAAATAAAATAACAAAAAAATCTGGTGTAGTAGTTTTTTCTCAGTTTGTTTACTTTTTGTAGTTCCATCGTACATTTTTAAAAGTTACATTAAAAAAATTACTTAATCATGAATAAATTACATTTAGGTAATGTGTTTCACATTTTTAAAAAAGATGAAAAAAAATGAACAAAAACCACAAATCACAAACTAGGATAAGTTTTAATTGTAATAAATAAATGTTACTCATATTCCACTAATACATTATAACCAATGCATATTTCAAAATTATCATGTAGTATTTTCTTTGACAGTTCCAGACCGTGCCACCATGGAACAATGGGAGATAATCCAAATAAATCAGATTAAATAGTCAAACTCTTGTTGATGGGTGTTATCAGCTGGAGCCAAATCTTCTGCCTCACAATAGGAAACACACATCAATAACATTTATAGTGAAAATAATGGCAGTACTCCCTTTGGTGGCCACAGGATAATTCCAATACACTGTTGCAGTATCTTGTGGGATGTCACAACCAACTTTAAATGGTGTGATACAAGAAGCTCATCCTTCAATGATGAGACACATCAACAGCTACATACAGTAAACACAAATTGAGGATTTTGCCTATGTGAAGGGAGATTGTATGCTTTGGGTGGGCTACCACATGTGGTCAGGGCAATTTAAGCAACACATGTTGCCTTGTTGGCACCAATCAACAGAAAACAAGTCTAATGCAATATTTACAAATACAATTCAATCACTGTGCATTGTCTTTGTACAAGATCAGAATATCCAAAGTGTGTGGGTGTTTCACAGGATCAACCCATGTTCTCGTTGTACTATGCAACTGCAGCATATAACTGCAAATGTCACAACGTTGAAATGTCCAAATGAAGATGGCATGGTGAAGGAACCTAAAACAAATTAAATCCAAAAATAAATATTTTGTATGACATTATAAAATAGACATATTACAATTGACATATTTTGAAGACACATTGTCTAAACACAATCAAAGATAAACAATGTAAATAAACATAGTAGTCCAAGTGTCAAAACTAGGCCTGGGCGGTAAATTCCGTTCCGCTCGCGGAATTTGTGAAATTTTGGCAATTCCGCGTTTTGCGGAGAACGCGGAATTGCAGAAAATTCCGCGGCGTAGCGGAATTTTTTCCTTGTTCGCGCTTTCTAAATGCGTGTTTGCGCGCACGGTAGCGACATACCGGGATCCCTGCGTTCGCCGACAAGTTTTCCTATCCATACGCGCGATCCCGCGAGAGTGTGCGATCGCGAACACGTCATTCGGACGGGCCATCGGACATCTGCGTTCGCAAACAGGAAACACGCATCGCGAGCGGGCGGGACAAGTGAAACAAGATGGCCGCGCCAATTGGCGACCGCATAGGCAAGTTCGCAAGATATTTCTCCCCGAGCACGCAAACAGCGTCCCCGAACAGGAAAAATGCATCGCGAACGGGCGGAACAAGCAATTCCGCATGCTCGCGGAATTCTGCGTGCTCGCAGAGATTTTTTACCGTTTCGTGGAATTTTGCGTAGCGCGACTACGCAAATTCCGCCCACCCTTAGTCAAAACTTAGATCAACAAACATCTTTGCCCTGGAATATGAAGAAAAAAGGAATTGGAGGAAAGTCTCACTAGAATCAATGGGACCAATACTCTCAAATACCCCTCTGTTGCTTACAGGGGAACCCAGCCGGGATGAACCTTCCTTCAATGACTGGGTGACCACAGCTCTTGACAAAGTGGCCCCGATTAGAAATACGAAAATGATTAGAACCAAACCATCCGCCCCCTGGTTTATAGACGAACTCCGTAGAGAGAAAAGTCTCTGTAAAAAATTAGAACGGACATGATGGAAAAATTATGACTTTAAGACTAAGAGCACCTACAGAGCAGCATTAAAACAATTAAAAAAACTCAAATGCCACGCCATTAGGGACTTTCTGGCTGATCAAATCACCGCCTCTGACAACTCTACCAAAGAAGTTTTTAGGATTGTTCAAGGATTTATCAAGCCAGAGGCCTTGAAATGCACCATTGCCCCTTCTGCCGCCTTGTGTGAGGACCTCTCCTGCTTCTTTCAGGATAAAATACAAGCAATATATTCGGCATTTATCCCTACAAAAAATCCTCCCCCCCCCCACCTAAAGAACACGACTCAGTCACCTGGTGTGAATTTCACCGGTTCTGCTCTGAGGCCTCCCTTAAACAACTTGTTAAAGTCAAATCTGGATCGCCGACTGATCCGTGTCCAGCCAAGTTTTTTACTTCACTTGCCCCACTACTGAACCCCCCACTAAACCAGATTTGGAACACTTCTTTAAACACAGGCACCTATCCATCTATCTGGAAAACCGCATTAGTACAGCCCATTCTAAAAAAAGTAGATGCTGACCCGACTGAACTAAAGAACTACAGGCCGATCTCCCTCTTGCCTGCTCCGGCTAAGATATTGGAAAAGGAAGTGCAGAAACAACTCTCAGAATACCTTGAATCGAACAATCTGCTACATGATTCCCAGTCCGGATTCAGGGCTGGTTACAGCACAGAGACAGCTCTACTGGAAGTGGCAGAAACGATACGAGAAACCCTGGATCTTGGCAATTACTCTATGCTAGTGCTGTTGGACTTGTCCGCAGCATTTGACACTGTCTCACACCTGATCCTTCTGGAGAGGCTTGAGCAGTTGGGCGTAGGCGACATTGTCCTAACTTGGTTCCGCTCCTTTCTTGAGGGCCGATCCCAGAAAATCTGTCTACGTCCTCACGTATCCACCGCCCGCCCACTTATCTGTGGAGTCCCACAGGGCTCGGCCCTTAGCCCAACCCATTTTAATGTTTACCTCGCCCCACTTGCCTCAATCATCGAGCATCATGTTGTCAAAGTGGTCTCCTACGCTGACGACACCCAGCTGGTGTTTTCTTTCAGGGACCACTCTGAGGCTGCTTTTACTAACTTTAAACAGTGTCTGATCAACATTTCATCCTGGATGACAGACAACTGTTTAAAATTGAATACGGACAAAACAGAAGTTCTGTTTTTAACCAGCCATCACCCCCAAAAGCTGAACTTTGGTGGCCTACGGAACTTAATCCTCCTCCTAGGCCAGTCCCGTCGGAGAGAAACTTAGGATTTAAATTTGACTCCGCCCTCTCAGGGAAGGCCCAGATAGGCCAAGTCTCGTCCTCATGCTTCTGGAAGCTGAAAACCCTTAGGAGATTTTTACATCTCCTACCAATGGACTGCAGGAAAACGGTGGTGCACGCACTAATTACCTCTCAACTGGATTATACCAACAGTCTATACTTGGGTCTCCCAGACTACCTCATCAAAAAGCTGCAGGTCATTCAAAATGCGGCCGCCAGGCTCATCAGGAATGTACCTCTCCGCCACCATATTTCCCCACATCTACGCAGCCTACATTGGTTGCCTGTAAAAAAGAGGATCCAGTTCAAGGCTCTGACCCTGGCCTTCAGGTCCATCAGTGACACTGGCCCTAAATACTTAAAACTAAGATTACCCAAATATATCCAAAACAGGACACTGAGATCGAATCACCAGAGATTCCTAGCTATTCCACGCTTTAAAAAAGCTAGACTAGGCGGTCGCTCATTTTCTTTTATAACCGCCTCTCTCTGGAACTCCATGCCGGAGCATCTCCGAAAGGCCAACTCAGAACCGATATTTAGGAAGAATCTTAAAACCTGGCTCTTTAGTCTACCTTAGAGCCTCCCCTCCAGCCTATTCACCAGGTTACCTCCCTCACACAACTCGCTGTTAGCGCCGGGACACCTCCGTTGGAGGTAGCTGTTGCGCTTTCCAAAATGCAATAATAATAATAATTTACCTTAACTTGCCCTTTCTAAAAAATGTCTAGCACAAACTTTGATTCTCATTAGATTAAAAATTGGTTTCAATTGTAATGTAATAATATGTGATTATACACTTACACTCATGTGAAGAAGTTGTCAATAACATCTTGACGTAAGTCAATTCCTTCCTCTTCATCACTATCATCTTAATTTGGCATGTCAACATCATCACTCAGTGGCTCATCGTGGTCTTCTTCCTCTGCAATGTACGTGATGTTCCATCGCAGGGCTATGTTGTGTAGCATGCAGGATGCCATGGTGATTTTGCATACCCTATCGGGTGAGTACAGGAGGGCTCCACCAGTCTTATCCAGATATCAAAATCTTGCTTTCAGGAGTCAAAAGCCCGCTCCGCTGACCTCTGTGTTCTTCCATGGGCCTCATTGAAGCGGACTTCCCCTGGCGTTGTTAGATTCCTCAGCCGTGCCAACAACCATGATAAGCTTAGTCTCCTATCTGGAAAAAAATATTTGAGCCAAAATATGTAACAGTATTTTAGATTATTAAACATGAAATAAACCAAACAATATAATGACCGATTGTACTTACCAACAAGCTAGGCCCTCTTAGGTCCAAGTTGTGACATTCGCTGGGGTATGGTGCTGTTCTGTAGTACAAAGGAATCATTGGTTGACCGTGGAAAAGGCGCACACACGCTTGTGATGTACAAATCTGGTAAGCAGACAACTTGCATATAGATTGAATGGAAGTTCTTTAGATTGGGTTACACTTGTTCTCTGGCTTGTGGTGGCGCTAAGGTAATATGTGTGCCATCAATTGCTCCAACCACATGTGGTAGGTGACCCAAAGCATAAAAATCTCCCTTCACCTTGGCAAAATCCTCATTTCATGGAAACTGGATGAATCTGTTGTTGTGTCTCATCATTGAAAAAATAACTTTGTAGCACACCACTGAAAGTTGGTTGTGACATTCCACCAGATACTGCCACAGTGTATTGGAATGATCCTGTGGCTACAAAATGAAGTACAAGCACACTCAAACATACACAACATACACCAGACCCGCATGCAAAACTAACAGACACGCGCACATCACCCACTGCAGCTCCCTCTACCTCCCAAACCCAATCTTCTTCCACCCCTCCTACCCGTACTCCTCCTCCTGAATGTATGTCTTACCTGCCCCTAACCTCTGTCAAACCCACCCCTCCCAAGAACGATCCTTGAGGTGTGCCTGCTCTGTGCCCACTAGATGCCCCATCCTGAGGAGGTTTCCCTTTGGCAGTCTGTTTAGGAGGCAAGATCTGGGCAACACTCCAACATCATGTATTGATGACAATCACTTTTTTTTACTGTTTTATGTTTCACAATAAAATATATTGATTTCTTGATAAAAAAAAAAAAAAATTCACCAAGTTGGTCCTGACATGATTAATCATTTACAATTCTTTGATTCCTAGAACAGTTAATGATGAAAATGTGATGCATGCCGTCCATTCTTAAACTGGCACCGGATTTAGCAGCTAAATTCCTGTGCGAGGTATACAATGGAATACTCGCGTCCGGCTGCTATCCAGCTATCTGGAAGGAAGCAATTGTTCTCCCGCTCCTTAAGAAACCTAATGCTGATCCCCTGGAGCTAAAGAACTTCCGTCCTATTTCCCTCCTTCCTGCCCCGGCAAAAATCCTGGAGAAATCCATTAACACTGAGCTGATGAAGTATATTGACTCACAGGAAATCTTAGATTGCTCCCAGAATGGATTCCGCGCCGGTCACAGTACAGAGTCTGCCCTCATTGCAGCTACTGACCGCATTCGGATGCAAGTAGACCAAGGGTGGTGTTGATTCTGCTCGATTTATCGGCAGCATTCGACACGTCTCCCCAGTGCGCATGGTCCAATGCTTACGGGAAGTGGGGGTCACGGGAAAAGCCTTGCAGCTTCTCCAGTCCTTTCTAACTGATAGAAGGCACACAGTTAGTTGTGGAGGCTTTAGAACAAAAGCTTTTGCTCTTCCATGTGGGGTACCTCAGGGCTCTTCGCTCAGCCCCACTCTTTTTAACCTATATGTGACCCCTCTGGCCGAACTGGTGAGATCCTACGAATTTCAGGTGCTCTCCTACGCGGACGACACCCAAATCATTGTTTCTATCACCAACGACCTGCATCTAGTTGCAGAAAAATTCAATACATGTATGTTAAACATCATTTGTTGGATGAAGGGCAATTCTCTAAAGATGAATACAGACAAGACCGAGGTACTTGTTTTTGGACCACAGAATTCCATCTGTTCTAAGGCCTGGTGGCCAACAGAATGCGGGCCTCTTCCAGCCCCGGTTAAAACAGCTAAATATCTGAGGATAATCTTTGATGAGGGTCTGACTTTTGATGCCCAAGTCAATCGTACAGTTGGCACATGTTTTTATATTCTAAGAACCCTCAGAAAGGCGCTTCCACTTATTCCCTCAGAACTACATCGGCCCACTATCATTGCTCTGATTACCTCTCGTCTCCATTACTGTAACGCCCTATACCTTAATTTCACAGCTGAGTCTCTGAACAAGCTCCAGGTTGTACAGAACGCAGCAAGACTAATTTTAAACATTTCCAAACATCAGTCTGTCAGAGAAGGGATCTGTTCTTTACATTGGCTCCCTATTAGGGAGCGTATTTCATTCAAGGTCCTAAGTACGGTATATAAGGCCATGCATAGCAATGGCCCGTCCCAACTCAAATCCTTGCTTCAACGGTATACTTCAGGGAGGACTTTGAGATCATCCATACAATACAAACTGGTCTCGCCTAGATTTTGCAGATCCAGATGGGGCGGCCGCTCCTTTTCGGTGGCCGCTGCCAAGCTCTGGAACTCACTCCCCCCAGCTATTGCCCATGCAAGTTCTCTTACTGCTTTCAGGAAACTCCTGAAAACATGGTTATTCTCCTCTTAATCAGCTGTTGCGCTTCTCTCCCTCACTGTGTCTGCCTAGCGCCGTGACACCTTCGGGTATAGTGCGCTTTATAAATATTATCTTATCTTATCTTATTTACATATTTTAACTTAAAATTATGACAGAAAATGCAACAGTTTTTTTAAATGTCTAATTATAAAGTCCATATACTAGTAAAAAAGTATGTGATGACCATTTAAATGTTGGTGCAAGCATTCAGCATGATGATGAACACTTACACCAACAAATGGATTTTAAATCTTTTTAAGTGTTAATACATATGTGTTTATTTGTACTTGATAAGTGATAGAAATAAAAACATATGCATTGCGCCTTAAAATAATAAAGACAAAAATAGCATTTAATAAAATACAGTAAATGCACTAGACAAGGGGAAATGTTACATTGATAAATATATTAATTGATTAAAGTTTGGAACTGATATTGATTTTACAGTTATTTTAAAACAAGCGTTTCACCTTGTCTAGTGCAATTTCTTCATTATATTACATTTCAATTATCCCAATAATGTGTAATGCATATGTTTATGATTTTATAGTTTACGAAAATTAAGTTAACACACCTGCATAGTCAGTTTGGGATTTTTTTTATTGATGTCCATATTTGTGTAAGTGTCCATCCTCATGAAGGCAGCTAGCACCAAATTAAAAAATACAATAAAATTATACAGGTGTGTTTCTTTAAATTTCTTAAATAACTACATTACACACATATGCATTACACATTGGTATATTATTGCTTGTAAGAGAGATTTCAACATACGCGAGTCGAAAGCAAATGTAAACAGACAAGTCAAAAGGTAACAAGTAAAAATAGATGCTTACGTTCGATTCCGGCGATGACGGGGTTGATTTGCTTCGTGTTCAAGTAGCAGCAGCAAAGGCAGGACTTAGAATATAGGCTCCATGATGGAAAAGGAAGTGTGAAACAGAAAGAAGGTAAGTTTCGACCTTATACATGTTCCACTCCGCCAACTCAGGTGTGGAGGTTTCCCTGACACAGTTAAATTGGTGGGAAGGCACATCATGAATGGGCCGGCGGACAAACTGGCTGTACTTCCTCTGACAACCTCTTTTTGCCTATGGTGCCATCAACATTTGTGAATAAATATGGTGGAAACAGCGGAACTCCGATGGTCCTTCGTCCATCGACCCGCCAGCTTCTAAATAGAGCGGGCAGACCACCTACTAGGTGGACGGAGAATCCGACGGAAAGGCGGTAGCGGGACGTAATCCACCAAGATCTAAATCAGACCCTTAGGGCCAGATGTATCAAGCTAAATTGCGATCGCAAACGCTGAAATTCGCAGAATTTCAGCGTTTGCGATCGCAATTTAGCTGTGTGCAATGTAGGAAGGCAAATACCTACTCGCCAAATAAGGAATCGCAAAAATTGCGATTCCTTACTTTGCCCAAGCATTTAGAGAATCGCAATTTGCGATTCCCTAAATTCTATGCTAGTAGGCATCACAAATTGCGATATTGCCTTAAGGAATCGCAAATTACCATCAACTTCAAGTTGCGATTTCCTTTAAAAAAGCACTTTTTTGCTTTTTTCAAAGTGCCATGTGGCACACATACATGCCCTTAGGGCATGTATGTGCGCCACATGTGCACATATGCACATTTCAGGGGTGCAACAGGGTGTCCTTTTGGAACCCTTGCACTCTTGAAATGCGTGTGCAATTTACGAGTACCTATTGGGTACTCGCAAATTGCGGCAGTAATCCCATTCATTCCTATGGGCCTCTGGGCCCATAGGAATGAATGGGAAACCATTCCTTAATTGCGACTCGCAATTTGCGAGTCGCAATTAAGGAATGCGAGGGAATCGCAAAAAATGAGCTATTTTCTAATTACATCTCGTTTTGCGATTCTCAAATAGCGATTCTCTAAAAATCGCTATTTGAGAATTGCAAAAACATTCCTTGATACATATGCCCCTTAGTCTAAAGAGTCTCACTGATGCATTGTCATGAATTTTTCACAGTTTGTATCTAAAACGAACTCTACCATGGCCGTTCCCAAGCCCAGCTGCAAAAGGAGGAGGGTTATGCTTGGGGCAAGCTACCCCACCATGAAAAAAAATCCATGCTACAGAAACAGCAACCAAAAGACATCCTGGCCTTGGGGAGAGAGGAATCTCCTTCACGGAGAGCTGTGATACCTTGTGGTGAAAGCCAGAGATTCCTTGAAGCTACCAAACTTATCCACCTGCTTTCAACCAAGACCATCACCATTGGTGTATGAGACGGGCAAGACAGACCAAGTGGCAGCGGAGATGAAAAAATACAACCTTGCCCTGCTTAGCATCAGTAAGACCGATGGACACAGTCTGTACAGAAAAGACTGGCTCCAGGACGAATGCTGCTGTATTCTGGACACAAGGAAGAGAACGCCCCACATACTCAGGGAGCACCACTAAGCTAATGCCAGCAGCCAGCAGAACTCTGATTGAATGGGAAGCCCACTGTCCCAGAATCATCGCAGCAACCTTCTGCACAAAGAAAAAGAGGATCAAAATTAATGTTATCCAGTGCCATGCACCTACAAATGGCAGCAAAGAAGAGGGAAAATAACGTTTTTACAACAGACTTCAGTCCATCCAGGAGAAATGCCTTGAGAGAGACATCACCATACTGATGGGAGACCTCAGTGCCAAGACTGGAAGCGACAACACTGGGTACAAAGAAGTCATAGGCAACCATGACCTTGGTGACAAGAACGAGAATGGTGAAAGGCTCGCAGATCTCTGGCCCTGGACAGTCTGGTGATAGGCAGTGGTGTATATTCTGTATAAATACCCAAGACAACAATAACAAGTATGCCCAGCCGCATGATACCTTTGCACTTTCTCCAGTCCTTCTGCTAGTATGTCTTTGACAAATAATGTTCGCTAGCTTTGCATTTTTGCCTTTTTTTTAAGGTTTTAACTAATTCTGAACCTTAAAAGAAACACCACAAGGAACGCTTAAGTCTGGTGATAGGCGGTAGTGTATGAAAGGATACACAAGGCAACGGAGGTCCCTGCAGGATTTGAGAGTGATAAGAGGAGCAGGCATGGCGTCAGACCATCACCTTGTCGTTGCCAGGCTAAAGCTAAAGCTGAAGAAAGCATGGATGGAGCCGACAAACCAATGCTAGCGATATAACACCACCCTCCTCAAAGATGCACAGAAATAGAGTGAATACTAGGTCACCCTAAGTAACAAGTTTCAAGTCCTGCAAGAACTAGAGGACTACAGAGACCCAGTAGAAAGTCAGTGGGAGAAGATCAAAGAAACAGTGACATCAACCTGCCAGAAGGTACTGGGTCCCGGGAAATACCAGCATAAAGATGGGATCTCCACCGAGACTCTACAAAATTCAAGCGAGAAAGAAAAAGAAAGCGGCAGTTAACACCAGCAGACAAGAGCAGAAAAAGTGAAAGCTCAAGGCGAATACACCAAAACCAACAAGTAAGCAAAGAGAAGCTTAAGAGCAGACAAGCAAAGATTCATCGATGGTCTTGCCATAGAAGCCCAGGAAGCAGCAAGCCATGGAAACTTGAAAGAACTCTACGACATAACAAGGAAACTCTCCAGCAGATTGAGCAAACCAGAAAGACCTGTTAAAGACAAAGCTGGGAAGACAATCATGGCAACGAAGGCCATCAACGAAGATATGTGGAGCACTTTGAAGAACTGCTGAACCAGCTCATGCCGTAGTCTCCACCAGACATACAACCAGCTGACAAGGACTTGCTAATCGACAGCAGTAGACCAATCAAGGAAGAATTACGGCAAGCCATCAAACATATGAGAAATGGGAAGGCAGCAGGGCCTGATAATATTCATGCAGAGGTCCTGACAGCAGATATTGAAACATCAGTAGACATGCTGTACCCTATGTTTGGATGGATCTGGGAAGGGGAAAAGGTGCCATCAGACTGGAAGGAGGGATATCTCATCAAGATCCCCAAGAAAGGTGACCTGAGTAACTGTGCAAACTACAGAGGGATAACTCTTCTATCAACCCCAGGCTAAGTGTTCAACAGAGTCATCCTGAACAGAATGAAGGAACAAGTTGACGTTCAGTTGCGAGACCAGCAAGCTGGCTTCCGCAAAGATAGATCCTGCACAGACCAGATTGCAACACTGCGCATCATCATTGAGCAGTTGATGGCATTGAACTCCCCCCTCTATGTCAACTTCATCGACTATGAGAAGGCATTCGACAGCATAGACAGAGTGACCCTTTCGAAACTCCTCTGCCACTACGGAGTGCCAGATAAACTCTTAGGAATCATCAGGAACTCTTATGAGGGAATGACCTGCAAGACAGTCCATGGAGGACAACTCATGGAAACCTTCGAAATGAGGACCGGAGTCCGCCAGGGTTGTTTCCTCTCGCCTTGTCTGTTCCTGCTGGCCATAGACTGGATCATGAAGACATCCACAGCAAGGAGAAGAAATGGGATGCAGTGGACACCTTGGACCCAGCTCGACGATCTAGACTTAGCAGAGGACCTGGCCCTACTCTCCCATACCCATCTGCAGATGTAAAAGAAGACCGGCAATGTGGCAGCCACATCAGCACAATTTGGCTTCAACATCCACAGGGGAAAAACCAAGATCCTGAAGGACAAGACAGCCAGCACAACTGCAATCACTCTTGCAGGCGATGCACTGGAAGACATTGAGGCCTTCACCTACCTGGACAGTGTAATAGACAAGCAGGGCGGCACAGACGCCGACGTCAAGGCAAAGCAAGGGCTGCCTTCATTCAGTTAAGGAAGATCTGGAGCTCCAAGGACCTAATGCTGCAAACCAAGATCAGGCTTTTTAACATCAGCATAATATTGCTCTTTCTGCATGGAGCAGAAACTTGGGGGACAACAGTGACCACCACCAACAAACTCCAGACCTTCATCAACACCTGTCTGAGGACAATCCTCCAAATCCGCTGGCCAAACACCATCAGCAACAACGACCTATGGCAGCTGAATTTCCAACTCCCTACTTGTGAAGAAATCATGAAAAGACGCTAAAGCTGAATAGGTCACACCCTCCGCAAGCCCGCCATTACAACCTGCTCGCTGGCATCTTACACAAAATTCCCATTGCACACCGGTAGTGCTTCTCCTCCGTCCATCCACCTGGATCCTCCCGCACACCAGACCGTGGGTGCATATACTGAAACTCCATCCCCCTGGAAGTCCTTGTTTCTTAAAAGCACTTACAAAATCTGTTGTAACCTGGTCCTGAAGATGACCTGAACTAACCACAGGTCGAAACGCTGTCGACCTCTCAGCGCAACCATTGGCATTCTTGGTTCTTTAACTTGTTGATGTTTCTGTGTTTTCATAATAATTTTTTGAAGTTTAGCAACCATTTAAGTAATTTTACAGTTCTTTTCATGCTCTTTTTCTTGATATTTCTCTTGTATCACTTGTCACTTGCGCCGTTCACTTTCTTGCACAAGTACGGTAGTGCACAAGATTGTATGGGTTACACCCACATATAATGTAAATAGTGCTGATACTTTATTTGAATTCAATTCAATTCCAATCTTTATTCGATCAAATTAAAATGATCATAAAAGCACAGATAAAAACATAGTTTCTTAAAAGAATTTCCCCCCTCTAGTTCATCATAAATTCTGAGATAAAAAAAAAGCCTAATACAATAAAATTATTTCATATGTTAAAAAAACTATACAATTGGGTTGTCATGTAGTAAGCTTACAGAACTTAGCACCCCACCCTTGCTCTTTCTCATGCAGGCCCATAGGAATGTCGCTACCGAATAACAAGTCAACGGGTCGGGTAATGATTTAAAAAAATATAGTGCCACCCGACACTGGTTAAAATTCCTTTGTTTTAAAATTGGGGTGAGGTAGTCATTCCTTTCTTTCTTATAGAGCCTGCAGAATAGAACTAAATGCAGCTCTGTTTGTGGTGAGAGATTGTCACATGGACATATACTTAACTAAAGTCTGAGTGATTATACATTTTTTCTGGATACCCTGCATCAAAGGGCTCATGTTCAGGCGGAACCTCAGCAATATAAATCTGTGTTGCGGCCAAGTAACATTTACTAAGTATGAAAACCCCTCCTCTGTTAATGGGGATTTTGACGGTATAAACAGACCGCATGTTTCTCTTTATAGTGTTCCTTTCGCTTATACTCAGACATCAATAAAAACATGTTTGTAACCTTTTGTTTGGAGACCTTTCGGCAAGCTAGTGGATTCTTAAACAGTTCAGGGAGGCCAATCTCCTTTAGAGCAGATTCCACATAGCTAAGCCATCTAGAAGTCTTCCACTTATCCATGCTTAGACAACTCTTTATTATTGTTTGGGTGAGTGTCACTGTATCTCTCCGCCAGATTGAGTGCCAAAGGAGATTTGGGCCTAGCTGTATAGAATCAGAAATGTAGGGTAGGCCCAATTCCGAATGTAAGATATAGTTTGAGGTCGAAGGAGGAAGGCCCACTATAGATTTGAAAAAACAGTTTTCAGTGGATTGGAGTGGTGTCGATGTTACCATGCCCCACACACCCGCCCCATAAGTCGCTGCTGCCTTTACCTTAGCCTGATAGATGTTTTTCATGCGTAGGATAGGTTTAGCGCCCAGTTTCCGAGCGAAGGATTTAACAGCAGCGATACCTCTATCCATTACCAGCTTCCTTCCTTCTATCAACTTTGACCATGAAAGGTCTTTATCAAAGAGGACACCCAGGTAAGGGAAGGAATCCACCACCTCTATTCTTTTGGCATCCACGTGCAGATACGGCGTTTTGTCTCTTTTTTTCGCCCCCGCTATTATTACAAAGGACTTAGTTTGATTTACCTTCAATTGAAGTGAATCCATGAAGGAAACATATGCATTTATCAGTCGTTGTAAGCCAAGTCCTGTTATGGCGATTAACACCGCGTCATCCGCGTAAGCCAATATTGGTAACGGTTGGGAGTCAAAAACAGGGACGTCTTGGGAGGCCATAGTGAGTGCTTTCTCGACTCCATTTGTATATAGGGAAAAGAGGAATGGGGAAAGGACGCAGCCCTGCCTTACTCCCCTAGCAATTTTGAAAGGGCGTGTACAGTCTCCGTCCTTGGTATAACGGACTGTTGCCACAGCATTTAGGTACGATTGTCTAATGAAGTTTAGTATGGGTTGGTCGACCCCTATCACCTCCATTATATTCCATAGCTTAGCATGGACCACACAATCGAATGCGGCCGTCAGGTCCATGAAAGCCATATAAATCCTTTCGCCCTTCATTCTGGTGTATATTTCTATGGTCAATGCTAAATTTAAGCACTGATCCACGGTACCCCTTCCCTGTTGAAATCCATACCGGGCCTGGATCAAGATGTTATTTTCCTTAGCCCACCCCTCTAGCCTAGAGAGGAGGAGGCGGCCCATCAATTTAGATGTTGTATCCAATAAGGAGATCGGTCTATAATTCTTTGGATTATCCCTGTTTCCTTTTTTGTGGATTGGTACAATCACACCTGTTGACCATGATGGGGGGGGACCTACCAGAGCTATACTATTTATGACATTCGTCAGGAGCGGTGCCCATAGATCTAGATTTTCTTGGAAGAAATCAATTGGGACACCAATTGGTCCTGGAGCCTTTCCCATACTACAAGATTCTAGTCCTACTTTGACTTCATTGAGTGAGAATGCGAGGGGGGCATAAGACTTTTGCTCTACAGTCATGGAAGGGATTGGGGAGTGAGGTTTTAAAGCAAAGATATTCTCAAAATAGAAGACCCATGTTTCCTCATCCACATTTGTGTCTATTGTGGGGTCACTATGATTTTTGAAATAAGGTGCATTTACAAGCTTCCAGAAATCTTGGCTGTTTCCTGTACTAGCCGCCTTGTCAAGATCTGCCCATAAATCCTCCTGGATGACCCTTTCTCTGTTTTTCCGTGCCAGTTTATACGAGGCCCGTAATGTTTTGATTTCTTCCGGAACTCTAGGCCTAATTTTCAATGCTAGGGTCAGTGCCTTCCTTGCTTTAGAGCATGGTGAGTCAAACCAACCCCTGTCCTTTTCTTTATTCGACTTTTTTGTGCGAGTGAGGGCCAATTTTACCTTCTCTAGGATATTGCAGAAAGCCAGCACCACTCCCCCTGCATCAGCCTCTGGATCTAAACACAATAATATATTGTCTTGTGTGTTTGTTATGACATCTGGAATCATCTTTAATTTATTGATGTGTGCCCATTTCAATTGGACTCCGTTTTTCCTTGCCACTATTGGAGTTCCAACTTGCTTGTGGTTGTGTATATCCCATATAGATACTTTCATCTCCATAGATAAAATAGAATGATCACTAAAAGTTGTAAAACAGTTTCCTACCCTGAAAACCCTTAATCTGAGGGGGTCGTTAAAAGTATATAATCAATCGTTGACTCCTGCCCGTTTCGGTGGAAGGTTCCCCTAAATTTTCTGTAGCGAGATCTGTATCACAGACTACTTCCATATTTAGGGAAGCTAATGACCTATTTAGGGAGTTACCATACTTGTTGTGAGTAAAATGATATATAGGGTTACCCCCCATATCCTCTAGTCCACAGACGGGGAGTGCATTATAATCACAAGGGTGTATATTAAAGTCACCCATCCAAATAATATTGGCATTCACATCCTTAAAGTTGTGTACAATGTTTTCTATTGCCTTAAGGGCCTCACCCACGATTAGGTGCATGTTTGGGCCAAATCTATTATTATAAAAGTTTACTAATAGCCATATCCCTTCCTGTTGTATCTCCATCATCAGAATATGGAAATTTGGATTTGTACAATCACACTTTTTCACATTAACTTTTAGATCGTTTCGAATTAGTGTCAAGATACCCCCCTTTGCCCTCCCCGAAATGGATGGTGTGGCTTTAGTCTGAAAGGAGCGGTAACCATTGATGTGCACTAACCCCACAGCCCACGTTTCCTGGAAACATACTATTTCGTACTCTTGCCATACACTTAGCCAGTTGTTATCGCTCAGTTTGGGAAAAATACCAGCTACGTTCCATGAGGCTATTTTTAAGTCCGCTTTTTGTATCCCCTGTTGTCTTATTGGTGTCTGTGGTCTGTCACCCGTGACGGGGGCCGAAATGGGCTGGCTCTCACTACTCTCTGTGTAATTTGGTTTCGCTGGCTGTAGTCAGTCACAAGCTTCTAGGTCAGAGAGGGGTGCAAATCTGTTCTCAAGTCTCAAGTCTGTTAGCCTGGGGATCCCCCATAAGGCCCCCCTTGTCTGTCTCTCCCTGTATTGGGGGTAATTCCCTGTTGCTTGTCCGAAAAGCGGTCTATAGAAAAAACCCAATGGTAACACAGTAATTTGGGAATTTCTATCAGAGTCATTACCCAAAATGTCCAAAAGAAATCTGACAACAAAACCATTATTGAAATTTAGGACCACACAGTCTCCCCACATTTCTTTCCTTGTGGGCCCTACCCAGGTAACTCTTCTAGCCATAATCATTTGACTTTGTAGGTTTCCGCCCAGGCCCCCTCCCCTTCAAGTTTTGAACCACCCAATGCATGGCTTTAGACATTAGTTGAGCTGTTGATTCTGCCTGGCCCTCCCGCAGCGGTGGCACATTTCCCAATACCACTACCAGGGGAGCAGCCGCTGGGGGCAGATGTAAAGTCTGGATTCCAGCCATCAATGGTCTTTCAATCTTCTTGTTGACTCCTAGACTGCCCTTCCCTGGTGATATTCTGCCTTGCCCGTTTGTTGCACTATTGAAGTTATCCGTTAGTGGATTGATTTTATCAACCGCCTTATTCAATTCATTAGCACAAGATGGGCTCGGGTAGCTTT
This sequence comes from Calotriton arnoldi, assembly GCA_963921515.1. Taxonomy (NCBI): domain Eukaryota; kingdom Metazoa; phylum Chordata; class Amphibia; order Caudata; family Salamandridae; genus Calotriton; species Calotriton arnoldi. Next base: position 169,605 of record CAWUFW010002529.1, on the reverse strand, counting down.
GGGCAAATTCGCTGGATATATCAGCTGTCAGGGTGTTGGTCTCATCAATGCTAATGGCAGAGTTAATGTCTGTAGGATGTGCCAAATTTTGGGGCACAGTCATCATCCTTGTAGGCTTTGTAGGTTTTATAGTTGGGGCTATTTTGCTTGCCTCTTGAGTAGTTTGGGGTTCTCCATCTAACGTTGACCTATTCTTTACTAATAATGCCTCTGAAGCACGAAAATTGATCTTAGCCTGAGATTCAAGGCCATTTATTTTATCTTCAATCCGGCTCAGTCTCAGTGTAATGGGGTTTAGCATGGTGGAGACCAAAGTTTCTAGTCTCTGCCACATAGCCTCATTCGACACCGGGCATGGGGCAGGGGTCAGCGCTTCCAAGTTGCTTGAGTCACCTGTTGTGTCCCCCCCCCCCCTTTTTTATTCGGTCTTGAGTTTTTGCTGGTTTCGGTCTCTGTGGACCCCCACCCCTCTTTCTCTTTACAGTAGGGTCAGGAATAGATCCCGTAGATTTTATCAATACTGCTGCCCTGGTGGAGGCTCTTTGTGTAGTGCAAATCAGTTCAGGCTCGTGGGGTATCGATCCCATAAATGTTCTGGGTCTGGTTTTATTTCTATTGCTTTGTCTGATCGCAAAGATTTGTCGGGGGTAATGTGGGGTGCCATGCCCCCCAAAGAGGATCTTTTATGGACAAAAGGCTCCAAAGATAGGCGTCGCTCCGTTCTTTCGATCTCGTGTGCAAGAACAGAGGTTGCCCTAGTTAAAAATTGGTCAAGTGTCCCCACAATACTTCCACCTGATTGTGCACTCTTTCCCTCTCGCTTACTCATCTTGTTACTGGCTACCTACAGCAGGGTTGGCATACAAGAAGTCAATGCAAATGCGGGCCGGCGTGCTGTTCAAATAGCGCGTCCGCGCGCTGAGGCTGCTGGTTCTTGTGGTCTCCCCGGACCTTGCAGGGCAAAACTGCGGGCAAAACTGCGGGATTCCAGAGAGCGGCTACAAGGGGCCGCGGGCCGGCGTGCTGTTCAAATAGCGCGTCCGCGCGCTGAGGCTGCTGGTTCTTGTGGTCTCCCCGGACCTTGCAGGGCAAAACTGCGGGCAAAACTGCGGGATTCCAGAGAGCGGCTACAAGGGGCCGCGGGCCGGCGTGCTGTTCAAATAGCGCGTCCGCGCGCTGAGGCTGCTGGTTCTTGTGGTCTCCCCGGACCTTGCAGGGCAAAACTGCGGGCAAAACTGCGGGATTCCAGAGGGCGGAGTTCTTTTCATGCTCTTTTTCTTGCTATTTCTCTTGTATCACTTGTCACTTGCGCCGTTCACTTTCTTGCACAAGTACGGTAGTGCACAAGATTGTATGGGTTACACCCACATATAATATAAATAGTGCTAATACTTTATTTGAATTCATTTTTCCAAATAGAGACCGCGCCATACAATTTTCTTAAAATCATTTATGTCTCCTTGTTTCTTTCTGCAGTTACTGTGCACGTTTTACATAATTGCTTCTGAATATTACCTATTGAGACGTTGTTGTTTGTTATAACACTAATTACCCAGGTCTCAACTGGGTTTACGGGTACCCTCCTGTGGCTTTTTACTGTTACGCTGCTCTATGACATGAGAGTGCCTCTGCAAAACCTTATTAAATAACCCCCTATGTTTGGTGTTCTAGTTTGGGTTCTCAGCAGAGAGGCTAGAAGAGGCGGCAGGCAGATCTCAGTTCAACTCTCCTGAGAAGGAAGGGAACTGCTGAGGTTACTATGGCAAAGCGTCAACTTTACAACCTTTATTTAAGTCAAGAATATTTCACTAGTCTTACTTTACACCTAAACATCACAGATGCTCCCAAAGGGTTTTTAGCTGAGCGTCTTCCAAAACGTTTAATTCACTGTGAGTAGTCATGACAGTGTTCGTGAAAGGACTTGCACCAATGTATAGTGTTGTTCTAGAGATGTGCTGCTCCAGTAATTATGCGCATGAATCCAGCTTCCAGCTGCAACTCATTACGTCACTTCTATTTCACTTCTACTATTACGTCACTTCTATTTCACTTCTACTAAGGCCCCAGGTACAAGTGCCCTGGGGAGTGTGCGGAATTCATTGCACCCGATAAAATCCAACACTGCAGTGTATGGATTTTATCGACTGTAATAAAAAGGCCCGGACCGAGGTTTTGCTCTAAAAATGTGGCACAACATGCAGTTTTTGTACTTTCTGAATCAAAATCCGCAATTCCCAGTATTTATCAAGCATTTTTCCCTGCAAAAACTGTGAGGGTGTTTGCGAAGTGCGTAGTTCCAATAAGTGCAGAAAGAGGAGTTACACACATAGTGGAATATACTGGGATATTCGTAATTGGTGCCTAAAGGCCCGATGGCTCTCCAGTTTTAACATAGTGATGCTGTAGTGCCACCAGGAATCGTTACAAGAAGAGTGAGGCATGGGACAATAATCCGGTTTTATGTTAATCGATACAGAACAAGATATGGACAGATTTGCCCCGGCTTATTTATAGCTCTGCCAATTCATCTCAGCCCTTTCCAACAGCCCCCCATGCTGTTCTAGCACTGATGCCCACTCAGAGCCAGGTGAGCGCGTCACCGCCATGTCCTGCCCAATCCTGGCAGCCCCAGAACAGAGACCAGTGCCGGGATCTGTCAGTTCACCTCAGCCTTGCCTTGAAGCACCGTGTACTGATGCCCAGCCACACACAGCTCTACCGTCACCCCTGCTCCTCATTTCATCATCGTCCATCTGCTGCTGCACACTGATCCCCACACCCGGCCTGGCTCCCCATCTACACAACTTCTAGAAATACCATACGACATGAACATGTCATTGTACTGCACACCGAGTAATGCTACCCAGACATATCTCATGCACCGAGGAGGAGCCCCCACACATTACTGCCACAGGCAGAACACATGCACGACTGGATCCCACATGGGAATGCACACTGCACTGTATGTTACTCACACAGGCAGCAGTAGGATACATGTCTGTGCAACAGAGAATTGTAGTTTACCATTACCCTCATTAAATAGTGCAATATCACTTAAGAACTCTCATTACAGGTATGTATTTTAGCATTTGTGTAGCGTTTTCCCACACGGAAAGGAAGCTACACTGTGTAGAGTGTGATTTTCAAGGGGTGTTGTTTTTGTTTGGGAAGGGTTTTCGTGTCGAGCGTGATGACCACTGAGGTACGGTTATCGAGTTATGGGATGCAGCACCTGGCGTTTAGATGGGTGAAGGCATGTGAGAGACAGAGAAGCACATTTTATTGAGGACTAGCCAGCAGCAGCGGCTCCTCTGGTATGGGGGAGGAGCATCGCCCTCCCAGCAGATGTAAAACTTGGAAAAAAAAACCAATAATAAAACAGGTTTATTATCTTTTTCTTTCACAAGGCCGAGTCTTGGGGGGCGGGGCCATTGCGATAACAGGCATGGAGGAGGAGTGGTGGGCACTGCTGAAAGGGCACATTTGAGTTTGGCCGGACGTCTCAAGAAGACCAAACTGACATACGAACTGAGGGGCATATTCTCAAGAACGTGTGATAACCATCGCAAAAGTGACTTAACACAACCCTCAACATCGCAGTCTATCGCGGGACATTTACGCCGTGTTAACCAAGTATTCACAACACGGCAGTACCATGTGATAGACTCCAGATAACGCATCAACAGACCGCGTTAAAATCAACGCAACGCCGCAAAAATGCAAAACACGAACGCCAAAAAAGCTGCGATGAGGCCGATCGCAATACAAAAAGCAGCGAAAACCAGCGGCAGGCCTGTAAATCCCACGCGTCTGGCGGGAAAATGCACCATAGAAGCAACAAAAACAACACACCAGAAACAATCCAAAGTGCGTAGCAACATGGATGCACCCTGACCCAGCGCAGAGGCCAACGCGAACCCCACAAGCCCCACAGACCACCAGCAAGGACCAACGGGGTCGGGGAAGGCCAAGGAGAAGAGGGAGAGGAAGACGGGGTGCAGTCCGTAGGAAAACAAGACCAGCGTCACGGATGTGACAGAACACTACCAGCAACTGACCCACATTCAGACCACCTTGAATGCAGCCGGAGTGCCGAGGAGGCCAAAGGAGGATGCCAAGAGGCGCTGGCATGACGTGAAAACCTAAACCAGGCCCAAAGCCGCTGCCAACAGGAAGGCAGCTACGGCGACAGGAGGTGGGAGTCCTGCGCCACAGGAGGAGCTGGAGGAAATGGAGGCCAGCCATCAGTGTGGAGATGGTGCAAGGAGGTGGGAGTACGGACACAGCTCGAGAGGACCTGACACAACAACAACAGGGTGAGTAACGAACAGGTCCTGGGGGGACGGGGGGAGATGGGCACAATGGCACACATGCACAACGACGTGTAGCACACTGCACACCCACAATAACCCAGAGTCATGTCCCAGATCCCCGTGGCACACTGCAGCACATACACATGGCAATCACAGCACATCCCATGACAATGTGGCTGTTAGACCTGTCAGCCCTAGGGTGGTCTTACCCTGTTTTTTTTCCCTTTTGCGCCTCATTTTTGCCACCGTATTTTTACTGGACTTAGGTCTCCGGGCGCTTTACCACTGCTAACCAGTGCTGAGGTGCAGGTGCTCTCTCACTCAAGATGGCTGCCACAGGCCCCTGCTACTGCAGAGGGGCCTTGCACACATACACACTAGTAGCCAGGGTCAGGCTGGGACATAGGGATACAGTATCCATCCTGTCCCCGCCTCTGGGCCACATAGCCAGACATGTGGAAGGTTCCAGAACCTTCCGGGCTGTGGGAGGAGTTATGTTTTGCCGCCTTTAGGAGGGTCACCTGACCTAGGGGTATAAGAGGCTTGGAGGGAAATCTTTTAGTCAGTTGGGGCACCACTGATCCTGGGAGAACCTCTGCCGGAGTACAGGCTTTAGGACCTAGGGGGGAGACCTACACTACTGCTGCTGACAAGGCTTAGGCACTGCTGTAGTAAGCTAGCTGAGGAACGCCCACCACCCACTGACCTTGCCCAGCGTGAGGGGACCCAGGGAACCACCTTCAGCGTGCTGGGAAGTAACATCAAGCACTCCCAGAACCACCAACTCATTCCCCCCTCATAAGAAGAAACTCCTGACAAGAAACTCTTGACAAGAAACTCATAACAAGAAACTTCTGACAAGAAACTCCTGACAAGAAACTCCTAAGAAGCAACCAATCTAGAACAGCCGCAAGAAACCTTAATTTGGGAGGCCTGACCGACCAGCAAGGCCTGAAACCTGAACTGTCAAACTGGGGATCACCAGGTAAAGCGCCATGCCCTGAAGCGCTAGACCTTCACCCCCTATCTACCCCTGCCTGCTGCTGGGCTGCCCCCCAAGAACCTTTCCAGTCAGCCCTGCCCACAGGCTGCTGGTGCGCCCCGCGCTATGTCTTCACGAGGGAGAAACTGCCCCCCCCAAGTCACTGACCTCGTGACTGAATCGCCACCGCGGGCGCCGCCACGTGAGGAGAAGTGCTGTGGTGAGGGAGGCCCCCCTCGAGTGCGTGTGGTGAGGTGCGCCGTCCGCGCCCTCACCGAAGCCTCCAAATTGCCCCCAGAGATCACCGCCGGGCCCGGGGCCCCACCGACGAAGTCGCGGCCAAAGGAATCGCCGCCGCAGCCCAAGGGGGCCGCGTGAAGAAGCCGCGGCCTAGCGGGACCAGCGAGGCCTCCAGGCCCCGCCGACGCCGTTGCTGAGCAACCGGGGATGCCGGCCGCGCCCCCGGGAAGGCCGCGCAGCGATTGGGCGCCGGCTCCCGCCACGACCCCAGCGCCGACGGAGGCCGAGGAAGAGCTCCGGACCCGCAGAGGGAGACGGGAAGCCGGCCGGAGAGGACTGCCGGCTCCCGCTCCCCTTCCCGCAATCCCGCAATCCCCTTACTTGATCCCGGGGGCCGGAGGAGGGTGATACCGGCCCCCGCAACGACCCGCAATTCCGGGCGGAAGGCCGAGGCACCCCGACCGGGCCCCGCCCTTCAGAACACGGGCCGGCCCGGGAGATCGACAGTCGCCGTGAAGCGCGACCAACGACCATCACATCAGGTGAGCCCAGGAGGCCCCTAGGGCCCGCAGAGACGCCACTGGGGGCCGGGGGCCACCATTAACCCTTGAAATTATCCCTATGAGGCGAGGCCCCGGAGAGGAGTGGGCCTGGCCTGAATTAACCCCTGAGGGACACAGAAGACCCCCATTGCCAGGGAAGCCCCAGAATACCGGACATGTTGAGGGGTTCCCCACATTGCTCAGTAATCTAATGATAACGCCTACTGTAATTACTGTCTAGGCCTATGCGTATAACTGCAAAGTCTTTACCTAGTGTGAAGGTGTTTAATTGAATTGAGCTGAAGTGTACACCGCCAAGAGTTGAAGTGTTTTATGTTACAGGTGTACCGGAGTTGCGACGCCCACTGTACTGAATGTGGGTGCGCCTAGATTAATGCAGGCCCTGTTTGAAATGTAACGTGAAAAGCCTTCTTTTAAGTAATTGAGTATTCCTGAAGTGAACTGTATGTTTAGGCCCATGTTTTATTAATGCACCTTGTGATCATTATTGGTGCTACGTTTAGGAGATGATTCCTGCGGCCTTTTAGTGGCCTACAATGTTGATGAGCTATGATGCTTTAATGAGAATGCGCACCAGTTGAGTAATGCAATGATTTTAAATGTAGATCTGAATTAATCTGCCTCATCTGATGCTGCCTGGATTTATATAAAAGATCTTGATTTTAAATACACAAGCCTGGTGTGGTGTCATGTTATTGCGTCCGCATTTCTGAGTCAAAGTAAGAGTGTGCTGCACAACTGCCTTACACATTGCCTTCGCGTGCTTTCCCGCCTCGCGCCATGCTACCGTGACGGACTCGGTAACCCCGTTTCCAACATTGGTGGCAGCGGTGGGATAAGGACTGGTGTTTGTGCAGCACCCTACAGTGACTCAGTGTGCGCCGCAATTGGACACCTATTGTAATACAAGTGCTAGGAATTCTTTTGTGATTGCCGATTGTGTACATTCCTGCGTTAGACCTGCTACCTACAGTCTAGAACCCTTTCTCTAAATTGTCTGGGGCCCCACCTAGCAGGATGGAGTTTGAGTTGGCCAACCTAGAAAGGTATACGGTGACACAGCTCAAGGAGTTCTGCCTAGAGAGGGGGGTGGCCGTCAAGCGAGGCGCCAGGAAGGAGGTGCTTCAGAAAGCTTTGAGGGCATGGGTAATGGCCCACCCGGAGGGAAGAGGGGACGAGGAGCAGGGGAGGCAGACAACCCAGGAGAACTGGACCTACTGCACATTGATGTTAGCGAGAATGTGTTGCCAGGAAGACGTTCCAGGGCAGGCAGTAGTGCGTCAGGGGGAGTTTGTCGGCAGAGGAATTTGAGGACAGGAGGGAGGAGAGGCAATTAACATTAGAACTTGCTAGGATGGAAAGGGAAGCGAGAACAGGCAAGGCTAGCCATGGAGGAAAGGAAGCTTGCGCATGAGCTTAGCCTGAAGGAACTAGAGCTCCGAGCCTTGCAGATGGAGATGCAGGGCAAAGTGAATGGTGGCAGCGTACCTGCTGGGGCTCCACAGGAGCCCAAATTTTATCTACCAAGAGAGGTGATAGCCAGTTTTAGTGTAGGAGATGACATCGATAAGTGGTTGGCGGCGTACGAGGTGGCTTTGGTGGCCCATAGAGTTCCTGAGAGCTACTGGGGGGGAGGTCTTTACAGGTACATACCTCCACCAGTAAGGGACACACTTTTAACCTTGGATAAGGGGGACCAGACCAACTACCCTATCATGAAGGAGGCTCTGCTTAAGAAGTTTGGCCTCACCCCAGAGAAGTACCGCCAAAAGTTCCGCAACAGCCACAAGCTTCACACACAAAACTGGGTGGATTTTTTTGATTATGCCCGGAAGGCATTGGAGGGTTGGGTGCGTGGCAGCAACGTTGATAATTACAAAGGGCTGTACGACCTGTTCTTGAGAGAGCACCTCCTAGAGAAATGTTTTCCGGAGCTGCGCCAGTACTTGGTGGACCGCAAGCTGACCAATCCGAGGGAGCTTGCAGAGGAGGCAGACACGTGGGTCAGCACTCGGGTGTCCCACAAGGGAGCCGGGGCGGACCCCCGAAAGGTGGACAGGGGTTCCCCAAGAAGAAAGAGGGGGGAGATAAAAGGAGGGAGTTCTTTAAAGGCCCCCAAAATAGACCGCCTGGGAGAGGGGTAGGTTCCCCATCCCAATCTGGATCCCAGAAACCCACTTATCCTGACAGGAGTCAGCAGCCCAGAACTGTACGGTGCTACGAGTGCGGGGAGGTTGGACACTACAAGGGGGATCCCCAGTGTCGCAAGAGCACCCCAGCCCCCACAGGAGGTAAGAGCCCCGGGGTGGCCAGTGTAGCGCTTGGGGAGGAGTTGTCCCTAGGTAGGGCAGGTGAGTGGACAGGCTTGACCTTAGTTTCCCTGGGGGATAGAGAGATCATCCCACGGGTTCAGGTACCCTCGAACACTGCCAAGTATCGGCAGAGGGTCCTGGTGAACGGGGAGGAGGTGGAGGCTCTGAGGGACACAGGTGCCAGCATGACGATGGTGAGACGTCAGCTGGTGTCCCCAGAGCAGGTGATTCCTGAGGTATTCCACCCGGTTGTTATGGCTGATAATAGCCTGGGTCATTACCCCGTGGCCCAAGTTCCCTTTGAGTGGGGAGGAGTATCAGGTCTGTTGAAGGTTGCGGTGAGCCCTGCCATGCCAGTTGACTGTCTGCTGGGTAACGACTTGGAACATACTGCCTGGAGGGAGGTAGAGTTCAATGCCCATGCTGAGATGTTGGGATTACCAGGATGGACTTGCGTCGTCATGCGGTCCATGGCTGCCCGACAAGGAACTCAGCTCAGGTTGGAGCCTGAAATAATGGCCCAGCCCACTGCTGGACGAGGAGATGTCCAGGAGGAGACACCCGGTGAGATGGATGGGGAGCCCGCGGAGGTGACCCCGGAGTCCGCTGAGGTGGTTGGTGTTCCCGTGGGGGACCTGCCGACCCCTGCAGAGTGGCAGGTGGAAGGAGGGCCTACCCGGGAGGAATTTTGCCGGGCGCAGAAGGAGTGCCCTACGCTTGAAGGCATGCAGCAACAGGCCGAAGCCCAAGCAGCTGGAACCGAGACTGGTAACTACCATGTCTACTGGGAGGATGGTCTCCTCTACAGTGAGCCTAAGGCTCCGGTGCATGGGTCATCAAGGGCCTTAGTGGTCCCCCAATGCTACCGAGCCTTTCTGCTAGAGTTGGCACACGAAATACCACTAGCAGGACACCTGGGCCAGGACAAGACGTTTGCGCGTCTGGTCCCACATTTTTACTGGCCCAGGATGCGCGTCACTTCTGACACTTTTTGCAAGACTTGCACCACTTGCCAGGCGAGCGGCAAGACAGGGACTAAAGTGAAGGTCCTTCTAGAACCTCTCCCAGTTGTCGATACCCCTTTTGAGCGGGTAGGGATTGACATTGTCGGGCCATTGGACCCGCCGACTTCTGCAGGACATAGGTTCATTTTGGTGCTGGTAGACCACGCCACCCGGTACCCGGAGGCAATCCCTCTGAGGACCATCACTGCACCGGTGGTGGCGCGGGCCCTGATGGGGATTTTTACCCGAGTGGGAATCCCCAAGGTCGTGGTGTCAGATAGGGGCACAAATTTCATGTCGGCCTACATGCAGGCCATGTGGAAGGAGTGTGGAGTGACCTACCGGTTCTCCACTCCTTACCACCCCCAGACGAACGGGCTCGTGGAGCGTTTTAATAAGACCTTGAAGGGGATGATCAGGAGCCTACCCGAGGACTTGAGAAGGAAGTGGGACGTCCTCTTACCCTGTCTGCTCTTTTCCTACCGAGAGGTGCCGCAGAAGGGGGTCGGTTTCAGCCCCTTTGAGCTGCTCTATGGCCACCCCGTTCGGGGGCCCCTCAGTCTTGTCAAGGAGGGGTGGGAGAAGTCTTCCTCGAAGCTTCCCGTGATGTGGTCAGCTATATGCTGGCATTCCGCAGCCAAGTGGCCAAGCTGTGGAAGGAGGCCTCGGACAACCTAGAGGCTAGTGAGGCCGTCATGAAGAAATGGTATGACCGGAACGCTCGGACGGTAGAGTTGGACGCTGGACAGAAGGTGTGGGTCATGGAGCCAGGAGAGCTTAGCGCCCTCCAGGACAGGTGGACTGGACCGTTTGAGATCTTGGAAAGGAGAGGCCAGACCACGTATGTCGTCGATGTGAAGACCCCCCGGCAACCCCACAGGGTGTTCCACGTCAACCGCCTGAAGCCACACCAGGAGCGTTCAGAGCTCACTCTCCTGATGATAACAGATGGAAGTGAGGAGGAGGAGAGTGAGCCTCTTCCAGACCTTCTGGCGGCCCATGAGAAGGATGGTTCGGTAGAGGGAGTGGTCCTCGCCCCATCCTTGACCCCAGAGCAACAGAGGGACTGCCGCCAGGTCTTGGGGCAGTACGCCTCGTTGTTCTCCCTCACGCCTGGGATCACGCACCTGTGTACCCATGATGTGGACACAGGGGACAGTCCGCCAGTGAAAACCAAGTCTTACCGGCTGTCCGATAAAGTCAAGGCTAGTATCCAGGGTGAGGTTACCAAGATGCTAGAACTGGGAGTGATTGAGCCTTCCAGTAGCCCTTGGGCTAGTCCGGTGGTGTTGGTGCCGAAAGCGGCCCCACCGGGCACCACACCAGAACTTCGGTTCTGTGTGGATTACCGTGGACTCAACTCAGTCACCAAGACCGACGCTCACCCGATCCCTCGGGCGGATGAGCTCATTGACCGGCTGGGAGCAGCCCGGTATCTGAGTACCATTGATTTGACGTCAGGCTATTGGCAGATCGCCATGGCGGAAGGAGCAAGGGAGAAGACTGCGTTCTCCACCCCCGAGGGCCACTTTCAATTTCGGGTGATGCCCTTCGGGTTGAAAAATGCTCCAGCCACTTTCCAGCGGTTGGTGAACCAGGTGCTGACTGGCCTAGAGGCCTTCTCTGCTGCCTACCTGGATGACATAGCTGTCTTCAGTAGCAGCTGGGAGGACCATCTGGAGCATCTCCAGGAGGTGCTACAGGCTCTGCAATGGGCTGGTCTAACCATCAAGGCCAGCAAGTGCCAGATTGGACAGGGATCTGTCGTGTACCTGGGACATCTGGTGGGCGGAGGTAAGGTGCAACCCCTCCAAGCCAAGATCGAGACCATCTTGGCCTGGGAGCCCCCAAGACCCAAACAGAGGTCCGAGCTTTTCTCGGCCTCACGGGATACTACCGCCGGTTCGTCAAGGGATATGGAACCATCGTGGGCCTATTGACGGAATTGACTTCAAAGAAGCAGCCACGCAGAGTCATCTGGACGGCTGCCTGCCAGGAAGCCTTTGAAACCCTCAAACGTGCAATGTGCACCGCACCGGTGCTCAGGACTCCAGACTTTGGACGGGAATTTATCGTGCAGACAGACGCTTCTGAGCATGGCATAGGAGCTGTGCTCTCGCAGCTGAATGACGATGGCCAAGACCAGCCAGTGGCCTTCATTTCCCGAAGACTACTCCCCGGGAACAGCGGTGGAGTACCATCGAACGAGAAGCCTTTGCCGTGGTTTGGGCTGTAAAGAAGTTGAGGCCATAGCTTTTTGGTTGTCACTTCCTGATCCAGACCGACCACAGACCCCTTCGCTGGCTCATGCAGATGAGAGGCGAAAACCCCAAATTGTTGAGGTGGTCCATTTCCCTCCAGGGGATGGACTTTCGGGTGGAACATCGACCCGGTGTAGACCACGCCAACGCTGACGGTCTCTCCCGGTTTTCCGCCTTAGCGACGAGAACTCCCTAGAGGTTGGGAAGCTCTCCCCTCTTTCGGCTGGGGGGACGCGTGTTAGACCTGTCAGCCCTAGGGTGGTCTTACCCTGTTTTTCTCCCCTTTTGCGCCTCATTTTTGCCACCGTATTTTTACTGGACCTAGGTCTCCGGGCGCCTTACCACTGCTAACCAGCGCTGAGGTGCAGGTGCTCGCTCACTCAAGATGGCTGCCACAGGCCCCTGCTACTGCAGAGGGGCCTTGCACACATACACACTAGTAGCCAGGGTCAGGCTGGGACATAGGGATACAGTATCCATCCCGTCCCCGCCTCTGGGCCACATAGCCAGACATGTGGAAGGTTCCAGAACCTTCCGGGCTGTGGGAGGAGTTATGTTTTGCCGCCTTTAGGAGGGTCACCTGACCTAGGGGTATAAGAGGCTTGGAGGGAAATCTTTTAGTCAGTTGGGGCACCACTGATCCTGGGAGAACCTCTGCCGGAGTACAGGCTTTAGGGCCTAGGGGGAGACCTACACTACTGCTGCTGACAAGGCTTAGGCACTGCTGTAGTAAGCTAGCTGAGGAACGCCCACCACCCACTGACCTTGCCCAGCGTGAGGGGACCCAGGGAACCACCTTCAGCGTGCTGGGAAGTAACATCAAGCACTCCCAGAACCACCAACTCATTCCCCCCTCATAAGAAGAAACTCCTGACAAGAAACTCTTGACAAGAAACTCATAACAAGAAACTTCTGACAAGAAACTCCTGACAAGAAACTCCTAAGAAGCAACCAATCTAGAACAGCCGCAAGAAACCTTAATTTGGGAGGCCTGACCGACCAGCAAGACCTGAAACCTGAACTGTCAAACTGGGGATCACCAGGTAAAGCGCCGTGCCCTGAAGCGCTAGACCTTCACCCCCTATCTACTCCTGCCTGCTGCTGGGCTGCCCCCCAAGAACCTTTCCAGTCAGCCCTGCCCACAGGCTGCTGGTGCGCCCCGCGCTATGTCTCCACGAGGGAGAAACTGCCCCCCCCCCAAGTCACTGACCTCGTGACTGAATCGCCTCTGCGGCCGCCGCCGCGTGAGGAGAAGTGCTGTGGTGAGGGAGGCCCCCCTCGAGTGCGTGTGGTGAGGTGCGCCGTCCGCGCCCTCACCGAAGCCTCCAAATTGCCCCCAGAGATCACCGCCGAGCCCGGGGCCCCACCGACAAAGTCGCGGCCAAAGGAATCGCCGCCGCAGCCCAAGGGGGCCGCGTGAAGAAGCCGCGGCCTAGCGGGACCAGCGAGGCCTCGAGGCCCCGCCGACGCCGTTGCTGAGCAACCGGGGACGCCGGCTGCGCCCCCGAAAAGGCCGCGCAGCGATTGGGCGCCGGCTCCCGCCACGCCCCCAGCACCGACGGAGGCCGAGGAAGAGCTCCGGACCCGCAGAGGGAGACGGGAAGCCGGCCGGAGAGGACTGCCGGCTCCCGCTCCCCTTCCCGCAATCCCGCAATCCCCTTACTTGATCCCGGGGGCCGGAGGAGGGTGATACTGGCCCCCGCAACGACTCGCAATTCCGGCCGGAAGGCCGAGGCACCCCGACTGGGCCCCGCCCTTCAGAACACGGGCCGGCCCGGGAGATCGACAGTCGCCGTGAAGCGCGACCAACGACCATCACATCAGGTGAGCCCAGGAGGCCCCTAGGGCCCGCAGAGACGCCACTGGGGGCCGGGGGCCACCATTAACCCTTGAAATTATCCCTATGAGGCGAGGCCCCGGAGAGGAGTGGGCCTGGCATGAATTAACCCCTGAGGGACACAGAAGCCCCCCATTGCCAGGGAAGCCCCAGAATACCGGACATGTTGAGGGGTTCCCCACATTGATCAGTAATCTAATGATAACGCCTACTGTAATTACTGTCTAGGCCTATGCGTATAACTGCAAAGTCTTTACCTAGTGTGAAGGTGTTTAATTGAATTGAGCTGAAGTGTACACCGCCAAGAGTTGAAGGGGCTTATTTACAAGGCCCTTGCGCCACTTTTGCGTCATTTTTAACATGGGAAAAGTGACGCAAAAGTGGCGCAAGGGGCTTGTAAATCTGCCCTGAAGTGTTTTATGCTACAGGTGTACCGGAGTTGCGACGCCCACTGTACTGAATGTGGGTGCGCCTAGATTAATGCAGGCCCTGTTTGAAATGTAACGTGAAAAGCCTTCTTTTAAGTAATTGAGTATTCCTCAAGTGAACTGTATGTTTAGGCCCATGTTTTATTAATGCACCTTGTGATCATTATTGGTGCTACGTTTAGGAGATGATTCCTGCGGCCTTATAGTGGCCTACAATGTTGATGAGCTATGATGCTTTAATGAGAATGCGCACCAGTTGAGTAATGCAATGATTTTAAATGTAGATCTGAATTAATCTGCCTCATCTGATGCTGCCTGGATTTATATAAAAGATCTTGATTTTAAATACACAAGCCTGGTGTGGTGTCATGTTATTGCGTCCGCATTTCTGAGTCAAAGTAAGAGTGTGCTGCACAACTGCCTTACACATTGCATTCGCGTGCTTTCCCGCCTCGCGCCATGCTACCGTGACGGACTCGGTAACCCCGTTTCCAACAGTGGCACAAAGTGCAACACCGACACTGCAGAACAGGGGACACAACTGGGTCCGCCCATGCGCAGAAACAGGCCAATCACATTTGACAGAGCAGGGAACTGTGAGATGCATATGTACGGGTACAACCTAACAACAGTCATGTTGTCCAAATGTCCACTGTCCCCCCTCAAATTGCCAGCAGCGCCCAACCAGTCACAATGTACATTGTCACACAGTCTGTATGTCTACAAGAACAATGCGCCAACATAAATGTCAACACAATGTCAACATGCATCTCCCCTTCACATTGCAGAGGGACAAACAACACCTCCAGCAGGTCAGACCAGACAACCCATCAGTGATGCAGGACACGACCAACACACCTTCGACACCGACGCCCTACAACAGCCCATGGACATCCCACGCAACCCACCACCAGGACCAGGGCAGACAAGCTACTTAGAGGAGAACCCAGCCCCTGCAACAGACCACACAGCATGAAGCACACGCAAGCACGGCTGGCCCACAACACTTCACCGACCCACACATGGCACCCCAATGCCAGGTGTCAGAATGCCAAAAGGAGGTGGCTGAACAGGTGCGGGTGTGGTCCGAACCCATGGAAGGCAAACTAGATCACATACGTGGGTGTCAATTACCCTTCAGGGACCACCTACACCCCACAAAGGAGACCCACACTGCCATAGAGACACACGCAGATATTATGTTGAACTGGCTACGGGCACGTGCGCCCGGCCCCTTTATTGGCAGGGCCACATGTACAGTGACGCCTATGCTGGATGTGTGTGGGGTGAGCATAAGCCAGCCCGCACGGAGTGCTCGGTGCTGGCAACAACTTGAACAGTGGACACCAGTGCAATGGAAACAGAAAACACATGCATAACAGAGTCAACTGCTGAGCAACATGGAGGGAGCCGGAGCAAGTACAGAGGTCACCCAACATACAAACAGAAGTGTCCGTGAGTTGCAGTGCACTGAGGTTGGGGCACTAGAGCTGTGCGCGCTCATGTGATGAAAATAACTTGGATTGTGTCCATTCGGGATATTCCTGATGCAGATGCAGTAGGGTGTGTTAGACCTGCAGCAACTTCCTCATCAACGTCCCAGGTCTCCCACACTGCCTGAGGTGACATTGCTGCGCAACATCTCCACATCACAAAACTCAATCAGTAACGGTCCATTGGTTGCGGTGCACTGAGTCAGTGGCACCTGGAGTACTGAGCAGGGGATCATGCAGATGATGGCATCCACGACAGGTCTGAGCAACTCCGTCAGTCTGCCAGTACCACTGTCTCGACTCTGGCAGATGGTGGTTGGAGTTGGCCCTGGCGATGGTGGCGTGTTCCTCCTGCGGTGATGCGACGTACGGGCCGGTCAGGACTCGATTTGATGTGTGAGCCCTGGTGGTCCGCAGTTGAGGCCGGAGGCAGCGGACAGCGCAGGGCCACATGCACATGGCGTCGATGACCCCAAGACCACCGTCACAAAGGTCATCCAATATTCATTCAGACAGGGTCCCTGACTTGAGCTGCACAGAGTTAGTGGCCCCGGGTGCACAGCGGCAGGCACAGGCACACCGCTACGGGACGGTGACTTGCGGTCTACTGAGGTAGGGCCACGCAGACTGAGCGGTTCCTCGTCGATGTCGGAGGTGAATGTCGCTGAGTGTTTCGGGGGACAGTGGAAGGTGTTCTTCCAGGGCATGATGGAGAGGGCAGAAGCTATCCGGAAGCAGCAAATGGAGGAGTGGAAAGCGACTGCCTCGTTGCCACCACCAATTCGGTATCAGATGCATGAGGATGAAAACTACCCCCTAGTCCATAGACTCAAACGCCACCAATGTACGACCAGAGAGTATCCATGAATGTCGGGGAACAGACTTAGTGGCACCGGGGTTGAGAGGGGATGCAGTCTGCGATGATGCCGGTACACTGATATGAACTCCGGCATTGACGATTCAAGACTCTGTGACCTACTGGACCCCAGTGTAGGCTGGAGGCAGCGGTCAGCAGTGGGCCACAGCCACGTGTCGTAGGCTCGCGATGCACAGAGTTAGTGACATCAGGGCAGTTGTCGGTAGTGTTCGATCACCTCCGTAATGATGATCCTTTTTTCCTCCCAAATGCAACGCGTCATCCTCTTATGCCTCTCCTTGCGTGCAATGATTCCTACTCTGCCTTTGAATAACCGATGTTCAGTTCCAATTCTGTGACCTACTCGAGCGCAGCGTAGGCCGAGAGCAGTAGTCCGCGTGGGCCCACAGAATGTTGCGGCTGTGATGTAACACTAAGACCTGTTGGCACCACATCGAAGGGTGTATAGTGACATACACTCAGCCATGATTTATGTGCTCTGCCACGGTGTAATCAAGACTCAGTTCCAAATGTGTGACCTACTTGTCCGCTGTGCATGCCGGTGGAGTACGTCAACGTGAAAGGAATACTGCGGGCCTGTGTTGCGGAGGCCGTGATGGTCTGAAGAGGCTGCCAAGGTCGCAGACCTCGGGCTCGGAGATTGCACCGGCACGTGGTGGGCCCTCATCGACACACGCCGGTGTCCGAAGGTGGGCATTGAGGCCTGGGTGCGCAGGGGCGGGCAGGACTGATTCGGGGACCAGCGTCCCGGGGTGCAGCAGGCGCATTGGATCACTGACAACACCGCTCACGGCGTCAGCCTCGTGGCGGGGTAAGGGGCGCCGCCCTGGCAGAGACTTTGGGCATTCCGGAAGAGGACCACGCCCAGGCTTACGTGCATTTTATTCACACCCCTACGCTGGCCTGGCATACGCCGGGCCAGCCCACTCTGCTCACGCTTACGGGAGGTCGTCACAAGCTACATTTCCGCGACTTCCCCACTGGCTGGGGTGACATGGTTGCGTCCACTGTCCACTACACTCCAAACACCAGCGGTGTGTGTCGATATGGATATGTGTGTGGTCTGCATACTGCAGTCTGGCCAGCACATCCACGCCACACTTGGCATTGTGTACATTCTCATTCATCGGTCCCTTGCCTCCTTCGCACATGCCTGGTCCCCACCTCTTCCGACATTCTGCTATTGTGTGTCCGAGGTGCCATGCCGTTGATGGCTCATGTACATGGCTGGCCCAGGTTCCCACAGTGAGTTGTGCTGTCGTGTCTGGTGGGTGTGCATGTTCTATGTGAGCTTGTGACGTGTGCATTTCCTGTGTTGTGTGTTGCATGATTGTGGAGTTGAGGTGTGTGGTGTGTGCATTTGGTATTGGCCAACGAGCAGTGCATTTCCGTGGGTGCCATCCTGGTGGCGCAGGTTGATGATGGACTGTCGGGAGGTGCAGGTATCATGCACACTGCCTGTGTGGTTGGCGACGTTGTTGGCGGAGATTCCACGGTGGTCCACTATTGCCTGCACATTGGTGGGATCCGTGCGCTTTCTGTTGCGCTTATTGTGTGCAGTGTCGCCAGGGGCCACTAGTAGGACATGTGTGCAGTCCCTTGCCCCCTGACACGTGCGGAAAACCAGCTGTGGCGTACACGCCTTGCTTGGTCTCCGGCTGTTCCTGCGCAATGTGTGTGAGGTATGGATAGTGAGGTACCAAGCTGATGGTGTCATCCATGACCGTTGTGGGGGACTTGGATTGGCCAGGCTGTGTGACTCCTCCGTCTCAGGCGGAGGTTGGTTGGAGGGTACCAGAGGCCAACACGTGCAGCACGGCCAGCAGCTTTGTCTGCGGTGGGATGTTGGTTGTCCGCTGTGTTGGTACCGTCAGCCTGTGGGCTATGGTGGTCAGGATGCGGAGGAGGGTTGTCCCTTTGGGCATATAGTGGGCAATGACATTCTCTGGTGCTGGGTCTGTGGGGTTGGTGCATTTTCGGAGGGTCGCTGTCTTTGTCTGCGCTGCCTCAGTGTTGGTCCGGAGAGGGGGGCGGTGGGTGTCCGGGGGGGCTGGGGGGATGGTGGCGGTGGGTGTTGTTGCCCTCTCGGGGCTCCGGGATGCATGGTGAGTAGCTCCATGGCATCTGTTCTTCTTCATGTGTGGCTGTGGGCTGGGCTCCCTTTGATGGTGCAGGTTGTCGTCCGACTTTCCACAGGTCAGAGCAGGTGTTAGATTCCTGCTGCTAACGCGCCTTATCGCCTGTTTTGTGGTCTTATCGCTGATCGGGCTGATCGTTGAGAATGTTGAGGTGTGGTGTTGTCGCGGATTTTTGCTCGGGAACGCCTACTCTGCATCTCATTAGCGATAGTTGCAGGGGTCATCTGTGGCGATGTTTTTTGAGGATGCTTTCGCAGGTAAACTGGTGTTATCGGCTGTTAGCACCAGCTTGTGAATGGAGCGATAAATTTATCTCGATTTTGGCTGCGATAAAGTGCCGTTAACTCGGCGATAGCTCCTTGTGAATATGCCCCTGAGATGTCTCCAACCTGAGCTGTGTTGCCCTGTCTCCAATCTGAGCTGATAGCAGGCACCGGCTCCAAGTCCATCTGGGAGCACAAATCCAGCCTGATTAGGCCAATCCTGGTGCTTCTGTCATGGTGCCAGCAGCATGAGAGCAGTGTCTGGATTGGCCGTAGGGGCGTCTGGGAGCCTTTGCTGCAGAGAAGCAGAAGAGCGGCGATGCGGCGGGTGACAGGTACGTCCTTTTTTTTTTGTGTGTTGCTATTGTCGTCCACCCCCTCCCCCACCCCACTACTTTTCCCTGACACCAGCCTCTACTGCTAACCAGCTTAGCCAAAGGAGCAGCTGGATACTGTCTGTACACCAAAAAGGGATTTAATCAGAAAAGGACCAGTAATCCATATGGAGACATGCACCAGGCAGTGATGCTGTTGTATGAGCAAAAGTGTACCAGAAGGGCAAGAATCAAAACTGCTAATATAAGCAGGAGCCAAGCACCGTTATATTTGAGATACATATATTTATTTATGAATGGATTCATTTTGAAGGTAGAGACGCCGCCTTCTGCTGAATAAATAAACCCGATGAAATTAGAAGGAAATGGAAGAGCAGTGAATTATGGCAAGTTAAGCAGAAACTACTCAAAGTTTAAAAGGCATTCGAGCATGCACAAGCCATGTTATGAGGAAATTCCACTGCACGTTTTAACACAGCCCTCTGCCCCTTCTCCTGGTTGAAGAGGCACGGACAGCGAGTTTAAGCAGTGGGTATCCGTGAGTCTAGAGGGAATTCTGGTTCATAATAACCCACAAGTGCATATCTCCACTCACTGAGAAAGCACCACTAAGTGTTGTGCTCAATATAACGAGCCTGCCTCACTCAAGGACCGGGGCTGCCATCAGGCGAGGTAAGGCAGCTTTAGCACACCACCACCACCAGTTGGCACCATACTGCAGAAAAGGGCCAAAAATGCCTTTTTAAAATGTGGGGACAGGGAGTGCTCGAACAACAAAATGCCATTTTACCTGATACACCAAAAATCCTTTTAATGCTTGTGTATGTGGTGAACAGAGAATGCATTTTCACTAAGAAAAGCCTAAGCTATTGTCTTGCTCCAGCCTGTTTCTAGACAGTGTCTCTGAATCGAGACCCCTAGATTTGCAGCTTTCCAAAAAAAGAATCGAACTCCTGCAAAGTCGGAATCGTGCCCTCCAGAGCATGTGGGACCTCCTTGCGTCAATATGTGTCTTATTCCAACACCCAACCCTCTCTAATGGCCGAAGGGAGTTTTTGACGGGCCCCTCTGTCGATCTTGAACTCTAACAGGTATTTGTGCTTCTTTATTTATGGTGATCCTGTACGTCTGGAGTTTGTTTGCGAGGGCGCGTCGCTTTGTAGCTCTACAAAAAACACAAGAAATCTGGTTGCAGCGGAGTCTGATAATACGGCTCATTTGACAATAATGTATTGACGAAAGTAAATTGAAAATATATTGAAAGCATAAAGCATTTGTTGAGTTCATATTTAATATACGAGCGTCCTAGGCTTTAGCCACTTGCAAAGGAAGGGCTCTGAAAGCTGTTGCTGAAAGTAATTTGCTTTTATTGGTGCAATATGTGGCGGGAGTGATGCGGAGAAGCAAGCGTTGGTGTGTGCTTCCTGTGGCGGTCCCAGGCAGGGTGCATTGCAGTTGAGCGCCAAGGCCCTTCCTTCAGCAAAGTGTGGAGATGGGCTATTGCAATAGGGCACCGTTTGCCATACAGTCAGTCAGGTGGCCTATGTGCAAGGCCGGAGGCTGAATTAGACACAACAGGCTCACAAAAGCACGTTATTGACTCTAGTGCCTGCTATACACAGGCCTGGGCTGCATCGTGTGTAGTTCACGGGAGGAGGTTTTTCTTTTTGTTGCTGTCTTCAAGACCTCGCTAACCCCTCTCTACTCTCTCTGCTCTCTGACGTCACTAATGTAGGACTAAGGGGCATATTTACAATAGAAGTGACGGAGCGCAGCGTTAGCCTTGTTGGCTTAACGCAGCTCTTTGCTACTTTTGAAACGCAGGGCTGCACCGTATTTACAAGAATACTGTGCAGCCCTGCGTTTCTCCCTGCGCTGGCGCTAAATTTGTCAGCCTAGCGCCAATGCAGGCACCCTTGCACCATAATGCAAGGGTGCCTGCGTTGAGGCGAAGGATTGTTTATGTGCAGGAAGGTGTCCCTTCCAGCACATAAATAATCTGAAATGGCGTTTTGTAACTTCTAAGGGCCTCATTTATGAAAAGTGTTGCATCGCTGCGTAAAAATAGCGAAGCAACACTTTTCAGTGCGCCCTCCTTGCAACACCATCGATGCACTGTATTTACTGTACAGTGCTCCATGTCGCAAGGATTTACAGATACATCAGTATTTCTGACGTATCTGTGGGGGCAGTAATGATGCATTGCTAGAGCGTGTCGCAAAAGTGATGCTACTCCAGCAATGGGCCATTACACATGGGCAAGTCCCATGTTAAAGGCGCCTGTATCAATCTTACGCCTGTTGTGAGGCAGGCGTAAGATTTTGACACAGTGGCGTCCTAGATTTGGCGTAGTGAAATCTCATAGATTTCACTGCGCCACTTCTACGACCCTTCTTTACGGGGGAACGTCCACCCTGCATACATTATACCCGACGCAGGTTTAATATAGAACAGGGCTTTACAAAGTGATGCATCTGCTTAGATGCGTCACTTTGTAAATATGGCGCAACGTTACGCATTATTTACTCCATCGCAGCATCACAAAAAGTGATGCAACGGCGGTGCAAAGGGCTCATAAAAAAGCCCTTTTGTGTGCTGCTTTGTGCAGCACACATAGAAGTTGCAACTCGTCATTTTCTTTATGATTGTTTGTGTGCTGGAAGCAGTGGCGGCTGGTGGAATTTGAAATTGGTGCGGCGTATGCAGAGCGAATCAAAGCATGCGAGCGCAGTGAGCGAGCCCGACGGCAATAAGGGGGGTTCGGGGGGGTTCTCCCCTGTGAAGTCATTTTAAAAAAATTGGCATCTTTTTGGTGCGATTTTCAGCACTATATCTGTGATAAATGGACTAAAAATTCAGTAGTTCTAGGCATTCATAAAAAAAACAAATATTATTTCTGAGAATTTCTGGGTTGCCAAGCAAGTCTGACTTCTGAAGAGGGTTAGGGTACTAAGCAAGACTGCTTTGGCTCTACCCTTTCCAATAGAAAACACTAGTTAGTGATGTGAACAAGTTCAATGGACAAACCTGGGGTCTAGGGAGAGTCCCTCTCCTGAGAAAGAAATTTAAAAAGATTGGTAAATGGTGCATTTTAAAGCAAATGAATGCAGCGATAAAGCAAGGCTTATTAAGCAGTGGGAACGTATAGTCTTGAAATATTAAACACATTAAAAACTGCCCCGTATCTTCTTACATTAATTTGTTCAACCGTTACTGTAATATGTAAATTGTTCTGCATGACAACTTTAGCCCTTTAAAATGTATGCTTAGCTTGCCCAGTGTCTTGCACTGCATGCAGCATTAACTTTGGAAAAATATGCTCTAACCAGACTTCGGGAAGCACCCACAGCTGCTGGCTGTAACCAGTCATATAGAAATATGTGCAGACAGGTCTTTAAGTGAGATGAAAAAGTGGGTGCTCCCTATAAAGGAACATGCCAAATACATTTCTGTGATTCCCATAGTGTGCCATCAGACCGGTATTTTGGTTTCTCTCTCAGATGTAATTTTATCCAGATAAATGGCACAGCAACTGACATACGCCTAAAGCCTGTCAGTATGATTGGCTTTGTCACTGAGTGTTAGCTGTTTAAGATAAATGAGTAACAACAATGATTTCTTATAAATAATTAACATTGAAAATGTTAAAATTCTGAAATAGTGAGTCTGTGAATTAAATAGGATTGAGGCCTGTGGAAAGAGTTTTGGCCTTCAATTATGTTTGCTTTATGTTAGATATGTATCCTCTTTTTCTCTGCATATCTTGTCCATCTGCACATCTTCAACCCCCTCTCTTTCCTCTTCAGCATCCTCTTTTCACTCTTCCCCGAATGCCCTTCCTCCCATCGCTGTCACTTCACCGCCTCCCAACTTGCACTGCACTCCCTCAAATATAAGCACCATAATTTCTCTTACTTTTGCCTTGCAAATATTTTGACATCAGTGTACCCTCTTCACACACATTTCCACAAAATCATGGACCGTGTTCATGAGGTTACTGGAATCAGCCACAGGCTGGGAGTGGCTTACAGGACCCATTCCACCCTGCGGACAGGTGACAAGGACAGGATGTGCAGTGTCGTACTCTGCAAAGAAATGGAACAGACTCTGGTCTGTTTAATATTGGAGAGGAGTGCGCACTGTTTTCCTCAACAGTGAAATGGAACCTGGACTGTGTAATCCAGTGATAGAAAGGATACAGACATGGTTATGCTCCGGAAATGGAACGTGTGCACACAGTTGTGTTTCATAAAACAAATGAATGGACGCTGTTTTATTAAGTAATAGAATGGAATGTGCACTCTTTTATATAGTAATAAAGAGAAACACAGACTGTTGTAGTCAATAATAGTCATTTACAGTGCTTCATTTTGTAACAGAATACTTAACTGCAGATTCGTTTTCAGTGCTTAGTGAAACAAATGAATATTCATTTATATTGCTTAAGGTAAAGAACAGTGCTTCTTTTAATTACTGAATAAAACAGTGCTTAAACCAACGCATACCGCTTTTAAAGTACAGAAGAGTACATGCTAGTTTCAGTGCTATAAAGAGACTGGACCACCGTGCCCCAGAAATTGAACTATGTTAAGCATTAAAGAGAGGAAAGATCATCGTTTTACTGTGTAGTGGAAAGAAATGTGTCATCATGTAATAAGTAATGAAACAAAATGTGTTCTATTTAATGATATCAATGAATCTGCATTGTTTAATTCAGTAATGAAGAGGTCCTCGTACTATTACAATCAGGAACGAAACGTAATCCGCACTGTTTCATTCTGTAATGAACAGGATACTAGGGTAAGAGGAAACAGGAGCGTGTTTTAAGGGCATCTGTGTAAGAAGGATACCTCTTTTAAGTATGCTCCCTAACAACGGCGGTCTCGAATGCCGAAAAGGTTTCGTTTTCCCAAGTCAACAAACAGCTGCACAAATCAAAAACAAACAAAAAAAGAACCCCGCCGAGTTATTTGGGATAATATGGTTCCTGCGCAACTACGTGTCGAGAATGCTCGTTCTAGTCGGCCCTCGCTGCTGAGGGTGCTTGGCCTCTGTCAGACAGCTAAAGCGCTCTCTTCCAGGACGAAAAACAGCTGAGATCGCAGGCGCTGTGACTTGCTTTCTTCTTGTCCATCATACAGTGCTCTCCGTTTACAAGAATGGCAACCAATACCAACACAGTATCCGAGGATCTCATTCAAAATCTGGCTTACTAAAAAGAGGCTGTTCTAAACTCTAAACCCCGACTCCAGGTCGACGTCAGTGACAGATTTGTAAAATGTCTTAAGATAATCACGTTTTTCCCAGATTTTTTTTTTTTTTGCAGTTTTATATAGCGCTAACTCAACCCGAAGGTATCAGAGTGCTTTACATGAGCACCAGTTGCATTACAGACAAACATTAATTTTTTAGGGACGGGGAGATTAAGTGATATGCCCAGAATCACAGGGTGCTTGAGCCGCCAGCTAGACTCGAACCTGGTTCCCTAGCTTCAAAGTCGGCCACCCTAGCCGTTAGGCCACATCCTCGGGCTTCACACGTCCACTTGTGTGCGTACAGGGAGGAGTAAAGCTACAAACCAAACTTGGATTTCAAGGAAAATGGAAGCTACACTGGGTGAGGCTTTGCCTCAGCCCAACCTATTTTGAAAATGCAGCAGCTATTGAAGGAAGGTAGAGTAACTGAGCAAAACCTTAGTAGAAAATAATACATCCAGTGGGACACTGTTAGCACTGCCGATGGCGAAAAAACACCTTGCAAACATCAATGAGACATGATGTGTCCGGGGCCACCAGCGCCCCTTGCGCAATCTAAGAGGACACTCAAAGGGGCTAGACACAAGTGAAAAATAACTCAAAGAGCAGCAAAGACATAGGTGCGTTACTCACTGGTCGGAATAAAGTCTCAGCTGCGAACGTTGTCTGTGTAAATACACAGCGGTGCCAGAGTATGTGGGTGATAAGGAGCAGCGGCATAAATAGACCTTTCAGATGGGTCCTGCAAGTCATTAGCACCTGGACCTCACTTGGGTATAAGTGCATGTGGACGGGGTTAACCCTTAATTGTACACAAAAACCTCTCGCAAACTAGGCCTGCTATACTGAAGAGCAAACAGAACATAAACTATCCTAATCCAATCGGCGCAAAATACAAATATTCCATGCGGCCCCATACATTTCACCTGGTAGGCCTACTCTGATCACGGAGGCAAGTGATGAGGCACATCCTGTCCGTGTGCTCTGTGGAAACATAAGATCTGTAAAATATGCTGACATTAACTATCCTAATCCAAACGGTGCAAAATACAAATATTCCATGCGGCCCCATAGATTTCACCTGGTAGGCCTACTCTGATCATGGAAGCAAGTGATGAGGCACATCCTGTCCGTGTGCTCTGTGGAAACATAAGATCTGTAAAATATGCTGCAGTCGCGGCTCGCAATACTAGGGGGGGATTCCGCGGGGGGAGGTGATTAAAAATAAAGTTTAAAAAAAAAACTTAAACTTACCTGACCGCCGGGCGGGTCCCCTCCGCCTCTGCTGTCTGCTCCTGGGCCGGGGTCCGGTGCGTTGCCGTTGGCGCCTTCTCAATCTCACATGAGTGGCTGGCAAGTGGCTACCCCTCTCGCTCTCAGCCAATCCTGGCGCTGCCAGCTGCGCCAGGATTGGCTGAGGGCAGGGATACTCCCTGCCCATTAGGAGACCGGGGGCTGCGCATGAAGCAACCCTCGGTCTCTTAAGGGGAAGGCTAGTGCGCATGTTCGGGCTGATCGTAAAAATGATCAGCCCAAAAAACGAACATGCGCACTATTGTGCTGTCACTCACCCGTGACAGTGCTGCCGCAGCCCCACCCCCTTCAGCGTCCGTGTTCTACTTCTGAGGCTAATTCCAATCAGGAGTCCTGATTGCTGCAATTAGCGTCAGAAGTAGAACGATTAGTGGGGCAACGCCCCCAATGGACGCACCGCCCCTGGCAGGAAGGGACACCTTCCTGCACATAAACAATCAATGGCGTTTTGCTGTTTCTATATGTGATGCACATTGCAGCACACATAGAAAAAGCAAAAACGAGGAGAAATGCTTTATTTCACCAGGGTAAGACCAGGTCTTCCCTGGTCTTAATTTTGGCGCTGCCCCATATTTACTCCACCCTTTTAAATATGGGGCAGTGTCAAATTCAATGGGTGTTGCGGTGGAACGCTCACCACAACACCCATTGCCCGCCCCTTTCACGCTAACTATAGAGTGAAAGAGTGCCTTATTTACAAGGCAGCGTTAAGCCACATTATGTGGCTTAACACTGCCTTGTAAATAAGGTGAAGCCCATATCACCCCAGGAACGTCACTAAAAGTGACGTTCCTGTGGTGGTAGGGGCTTGTAAATATGCCCCTGGGTGTCTTGGTTGGAGATGGAACGAACACTTTTGAATGGCAGGTTCCATTCCTGGGACTCCAGGAGTTTTGTTGTCAGTGCCTGGAAGCGAGAGTGGCTGGTTGGACAGATGGTGGATGAGAATGGATGGGTTATATCTTTTCACGCCTCTGAGGAGGTAATGACGCGGCTGGAGGTATATGCAAGGGCAGGGCATCCTCTGCTGTACACCAGAGTGACGAGTGACGGATAACATGTGGAAAGTATTCCCAGTAAGAACGCTAGAAGGTAGTACCCTCCTGGAACTCTTGTCATTGTGCCAAGGTGGCCATCCTCTATCATCTTTGAACAGGGCGCTTTGTGAGGAACACTTGAGACATGAATTGCTGATCAGGGCTAAGTGGGTCAGATTGTGGGACAAAGCTCACAGATGATGAATGGAACAGGAAGCTGATTTATACAAAGAAGGTGATGGGTAAAGGTCTACACTCTAAGGCGAAAAAAAGGCATTTACAATGTCCCATGACTGCACTGGTACTCCTGTTGGAGAAAAGGAGAATTGCAATACGCTGGATGCAAGTAAAGGGCCCAGTGTTGGATCTATGGCACAAAGATAGGATTGAATGATCGAAGGCTGAAGAGAATCCTATTTTAGTGGTCCGGACTGACACCAAGCAGAGACAGAATCTAGAGGAATGGAGATAAGTTTGTACTAATTCCAATGCAACAACAGAGACAGATGTTTCTGATTGAAGAAACTGTCTTCTACACCTCTTGAGAATAGCATATAAATGTGTTTGAATGCATTGGCTTGTGCCTGTCTGCCCTTTGCAATATGTAAATTAAATGAACTTACTTAATGGTTAATTGTCTGGAACTCTGACTGAAATGTTTCACTGCCTGCTTATTGTGTGTGTGTGTGTATATCCCAGTACCAGTAGCCACTTGGTAGTTATAGTTAGGATCGTGTTTCCATAGGAAAATCATTTTTTGCTTTTGAAAGTTTCAGGGTGCTCGGTCACGCAGGGGGGTATGATAAGAGGGGGGTCCCAAAACACATTTTTCCTTCATTTTTCAATAGGGAATGTAGACACAGCTACAGCCCAAATGGCTGAACGGATTTACACCAAAGTTGGCAGAAAGATAGATCTTGGTCCAGAATGTGTGCTTTTTGTAGTTTGGTGTGACAATGATGTGACGGCGGCCATCTTAGGGCTTGGGTAACAGTTTGCACTTTAGAAATAATTTTAACAACTTTTACTTCTCCTTGTTCTTCTTCTCTTTCTTCTTCCTCTTTTCATTGTCATCATTATTCTTTTGTTATTATTTCAATTGTGATTATTATTATTGCTGCTATGGTTGTTGTTATTATTATACAATAATGATGAACAATAAATATATTGTCCAGGTGCTTGGAGCTGTGTACAGTGAGGCTGTGGTCAGATGTGGCAGTGCTATGGTCACTTGGGCGGTCAGGTTCCTCAGCTGTTGTGGGCATGCGATGGTCCTTACAGCACAACGGTGTTGGGGGAGTAAGATGTGTGGCCTCAGGGAGATAACAAGAATTTTGCATTTGAGGAAATACAGCATGGGTTCAACCATGTCCTTGATAATGCAGTCAGCATGAACCAGAAAATGCAGCAAGCTCGGCGGGAAGAAGAATGCTGTGGGCAAGTCATGCAGCACCGTGTAGTGGTTCACCATGGAGGTACTAGCCCACATCCCTTTCACACCTGAATACAGCATAAAAGGGTCTTCTCTTTGTTCTCCCTCAGCAGGTGGTGGAAGAGAGCTCTGCTCTATACGAAGTCATTCTTTGGGTCAGGCGGGCAGCGGCATAAGTCAGAGCTTCTGTTGAATGTGAAAGGTGAACACCCTTTCATCACACAGTTGCAGTTGGGGACCCACCTTACCACTCAATCAATCAATCAGGGGGTTTATAAAGCGCAAGCTACTCACTGGGAACGGGTCTCAAGGCGCTGAGGGAAAGGGGGCAGTGGGGGGGGGTTCCGCTGATCCTGGAGGTTCACTGAGCTCCATCGAAGAGCAAGGTCTTGATGTCCTTTAGGAACTTAGGGAGCGATGCAGTCTGTCGGAGGTGGAGAGGTAGGGAGTTCCATGCCTTGGCCGCGAGGAGGGAGAAGGAGCACCCTTCTGTTCTGTTTTTCTTGATCCGAGGATCCGTTGCGAGGGAGAGCTGGGCCGAGCGGAGAGAGCGCTGGGGAGCGTGGAACGAGAGGCGGTGGTTCAGGTTGGCGGGTCCGGTGTTGTGGAGGGCCTTGTGTGCGTGGGTGAGAAGCTTGAAGGTGATTCTCTTCTCGACGGGGAGCCAGTGTGGGGTCCGTAGATGTTGGCTGATGGGGCTGTGGCGCGGTAGGTTGAAGACTAGTTTGTCGGCAACGTTCTGGAGTTTGCGGGTGACGTTTTTGTTGTTTCCGGCGTAGAGTGCGTTGCCGTAGTCCAGTCTGCTACTGATGAAGGCGTGTGTGACAGTTTCCTGTGTTCGGGGGGGATCCACTTGAAGGTCTTACGGAGGAGGCGGAGGGTGTGGTAGCAGGAGGAGGTGATGGCGTTGATCTGGCGGTCCATTTTGAGTTCGGAGTCCAGGATGATTCAGAGGTTGCGAGCATGGTCCGTGGGGTTAGGGGGGTTCCCCGAGGATGGGGGGCCACCAGGTGTCGTTCCAGGTGTCGGGGTGTGGGCCCATGATGACTACCTCTGTTTTGTCGGTGTTGAGTTGAAGTGGCAGCTGTCTTTCATCCATGTTGCTTTGGCCTTCATTCCACTGTGGACGCTGGTTCTGGCGGTTGAGGGTTCATTGGTGAGGGAGAGGATCAGCTGGGTGTTGTCGGTGTAGGAGATGATGTTGAGTCCGTGGCTTCTGACGATGGCTGCGAGGGGGGCCATGTAGATGTTGAAGAGGGTGGGCTTAGGGAGGAGCCCTTGGGGACTTCACAGCTGATCTCCATGGGTAGTCTGACTCACTGGGTCCGGCCAGTGAGGAAGCAGTGGATCTAGTCCAGAGCCCTGTCATGGATGCCGGCGTCATGGAGTCTGGTGATTAGGGTGCGGTGGGAGACGGTGTCAAAGGTGGCTGAGAGGTCTAGTGGGATGAGGGCTGGATGTCATCTGTAGCGGTGAGGAGTGCAGTCTCTGTGCTGTGGTTGCTTCGGAAGCTGGATTGGGAGGTGTCCAGGACGTGGTTCACTTCAATATATGCCGAGAGTTGGGCGTTGATAGCCTTCTCTATGACCTTGGCTGTGAAGGGGAGGAGGGAGATCGGTCTGAAGTTCTTGAGGTCCACCGGGTCTGAGGATGGCTTCTTCAGCAGGGGGTTGATTTCGGCGTGTTTCCAGTCATTGGGGAAGGTGGTGGTTTCGATGGAGCAGATGGTGAAAAGTTCTTTGCTGTTGTGTGCGTTGGCGTGGATTCTATCTTGGGTGGCAGTTTTCTTAGTGGTTTTGAGGAGGAGGTGGTGTGCTTTGATGGTGGACTTGAAGATTGCCTGCGTTTCTGGAGTTTTGTTGCTCCTCCATTTTTTCTCGAGATGTCTGCAGGTGCGACTAGACTCGTGGAGGGCGGGGGTGAGCCAGTTGGCCACCTTGAATCATTGTTTGTCTTGTCTTCTCTTGAGGGGTGCCAGGGTGTTGACGCAGTTGGAGATCCATTAGTGGCGGTTGCGTGCTGCGTCTGATGTGGCTAACTAGCCCTGCATGGCCTGCTTCTTCCTCGGCCACACAACAATCACCTCTCTCGTTTAAATATCCAGCCAGCAGTGGACATTCTGACCAAATAGGAATGGAAAGATCCTGATAAGACTTCATTATGTCAAAGTTATATCCTTTGGAAGAAATGGACGTAGTGTTATTACCTGGTGACTGTGTGGTTGTCAGCCTTGTCAGTACGCCTTCCATGGCACAGAAGAATATTTCTAAAAACCCTGCAAACACGAAGGTTGATTCCTCTTTAAGGCAGGTTTTTTGTGATCTCTTGTGGCAATGTGAACTGGGCTTACATGGATCAGTCTTTGATTTCAGACTTCAAACCCCTTTTTAAGACCACCCAGGAAGTCATGGATTATTTCGATCTATTGAACATCATGGAGCACCAGATTGAATTTTTGTCAGGCACTTCTTTTGATGTTGTCAGATCAGCAGTCCTGGCTAGTGAAGCTGCCATTGGGGCACGACATAATCTATGTTTGAAGGATTGGACACTGAACTCAGCTGAAAGAGCTACAGCACTGAAAATGACCTTTGTAGGATCAAGGTTATTGGGCAGAACTCGAGGATAAGCTGCATTGCATTTTAAAAGAACATATTCTTCCTCTTTTAAACGTGAATCATCCAAGCCTTCAAAATCTTCAAAGTGGATATCTTCCTTCATCGAGGAGACAGCAAAGTTATGACCAATGCAGGGTAAATCTTCAGCTTTTCGCTGCTCTAAAATACAGAAACAGGATGCACACTTCAGCAGTAAAGAAGGACTGGCTATCTGATAGAGTTTTAGACCTTACAGACAACTTCAGAAGTCATTCCTATGCCCATTCCCAGAAATTACCACATAAAGAGGAGGGGATCTTAGCCCTTGCGAAGAAAGGCACAATATTTCCTGTTTAGGAGGGAAGAGGTCTAGCGAACAGATGTACGAAGAATGGATTTGGAAAAAGAGGTCACAAATTGCACACTGACTTTTACCTAATCCATTCTGTTTTTGCGAACCGACCTTTGTACTAATTGGTCCATTCGACTGACCTCATGAATATTAGTGATGTAAGTCACAAATTGCGAATCGCTATGAATCGCAGCCATCATAGGGTTGTTAGTCTGCTGAGATCAGCAGACCTCCATCTCTGTGATTACTTTTAAATGCAACCTGTTTTCCTTAAAGGAAAATGGGATGTATTAAGAAAAAAAAACTCAAAAAGCTTAAGTAGCATTTTTTAGGAATAGGCAGTGGCCCATAGGACCACTGCCTACTCTTAAAAATGTTTTTGTCAACATTCACAAATGGTGACCCCTCCCCATTTGTGGATGGCTTATCACCTCCTAAAATATTAATGTTTTGTGACTGAAGTTTGGTCACAAAACATTGATACATCCTATACGAATATGTATTTGGAAGGAATGTCCTAACCCCTTCCAAATACAGATTTGGTTGCAAACACAAATTGCGATTCGATAACGTGATACCGAATCACAATTTTGCTTCACACATACAAAAACGCCTTTTGGCAGTCACAAACAGACCAGTTCCCGAAATCGGACATTTTGTGAAGGCAAAAATACTTTGTACACCTGGCCCTTGGAGTTTACTCCATTGTGTTTTTGATTAACAAAATAACAGGAGGGTTTTGACTAGTGATCGATTTGAAGAAATTGAATGTTTTCCAGGACATGCAATTCAGAATGGATGCCCTTCAGAGGATCATTCCTTTGATCCGATTAAATCATTTCATTATCACTCTAGACCTCTTGCATGCCTATCTGCACATTCCTATTGCAAATAATCATTCGAAATATCTGAGGTTTTGTGTGCGGAAACATCATTGACCATAATGTTTCTTCCTTTTGGTGTAAAGCCTGCATCGTGGATCTTCACAAAAGTAATTGCCCCAGGAATTTCTTACCTCCATCTGAAAGGGATTCCAGTCTTTCCCTACCTTTGTTACTTCCTGCACAACCCAAGGAAGACTCACTTTTCATTTTGAATTAGACAAAGGCAATAATTAGTCGATTAGGATTACTGCTGAATATCCTGAAATATCACCTCAAACTCTCAAGGAAATCCAAATTTATTGGAGCGAGGTTCTAACCGAGTTGGGGAAGGTTTTTCATCCAGGAGATCAAATTGTTCCTCTTCAGCCTTTAACTATTAGAGGATCCAGTTCCTCTTTCATTAGAGATCATTCAGGAGCATGCCCCATGTGAAAAGCCCTGCGTCACTCCTTACTCCTGCTGCAAGCAGGTGTAAGGATTTGACATAGTGACACCCTAGAAGTGTCGGAGCACTGCGTCACTTCTACCTGGCTTTCCTGCATCGAAACGCCCACCCTGCATACATTATACCTGTCCCATGTATGATATAGCGCAGGAGTTTACAAAGTGACACATCTGCCTAGATGCATCACTTTGTAAATATGGCGCAGTGTTGCGCATTTATTACGCCGCCGCAGCGTCACAAAAAGTGACGAAACGGCGGTGTAAGGGCCTTATCCAGAGGTCATACCAGTTCAAGTGGTCCATGGTGGAGAGCCAGAGATTATTGAACTGTAGGCAGTTGACTGCTATCTTCAGGGCTCTTCAAAACTACACAGTCGTTCAGAAGAATATTGTGGTCAAAACAGACAATACAGTGTCATTTGCTTACATCAACCATGAGGTGAACACTCAATCAAGATCCCATAATCAGGTTGCAACACGTCTGGGTTCTCGGCCAGAGAAGAACTTGTTGAGTCTGTTAAGCTTACCAGCAACCCACATCAGGAGAAAGGAAAACACCCAGGCCGGATTTTTTGAGCAGTAAGGTCCCATTAACAAATTTATCATTATTGAAAGTGATGTTGAGGAATTCTGCCAGATGTTTGGGACTCCTTATGTGGATCATTTTGCTTCAAGGGACAATGCCCAACTACACAGGTTTTTCTCCAGATTCCCGTAGAAAGGAGTGTGGGGAGTGAATGCGCTCCTGTTAAAAGGACCAGGAGATTACTTTATGCATCCCCTACATTTCTGCTTATTCTTAAGGTACTGTTCAAGATACAGGAGTAATCATGGTGACGACTGTCATGGTTCCCTGTACTGAAGGCTCCAGAAACTCAAACTATATTGCTGGTTTGAAGCTTGAAAGGTTAACTCTTTTAAGCAAAAGGTTTTCAGGAGCAGCTGGCGAAGACAATTCAGAATTCAAGGAGAATTCTATCATAAAAGCTTATTATAAACACTAGGTGACTTTTGATAGATTGTGTTCTACTTACGATTTTTCCGCTCCATCTTTTCCCCTTTCATCTGTGTTACAATTACTACTAAATGGTTTTCACGCCTGCTGGTAGAGCTGGGGATATTTCTGCCTTGAGGTGTTGTCTTCCTTTTTTGTGCTTTTTGGAGGATGCAGTGAATTTAAGGCCTGACCTGTCATTTATTGTTAAAGTAAACTCTTCCTTTAATTTGCAACAGGAGGTGGTCCCCCCTTCTTTCTTTCAATCACTATTTATGGGTGAAGAACGGTGTGTAGACTTTGGCCTGTGTGTATTATGCCAACTGACATTTCGCCGCCTACACTGCAGCCCCTAATTAACCAGCGCTGCTGTTGTAGGTGGCAAAATGCCTGTGGGCATAGTCGGGAGGGCAGCAGGGTTACGGGAGCACCTCCCTGTAAAAACAAAAAAAAACAGCAATCACTGTGGGGCAAAGATGGGTATCCAGAGTGTGTCAGTGTTTGCCCTGCGGTGAAATGTCCACAAATTGTGAAGAACTACTGTTGCATACTTTGTATCTTAAAATAGTACTGTTTATTTATCATGGCAGGTCACATGAATACAGGTAATCAGATCACTTGTTTGTGACCTATGGTGAAGCAGGGAGAAATAAGAGGGCAGCAAAAATGACATTGTGAGATGGATAAAGGCTGCTATCATTCAGGCAAATCAGATTGACTCTGTTCAAGGTATGGTCTATAAGAGGAATACAAACCTGGACTGAATTGCAAAGTGTTTCTATTTAAGAGATTTGCATACTTTTGATACTGTGTCCACTGTGGCAGTCAAGAAGAACATCTTGATAGCGGTGCTTCAGCTGGGAGTTAACTCCCCAGAACCACTTCTCCCATTTAATGAAGCCCTTACAAATGTCCTGCTTGGGGCCTGGTCCAAGCCCTGCACAGGGGCTCCTGTGAAAAGGACAATTGCCCACCCCATCGGTCTGCCCCACAGGACCCCCCTTTCCTTACCCAACACTTTGGAGGTCAAAGCCTCCACCTCCTTTGTGAATCCTAGCACATTCCCTACCACCACACTCAATAGGGAATCCTAGAGGCTGGACACCTTAGGCAAGAAAATGTTTTCTTCTGCCAGCCTGGAATTGTGGTTTGTGAACACTGCAGGCCTTTTGGACTGTTACTCCCATTCCCTTGGGATTCAGTTGCGCAGGTGCTGCCCATACCACTCCTGCCCAGAGTTCTCAAGAAGATCAGGAACAACCAGACCCAAGTTATCCTTGTGGCTCCAGACTGGACTCGGAGAGTTTGATATCACGAGCTGTTGAGCGGATCACTGACAGAATATCAACCACCACAATATCGACTTACACAAATATCGGGACATAAATATCGTTGTCAAAAATATCGACCTCCTATCTTTATAATGGTAAGTACAAAAATATTGAAAAAAATATCGTCGTTAAAAATATCGATGCACAAAATATCGTTTTTTTTATATGTATAAAAGATATTGTAAAATAAATTAAATAATAAATGTAACTTTAAAAAAATTATTTAGATTTATTTGTAAATTTCAACAATTATAAGTAATAAATGTAATTTAAAAAAATTAAACACATATATAAAATGTAATATATATGATTACTTAAAAACAATTAATAAATAATTATTTTAATTAATTTTAAAATGTTATTAATATATTAAAAATTATAAATAAATATATATATACATACACGTGTAACATAAAAATTAATAAAAAAATATATTATAAATGAAAATATTTAATATTTTTTAAACTTACATTTTGCACTACATTGAGTGCAACAGTAGAGAAAGTGTTGGAGAGTGGAGGGGTAAAAATTACTATTCCCACTACAGTGAGTACAACAGTAGGGAAAGTGTTGGATAGCGGAGAGGTAAAAATTACTATTCCCACTCCAGCGAATGCAACAGTAGGGAAAGTGTTGGATAGCGGACAGGTAAAAAATACTATTCTTACTCCAGGAAATGCAACAGTAGGGAAAGTGTTGGATAGCGGATAGGTAAAAATTACAATTCCCACTCCAGCGAGTGCAACAGTAGGGAAAGTGTTGGATAGCGAAGGGTTAAAATTTACTAATCCAACTCCAGCGAGTGCAACAGTAGGGAAAGTGTTGGATAGCGGAGAGGTAAAAATTACTATTCCCTCTCCAGTGAATGCAATAGTAGAGAAAGTGTTGGATAGCAGAGGGGAATAATTTACTATTCCCACTCCCAACGAGTGCAACTGTAGGGAAAGTGTTGGATAGCGGAGGGGAAAAAATTACTATTCCCACTCCAGCGAGTGCAACAGTAGGAAAAGTGTTTGATAGCGGAGGGGTAAAAATGACTATTCCCACTCCAACGAGTGCAACAGTAGGGAAAGTGTTGGATAGCGTAGGGGATAAAATTATTATTCCCACTCCAGCGAGTGCAACAGTAGGGAAAGTGTTGGATAGCGGAGGGGAAAAAATTACTATTCCCACTCCTGCGAGAGCAACAGTAGAGAAAGTGTTGGATAGCGGAGGGGTAAAAATTATTATTCCCACTCCAACGAGTGCAACAGTAGGGAATATGTTGGATAGCGGAGGAGTAAAACTTACTATTCCCACTCCAGCAAGTGCAACAGTAGGGAAAGTGTTGGATAGCGGAGGGAAAAAATTACTATTCCCATTCCAGTGAGTGCAACAGTAGGGAAAGGGTTGGATAGCGGAGGGGTATAAATTACTATTCCCACTCCAGTGAATGCAATAGTAGAGAAAGTGTTGGATAGCGGAGGGGAATAATTTACTATTCCCACTCCTACGAGTGCAACAGTAGGGAAAGAGTTGGATAGCGGAGGGGAAAAAATTACTATTCTCACTCCAGCGAGTGCAACAGTAGGGAAAGTGTTGGATAGCGGAGGGGATAAAATTACTATTCCCACTCCAGCAAGTGCAACAGTAGGGAAAGTGTTGGATAGCGGAGGGGAAAAAATTACTATTCTCACTCCAGCGAGTGCAACAGTAGGGAAAGTGTTGGATAGCGGAGGGGAAAAAATTACTATTCCCACTCCAGTGAGTGCAACTTTAGGGAAAGTGTTGTATAGCGGAGGGGATAAAATTACTATTCCCACTCTAGCAAGTGCAACAGTAAGGAAAGTGTTGGATAGTGGAGGGGAAAAAATTACTATTCCCACTCCAGTGAGTGCAACAGTAGGGAAAGGGTTAGATAGCGGGGGGTATAAATTACTATTCCCACTCCTGCGAATGCAGCAGTAGGGAAAGTGTTGGATAGCAGAGGGGTAAAAATTACTATTCTGACTGAAGAAAATTCAAATTTAAAAACAAACAAAATGTCAACTACAATAGAAAAAATAATAAATAACCAAAAAACAAAACATATATAAAAATATAAAAAATTACAAAACAAAGAAACATATTATAATGTTAAAAAAATCTAAAAATTTCATACAAAGATTAATTTTTAAAAATTTAAAAATAATTTACAAATAAAAATTTTGTAATAGAAATTATTTTTAATCAAAAACATTAATTATCACATAAATGTAATATTTTGTTTCCTACCCTATAACACCACACAATTTACAACACACATCTACATTTAAAAAAAGTGTACCTCCATAAAATAACACAATTAATTATCAATTAAACAAATAATATTAATTAAAAAAAACATTAAAACAGATAAAAATGTATGTACTAACCAAATGTTACCCCTATAGAACCAAAATACACAAACAAAATAAATAAAAACAATTACCAAAAATATTTATCAAGTAATAAATGAATATTAATGATCAAGTATTGATTAATTAATTTAAACTAAATTACTTTCCACCCTCTACCCCAATAAACACCACAACACACACCTAAAAATAATTACACAATTTCCATAACTAATTTTACATTAATAAATTAATATCAATTAACCACAAATCATTATTTAATTTAAAAAATTTACTTCCCACCATTTACCACTATAAACCCCACAACTAACATAAAAAAATTACACAATTGCCATATTTAAATTTTAATTAATTAATTACCATTAATTAACAAATAAATCATTAATTAAAAACAAATTACCTCCCACCCTATTCCCCTATAAACCCCACCACCCATTTCTAAAACATGACACAATTAACATAATTAATTAACAATTAATTAATTAATTAATAACAATTAACAAGAACATTATAAATAATTATTAATAAATTAATTCCCAGTTAACACTATAAAATAAAATTAAATAAATATTATATAAAAATATTAATAAATGTATTAAAATTAAATTACTTCCCACCCTACTCCCCTATTAACCCACAACCCGCTCCTAAACAAATGACAAAATTAACATAATTACCAATTAATTAATAATAAATAACAACCAATTAAAAATAATTAATAATAAATTAATTCCCACAATTAACAGTATAAAATATTAAATAAATAACTATTAATTAATAATAAATAATAATAATTTAATTATAATTAAATTACTTCCCACCCTATTCCCCTATAAACCCACAACCCTCTCCTAAACAAAATGACACAATTAACATATTTATTAATTAATTAATAAAAATTAACAGCCAATTATTAATTAATTAATAATAAATTAATTCCCACAATTAACACTATAAAATCTAAATTAAATAAATACTAATAAATAAAAATTAATATTTAATTTATTATAATTAAATTACTTCCCACCCTATTCCCCTATAAACCCACAACCCGCTACGGAACTAAAACGCAAAATTTATTTAAAATTAAATTAATAACTACAAAAAATTTAACACATATATAAAAAACAAAAGCAATACTTAGACAAAAACATAGAGCACATACATTTAAAATACATACTAAAAACCCAATAAAAGATTTAAACCATAAAATACATAACACTAAATTAAAAAACAATATTTTTAACAACTATATTTTTGCAAACGATATTAATGACTTCGATATTTTTGAAAACGATATTTCTTACCTTAAACTCGATATTCTTGACCACGATATTCTTGCTGTTAATATTTCTGTGTCTCGATATTTCAAACTCGATATTAGTGCAAGTCGACATTTCCAACTCAATATTCTGGGGTCGATTCCGATTCGGGCCGGAAAAAGCACCGACCGACTCGGAGCCGGAAATTATACCGACCGACACGTACCTGTGGCGCCCGACACGCCAAGTACGATGCAAGGCGTGCAAAATCCGACCGACACGTACCGAACCCAAGCCGAACGACCGAGCCGCACGGAAAACAGCAATCCGGTCGGAAAAACACGCGAATCCAACCGACCGACACGCACCAGGAACAAATCCGACCGAAACGTACACGCGAACTCCAAACCGCAAAGTACGATGCAAGGCGCGAAAGGCGCGAAAACCACGACCGAGTCGGACGGAGGACAAGCCGTACGACCGACACACATACAAAACCGAGCCGAAGCAACACAAAACACCACGACCGACGCGTACGCAGCATAGAAAACTGCACAAACACAGCGTGAACGAAACGGAGAACACCGTACGAGACAAATGCAGGGTCTGACTCGGTCAGAAGAACGTTTCCAACATGCACAGACAGTACAAAGGAAAAATCACACAAAAAAAGGCCAAACAAGCAATTACAAAGCCAATAAATACTGGGGGGTGGGGACAGAGAACAAAGACACACCCACAACTCCACCCATATAAAGGACACAAATCACAACCATGATCCTTTGCAAATGCCATTCCACTGCCAGCACCCAAGAGACAGCAACCACACACCCACAGCTCATCCCTCACACAAGCCACACACCATCAGCACACCAACAAATACCTACCTCACATACACCCAGCAAAACACACACTCACACACCCTCACCTGCACACCAACACACACATCACTCACCATCACCACCCATCACCATGCCCCCAAGAAGAATCACAAGTTCCTAGATTGTGAATTGGAAGTCATGGTAGACGAGATCCTCAGGGTAGAGCCACAGCTGTTTGGCACACTGGTCCAACAGACCCCCATCTCCCAGAAAACCAAGATGTGGGAGAGGATCATCAACAGGGTGAACGCACAATCACCATGTCTGCGCACAAAGAGCGACATCCAGAACAGGTGGTATGACGTGCGCAGGAGGGTACGGGACCTGCTCAAGAAAGAGTACATCATCAGCCAATACACCGGCAGTGGCCCTCCTGCCAAGCCAATATACCTCAGGCCCTGGGAGGAGAAGGTGCGGGCCATCCTTCCGCCAGTGAGCGTATATGGACTAGAGAACATCCCAGAGCCTGGTGAGTACACAACAAATGTACACAATATTCTGCCACAAAACACACACACATCACTGTCAAGGGGAGAGTCAAACCATGCACTCATAGCAATTACACAGCAACCAGAACAGAATCATCCCAAAATGAGTATGTCAGTCAGATAAACACAACACATGCCATCAAAAAAGTTACATCCAACTGTGCCATCACATGTACAAACACAACTACAACTACAGCTAGGCAGTGGCACAAATAGAACTAACAAACACATCCAGACATGTAGCCACCACAACAACACCAACACACAGTGAAGACCACTCAAAGGAAGGAATTCTGTGTATGCTGGCCAAGTCAGTGTAGCCAATGGCATCATGGGAGTCGCAGTCACACATATTGCGCCCCCCACAACTGTCCCATCAACACCACCCTGAACCATGCTCACATCACAGGGAGTGGAGAAGGACTCACAAGATGGCTGACACTGGCTACTGCTGTGGGGAGCACAAGGCCCTGCTGGGAACTGCACACCAACCAACAGCAGGACACCACAGTCAGCCATCTTGCCATTGCCCTCACACCAACACACACTGAACTCCTCACAAAAGCAAGTAAGTATGGGAATGCTGGCAAGTGGGGTGGAGGCAATAGCATGATGGGAGTGGCAGTCACTGATATTGGTCACCCCCACAACTGTCCCATCAACACCACCCTGAACCATGCTCACATCACAGGGAGTGGAGAAGGACTCACAAGATGGCTGACACTGGCTACTGATGTGGGGAGTGCAAGGCCCTGCTGGCAACTGTGCACCAACAAACAGCAGGACACCACTGACTGACATCCTGAGAGACAACTTCCACTCCCTGCAATGCAAGCACGTTCCATGGTGGGATATCTGGCTGGCTGGGTGGGAAGGAGGACTTGCAGCACTGACCATAGTCACAAGCACCTCCCCTCACACCCCCCTCAACACAAACTCCACAGAACCCACCTGGTAGAATGCAATGCCTCCCATCCTAACTCAAGATCCCACAAAGAACCACCACCCTGGGTTATG
Organism: Calotriton arnoldi; assembly: GCA_963921515.1. Taxonomy (NCBI): domain Eukaryota; kingdom Metazoa; phylum Chordata; class Amphibia; order Caudata; family Salamandridae; genus Calotriton; species Calotriton arnoldi. The sequence goes on along the minus strand of CAWUFW010002529.1, from coordinate 128,896 downwards.
TTGTGTGAAGCACAGGGACACTCTTGGGACTTTTAGCCAAACAACTGCCAGGACAACACTCCCAGCCATCCTGTCAGCACAGCCAGCCCACCCCACAGGGAAGCAGAGTCAAAAGGAAGGAAGCATGGGCATGCTGGGAAGGGGGTGGAGGCAATAGCATGATGGGAGTCGTAGTCACAGACATTGCTCAGCCTCACAACTGGCCCATCAACACCACCCTGAACCATGCTCACATCACAGGGAGTGGATAAGGACACACAAGATGGCTGACACTGGCTACTGCTGTGGGGAGCACAAGGCCCTGCTGGCAACTGTGCACCAACAAACAGCAGGACACCACTGACTGACATCCTGAGAGACAACTTCCACTCCCTGCAATGCAAGCACGTTCCATGGTGGCATATCTGGCTGGCTGGGTGGGAAGGAGGACTTGCAGCACTGACCATAGTCACAAGCACCTCCCCTCACACCCCCCCTCAATACAAACTCCACAGAACCCACCTGGTAGAATGCAATGCCTCCCATCCTAACTCAAGATCCCACAAAGAACCACCACCCTGGGTTATGTTGTGTGAAGCACAGGGACACTCTTGGGACTTTTAGCCAAACAACTGCCAGGACAACACTCCCAGCCATCCTGTCAGCACAGCCAGCCCACCCCACAGGGAAGCAGAGTCAAAAGGAAGGAAGCATGGACATGCTGGGAGGGGGGTGGAGGCAATAGCATGATGGGAGTCGTAGTCACAGACATTGCTCAGCCTCACAAATGGCCCATCAACACCACCCTGAACCATGCTCACATCACAGGGAGTGGATAAGGACACACAAGATGGCTGACACTGGCTACTTCTGTGGGGAGCACAAGGCCCTGCTGGCAACTGTGCACCAACAAACAGCAGGACACCACTGACTGACATCCTGAGAGACAACTTCCACTCCCTGCAATGCAAGCACCTTCCATGGTGGGATATCTGGCTGGCTGGGTGGGAAGGAGGACTTGCAGCACTGACCATAGTCACAAGCACCTCCTCTCACACCCCCTCAACACAAACTCCACAGAACCCACCTGGTAGAATGCAATGCCTCCCATCCTAACTCAAGATCCCACAAAGAACCACCACCCTGGGTTATGTTGTGTGAAGCACAGGGACACTCTTGGGACTTTTAGCCAAACAACTGCCAGGACAACACTCCCAGCCATCCTGTCAGCACAGCCAGCCCACCCCACAGGGAAGCAGAGTCAAAGGAAGGAAGCATGGGCATGCTGGGAAGGGGGTGGAGGCAATAGCATGATGGGAGTGGTAGTCACAGACATTGCTCAGCCTCACAACTGGCCCATCAACACCACCCTGAACCATGCTCACATCACAGGGAGTGGATAAGGACACACAAGATGGCTGACACTGGCTACTGCTGTGGGGAGCACAAGGCCCTGCTGGCAACTGTGCACCAACAAACAGCAGGACACCACTGACTGACATCCTGAGAGACAACTTCCACTCCCTGCAATGCAAGCACGTTCCATGGTGGGATATCTGGCTGGCTGGGTGGGAAGGAGGACTTGCAGCACTGACCATAGTCACAAGCACCTCCCCTCACACACCCCCTCAACACAAACTCCACAGAACCCACCTGGTAGAATGCAATGCCTGCCATCCTAACTCAAGATCCCACAAAGAACCACCACCCTGGGTTATGTTGTGTGAAGCACAGGGACACTCTTGGGACTTTTAGCCAAACAACTACCAGGACAACACTCCCAGCCATCCTGTCAGCACAGCCAGCCCACCCCACAGGGAAGCAGAGTCAAAAGGAAGGAAGCATGGGCATGCTGGGAAGGGGGTGGAGGCAATAGCATGATGGGAGTCGTAGTCACAGCTCTACATCCCCCACCACATGGCCCAGCAAGCTCACACTCACGCATGCACATCCCACAGAGAGTGGAAAGGCCCATCAAAGATGTCTGACACTGTTGCTGTGTCGTGGGGAGAACAAGGGCATGCTGGGAACTGCACACCAACCAACAGCAGGACACCACTGTCAGCCATCTTGCCATTGCTCACACACCCACACATACTGAACTCCCCACAAAAGCAAGTAAGTTTGGGAATGCTGGCAAGTGGGGTGGAGGCAATAGCATGATGGGAGTGACAGTCACTGATATTGGTCACCCCCACAACTGTCCCATCAACACCACCCTGAACCATGCTCACATCACAGGGAGTGGAGAAGGACTCACAAGATGGCTGACACTGGCTACTGCTGTGGGGAGCACAAGGCCCTGCTGGGAACTGCACACCAACCAACAGCAGGACACCACTGTCAGCCATCTTGCCATTGCCCTCACACCAACACACACTGAACTCCCCACAAAAGCAAGTAAGTATGGGAATGCTGGCAAGTGGGGTGGAGGCAATAGCATGATGGGAGTGGCAGTCACTGATATTGGTCACCCCCACAACTGTCCCATCAACACCACCCTGAACCATGCTCACATCACAGCGAGTGGAGAAGGACTCACAAGATGGCTGACACTGGCTACTGCTGTGGGGAGCACAAGGCCCTGCTGGCAACTGTGCACCAACAAACAGCAGGACACCACTGACTGACATCCTGAGAGACAACTTCCACTCCCTGCAATGCAAGCACGTTCCATGGTGGCATATCTGTCTGGCTGGGTGGGAAGGAGGACTTGCAGCACTGACCATAGTCACAAGCACCTCCCCTCACACCCCCCCTCAACACAAACTCCACAGAACCCACCTGGTAGAATGCAATGCCTCCCATCCTAACTCAAGATCCCACAAAGAACCACCACCCTGGGTTATGTTGTGTGAAGCACAGGGACACTCTTGGGACTTTTAGCCAAACAACTGCCAGGACAACACTCCCAGCCATCCTGTCAGCACAGCCAGCCCACCCCACAGGGAAGCAGAGTCAAAAGGAAGGAAGCATGGACATGCTGGGAAGGGGGGTGGAGGCAATAGCATGATGGGAGTCGTAGTCACAGACATTGCTCAGCCTCACAAATGGCCCATCAACACCACCCTGAACCATGCTCACATCACAGGGAGTGGATAAGGACACACAAGATGGCTGACACTGGCTACTGCTGTGGGGAGCACAAGGCCCTGCTGGCAACTGTGCACCAACAAACAGCAGGACACCACTGACTGACATCCTGAGAGACAACTTCCACTCCCTGCAATGCAAGCACGTTCCATGGTGGGATATCTGGCTGGCTGGGTGGGAAGGAGGACTTGCAGCACTGACCATAGTCACAAGCACCTCCCCTCACACACCCCCTCAACACAAACTCCACAGAACCCACCTGGTAGAATGCAATGCCTGCCATCCTAACTCAAGATCCCACAAAGAACCACCACCCTGGGTTATGTTGTGTGAAGCACAGGGACACTCTTGGGACTTTTAGCCAAACAACTACCAGGACAACACTCCCAGCCATCCTGTCAGCACAGCCAGCCCACCCCACAGGGAAGCAGAGTCAAAAGGAAGGAAGCATGGGCATGCTGGGAAGGGGGTGGAGGCAATAGCATGATGGGAGTGGTAGTCACAGACATTGTTCAGCCTCACAACTGACCCATCAACACCACCCTGAACCATGCTCACATCACAGGGAGTGGAGAAGGACTCACAAGATGGCTGACACTGGCTACTGCTGTGGGGAGCACAAGGCCCTGCTGGCAACTGTGCACCAACAAACAGCAGGACACCACTGACTGACATCCTGAGAGACAACTTCCACTCCCTGCAATGCAAGCACAGTCCATGGTGGGATAACTGACTGGCTGGGTGGGTGGGAAGGAGGGCCGGCTGTCAACCAAACACAACCAATGCAGACCATGTTCACACCCCAACAAATACATAGAAATGCCCAAATAATGCAGGACAATGTGCCACACCAATATCAACCCCTGACTGTGACGACTTAGGACAATGCAATGTACAGGCCCGCACCCAGAGGCACAGTCACAACTGTCATGTGTGTCAACCATTGATGCCTGCAGAAACATAACATACATTGTGTGTGTCTCCCAAAAACAGGTGATGATGGGGACACAGCAGCAGACGCTGAGGAGTCCCAGTCCCAGGCTCAAGAGGATGCGGAGCTCACTGGTGTCGTACAGCCTCTGCCCTCCTCGGACGAAGAAGACCAACCTGGCACATCCAGTGCAAGTCTACATGCAGCACCAGCAGGACCACCAGCTGCAGCACCAGCAGGACCACCAGCTGCACCCCCTGCACCCACCCCTCCAACGACTGTCAACACAAATACCATCCCTGCCGACATGGACAGAACAAGGAGCAACACCAGCACAGGGACCCTGGACCAACCTGGGGCCATGGACACCACCACCACCACCAACCTCCAAGGTGGACCAGGGTCATCTGTGCGTGCCACTGCACACACTGCACATGTCAGCAGGGGTGGTGGGAGGGGTGGGAGACAGAGGTCGCTGCTTGCAGAGGTTGCTGGTGTGCATGATGACCCACAACTGGTATGCATAGCTGATGCGTACCAGTCCAGCACCGGAGACCTCAGCCAGGTAGTGGGGCTCCTCAGAGACATGAAACAGCAGCAGGCTGCCCATCATGCCCGCTTGGACTCTCACATGTCCCACGTGGAGTCACACATGTCCCGCGTGGACTCACACATGTCCCGCGTGGAGTCCAAGTGGGATGCACTGCATGAGATGACGGCGGTGCACAGGGACATTTTACAATGCCTCCGCCAGATGAACAGCAACGAGTCCACACCTCCCTGTGTGCCAACAACATCTGGTGCTGCCCAAACTGCAACTGCCACAGGGAGGGAGGATGACTCTGGCGGAGAGTCCCCTGCACCGCAGCAGCCTGTACTTGAGGGGCCCCCCCAAGAAGAGGGGTCGTCCGAAGAGGGGCAAGTGAGAGGCCGATGGCCAAGCGCAACTCCCAGGAAGCCTGAACCTGTTCTGGATGTTCACCTTTGTGCACAGACTGTTCACCCTGTTGACGGCAACACTACTCCCACACATTGCATGGGGAGTACAAGTTGGACCAATGTGTCAGACAACTGTGGCCCCGATACTGGGGATTCTGTCTACCAGGACTTTCAATTCACCTAGGAACTTCTGATTGCAAGAATTATGTACAGCACTACCCATCCTATGCACTATTCACACAAATGTATCACAATAAACACACTAATACACCATACTTGCCTCTGTTGTGATTCCAACGTGGGTGCTGTTATGGGGATGATGAACTGCAAAATTACACTGTGTATGCGAACTGCAACAGCAAGTACAACACAGGCATGTGAGTAAAGGCAACGTGACACATATGAGGGAGACACACCACCAGGGCTACACAACACATACACACCTAGGCCATCTGACTCATTGCCTACACTGATGTTGCCAGGGAAGACGGTGCAATGCACAGACACCACACCCATTCCCAGTTGTAGTCAAGTAGCCCACAGGTGCAGTAAGCAAATGGCAGTCAAATGTGTGACCACCGACAACGCACATCACAAAGTGAAGCACAGGTTTATTACACAGTTGCAACATGTCGTAACCACTACAGATGCAAGGTAATCCCACCTGGCAGCGGGCACACAGTCAACAACTGTAGACGGAAGGAAGTCCATGGGTGTGGCGCACATCACCTGTAGGGACACAACAGCTACCAGCCTGGAAGTGCAATCACGTCGTCGGTGGACACAGTTGACCAAACGAATCTGAAAGTACCCTGTGAAGGACAGAAATGACACACAGTCAAAAGCAATGGAGTACAGGACAGAACAGCAAAACTCATGCACAATACATGTTACAAGATACCCACCCAGAACCAAGTTAGCATGTCAACACTGTTGGGAGTACAGCCCACCTGTAAGCACACATCGCAACACACATCCAGTCAAGTAGCCCATGGACACACTCCAACAGCACCAGAGCACCACCTACACATATCATGCCAACTCACATCATTGACATGACACCTCAGGATACTCACATTCAGCTAAAGAAGTTGGTGATGAGCTGTGTGCGGACATCACCCTCATCATCATCATCATCATCACTGGCATCGTGGTCCAGGCCAGGATCCTCCACAGGTGGCGGATGTTGGTCATTGTCATCCTGGATGAGAGGCAACTCCTTCCGCACTGCCAGGTTGTGGAGCATGCAGCAGACGATGATAATCTTGCACACTTTCGCAGGGGCATATGGGAGGGACCCTCCGGTCTTGTCCAGGCAGCGGAAGCGGCTCTTCAGGAGACCAAATGTCCGCTCAATAACTCTCCTGGTCCGACCATGTGCCTCATTGTAGCGCATCTGGGCTGGTGTCACAGGGTTCCTGAGGGGTGTCAGCAACCACGGCATGTTGGGGTATCCCGAGTCACCTACGGACAGACAAGTGCACATTAGCTGACTTGGAAAAGTGGGCGGAATACTACAGATCAGATCACACACAATGGCACAAAGTCAGTACACACCGACAAGCTAGGCACGCTGGTTCTGCATCTGTGCCATCATCCTGGGGATGCGACTACTCCTCATCACAAAGGCATCGTGTGCTGAACCAGGGAAACGGGCACACACGTGTGTGATGGTCATGTCTGCAAGACACACCACCAGTGCATTGACTGAGTGGTAGTGCTTGCGGTTCCTGTAGGCCTGCTCCTGGGCCTGTGGTGGTACCAAAGCCACATGTGTCCCATCAATGGAGCCAATGACATGCGGCATCCTCCCCAGGGCATAAAAGTCACTCTTCACGTCAGTGAGTCGTCGCAGTCTAGGGAAATAGATGTACCGGTTCAGGAATAGCAACATTGCCGCCAAAACATCGCGGAGCACATGGCTCAACATGGTCTGTGACATCCCACCAGCAGTCGCCACAGTATGTTGGAAGGTACCGGTGGCAAAGAAGTGTAGGGCTGCCATCACCTTCACCTTGGGGGTCAGCGCTGTAGGATACGGCCGGCCAGGCTGCAAATGTGGGGCCAACTGCACTGCCAAATCCTCAATCAGCTGCCTGGTGAAGCGGTACCGTCGGATGCTGTCCCGTTCCACCATTGTTGCCAGGTCTGGGAATGGTCGATGGACAGCAGGAGCCCTGCAGTGCAGAGGAGAAGTAAGCAAGATTGTCAGTCAGCCCACATATGCGGCATTGAACACACTCAATATCCCAACATACATCATTATGAGGCACAACTACATGAAGTGTGCAGTTCCGTAAGGACATGTATGGTACATACATGGCCAACATCTGTCAACACGGTCCAACAAGTGGCATCAATTAGTCCCAGGTTGGCCCATTGGATTACATGAGGCCGTGTCACAGTTCCCATCTCCTGCTGCCGTGTCACAATCACCCCCCACAGTGACATGTGAGGACAGATGTGCCCCAGGCACCACAGCTCAACGACAGGTACATTCCCAGGGACCCTGTATTGCCACATGGACACTGGCATTACATGGAGTATCATGTATACACCACAGCAAAACAACCATGACCCCCACAGGTAGTGGTCCCACTTGCCACGGCAGGACAGACATGGACGTCTGTGACACACACACGCACAACATCAAAGTCCATGCACACACAACGTGGATGTGGAGACTGTCTCCCATTGTGCACATGAAATCAGAGACATTGTAAACACTACATGCACACAGACTGTGGAGGACCATCACTATTGTGCCACTGGGACACCCTGGCTCAAACATACCGTCCCACATGGGACTCACGGGGTATGTGACATGACATACACATACACCACCGTGAAATGTGACCATGGCACATGCACAGATATGAACAGTTGCACATCACAGTGGTCATGTACACGTAACACCCAGGATCCTGTCCCCATGAACACGTGCACAGCTTGGGGGTGGCTGCCCACAGGTGACACCCACAGGACAACATGTACACCAACATACACACAATAGGAAATGCAGCCTTACATGCCTTATGATAAAGTTTGGACAGGCTGTCGTGATGTAGGTGTGCCACTCACTCCCTGGGAGCTATCTGTGGCTGGCATATGTCCATCTGAGACAGGCATGCTGACATATGCCAGTCACATGTACAGTGATGCGTTGAACAGCAATGGACCGATCGGTGCCCCCGGCCGGCCCATTGCATTCAATGTGTGCGGGTACAGCGTTGTACCCCTATACGCGTTGTACTGCAATGGACCGATCGGTGCCCCGGCCGGCCCATTGCATTCAATGTGTGCGGGTGCAGCGTTGTACCCTATGCAGCGTTGTACTGCAATGGACCGATCGGTGCCCCGGCCGGCCCATTGCATTCAATGTGTGCGTGGTGCAGCGTTGTACCCCTGTGCGCGTTGTACTGCAATGGACCGATCGGTGCCCCGGCCGGCCCATTGCATTCAATGTGTGCGGTGCACGCGTTATACCCCTGTACGCGTTGAACAGCAATGGACCGATCGGTGCCCCGGCCGACCCATTGCATTCAATGTGTCGGGTGCAGCGTTGTACCCTATGCAGCGTTGTACCGCAATGGACCGATCGGTGCCCCGGCCGGCCCATTGCATTCAATGTGTGCGAGTGCGCGTTGTACCCCTGTGCGCGTTGAACAGCAATGGACCGATCGGTGCCCCGGCCGGCCCATTGCATTCAATGTGTGCGGTACAGCGTTGTACCCCTGTACGCGTTGTACTGCAATGGACCGATCGGTGCCCCGGCCGGCCCATTGCATTCAATGTGTGCGGGTGCAGCGTTGTACCCCTATGCAGCGTTGTACTGCAATGGACCGATCGGTGCCCCGGCCGACCCATTGCATTCAATGTGTCGGGTACGCGTTGTACCCCTGTACGCGTTGAACAGCAATGGACCGATCGGTGCCCCGGCCGGCCCATTGCATTCAATGTGTGTGGGTACGCGTTGTACCCCTGTACGCGTTGTACCGCAATGGACCGATCGGTGCCCCGGCCGGCCCATTGCATTCAATGTGTGCGAGTCACGCGTTGTACCCCTGTACGCGTTGAACAGCAATGGACCGATCGGTGCCCCGGCCGGCCCTTTGCATTCAATGTGTGCGGTGCAGCGTTGTACCCCTGTACGCGTTGAACAGCAATGGACCGATCGGTGCCCCGGCCGGCCCATTGCATTCAATGTGTGCGGGTACGCGTTGTACCCCTGTACGCGTTGAACAGCAATGGACCGATCGGTGCCCCCGGCCGGCCCATTGCATTCAATGTGTGCGGGTGCGCGTTGTACCCCTGTGCGCGTTGAACAGCAATGGACCGATCGGTGCCCCCGGCCGGCCCATTGCATTCAATGTGTGCGGGTACGCGTTGTACCCCTGTACGCGTTGTACCGCAATGGAGCGATCGGTGCGCACCCATTGACAATGGCCTTGCCTGGCAACGGACGCGTTTTCGAATTTCGAGCGAGTCGGTTGCTGGAAATTCAGTTGGTCACCCACAACAATGTTGCAAAATCATGTATGTCATGAAGTTGAAGATTTGAAGGATGCTGTGGGCGTGTATTGGTGCTGCTATTCCATGGATTGGCCAGATTCAGAAGATGCAAACGACTTGGACCTATCACTTTGGACACAAGGGACAGTATCTGCCTCTCCAGCACATATATATTGCTGGCTGTTCCCCTGAGAGCTCACTTGCCTGCACTACATGCTCCAGGACGACATCTACCACTGCACTGCTGCTGTCTCTGCCCCTCTGGACCCTGCAATGGCACGTACTGTGGAGAGAGCCCCAGCCTTCAGCCTTGAGGAGAACCAGGCCCTGCTGGACAGCCTACTTCCACAGTACAGCAAGCTGTATGGACACCAGGGGAGCAGGTGAGTGTTCTGTGCACTGCCTTTCTGAATGTGCATATTGTCTGACTAGCAAGGCTGAAAGTCTGCACGCCACTGGCTAGCAGGCTCACTGAGTAGTTGTCACCCCCATAGTGTGTAGTGACATGCACTGGACAGGTATGGTGCAGTGACAGTGCATTTGAACAAGGTTTTACTTCCCATGCAATGATACCATGTAGTGACGTCTGGCAAACTGTCCATGGGCAGCTTTGCACTGCCTGTGTACATCATGTGCCCCTGTGATTGAGACATGTATATACAACTGTGTCATGCACGGATATGTTGCATGTGTAGTAATGGCCTTTTCACTTTGTCATCCTCACAGGTTAATGCCCATCGGAAGCAGGAGATCTGGAAGGACATCGTCCGGGCTGTCCGGTCCGTGGGGGTCTACAAGCGCCGGATCCGCAACTGCCAGAAGAGGTGGCAGGACCTTCGGTGCTGGACCCGGAGGATTGCACGGGTCCAGCTGAAGCTGTCGCCTCCTCGCAGGAGGGGCGGAACACGGACCCTGACCCCCACATGCTCCAGATCCTGGCGGTGGTGTTTCCAGACCTGGATGGGCAGCTGAAGGCCAGACAGCAGCAAGGAGGGGTGAGTCAAAGACTGCACTGTGAACTCTGTATTTCATGCTTTGTGCCCTCCTCTGGCCTGGTTCAACTGCCACAGTGCAGCAGTCATGTTGTCCAGGAGCCATGTCCCTCTATTGTGCACTGCCCACTGCTCATCTGATACCCAGGTGTGGCCCTTACATTCAGGGAATTGTGTCACTTGGGACTGTGTCCTTGCAGTTTGCTTCACTAAAGGTGGGGGACAGCATCTGTTTCCCTAACTCTGTTGTGGGCATCATGGGTGGGTCCATTGTTCACACAACGCCTGTGTTCGGACATGTAATCTGCGTGTTGCTTTGATATGCGGTCCACTTGCTGAGCTGAGCCACCACATGTGCCTGGGGTATGTGGCACACGCCCATGCAGCAGGTGGGAACAATGTTTGGGCCCCAGGAGTGTGCAGATTACGTGTGTCACACATACATAGCCAGCTATCCACTGTCCAGGGCTCATCCCTCATTCATGTGGGGCAGGAGAGTCATGCCTACTCCAGGCCATGCAATGCACTCTGTACTCCCACTCCCGTGTATCAGCTGACACATTGTGCGCAGTGATTTGACCCCTCAGGTGTCTGACTCTGTGTCAGTGTGCTGTGGATTAGTTGCCAGGACTGCTGGGGTGTTTCTTGGTAGGGGCTCAGCATGCCCCTGGAGATGTGACCATAGGAGACGATACTTGTGTGTCACATAGGTGTTTGATCAGCTGCCCGTGCAGACTGGGGTATGCAAATGTGAAGTTCAGGCAGCTGTTCCCCATTCACAGCAGATTGTGAGGTGCTCAGGTTCAGAGGGTAGTGTCACAGGTCTCCCATATGTCCAATAGGTATGACCTGGAGAGATGAGGGTTAAGATGATGTGTTGTGGGGGGATGTACATGTGCACTTGTGCAGCTCCAGGACTTGCATTCCCCATGACCTACTATTGTGACACAGTGCAGAGTGTTGTTGTCTGGCTGCCAAGTCATACATCACTGAGACAGTGATGTATGACTTAGCAGTCATGCCTCCGCTATGGCATGTGTCTACTTATTGGTGATCCTGCAGGGGAGTGACATGTGCTACATGCACACCATTGTGGCGATGGCTATCAGGACATGGGTGCATCATGGTGTCTGTCGCTGGTATGCATCACATGCATTTCCTATTTGACTCTGGGCATCCCATTCATCCGGAAACCTGTACTGACTCAGTGGCAAGAGCTGTGATGTGTGCATGTCCACATGCCACACCGTGTCCTCTGCACTGTCCAACTACTGTGTAGTTGGTGCATGTGTCCACACTGGGGTGTTGCAATCCAACAGACACCAGAAAGATGGGTGCAAGGCCATGTGGGATGTGAGTGCCATGATTGGCATCAGACTGACAATTGGCTGCTCCTGTTCAGTTGGGGCACTTTTAGCAATGTACAACTAATGATGCCAGGGCTTGCTCTGTAATGTGCTGTGCTCACAGTGGTGTGTGCGTTTGGTGCAGGTAACTGATGTCTGTCTGTTTCCCCATTGTTTGCAGATACATCCACGGCCACGGAAGGGGACAGCTCCACGGACCAGGAGGAGCCGGAGAGCCAGACTGGGTCAGCAGCCGAGGAGTGGTCGGAGGGACCCAGTGGCACGGAGGGCGAGGGGAGCCACACCGAGGAGTCCTCAGCACCATCCACCTCAGCTGAGGACCAGAGCAACTCGGAGGATGACTCCCTTATGGAGGCGGGTGTCAGCAGCCACCACACCCCAGCTAGTGTTGCTGTCCCCGCCACCACCAGCACCACCACCGCCCTCCCATCGGCTCCCATTCCCCAGGTCCGTGGAGGCTCCCATGTTCGGGAGCGTGTCTCCTTTGGGCCAGGCACCGCACCCCTGCCCCTGTGTCCCCTGCTGCCCTGAGTGAGGAGTCTGTGTACCTCCTTCGCCAGCTCCATGTAGGGCAGACAGCCATGCTGAGTGTCCTCCATGCGCACACCGCTCTGTTGACTCAGCTGGTGTCGTTCATGGAGGGCATCTCATCGGGCATGTCTGACCTACAGAGGGGCAATAGGTCCATGGACTCCTCCCTGACGGCAGCAGTGTCCCTCCTCAGACAGTCCCTCACCCCTCCTGCCTCTGCTCCATCCACACTCCCCAGCACCTTACCCGTCCCAAGCACACACACACCGGCACAGGCACACACACATCCAGCACACAGACACACATGCCACAAACAAAACGCACACGCACGCACAGTCAGGGGACTGAAACCAGACTCACAGGGGATGGGGCCCTGGTACACACACACGCATCCACGAGCACTGCGAAGTCCTCAGTTGCCTCTCCCTCCAAAACACCCTCCCTTGCCTCACCTGCAACCCCAAAGACCCAGCGCCTCTTCCTCAGTGACCTCGGCCTCTTCCCCTCCGATCCAGCTGCTCCAGCATCCAGGAGGAAGAGGAAGCCCACCCACACGGAGCAGAGTGCCCCTCGCCCCCGGACACCCTCCCCCAGGCGCAGACAGACTGAGGCCCCCACCCGCAAGTCCCCCCGGAGTCGTAAGAGCAAGACCCCGCCGCCGCCCTGCAGCTCAGGCACCAGGTCTCCTTCCTCCATCCCTCAGGCCCCCACTCCACAGGTGCCCCCACCACACCCTGCCCCAGGTTCCCCCACCCACAGATATACCATCCCCAAGAGGATCCGGCCTTCTCCCCTGGCACTTGCTCTCCCGGCACCACACCCCCCGCTGCGCTTGTCTGTGCCACTGATGTGGTGAGGGTGTCCTCCCCCTCTGTCCAGCCCACCTTGCCTGTTCCCCATTCTCCTCCCCTGGTGGTAGGCACTGCAGTGGAGTCCACTACCACCCTGTCTGACTTGGGCACTGCAGTGGCGGACCTGTCCACTCCATCTGCAGGGTCCACTGCAGTCGTGCCGGCACCCACAACATCTGAGTCATGCCCCCAGTTGTGCCGGCACACACCATGTCAGACACCTCCACTGCAGTTGTCAGTGGCTCTCCAGCACCCACCACCCCTTCCCTGCTTCCTCCTGGTGAGCCCTGATCCTGTCCCTGCGGTGCCTGGCCTGCCCCCCGGTTGCCTCTCCTAGTGGATTGTCCCTGGTTTTGTGCAGGCATGCGTAGGGTGACATCTGCCACTGTCACCCTGTTTGGACTTTTACAATGGACTGGCAATTGGCCTTTGTATTTTTCTGGACTTTGTTTTCATTCCACACATATGCTGAATAAAGCAACTTTCTGTTCTCTAGTGCTTATGCTTCTGATGTACATGTTGTTGATGATGCTAACCATGCCCTTGCTGCAGTGATGGTGATATTTGGTCTCATGATAATGAAGTGTTACTGTGCAGGAACCCATGTGGTCCAGGGGAATGTGTCCTATCCTGTGGTGTATCCATGTCATCCATAGCAGCATCTGATGGTGTCATGTGTTCAGTATTTGGCAATGGGATTCCCTACTTAGATTAGCTATTTCACATCTGTGGCTTCCACCCCTGCACATCTGTTGTGCCTGCCATTGTTCAATTTGTCTACTTCCCTGACCGTGTGGCCATCTCCACTGGACATGCAGGTTTGGGCATCAATGGGGAAGGACTCATCTGTGTTGTCAGTGCAACATTGCTATACAAGTGTGTTGGATCTGTGCTGATGATTCCGTTGGCACTTCCATGACCAGGCTGATGTGACGGGAGCCCTCATTTGGTGCTAATTGTTGATTGTGTGACCAAGTGCTCAGCTGACATGATGGGGCCCTACTGAGGCAACATATGGCACAGCTTTCCTCACACAGGAGTGGAGTCCCCTCATGGCAGTGTGTACTCCTGTGACATTGCCTGCGCCCAAGGTGTGTGTTGTATGTGCATGTCTGTGTGTTCACTTCCGTTTAGCTGTGCATGCAGTGATCCCTAGTGTTGTACCTGTTTGTGATGCTAGCTGAGTTGACCTATGTTCCCCCAAAGCCTTCTCCCTGGGTTCTCTGTGATGTGGGTGCATGGCACATTACTGGTCATCAGGGTGTCACCAATAGGTGTGTTTGCTGTCAGGGCTGAGTTTGTGTGCAGATGCAGATGGGTCACAGTCAGGTTTCCCCTTGGCACTTGTTGTTTGCCCCTGTCATGTGATTTCCAGTTTGTGTTATCTTTCAGTGATTGTGACACGTTGTGTGTGTGACTGCTGGCACTCCACAGGGTCCGGGCTGCAATGTTGGTTGTTGTCTATGTGTGTTCTTTGTGGGTGACCTTGGCTTCTTCATTGGTGTGTGACTGTGGCTGGGATCCCATTGGTTGGTGTGGTATTGCCGTCATGTCCATGTACAGCGTAGTGTGCAGTGTGTCAGACATTCAGGAGTCTTGTTGAGTGGCCATGTGTCATGTGTTTCTGCACCTTGGTTCCCACCCACCACCCTGGAATAGTCATGGGTGCATGTGCAATGTCACCAGTGCATGTGTACTTCACTGCTGCACATTGTTGGAGGTCGAGGGGTGTGGTGTTGAGTGTGTGCAGATGAGAGTTGTTGCCCGGCTAGGCCCCTGCCTCCATGTTGGCCTTGGCTTACTGGCCATGCTGATTGATTTGTGCTTGTGTAGGTGTGATGGTAGTTTGTTGCTCAGGACACATGACTGTGGTTCACAGTGTGAACCACATTTAGCTTTGTCATCACAGTGGGATTGTAATGCAGCCCAGGGTCACCACATTGTGGGGGCCCTGGGGGTGGTGCTGTGGTGTGTCTGTGTCTTGCTGTGTCAGTTGCTGTTCCTACGTGCCTGTGTGACATGTGTGATTTGTGCTCCCTCTCATCTGACAATGCCTGCTTGCCCACATAGGGGATTTGGATCCATGAGTTACCTTTGTGTGGCACTGAATGCCCATCTGTATGATTGGTATTCAGGTCTCCTCATGTGTTGTGTGGTTGCCTGGGGACACTGGCACCCCCCCTCACCTGTTGTGTATGATGTGCAGTGTGGGTCTGCCTGTTTGTGTTTGTGCATCTGCACCACTGCATTGGCATATCTTGGGTGTGCCATTGGCTGTATGTAGTTTGGTGGGTTTCCCCTGCTGTCCCTGGGACTCCTAGGTCATCGGTCAGCACAATGATCATGGTTTGTGTGTCCCATTGCTGCCATGATATGGTATCTGTTCACCTCACATCTGCAGTCTCCACAGGGTATCTGCATTTGTGTGCCCATTGGTGCAAATATGTGGGTCTGCATTCTGATGGTCACTTCTGTCATTGTGTCATTGATGAATGTTGACGGTGTCAGCCCCCATGGGTGTTGTTTGTCTGCACATGGCCAAAGGTATGTCTTATTTGCACTGCAGTATTTGGCTCACCCAATTTATGTTGCAATGGGACACATACACTACTTTGCCACTGATGTGTTTTTGTTCTGTGACCAGGAATCATCCATGGAGTTTGGCAGTTGCACCTCTTTCTTTGTCAACACTTACCTTTTGGTCACTGTGATGATGGGGGTTTAGACCCCATTGCCACAATGTTCAAAATGTGCTTCAGCTATGGACCCCACACTTACATTTTGCTCACTGTGATGATGGGGGTTTAGACCCCATTGCCACAATGTTCAAAATGTGCTTCAGCTATGGACCCCACACTTACATTTTGATCACTGTGATGATGTGGGTTTAGACCCCATTGCCACAATGTTCAAAATGTGCTTCAGCTATGGACCCCACACTTACATTTTGCTCACTGTGATGATGGGGGTTTGGACCCCATTGCCACAATGTTCAAAATGTGCTTCAGCTATGGACCCCACACTTACATTTTGCTCACTGTGATGATGGGGGTTTAGACCCCATTGCCACAATGTTCAAAATGTGCTTCAGCTATGGACCCCACACTTACATTTTGCTCACTGTGATGATGGGGTTTGGACCCCATTGCCACAATGTTCAAAATGTGGTTCAGCTATGGACCCCACACTTACATTTTGGTCACTGTGATGATGGGGGTTTGGACCCCATTGCCACAATGGTCATGGCCTGCTTGCATTGTGGGTGCCACACACATATATGTGTGGCACATGTGCTAGGGGGTCACATTGTATGTTCAAAGTCATGTTCGGTGTTGTAGGCATTTGACACAGTCTACACACGCTTGTCATGGTGTTGGGGGATGTCTTTTTCTTGCATTCCCTAGGTTGTGGTGTGCTGGTTGTGTCATGCATTGTCCATCCTATGAGTGGGGGTGGTAGTAGTGGTAGGCTTCCAGCCCCCCCTGGCTAAGGGTGGTGGTAGGCATCCAGCCCCCCCTGGCTAAGGGTGGTAGTAGTGGTAGGCATCCAGACCCCCCTGGCTATGGGTGGTGGTGGGCATCCAGCCCCCCCTGGCTAAGGGTGGTAGTAGTGGTAGGCATCCAGCCCCCCTGGCTAAGGGTGGTAGTAGTGGTAGGCATCCAGCCCCCCTGGCTAAGGGTGGTGGTGGGCATCCAGCCCCCCTGGCTAAGGGTGGTGGTGGGCATCCAGCCCCCTGGCTAAGGGTGGTAGTAGTGGTAGGCATCCAGCCCCCTGGCTAAGGGTGGTAGTAGTGGTAGGCATCCAGCCCCCCTGGCTCAGGGTGGTAGTAGTGGTAGGCATCCAGCCCCCTGGCTAAGGGTGGTAGTAGTGGTAGGCATCCAGCCCCCTGGCTAAGGGTGGTGGTGGGCATCCAGCCCCCTGGCTCAGGGTGGTAGTAGTGGTAGGCATCCAGCCCCCCTGGCTCAGGGTGGTAGTAGTGGTAGGCATCCAGCCCCCCTGCCTAAGGGTGGTAGTAGTGGTAGGCATCCAGCCCCCTGGCTAAGGGTGGTAGTAGTGGTAGGCATCCAGCCCCCCTGGCTAAGGGTGGTAGTAGTGGTAGGCATCCAGCCCCCTGGCTCAGGGTGGTAGTAGTGGTAGGCATCCAGCCCCCCTGGCTAAGGGTGGTGGTAGGCATCCAGCCCCCTGGCTCAGGGTGGTAGTAGGCATCAAGCCCCCCTGGCTAAGGGTGGTAGTAGTGGTAGGCATCCAGCCCCCCTGGCTAAGGGTGGTAGTAGTGGTAGGCATCCAGCCCCCCGGCTAAGGGTGGTAGTAGTGGTAGGCATCCAGCCCCCCTGGCTAAGAGTGGTAGTAGTGGTAGGCATCCAGCCCCACCTGGCTAAGGGTGGTAGTAGTGGTAGGCATCCAGCCCCCCTGGCTCAGGGTGGTAGTAGTGGTAGGCATCCAGCCCCCTGCCTAAGGGTGGTAGTAGTGGTAGGCATCCAGCCCCCCCTGGCTAAGGGTGGTAGTAGTGGTAGGCATCCAGCCCCCCCTGGCTCAGGGTGGTAGTAGTGGTAGGCATCCAGCCCCCCCTGGCTAAGGGTGGTGGTGGGCATCCAGCCCCCCCTGGCTCAGGGTGATAGTAGTGGTAGGCATTCAGCCCCCCCTGGCTCAGGGTGGTAGTAGTGGTAGGCATCCAGCCCCCCCTGGCTAAGGGTGGTGGTAGGCATCCAGCCCCCCCTGGCTAAGGGTGGTAGTAGTGGTAGGCATCCTGCCCCCTGGGTAGGGGTGGTGGTGCGCATTCAGGCCCCTGTGTGCATATGTGGCATTGGTGATGGGCATCCCGCCCCTATGGTGCTGCTGTTGCTGGTGTAAGTATATTCTGCATCCCTCTGTGTGTGTGTGATGTGTCGTGTACGTGTTGTATGTGTTTTGTGGTTGGTGTCTGACTTACCTTCTGCGCCGTACGCGTCCGTGCCTGTTCCGGTAGTAAATGTAGAATATTGGTATGATCGGGACGAAGGGATTCATGGTTGGTTCGTGTCGTTCGTCCTTCTCGTTGCTTCGCGTCGTCCTCGTCGCTTCGCGTCGTCCTCGTCGCTGGCGTGTTCGTCTCGTAGCCGTGGATCGTGTTGTGGCGCGAATCGGAGCTTATGTGCGCCTCTCCCGGATGCTTTGACGTGCCGTGCGTAGCGACGGGTTCGGCGCGTACGGGAAGCGCATCGTACTTGTTCGGCCGGACGGAGCTGCATTTTCCCTTCCGTGCGACTCGATTCAGCGTTTCCGGATTCGCCTCGGTCGGGGAACAGGACCTGGTTTGGGTGAGTACGGCTCGGCCGGATTCTGTGCTGTTGTGCGCATCGTACTTACTCGTTCGGTGTGCTGTACGGATCGGTCGGGAAACAGGCTTTCGCATGGCTTTTTTCCCGACCGAATGGTATTGGGTGTGCCTCCGACCGAGATCGGAATCGGCCCCTCTGTCTCTATACCCTGTTGAGCATGGCTGTCATCCTCCGATCAGGCTGCCCCTTAGGGAGGATCTTCTGTCACAGCAATAAGGGATGGTTCTCCACTCAAACTTGTCAACACTCCACCTTCATGCATGAAGATTGAACAGCGACAGCTGATAGCTTTCGACCTTCCATCTGAAGTCTGTAATGTCATCTTGGCAGCCAGGCGTCCCTCCACCAAGACGGTATACGCCTGCCGTTGGGGCAAGTTGGTGGCATGGTGTGCAGAAAAACAGGTTGACCCCCTCTCTACTGCCTTTTCTCAGTTTCTTCAGTTTATTCTGTCTCTTGCATCACACAAAAAAGATGGCAGAGGGATGACTTTGAAATGAATATCTTCTCTAGGGTCCCATATGATGGAATAAAAATGCCCGTACCCACTAATAGTGGGGTGCTTCATCATAGGGCTGCTACTCCACTCCCTGTGTTGCCATCAACAGGGGTGGAGTAATTGTTTTGTATTTTTTGTGCATATCGCAATGTTATTAGGGATCCAAAGTTAGAAGTGTCGTTAAAACTAACTTAGGGATGCCCACTCAATTATTAATTCATTTCATTCCGAGTTCACTAGATATGATTAAAAGAAAGAAATGTGGATGGTCTTGGGGTATTATCACCCTACCATCCCCCATGAACTCATTCAGTCAACATATTTCAGCCCGTTATCAGTCGCTACTTAGGGGTTGGTAGGTCTTCGTCAGGACTATGAGATCCCTCCTATTACTGTCACTGTCAATCAGTCAATTATTTTATTTATCTATTTATTTATTTATATTTTATTTTATTTATTTATAGAGCTCACAGTGACCAGACTGGTGCTGAAGTCAGTAAATTGCCTAAAGGGGAGAAAGAAACGAGAAGAAAACATCATTGCGGGCATCCACTATTTAGGGAACAGCCAGGTCTCCAAGGCTTTCCTGAAAGCAAGTCTGTCAGTGCTCTCAGATCAGGCAGCAGCCTGTTCCATAACTGAGCAGCTTTAACTGAGAAGGCGCGTCAACCTTGTCGGACCTTCCGGAACTTGTGCTCCTGAATGAGATAAGCAGTAGCTGACTGAAGAAACCTCCTCGGAGCATTTCTTTTCAGTCTACACTGCTGCAGTGCAGGGCCCTTATTCTGAAAGGATTTTTAACACAATGGACATTAACTTAAAAAAGATCCTCTGCTCCACAGGGAGCTAATGAAGTTCCCTAAGAGCATTGGATGCCAAGGATCTCCGTGATCTATTTAGCTGTCAATTTATCTGCAGCCACTTGGACTCTATGCAGTCTCTTAATCAAGTAATCCGGGGCTCCTAAGAGAAGAACATTACAATAGTCTTATCTACTGAGTATAACACTGTGCAATTAAGGCTTTGGCATGAGCAGGTAAAACAGGAAACAGCTTTCTAAGGCCATGAAAGAGTGCAAAACAAACACCAGCCATTTTGTTAACATGCTTCTCTAAAGAAAGACAATCATCAAAGGTGACTCCAAGATTGAGTATTACCTTCGAGGAGCACAGCTCAGTCTTGGTAGGTAGTGACCAAAAATTCAGGGATCGTGGCATCTGGATCTTATTAGCCGAACAACAAATAAATTCTATTTTATCCTCGTTTAGTTTAAGGGAGTCTGCACTCATCCATTGTACAATGTCTACTAAATAGGTCTGAAAGGTTTTTACAGCATCTGGCTGATTATTGTTAAGAGACAAGATCAGCTGCGTGTCATCTGCATAGTTAACCAAAGAAATATTGTACTTTTTTATCAAGGACATTAGTGGCTTCATAATAATATTGAACAGCACCGGGCTGAGTGCTGAACCTTGTGGCACTCTGTGATTGATACATCAAAAATGCGATTGATAAGGGAGTAAGGCCACAGCCTGACAGCGATCTTGCAGATAGGATTTAATCCACTTCCAGATAGGCTCACTAACACCCAAGGCCACCAGCCTTGTCAGCAGGGTCTGGTGGTTGATCGTATCAAAAGTGGTTGACAAATCAAGCAGGACAAGAACTGTAGACTGGCCACTATCTACCCTCATACGGATCTCATCCTTAGCAATCAGTAGAGCCGTCTCTGTAACATGGCCAGGTCTAAAGCCAAATTGTGGCTCCTCTAACAAGGAGCGAGACTCCAAATATTTGAACAGGATCCTGCTAACCTGACGCTCCAGAATTTTTACCGGGAAGGAAAGGTGGGAAATGGGCCTATAATTACTTGGAACTGCCGGGTCTGCTGAGGGCTTCTTCAACAGAGGTGTAACTATAGCCTTCTTCCAGCTGTGTGGTATAATGCCAGATTTTTGGGATTGATTACAGAGTAATAGCATTGGTGGCATTAACTCATCCACTAATGGGGACCCAGACATCGTGGACAAGGCAATTGTTTGAAAACTTTCCTCAGTGGTTAATTAAAAAAAATCAATCCTGCAATTGATGTTCTCAAAGGGGTTCTGTTTATCACCAGCCATAAGCCTAAACGTCTCTGAGCCATCTGTATTAAGCAAGGGAACAACATTCACAACAGTGCTGCCATTGATAGGTGCCAGAGTCACACCCAGAGAACCCCCTCTTAGATCTTGTTGATCTTCTTTTCAGAGAAAATCGTCAGATCATCACACAACTTTTGCGTGGGGGTAATATCTTGTTTTAAACATCATGGGTTAGATAGCTCACGAAAAATGTCAAAAACCTTTTTTGCACTATCAGTGGCAGCTAAGATAGAGTCTGTATAGAAGCCAGCTTTTGCTGTGCAAATTTGTTTTGTCAACTTTAGATGTTGTTTATCTTCTTCTATGTAATGCTGACGCAATTTCCTTTCCAGTTGCCTACACTCTAATTTTGTTGCTTTTAATGACTCACTGTACCACGGGGCAGACTGTCGATTGCGGGGTCAATAGTATTAGATAAGTCAAAGACAGGCCCATGAGAGGGCTTGATAAGTTTGTGCCATGCCTTCCCCTTTCTCCCAGAGATTGCAACCCTTTTGGGGGTATGAGATTCTTGAATATTTTAACAGTAGCGGCTGCTACCGGACTCGGGTGGTGGTGCAGGGGCGGGGGCAGTGAAGTCAGGGGGGTGATTTAAAAAAAAACACTTACCTGTGACGGCCAGCCGGCCGCCACCTCTCCTCTGTCGTCTTCTCCCTGACTCCGGTTCCAGCAGGATACAGGAACCAGCAGGATGCACCCGGCTCCCAGTCTCCTGACAGCCAATCACAATGCTGCAATGCAGCGTTGTGATTGGTCTGAGTGCCAAGGATCGGCGCTCAGCCAGGGAATGGAGGCCTGGGCATGTTCTCCATGTAGGCTTTAATGCAGCCTACATGGGGAATATGGGAAGTGCGCATGACTGTTTTGGGCAGCCTGAGAGGGCTGACCAAACAGCCATGTGCACTTAGGAGTGTGCAAACCACTCCTCCCCTGCTCTTCTGTTCTCGGAGCAGCCCCGCCCTGCCCAGAAAGCTGCCGCAGCAGAAGGAAACTTAAAATGATAATAACGCGAGTTATTATCATTTTATGTTTCCTGCTGCGTAGCATTGGGGTGACGCTCCTCCGCCTTAGCGAAGAAACCGCCACTGTATTTAAATGAATAGATATTAGTGCATGGTCAGTCCAGCAAAGGGGAATAATATAGCCTTATAGCCCGCTGCCGAGGGCTATACCGGCTGTTAAAGGCCCTGATCCTGAGTTATAGGCCCGAGCCGCAGGCGAGGGCCTATAACGAGGGAGAGGGCCTTTAACAACCGGTATAGCCTGAGGCAGAAGGGCTATAAGGCTATTAGAACATTCCACCCACTAAGGGTAGAATGTTCTAAATTAAAAATTGGGAAACAAAAAGACAAACAATGGAATGTTGGAGTGCTGGGCTTATACCAGCCATTATAATCCCAGAGCAACTCCATTGTCTTCAATGGAGCTCCCAATATTCCAATGTTCTAATTTCCTTTACCGAGAACAACCCATCTGGGGCAAAGATTAGATCCAATGTTTGGCCCCCTTGATGATTAGGATCACACACAAGTTGGTGGAGACCGACAATTTCGCTGGAACTCTGTAGTTCTTTAAAAGGGAGAGACAAGTCCCCCTGTGCCCATAGATTAAAATTCCCCAAAATAAAGAAGTTAGGGTGGGCGGGAACCATGTTAGAAAATACTTTTATAAATGGCTGGAGATGTGACTTCAGTGATCCTGGGGGTCTGTAACATAGGGCCCCTGAGAAGACATTACCCCTCCCAGATTTCACAGAGAATCCTAACACTTCCAGTCTTTCGGACTCATCAGTTGACAGAGTGGAAAAATTCCCCTTTTCATTATATATAATGCCCACTCCCCCCCTTCTTATTTAGCTGCGGCTTATGGAGGGCCTTAAATGCCACCCGGGCTTGCCTTACCGAGATCTATTGCTGAATCAATAGTAGTCCAGGTTTATGTATTAAATAGGGCCTCCCAGATTCCTGACTCTCGCTTTACTACGGACCTAGCATTAAGTAACTCACATTTCAAGCAGGCAGGCGTTCTAATGGCTGAAGAGTTAACATAAGACAACAGCTTAGGTTCAGATTCTGCCCTAATAAAAGGTTGGGGTGCCAGGGCCTGCTGACAATTGATAGGAGTTGCTCTCTTGAATACCTTATCAGGACAAAATTTACCAGCTCCCTGGACTTCTGGAAGGCAACCGGAAGAATGGCTGGAACACTCCCAGGTGGTTACAATTTTGTACCATGCGGTGGCCATACTTGTCACCTCAGTTTCTTAATGCTGAGAGTTATTTTCTGATTTAGAGTTTGTTAGACATGGCACTCCTTTGCAAAGGCAACTGAGTAGGTGCCTGCTAAACCTATGGTGCGCATGTAGAGACTGGCAGACATTGGGGCATATTATCTAGGAAGTGGCGGTGAGAGGCATTAGCCTCCTTGGCTTAACGCCTCTCATCGCCACTTCGGAAACGCAAGGCTGCACCACATTACCAAGGATATGGTGCAGCCTGGCGTTTCCCCCTGCGATGGCGCTAAGTCTCACGACTTAACGCCAACGCAGGCACCCTTGCACCAGAGTGCAAGGGTGTCTGCGAGCAGGGAGGTTTGTTTATGTACAGGAAGGTGTCCCTTCCTGTACATAATCAAACCCCAAATGCCATTTTGTAACATACATTGGTGCTGCTTCATGCAGCACACATGTAAGTTACAAAATGGCATTTTAAAAGAGGTTTGTTTATGTACAGGAAGGGACACCTTCCTGTACATAAACAAACCTTGGCATTTGCTTTTTCCATGTGTGCTGCACAAGGCAGCACACATGGAAAAGCAAAACGAGGAGAAATGAAGCATTTCTCCTCGTATCGCCACCTTAAGACCTGGATTTTCCTGGTCTTAAGTTCAGCGCTGCCACCTATTATCGCCTCTCTTGATAATAGGTGGCAGCGTCGAAGTGAATGGGTGTTGTGATGGAACGCCCACCGCAACACCCACTCCTCGCCCCTTTCACGCTAAGTTTAGCGTGAAATGGGCACTATTACCAAGGCAGCGTTAAGCCACTTAACGTGGCTTTTAGCCACGTTATGTGGTTTAACGCTGCCTTGGTAATAGAGCGATACCAAAGGGGATGATGGACGGAGCGTTAGAGCAAATCAAACACTCACCCCCAGTCAACTGATCTGGGTTTAATCCATCATCATTCTTTAGCTCACTCCACCACCCCAGTTCAGACATGGCCATATGCAAATCAGTCTGACCCTGTGCCTCATGGGAACAGTCCATCCCGAACTGCCAAGCCATGTCTTCCCTGGACCGGAAACAAGCATACTGGGACCGGTTTCGGGTTCAAAACCCTCATCAGCCAGGCTATCTTGAATCCAGTGGCAAAGTGAGCAAGGGACCCACGTCTGGGCATACCCTGCCAACTTAGGGCGAACAAAGCGATACCAAAGGGGATGATGGACGGAGCGTTAGAGCAAATCAAACACTCACCCCCAGTCAACTGATCTGGGTTTAATCCATCATCATTCTTTAGCTCACTCCACCACCCCAGTTCAGACATGGCCATATGCAAATCAGTCTGACCCTGTGCCTCATGGGAACAGTCCAGCCCGAACTGCCAAGCCATGTCTTCCCTTGACCGGAAACAAGCATCCTGGGACCGGTTTCGGGTTCAAAATCCTCATCAGCCAGGCTATCTTGAATCCAGTGGCAAAGTGAGCAAGGGACCCACGTCTGGGCATACCCTGCCAACTTAGGGCGAACAAAGCGATACCAAAGGGGATGATGGACGGAGCGTTAGAGCAACTGATCTGGGTTTAATCCATCATCATTCTTTAGCTCACTCCACCACCCCAGTTCAGACATGGCCATATGCAAATCAGTCTGACCCTGTGCCTCATGGTATCGCTTTGTTCGCCCTAAGTTGGCAGGGTATGCCCAGACGTGGGTCCCTTGCTCACTTTGCCACTGGATTCAAGCTAGCCTGGCTGATGACGGCTGAATAGCCAGAAACCGGTCCCAGGATGCTTGTTTCCGGTCCAGGGAAGACATGGCTTGGCAGTTCGGGCTGGACTGTTCCCATGAGGCACAGGGTCAGACTGATTTGCATATGGCCATGTCTGAACTGGGGTGGTGGAGTGAGCTAAAGAATGATGATGGATTAAACCCAGATCAGTTGACTGGGGGTGAGTGTTTGATTAGATCAAGCGCTCCGTCCATCATCCCCTTTGGTATCGCCTTGGTAATAGGGCGCTGACCGTATCTCCACCACAACGTCACAAAAAGTGACGTTGTGGTGGCGATAGGGGCTTGGTAATATGCCCCATTGAGTTTTCAATCAATGGACACCCTGTTGGCTCCATCAATGAAAAACTTCCTCCGACGACCCAAAAGAGTAGGGACCATCAAAGGAAGGATGTTACACCACCAACCCTACTTAGGGCCTGATTCTGATGCGGTTAGGAAGGCCTCCTAATGGCATTTGCTCCTTCCAAATCGGATCGGGAACATGTCTTCCCGACCGAGGGCCCAATTCTGATGCGGTTAGGAACAAATGTTCCCATTGAAGTCAATGGGAGTTCAACCAAATCGTATCTGGAAGCATCCGGATGCATCCTACTCCGCCGGTCGGACTTTCCCGATCCGAGTGGGTCGGACACCATTTCCCAACCGATTCGGTCGGGAAGCTTTTCCAACCCGCATCAGAATCGGCCCCTTAGAGTGTAATGTCTTTTTTTCTGTCCGTTACTGCCATCACCAACCTGGCGGTAAGAGACAGAAAAAAGGGCCCCTAAACAGCCTGGGAGAAAATTCCCAGGGTGTGGAGTAATTTGTTTTTTGTTTTTCAGAAACAAACTTCCACTAAGGGGGCTTGTTTCTGAAAAATTAAAGCTATGAAGATGTTTGGTGGATGGCCATCAAAACTGATGACGGATTTTCACCAAACGTTTTGCACATTGAAAGTAGCCCTAATGACAGCAGTTCCTTTCAATGGACAGAGATGACTACTGGGCTGGTAGTCAGCTCTAAAGTTGACGGACGGTGGCGGAGGTAATGTCCTTCGCCCACCCTGATAAATCAGGCCATAATTTTGATTTGATTTGATTTTGATTTGTCAAAAGCCTTTAGCTTTGGTATACCTTCAAAATAATGACTGGGACGAGGAAAAGTGGCGTGGATGTAAGGCCACGAATACTCATACAGATTTCCCTTATGGACACATTTGCAATTCAACCTTTAGAACTCTCTCTTTCAATGTCTATGGTAACCTTAGATCAAGGTTTATATCAGCTACTGCAACAACGTTCCACCCATTAGCATTTATTTTTCTGAATTCACAGAGGAGCGCAGACAAGCACATCAAAATTGGTGCAGCATAAATTTGGCTACACCTTTACACGTCACAATTACATTACAATAAATGTGCACTTAGCACGTATTTCTCGTGTGGTCTAACAACATTAATGTAAGTATTGCACTTGACATCATTATTGGAGTGCATTCACTGAAGGATTAGAGAATTTACTCATACTATGTGCCTTAACCATATTAAATGATATATTCTTTAGAGGCTTAGGGCCAGATGTACAACCCTAAATTGCATGCGCAAGCGGGTTTGCGACCTGTTTGCGCATGCAAAATGACCCAGGGCCATGTACAATTCTTAAATAGCGAGTCGCAATTTATTTGCGACTCGCTATTTAGGAATTGCGAGTCGCAATTAGGAAGGGGCGTTCCTTCCTAAGTGCATCCGCAAAGCAATGTATGAATGTTTTGTGACCGCAATTGCGGTCGCAAAACACTCAGAAATTACCACCCTCTTCAAGAGGGTGGTAATGCAATCGCAATTTGGAAGGGGTCCCTAGGGGACCCCTTCCACTTTGTGACTGTCTCTAAAAATATTTTTTAAGGGCAGGCAGTGGTCCCAGGGAGCACTACCTGCCCTTAAAAAATTAAACGAAAACGTTTCATTTTTGTTTTTTAAATGCAGCCCGTTTTCCTTTAAGGAAAATGGGCTGCATTTAAGAAAAAAACTGCTTTATTTAAAAGCAGTCCCAGACATGGTGGTCTGCTGAGCCCAGCAGGCCACCATCCCTGGGAGGGCCTGTCATTCCCAATGGGGTCGCAAATTGCGAAAGGCTCATTAATATTCATGAGCCTCGCAATTTGCGACCCCATTGGGAATCGCAAACAGTGTTAAACACACTGTTGTACATGCCAAATAGCGCCTCGCAAATGAGTCGCAATTTGCGAGGCGCTATTTAGTAGGTCGTACATCTGGCCCTTGATGAATAAACCGTCCTTACCCTAACGAATTATGTAATGTGTAATGTGTGCGCTAATGTTTCATATATTGCATTCAAATGTAGTTCCTAGACATACTAATACGTATACCTTTAAGATTTTACTGTATGCCACGTGTAATATGAATCTAATTTATTGACAATTTACATTTGTGTTTGAATGTGCACACATATATTAAATGTGCAACATTGATTTAACATTTTAAATTGACATTACTAGACCTGTTTTCCTTGCTGTATAAAATGCTGTTTTCCATTTTATGCTTACATGACATTTATTGCAGGTGCAATTCTCATAGGATTCTTAGTTGAGAATAGATACAATACTGTACTAGCAATAGAGAGAGTCTGAGAAGAAGACCTTGTCGGAAGAACATGAAGAGCCAGAGTGTTAACTGAACAGTCTAATCAGCAATGTTACAACATGGCTTAGTTGAGCAAGGACGATGTCGTTCCCATTTCAGTGTGGGATATTTTGCAGATGTTTCAGTCTACAAAGCGAGAATGGAGAAGGACAATGGAACCTCTGATGATGCGTACAGAGGGCTGTTGCTTTTGCCACTCTGGTGCAAATAACTGGAAAATACGTTGTTTGAGGTTATCACACTTGTCCTTGGACTTTGAGTGGTTTAGACCTCTATGATTATTCCCTTTGACTTTTGCTGAGTGTAACTTAGGCTAAACACTCAAATTGTGCTGACCCAGGAAGGCTCTTCACGTAACTTCTGCAATGCTGACACCTTCCCCTACTTCTCAAACTTTTCTGTATTTCTATATTCTTCTGCAGTTCCCTGATGTTTGAGAATCTTTAGGTTCAAAAACCATCCACTTAACTGGGACTTTAACTCAGATGATTCTAGACTTTACTCATGTATAGAAGAGAAAACCAGAAGCTCTTCTCTGAGCATCAGAACTTACTGCTGGTCTTTTGCATTGCTGTGACTGAATCTCTTGCTTGTTTAATACTAGTACGCCTAAACCTCTTTAGGAGGTTGGGTTTCCCAGTTGTTATTCTGTACCTTTATAGCATGGTGCTGAGATTCGTATACCTTAACATGATTACTAACTTGTAATAAACATTCTTAAATATAGTTACTTATTCATGCTCCTTATTGTGGAGACAAATGGGTTACACTGCTAATTAAAATTGATTGATGTAATTTTAACTCCCATCACCTCTCAGTCTGAAAATAAAAGGTGCATCGGAGGACAAATGGTAAGAGGGTTGGTCCGAAATGCTGAATCAAAGTCTACACCCCAAGTTACCTGTTTTGTTTTTGTCTCTCTCTAGTGAAATGCAGAAACAGATCCATTGGGTGCATTTAAATTGTGTTTAGACTTTTTCTTCAAGTAATTGTCTTATCAGGACCAATTCTTTCTTCCCAGAGTGTACAAATTAGGAACCATTAACAACCAAGGATTTTTCTTGTTTTCTTTTGATTGATCCAACTGAAGATTTTAATATAACAAGTGATTTGGAGGCCATAGTTTCGTCAGTGCACTCCTTTCCTACTTAATAACATGTATCACTAAAAGAAATACGTGTCCATTGTACAGTGCGGAGCAAATTAGGAGGAGCCACTCAGATACTCCTCAAATCGGGAATAAAAAGTTCCAAAACTTACCAACATGAAATGCGAGCACTGCCGAAGAAATCACCAAGACTACTTAAGGTACAGTGTAAGTAGAGCTCTACTCTGAGCTGTGACCATGCACCTCATTCATGCAGATTTTACATTAGAACTGATTCTAGCTCACCGATTTCATTATTATGTAACTCCCGCAGAACTAATACAAGTCAGCCATTGCGGCTTCATGTTTGGACGCTTTGATAATTTGGAGCGTCTACTGCTTTATTTTTTTACTCAGATGTTACCGGGCCCACCTTGCTATATGCCCGGATGAAGTCATTGTTATTTCCATTTCCATTTGCTGAAACACATGTTGGCTAGATCCTGATCGGAGAGTAAGTGTCAATAAAGAAGATACACATGTACTGTACCGTACCTTCAAGAAGTCTGGTGATTTCTACAGGGATGCTCGCATTTCATGTTGAAAATATTTTTTTATGCTATTGACAAACCATAAAACATTTTTTTAAATTCTGCTCTGTCTAATGCAATGTATAGTATTTTGGTAAGTTAGAAGTCTCACCCATAACTTTAACAAAATTGCAAACAGGCTCTCATTAACTTTTCCTACTTCTTCATGTTAATTAAATTGTTTCTGTTTCAAAATTGAGAGGACCCTTCACAAGCGGTGCGGTAACAGAACCCATACAACACCCCCTGCTGGCTGAAGGAGTGTATTTCATTTAGATAGATTGCCGTTCCCACTTTCCAAATTCTTGTAGTCGTCGATTTCAGGATTTTCTTAACTGTCTCAGGATGTATGTCTTATGCTTCTACAATGGAAAACCCCATAGATCAAGCACCATCCTACGAATGACTCTTACTCAATGGTCCTCCATTTTCACAATCCTCTCTTTCTTTTGGATTCAGTTCTTCTAGGCCTTCGATACTTCATCAGGCTCTAACTCCTGCATTCCCTAACCCAAATATTGGGCACAACCCTCTGTACAAGGTAAAAGTACCGATTCTTAAAGAAAGTCCTCATCGCTAGTAAGTTATCAGAACCCTCCCCCAAAGTTCTGGATGATTGTTTTCTTATTTGGCACTTCTGTCACTTTCTACCTCAGAGGCAGCACGTCCAACTCAGTTAGGCTAGGTCCAGTTTGCTTGACATTCATTTATTTGTTGTCATTTGCTTTAGAGTAATTTACTTTGGTGTACTATGCACACTCACTCTGCGCCTTTTCCAGAAACTCCAACTCGCTATGTCCATATATAGGCTCTATGAATTTGTAGACTTAGGGGCCGATTCCGATCTCGGCTGGTAGGGCTCCGAATCGGATTCGGCTTAACCGGATCCGATTCGGAGCCCTCTTTCCCGACCGATTCGTACGTGCGTCCGGCCGAGCGAGTACGATGCGAGCGCACGCGAAATCGCCGACCGACTCGTACGCGGGTCCGAACCGCTCCGACCGACTCGCACGGACACGACTCGCACCGCGCAATGGAGATGTTCCCCGGCCGGGCAAGTACGATGCGCGCCGCGAGCAGTCCGACCGACTCGCGCCGTCCGGCTCCAAAGGGCAGTCGGAGCCGGACTTTGGGGGTCCGTGTCGGACCCCCCTGTACGCGTAGCGCGCGAGTCGCACACAGGGGGGACCCATGGGTACCTGTGCATGTACGCCGCGAGTCGCATCGAGGCGTACCCGCAGTAGGGGGCGCCCTTGTTCGCCTCGCACCCATTGAGTCAATGGGAGCCCGCGTACGCGTTGTACGTCCAGCTGCCATTGACTTCAATGGGAGTCCGACCGACTCGAGTCCGATTGCATGCGTGCGCATCGTACTCGTTCGGTCGGACTGCCAGAGTCCGATTCAGTTGGAAATCTCTCCGGGTCCGGCTCGGTCGGAGTGATTTCCGGCCGAGATCGGAATCAGCCCCTTAGAGTGGGTCAATGGCTCCATAAGAACCTCCGGACTGTCCGATGGAACAGAGGTAGGGGTCTCTGGGTACCAAAAGAGGATGTAGTAATCAAAGCAATGGTATTTCACTGTTACTAAGGGTTCTTCTTGAGGTGGATTGTCCGCGCCTACAGTCTCGTCCGTAACCATCCAGCCTTTGGAAGCACTCTGTAATTCCTGATCAGTGATGTTGGCAATCTCGGGCACTTCAGCAAATAGATAGCTTAAGATGTGACTAAACATTAGAAAGGTATTTGTCAGTGAAGTCTCCATTGCTGTTACAGAAATGTGATAATCAGAGGTTACTCCCTCCATAAAGGCAACCTCAGTGCTTCTTGTGTCACAGTCCTGCGATTCTTCTTCTCCCCTTTGACGCTCCATATGCTTCAGCTCTCATTCTGCACAGCCTTCACATCCTTAGGTGTCATGTAGGGAAGACAACACAGATCATAAGTTACCATGAAGACCTTTGAGGGAGCACAAAGCCTACAACTAACACTAATGGGCATTCTTGAATCCTTTGCCACACTGCACTTTTAACTAAGGGCTCAGGTGCGAGAAGCCACCATTTCCTGATTAGTCGGAACCAGTATTTTGTCCAATAGCTCTTTTTCTCACCCAGTTCCACTGGTCTTCTGAAGTCCTCCCACATCAGGAGCACCACTTGTACTCACTGTGGACCTTAGTTCAAGAGCCCTAAGAACAACAGAACACAGAGAAGGAAAAGCAGTTAGCATTTTATTTTTATCTTCAATGAGGGCATACCTCTCTATGAATAAATCGAAAACAAATGACAGGTCAGCACTCACCTGTTATGTAAGACAACGCATGGAAAGGTATAGCAACATGGGGTTATTCACTGATTTTTAACATAACGTGGGCAGCAGGCAAAGTTGCTGCATTGCGTAAAATGGAGACTCAGAAATTAGCCATATCTAGTGAGATATGGCGCATTTCTGCTGTCTCTTAGCACTGGGGCACTGTGTGCTGCCTAGTGACAACACAGGCATCTTTGCACCATGGTGCAGTGGTGCCTGCATTACAGGCAGGATTGTTTTTGTGCAGGAAGGTACTCCTTCCTACACAAAAATAATCCTTAAAGGCATTTTCCTTTTACTATGCATGCTGCAAAATGCAGCACACGTAGAAAAAGTAAGTAACAAGTAGAATAAAGATATTTCTCCTTGCAACGCCTGGTGCAGAGAGGCACAGCATTTTGGCACAATCCCAGGTTTACTCACCTGAGTAAATCTGGGATTGTGTCAAAATCCATGCTCCACACATTGAACGCCTCCCTGACACAAAGCAACACAAGGCAGCGCTATGCATCCCAGGTGAAGCCACACAAATCTGATTTGAGTGGCCTTGTAAATCACAACTAACATTTTGCATTGTGGCTGCACCAAAAAAGTGGCACAACTGTGACACAAGAGGTTAGTACATTTGGGTCATGATCTATCCCCTGTGCTATTCAGCCCATGGTGAAAGGGCATTGGATCATATCCCATGCATTTAAGGCAGCATGTGCGCGATTTTGAAATGGCTATAACACCCGGTACCAGTCACAATAGGACAGATGGTACTCGCGTTCAATGAGGCGCGTCACAGACCAAGGACTTCTGGTTTGATCATGGGTAAGAATCATGTTCTTTTAACTCTCAATACTTCATGCTGGTCACCAGTGCTACTAAAGATGCATTTAAGATTCTCAGTATATTCCATAAAACAGTTGGTAGTCATAGTTGACTCAGGAAATAATCTGCTTGCCTTTGAGGCTACCTCTGGGGTGTTGACTGGTCAACACGCAAAACTTGACTTGCTGAAGAATTGAAAAATATGACCTTTCACGTTTGCTCATATTCTGTAGCATGTCGATGGGATTTTCTTTCATTTTAGAGTTTGCTTGGGAGTGTTTCTCGAAGTTTGGAAGTGTCACATCAGTCCACCCTTCATTGATGCCCTGCTTTAAAGTATGCCACCATCCTTCATTGCATTTGAACGTTTCTCAATAAGATGTCTCCTTATTCCTTATTTTTCCTTATTTTATGCTAATGACTTGGCTTCCTTCCTCAAGCAGCCACATGTGCAGAAGCACGCTTTCACGGGGTGTCCACATTGCGGCGTGACTTGGCACCTACTTCAACCTCATTCAAAAAACACTAAGAAATCTAATCTAAATATGCAAAGCCATTTAGGATCACATTATGGTCTTTCACAAGAAGAGTGGGCGCATTCTCCTCTGTCTTGAACAAAAAGAAGACATCTGCCATGATTAGAAAATGCTCTTTGATAACACTTCAACCAAAGACATGGCCTTTGACCTGAAAGAATAAAAGTGTCTAGTTTAACAAGGTCCCTTTACTCTGCCCATTTGTATGTGTTCAGCACGTAGTGTTTGATCTTCCTCCCAAACTCAAACATATGGTTACATCTTTGTTGTTAACCATGAAGAGATGGAATAAAATGAATCACCACCTTCAGGCCACTACATCAATCTCCCCTGAAGATCTGCTCCACAGATGGCGAACAACCTAAGATTCATCTGAGTACCATCAGGTGCATCTGATCTTTGAGTAAAGTCTCTTATAAGCTTCATGCTATGTCTTCGTGAGTTGGCGCACCAATCTCCCAACCCCATCTTGTTTTTCACGGGATGAATGATATCTACAGATGGAAGTGTTCAACACACTGAGGGGTATATTTACAAGGAAGTGACGGAGCGCGTGTTAGCCTCCTTGGCTTTACGCCGACTTGTGAATAAGGTGAAGCACCTATCGCACCACAACGTGGAGAAAAGTGACGTTGTGGTGGCGAAAGGGGCTTTAAATATGCCCTTAAATTTGCACTGCAAACCCCTTTTCAAGAAGGAGTGCAAAGCTCGTGCAGTCCCTGCCGCAAAGTAGCTCTTTTTCTACAGCTGAGGTAGGGCTCCCCCTTACCTTGGCTCCGACTTCGAGGGGTTAGCTCCACCTGATGCAAACATAATGAAGTGCGGACTGAGCCCCAGCGCGATGAAGAAAGCTAATGCGCTGGATCATTGCGCAGTCTGTCTTCATGACGAAAGAATGAGTGAAATCTGCCATGATCTGGAGCGCCTGCGCCCAGAATCAATCATATTTATTGCATTTAATCAACTCTAAACCTTTAAAATGAACTCCATATGCAGTCTGTACACCACACAATAAATCCCCTTTCTGATCCCGTAATATAACTTTCACTTTATAAATATTTTAGAGTTGCTTAAACGGGCCTATCCAGGTCATATATTCTTTTTATGGAAAGAGTTACAGATGCTGAGTGATATGGTTTCCTTCATAGCAAATCCTTCACATTACTGAATGCACACTGCTTGGGTCTGTAATTTTAATTTTGTGATGTTTGCTTTCAACAGGACCCATAAACTACACCGCTTTACATAATAATACTAATAACAGCAATAACAACAACAGTGATGATTTCAACAGAAGCAATAATACGTTATTTCTACATAGTGTTTCATAGAACACTTCTGCTACTTATAATCAGGACCCATAAATGTTATTTAATAGATGTCAATGTCGGTCTTGTCTTCTTGTGAGCCACTCCACAGTGTGTGGGACAATCTATGTTCCTGCTGGGGCTCTATGGAGCCACAGAAATATGCAGGCCAGTGAAATATGTGCTAACTGACCCCTGATGCATGAATGGAACAAAGCTGCGGACAATCTATTTGTATGCTATTTGCAACCTGTGAGACTCGGCTCTTAGCAACTCGTTGTTGCTATTTAGCGATGTTTCTCTCTTTCCTTCCTTGTTTTTCTCCTTTATTTTTTTCCTTTATTTCTCACTTATTATTTTTGATAAGCAGTGATGGGTGATCTTGCCACTTTCTTCAATAGTGTATTGATGTGACAGTCTTTCCTGCCAATGGAGGTAGACAGGCGTTGCTTCAGTTGATGTCCTCGCTCATAGGTCTCGGAAGGTCAGAGCAAGGAGTTGGTAAAGTTGTGTAGCTTTTTCCTCTCATGAGGCCAAATTTATTAACAATATGTTCCGCTACAAAGTCACCAAAAGTGATTCATAGCAGCACACATTGATGATTTAGGATTTATTTCAAGTACAAAAGTTTTTAGCTGTGGAAAGTAGCTTGATCCTGTGTTTCCTACATGGCCCATTGTCGTTTTTCGTATGTTAGCCTAATTATGCACGTTGTAGGCTGCTTTTGCATTGCCCACGTTACCAAACATTATGCTTGTATTTGTGCCACATTTCCACACATAGTCAGCACATGTTTTTGTATTTTGTGACAGTGAGTTTAGGCAAATCTGTCAGCTAATGACAGGGCTTTTTATAGTATCAATCAATCATGTCACTTATAAAGCGCACTACATACCCGCGAGGGTCTCAAGGCGCTGGGGGAAGAGGGGGGTGGTGCTGCTACTGATCGAAGAGCCAGGTCTTGAGGAGTCTTCTGAAGGCCAGTAGGTCTTGGGTCTGTCGGAGGTTGGTGGGGAGGGTGTTCCAGGTCTTGGCGGCGAGGTGGGAGAAGGATCTGCCGCCGGCGGTCGTTTTCCGGATGCGGGGGACTGTGGCGAGGGCGAGGCTGGTCGAGCGGAGCTGGCGGGTGGGGGTGTAGAAGCTGAGTCGTCTGTTGAGGTAGGCTGGTCCGGAGTTGTGGAGTGCTTTGTGTGCGTGGGTGAGGAGCTTGAAGGTTATCCTCTTGTTGACAGGGAGCCAGTGCAGGTCTCTCAGGTGGGGTGTGATGTGGCTGCGTCGGGGGATGTCGAGGATAAGACGTGCAGAGGCGTTCTGGATGCGTTGCAGCCGTCCTCAGGAGCTTAGCCGTCGTTCCTGCGTAGAGGGCGTTTCCGTAGTCCAGCCTGCTGGTGACGAGGGCCTGGGTGACTGTTTTTCTTGTTTCGGTGGGGATCCACTTGAAGATCCTGCGGAGCATTCGGAGGATGTTGAAGCAGGATGAGGAAACGGCGTTGACCTGCTTAGTCATGGAGAGGGTGGGGTCGAGGATGACCCCTAGGTTGCGTACGTGGTCGGTGGGTGGCGGGGCTGTTCCCAGTGATATTGGCCACCAGGAGTCGTCCCAGGCTGAAGGGTTGGAACCAAGGATGAGGACCTCCGTCTTGTCCGAGTTCAGCTTCAGGCGGCTGGTCCTCATCCATTCGGCGACGGCCTTCATTCCTTCGTGGAGGTGGGCTTTGGCGGTGTGAGGGTCTTTGGTGAGGGAGAGGATCAGCTGGGTGTCGTCGGCGTAGGAGATGATGTTGAGGTTGTGCTGTCGGGCGACGTGGGCGAGGGGTGCCATGTAGATGTTGAACAGCGTTGGGCTGAGGGAGGAGCCTTGGGGTACGCCGCAGATGATCTTGGTGGCCTTGGATCGGAAGGGGGCGAGGCGGACGCTTTGTGTTCTGCCGGAAAGGAAGGATGTGGTCCAGTCCAGGGCCTTCTCTTGGATCCCGGCGTCGTGAAGGCGTGTTCGTAGTGTGTGGTGGCAGACCGTGTCGAAGGCGGCTGATAGGTCCAGGAGGATGAGGGCTGCTGTTTCTCCGTTGTCTAGCAGGGTCCTGATGTCATCGGTGGCGGCGATGAGGGCGGTTTCGGTGCTGTGGTTGCTGCGGAAGCCGGACTGGGAAGGGTCCAGGATGTTGTTCTCCTTGAGGTAGCGGGTCATTTGTTTGTTGACGATTTTCTCGGTGACCTTCGCGGGGAACGGGAGCAGAGAGATGGGTCGGAAGTTCTTGAGGTCCTTGGGGTCTGCCTTGGGTTTCTTGAGTAAGGCGGTGATCTCAGCGTGCTTCCAGCTTTCCGGGAAGGTTGCTGTCTCGAAGGAGATGTTGATTATTTTCCGGAGATGGGGCGCGATGGTCTTTTAATCACGCTAATGCCATTACTGACCTGCATTTGTTTTCTAGTTGTGGCACAATTATTGCATATTAGAGAACAATAGATAAATAAATATTGTAAACTTCCTTTGTGTCTCTTTTCTATTTATTGTTAACAGGTATGAGTGTGAGAATCAAAGGGGGGTGACCTGCTACTGCGATCCCTGAGAGGGTCGGGAGTGTTGTGTTCTGGGGTGTCAAATCACTTGTCTCTCTGGAAAGGTTAGGAGGGCAAGTGGGGCACTATAATCTAGTCAGATTCGGGCCCATAGATACTGATGGGGTACGGAGACCAATTCCCGACATGCTGATGTTCTATGGTCCCAAGCAGGAGCAGCTTCTCGGCTAAGGTGGTGGAGCGTCGCCCCACTGCTTTCAGAGCAGGAAAAATACAATGATAATAAACTTGTTATCATTTTCTTTTTTGCTACAGGACTGGGTTAGGGTGGGGCAGGAGTGGGGTCTCCGATGGGGGAGTGGTGGCCTACACTCTAAGTGCACATGACTGTTTGGCCGGCCGTCTTGGGCCGGCCAAACAGTCATGCACACTTTGCATGTTCCCCACCAGGCTGTAATACACAGGAACCACGGCGCTCAGATCAATTAAAGCGCTGCATTGCAGCGCTGGGATTGGCTTAGGGGAGCCTGTGTGCTTCTGGGACAGAAGCGGAGAAGGCGGCCGTGAGAAGAGACCGAAGGTGATGAGAGATGGCAGCTGTGAAAAGGTGTTTTTTAAAAAATGTTGTTCCCCTCAGGCCCCGTCCCCCCACACCATCACCCCGTTCCCTGCCAGCCGCCACTGGTCCCAAGCTTAGGGGCCTATTAGGATGGCAGGCAGATCGCCCCCGCCAGGCCGGCGGTAGCCACCGCCGGCCCAGGGGGGGCGATCTGCCCGCCATCCATGCCTCAGTGACCCCCCGCCATATTAGGATGGCTGGGGGGTTCGCGGCGGACTGGAAGACTGTCCGCCGTTTTTCCGCCGGTCGACTCGTCGACCGGGCGGAAAACGTGCACAATATGGTGGCGGTGTCTGCAAGACACCGCCATCCATATTGTGATGCAGGCGGAGATGTGCCTTTCCATGGCGGCTGGAAAGGCATACGGTCTTTGGTAATGGGGGCCCGTTGCGGGCCCCCGGGGGGTGCACTTGGGGGGTACCTATGGTACCCCCCTACATTGACATGCACAGGGTGGCAGGCACCGCGCGGTGCCTGTCACATTGTGCATGCCAATGCGCAACATGCTTTATTTACATTGCGGCGGGTGCTGCTCACAGCACCGCCCGCCGCAATGTAAATGATGCGGGATGCCACCGCCACCGTGGCGGTGGCATCCTAATTGACATGGCAGGACCGCCGCACCTCTTGCGGGCGGTCCCATTTGCCGTTGCGGTGGCGGGCGGACTTTGTCCGCCCGCCATCGTAATGATGCCCATAGTTCTGTTCCTGAGCAGGATCCCTGCAACAGCTCTAAAGTAAAGTAAAGAAGTTCTTGGCACTACTTTCAGGCCAAGGGGCATCCAAAGTGGTGTTACATGGACATTCCCATGCAGCCACTGATGGTTTTTGAAGTAAAGCCCTATCTACTAACATTTGTAAATAGGGCTTGCACCAAAAATATACACCTCCTCCTGGGAGGCACAAAGTTGGAGGAAATATTCCTTTTCTACAAAATGTTCTAATTTTTTTAATTTTGCATGTGTGCTGCTCTGTACAGCACACATAAAAATTGGAAATAATTTTAAAGTATGTCTGGTCAAAGTATTTTGTACTGGAAGGGTTGCATTCCAATACAGCTTTCCAGTACAAAACCTACACTAGACGCCCACAGACACTTGCACTATTGTGCAAAGGGTGTGTGTATGCGTGTGTGTGTGTCTGTTGCAGTAGGCAACAAGAAAATGGACCAGCACAGAAGATGACAGCAGCAGCGCCATGTCTTAGCAGAAAGGATGCTGTCCAGCTCTCTCCCTTTTATGCAATGCAGTGCAGTAAATTTTGGAACAAGGATTTTAAAGCATTCTTTAAGAAAAGCTCCCAAGCCTGGCTCAGCATATTAAGTTGGAACTAGGAGACGCTCATGGGTGTACATGAGATCACTGAGGCTTGGATCAATGAGAGGACAGAGAGCGTGCTTCTTTAAGGTTATCACAGATGGAGTCAGGGAGTTTTGCCATTTTGAAGCTGAAAATGCGGAGGAGATCGCCACAGAGTTGTGTGGTGGTGAATAGAGCTACGGTGCCGTAAGTCTCGATATATTTAGATAAATGTCTTCTTTGCTTCCCTACCTCATCAATGATCTGCAAAGTTAGCTTTTTTTGTACCTTCACACCGATATGTGGTAACTTGTCGTGTTGGTTTTGCATTATTTTTAATCATCCTGAGCATTCACCTATTTAAAGTGATTCTCCAGGATTCAGCAGGTTTTCTTAATATCATGAATCTCCAAGTTGTAGTATTTTCGTCCCCTTGGAGTCCGATTTCCGTTTCTTTATTCGGAAGTGTCTCGGTAAGCCGAAGGCTGTCAAGATGCTGCAGTGTAATTCCCACAAAAGTTGCTTCTGGTCCACACATCACGGCGTGGTAAACCGCACCTTAGTTATTTGGAAAAATGGTCTGACTGGCTGTTTTCAGGGGTCGAAATACACCTGAAACAAACTGTTAGATTGGTGATAAGAGATCATAGGCAAGCAGACATGTTGATAAGGTCCAAATGATAAGGGACTGGCTTGTTCAAGTCCGAAGCTGGATGTTTGAGGCCCCATGTTTCCACGCTGGGGGGTAAAGGTTAATAATCGTAGACTGCCAAAGACCAGGGCCGCTTGTATATTGTCTTGTGTATCGGACTACAAAGTAAAATTAGCCTTGAGTAGGTTTGTTTGTGATAGAAATTATGCAAACATGGCTTAAAATAAAATTTAAAAAGTATTTGAGTTGGTCAAGGATCAACTTAGCAAGTGTTAGAATATAAGTGAATGTGGAAGGCATGACTATTATGCAAATTAACTCATCCAACAATCGCGGCTCTTCCAGTTTTTGGGACTGATTTACAAACGTAACTTACATTTTTGAGTAATTTACACTTTTTAGTAAGTTTACTACCTATTGGCAGTTCGCGAAATCAGAGTTTAGTTTTACTCCGAGAGTATAACATACTTGTTTCCACCAAATTGAAATGCCTACAAACTATTCACAAACTGCAGGTACGATTCACAAAGTAAATTTACACTTTTGAGTAATTTTCACATGTAATTTATTCCTACACGTTTGAGTAACGTTACACTCGGATTTTGTGAATAGCCCAAAAATGTAAACTTGCTCAAAAGTGTTAGAGTAAATTACACATGTAAATTACTCAAAAGTTACCTTTATGAATAGCCCCTGCAGTTTGTGATTAGCCCCAAGGCCTTCAGTTTGGTGGAGACACTTAAGTTACACTTTTGGAGTAGTGTACAATCGGATTTTGTGAATAGGTAAAAGGTATAAACTTAAGCAAAAGTTTAAAATACTCAAAAAAGTAAGTTACCTTTGTGAATCAAACCCATTGTGTGCCCCTAGGGAAGATCTCATCAAAAGCGATGGTTGAGTTTTCCATCTTACCTTTTATGCAGCAGTTTTCTTCTTCTAAAAGGTTGTGCATCTCAAGGGTGTGTTTGTGTCCTCTTCTTCAATTACAGCCGTGATACTTCAGAGTTCAGGTAAGGAAAGTGTAGTATCCTGTACATATTGCTTTAAGCCATTGTAAGGCATTGGGGTAGAGTGTTCTGTATGTATAATTCTAAGTGACATAATGTTAGTGTTCAGACTCCATGTCCAGAATGTTGACATTCAATACAAAGCTGTTGAATGGACTGGAGCTGTGTTAGCCGGCTGAGGTGTAGAGGACCTTCTTAATAAACCTTACTTGAAGTTACCTGTTTCCTGTCGGAGCAATCTTTACAATGGCGACGAGCTGAAAAGAACCCAAGTGGACTACACCTCAACTCTACTAAGTTACCTCCAGCATCTAGAGAGCCTCCTTTTCTGAAAATCATCATCTGGTATCGTATTACTAGTGATGTTTTGTTTCTCTTTAAGTAAAGCCCATGAACATATTCATGCCAAGCTATAAAAGAGACTGCGCTTTATTTCATTATCGTATGTCCGTATGGAGCGCATCATTTCTGTGTCACTTGATTGAGGAACTGAAATTTACGAGTGTCTTATAGGAAGGCATTTGTAACTACTATTACGCGCTATAAAGGGAAAAGAAGACTGCGCTTTATTCCATTATCATATGTCTTGAAAGAGCGCATCGTTTCTATGTCTCTTGTTTGAGGAACTGGAATTTACGTGTGTCTGATTGGAGGGCATTCGTTACAGTTTAACGAGAAAGGTTGAAGAGTGTCGCATGTCTGATAAGAAGGCATTTGGTGAACAAGATCACGTTCGTTGCCTGGATTTTGTTATCTACTGACTTTTGCGCACCGAACTGTTATTTCCATGTAAACATCTAGTCAATGTCAGTTACTTTCTCTGTGCGGAGGAAAATGGGACACGTGTTTATTTAATACACTCCAGCATATCTTAAAACATTATTGGTTTCTGTTTCTGCTCGAGCGCTTTGCCATTCAAACGTTGTACTTACTTTGGAGCTGTTTGTTATTCTTTGAATTTCCCAAGCCCTGTCCTCGCTCTAACACGCACATGAGATATGCATTGTTGCCGCACACGAGATATGCATCGTTGCCTCATTGTTCTCACGATTCTGACTTTCTTCAGCTGACTGTGTCGAAACCTGGACCTCCTACCTCCTTCCTGGAACTTTCTTTGGCAACTAGAACGCTAACCTTCCTGGAATATACAAAACAGAGATTCTAATTATTTCTTGTTCTCTTCCTGGAACTCTATTTTTTTTTCTCTTCAACAACTAGAGCGCTGACCTTCCTTAGAACATACAAAACAGAGATTCTATTTCTTTGTTAGCCTCTGGATTGTTCTTTTCACTAAGAACTCAACAACAATTCTACATTCTTCAAGTACCTTTATTCATTATCTCAAGCTTTTTTTTAAAAGAAGGAACTTTTTTCATAATTTTCCACACAAAAGATAGCAGCACAAAGAAAGCGGCCCTCAGTGACAAGCTCACTTCTAAACGCTTGTCTTCTTCAAATGTTCAGATATAGAACACTTAAATTTGTACAATTAATTGTCTAACTTGCTTTCACAGGTACTCTCTCGGGTATTCATCGTATACCGGCGTTAGATATATATATATATTTTTTTATTATTATTTTTTTTAACAACTGCATTGATTACTAATTACTAATTTTGTACACCATGCAAAATGTACCTCCTCCTCCATTCTTCTTATCATCTCCTGGTGATCCTCCCATTCCCTGGAAAAAATGGAAAAATGTTTTTTCACATTACTCTCATGTATGTGGTGTCTCTCTCAGTGCAGAGAGGAAAATGTCACTTCTTTTACATTGTTTAGGTTCAGAGGGACAAGAAATCTTTCAACATCTTCCTGAATTATCTTCACAATAAGCAGACAATTTAAATGATTACGAAATTTGTCTTAAAAAACTTGATTTACATTTCTTACCTAAAATATCCACTGTACTAGAAAGACACCATTTTGGCAAACGCATGCAAAGGTTGGGAGAAAATGGTGAAGAATATGTTACTGAGTTGGGGAAATTAGCATCCACATGCAATTTCTGGGCTAATTACGAGGAGAGATTAAGAGATCAATTTGTACCTTAGATAAGGTTAAAGAGGCATGCTGGGAGAAAAATGATCCATCTCTTTCTGACGTTATCACCATAGCTAAGTCGTGTGAACACACCAAAGCATGTGTAGAAGAATTTTTAAAAAAAGGATAATGAAAAATGTAAGGAAAGTAATATACAAATAGTTAACAAATTTAAGGAGAAACAAAGCAATGCAATGTTTTTTCAACAGAACAAAAGTGGTAATAGTAATTCACAACAAAACAAAGGAAGTTCTGGTAATAAAAATGAATTTTCCTTGAGAAAATTCTAAGTAACTTGTTATAGATGTGGTGAACATGGACATGTAGCAAGTTTTAAAGATTGTATTGGTTGGAAAGCCACTGGTAAAAATGTAGAAAAAGGGGTCATGTCTCAAAGTGTTGTCGCAGTGGCAATATTAAGAAGAAAGTTCAAGAAGTATCGTGTGATGAAGAGTGTGATGAAGAAGAAATTATTATGAGAATTTATGAGGGAGAAAAAAGTGGTCCTTTTGATGAAGTACTCATTGAAAAAATTCCAGTACACATGTTATTTGACTCTGGAGTGAAAATTACTCTAATTCCCAGAGAAGTTTATGATAAGCACTTAATAACCAAAGTGGTGTTACATAAGCCCGACATCAAAGCAAAAGGTTATGGTGGTGAACCCATCAAGTTGTCAGGTTTTTTTAATGGTAATGTCAGTTTTAAATCTAGAGTAGCCACAGGAAAGATCTATGTCTCTGAGAGAGGTGATTCATTAGTAAGTTGGACACTTCAAAAAGATCTCAAGGTGATCCTAGATCCCAACGAAACTCCGGCAGTAAGGTTAAAACAAGATGAATTGTGTTGTGTAGAAATAAGTCACGAGCAGAACTTGAAGTGTGAACAAAATAATTTACTACAGTCTGACGTCTCCTCTTTTGAAAGTGAATTCCCAGAGGTGTTTAATGAACAATTGGGCTGCTTGAAAGGATGTTCCCACAAGATAATGCTAAAAAAGAATTAGGTACCAGTTATTAGTAAAGTCAGAGGTGTCCCTATTAAAGTAAAAGAGAAAATGAAAGTAGAGCTTGACAAACTCTTGAAAGGTGGCATCATCACTGAGGTTGAAGCTTCTGAGTGGTTAGCTCCCGTAGTTATGGCACTTAAGGCCAATGGGGAGTCTAGGCTCTGCATAGACTTAAGAGAGCTCAATAAGTGTGTCATGGTAGATCACTACCCGTTACCCAATATTTCAGAGATGTTGTCACTGTTGGAAGGAGACAAGTTTTTCTCCTCCATTGATCTAGCATCAGCTTATCATCAAGTGAAGCTACATACAGATTCTCAAGACTTAACAGCATTCATAACACCGTTTGGAACTTTTAAGTTCCTTAGAATGCCGTTTGGTCTAATTTCAGCAGCAACAGTTTTTCAGAGAATGATGGAACACATTTTCAAAAATATTAATGGGATAAAAATGTATCAAGATGATATACTTGTTTTTGGAAAGACTGAACAAGAACATGACAACAGAGTGAGGATGGTGTTGAGTAAACTAAAAGATAATGGTTTAACACTCAAAGCAAAGAAATGCAAATTTAATCTCACTGATATTGATTATTTGGGTCACAAAATTACTGGCTCTGGCATCGAACCAAAAAAATAATTGGTAGACACAATCAACAACATGGCCAGCCCTATTAGCAAAGAAGAGGTAGAATTTTTTTAGGAATGTCTGAATATTATGCTAAGTTTATACCCAACTTTGCTGATAAAACACACATTATGAGACTGTTATTAAAAAAAGGTGTGAGTTTTGCATGGAATTCTGAGTAAAAAAGAGTTCATTTTGGTTAAGCGGTTATTGTCTAGAGCTACCTCATTGAAGAGTTTTGAACCTGGTCAAGAAATTGTTGTCATGACTGACGCAAGTGCCACAGGTTTAGGTGCTGTTATGATGCAAGAACATGATGGTGTAGAACGAACCATCTTATTTTTATCCAGGAGTTTGAGAGGAGCAGAAGCAAATTATTCTGTAGTAGAGAAAGAGGCTTTAGGTATATTCTGGACTGTGAGGAAACTTCGAAAATTCTTGTGGGGAAGCAATTTTATAGTTAAAACTGTTCATAAACCATTGAGAGAAATTTTTGAGAAGAAAGGATTAGATAATATATCCTCTAGGGTACGTAAATGGGTTGTCGCATTCCAAGAGTTTGACTTTCGTGTAGAATATGTCCCAGGAGTGAAAAACAACATAGCTGATTGCTGCTCACGTTTGATCAACAAAGAAAACACAGAGGAAGAAGTGT
This sequence comes from Calotriton arnoldi, assembly GCA_963921515.1. Taxonomy (NCBI): domain Eukaryota; kingdom Metazoa; phylum Chordata; class Amphibia; order Caudata; family Salamandridae; genus Calotriton; species Calotriton arnoldi. The sequence goes on along the minus strand of CAWUFW010002529.1, from coordinate 84,018 downwards.
ATGAGGAAGAATTTAGTGAATTTGATGATTATGCAGTTTGCATTATCAATGAAGGTGTAATAAAGGAAGATGTATGGGTCAGTGAACTGGAGAAAGATTAAACTCTACAGTCTGTTTTGAGTAGTATTGAAAGCGAATGGAGCAAGCATTCCAAAGTGAATGAATCGCTTAGTGTTTTTTAGGTGAAAGAGATGAAGTAGCTTGTCATAACGGTCTCTTGATGAGAGGTACCAGACTTATTCCCCCAACTAGTTTAAGGATGCAATTGATTGAGTTTGCCCATGAAAGCCATCCAGGTATTTCTAAGACCAAAGAAATTTTGAGGCAAACGTACTGGTGGCCTGGGATAGACATTTCTGCTGAGAGATGTGTGAGAGAATGTGTAGAATGTGGCAGAAGTGATAAGATTCTGAAACCTAGAGTTCAACCCATGACCTTAAGAAAGATTCCCAAAATGGCTTGGGAAGAAGTAGCAATAGACATTGTGGGTCCTATCAGACATACCAGCATAGACAAGTATGTAATAGTACTTCTTTATGTGTATTCAAGATGGCCTGAGGTTAAGGTTACCAATTCTGTGGAAACTAGAGATGTAATGAAATTCTTGGCTGATATTTTTGTAAAAGAAGGCTTTCCGTCAACATTACTATCAGATAACGGGGTCCAATTTACCTCAAAGGAAATGAACAAGTATTTGAGTGATAGAGGTATTTGTCACAAAAAGTCCGCTTTATATCACCCGGAAATGAATGGGATTGTTGAAAGGTTTAACAGAGTGCTCAAAGAGACTGTTCAGCGAGCAATATCTAATCAAAAGTGTTGGCAAACTGAAATCCTAAATAAAGTTAAAAGTTACAGATTTTCTCCACATTCCATGACGGGTAGTACTCCTTTTGAATTGTTTCGCAAGAGGAAGGCATGTACCATGTTGTGTCCCTCTTGGTTGTTAAACAAATCAGAAGATGTAAAACATGTAGAAGATGACAATGAAAGATTTGAGAAGGAAATGAAGAAGATGTGTGAGAATAAAAAGAGATTTGATCTTAGAAAAGCAGTAAAAGAAACAACCATCAAAGTAGGTGATATGATTAAGATCAAAAATCCCCGTAAAGGGATAACTACTCATGGGTCAAAGTACTTGTTGCCAATGAAAGTTATTAAGGTTTTTAAAAATGCTGTCAGAACAGTGGACCACAGAGTGTAGAATCTTAACAGAGTTGCAAAACTCCCTGATCATTTTTCTAATGTTTGTAAAGAAAGAAACGGTGAAAAACCTGTAACGATAAAGTGTGGTGGTAATACAGGTAATACCAGGCAACGTGTTAAACCAGGGTATTTACATGACTATATATTGAAATAAGGATTGCATTATATAAAATGGTTGTACATCGTGCTTCATTTTGTTTGAGTTATACCTTGTATTTTAATATTATTTGTTTGTTTGTTATTGGGAGGGAGATGTGTAGTATCCTGTACATATTGCTTTAAGCCATTGTAAGGCATTGGGGTAGAGTGTTCTGTATGTATAATTCTAAGTGACATAATGTTAGTGTTCAGACCCCATGTCCAGAATGTTGACATTCAAGACAAAGCTGTTGAATGGACTGGAGCTGTGTTAGCAGGTTGAGGTGTAGAGGACCTTCTTAATAAACCTTACTTGAAGTTACCTGTTTCCTGTCGGAGCAATCTTTACAGAAAGTTTTTTCCATAACATCAAATTGTATCTGCATAGGGGAGAAGCCTGAGCTAACTGACTCTCTCTGGGAGTTCAGTGTACATTCCGATCCATCATTCCACACTGAGATTCCAGCTGGGATGCCAGTGTGCATAGAATCTCTGTGACAATCAGACCTGTCTGAAGGTTGGCGTGGATAGAATGCAGCTTTTCTGTATTGGGCATGGTTGTGGTATAACTTTGGAAGTGGTTTGCCAGTTGGTTGCTGGACAGGGGATTTATGGATTTTGTTGCAATTTCTCAACTATAATGTGCTGTGTGGTGTATGATTGATGATTTGTTCCTTAAAAGGTTTTGAGCGACCAGATTGAGTAGATGCCATCTTCATGTGGACGGTGTGAGTTAGAGTGTTTTTGCTAGGGATCTATAAGATGTGCCATCCAAAATTGTCATGGATAGGTCAGTCAGAAAGTCCAATATTTCTATGTGTGTTCTTAACATTAAAGGGATCACAAGAAAAAAGACAATTTAGAGAATTGACTCATGAGTGTTTGGCTGGTAACGGCTGAGGAATGTTCCATAGAGACACATATTGACACACAAGTGCAATGCTGTGAGACAATCCTCCATTAGCAAGCACACACTCTCCAGGTCTTTGACAACAGCCCAAGATGGCTGGTTCCTGCATGAGAATAAAAGGTCAGTTATCCATCCAAGAAAGAGGACTAGACCACTAACTCTAGAGTTCAATCAGAAGTGATGCCAGTCCTGATAGGTTATTAAAATGCAGAGAGAAGAGGAATTTGTTATAGTCGCAACTTTTCTTGTAGGTAGAGTGAGGCAGTACTGCTGCCTCTTGCTTTGAAGTGCCATGTGACAATTCAGGTCCAGTATTTCATATATGTCCAGTAAGAGTGCCAGGTTTGAGTGCTTTGCGGTTAACTTCATGGTGAGCCAGTTTGTTTTGTTGTCTTAAAATTAACTTTAGGAAATTGGTGGATGTTAAAATTCATGTTTGGAAGTATGACCCAGTGCACACTCAACAGTTTGATTACGCTGGCAAGAGTGATTAACCGATCATTGTTAACTGCAAGAAGATGTACATTTAATTGTGTGTGAGGTGATGCAATGTGCAGGGTGCTATATAACCATGAGCTTTGTGACTATTGGGAAACACTTATCTAACGAGTTCTAAACGAGGCGTGGTGGGATACACGTACAAACCGCGCAACTGGGATGAGGAGGGTTGGGGGTCATCACTAGGCTGGGAGTCACCTTTCATTCAGCTAAGCTCGGCTGAGCATGCTTTGGAGCTGTTGGCACCTTGAGTGTGGGGGGGGGGGAGACTTTGTAGGGTTCACAAGACTCAGTCAAGGTAGTCATCCTAACAGGACATGGAAGATTTGGTCACATTCATTTAAATGCTTGTCATTGACCAGAATCATGATAGTAAAAATATGCTAATGTGTAATCGATAAAATAAGTGTGTGGCCTGTCATGTCCAGTCTCAACTCAGTTGGAATTGTTCTTGTTATACAACCAGGTGGCAGACTCTACCAGGGCAAAGCTAAACTGCAGTGTGGGGGACTTCCTGTCCTGTGAGTCCCAGAATAACTCAATATAGTGGTAGGCCCAACACCCCCTTTTCAAAAGAAAACAGCTCAGACAGTGGCCATTCTTACCTGTGGACGTACACAGTCCCGGTAAGAAAACACTTGGGTGCATGAGTCGCTTCACAGATATTTCTCCATTACAATACTTCTAAACTCATACTCACCTTAATAAAAAACATAGTTCAACTTATGTTCCTCCATCCACTCAATGATGCTTCTGTGCATTCACACTACCACCCCTGCACACATTCAGAGATGAGATTTTGTTCTAGCAAGGCTTTCCAAGGGCTCTCTCTGCTCCCCACACTGAGCTATCTGGTCTGTTTACAAAATGGCATCCTGAATATTACATGACATGCCCCATGAGGAGGCCAATATTCTGGTGAATATATACAATGATCCAGTGGGAAACTCGCAGAGTCAGAGCTCCCTCGGCAGGACTGGGCTCACCAGGGGAGGAGCAGTCAATATGTCTCAATCACACTATTCTCAGTGACCTACTAATGTTGTCTTTGGCAGCCTGGGCCTGCATACTGGGGCAATATGTCTTATCAGCAGCCGCGTTTGACTACCCAACAGGAAACACGGACTGAGATGAGAAGAAAGACGCAGACTGACGTTTGATGAAAGTTAAAGTGCTGAGCACTGGAAGCAATCCTGAAGCATTGCACATTGCAAAAGTATTTCTCTTTCTGATTTCCTCTCAGCACATTCTGGCCGGGTCTGCATAGCTGGGAACCTTCAGAATTACCCACAAGATTTTCGCCGTAGTTCTTAGGCTGCAGCCATGGACCATGGGCCAAATGCACGAATAGGAGAAAAGGGCCACGTGGAACTACAAGAGTGCACTCACAATTACCCGAGTGTATTGTTCGCTGATGTTTTTTTTTAAGTAATAGAGCATCACTCAATTGCATTCATTTCTTGTTTTAACGAAAAGTACACAAACTGCTTTTGGAGTCACAGATGGAGAAGATGTTTAAAAATATAGTTGTAATATTTTTGAATGGTGCTTGCTGTCTTTCATCTTAGTGCTCACCTGCACAACAGCTTCAGTAGTAATCCCTGCTTGTTTGAGTGAAAAGGCAGTACTGAAGTTTGGCACTGCATGAAAGTACAGACAGTGGGGGTCGACCACAGTGGGGCTTCACAGGGATTGCTCTTCATGCTTCTGAGCACGTGCATTAAAGGGTCCTTTGGATCAAATCTCCACCCTCTCCCCTCTTGAGTCTACTGTCCATGTGCTGTAGACCTGAAATGAATCTATGGGATTCCCCTTACCTCCAGAAGCCACACCTCCAGAAGCCACAACCCTGTGTGAATTCTCTTGAGTTCCCTTTGAGATGTGTTGCTTCATTGCCCCTTCCTGGACATGAGGTACTCCTGGATGTGCCCACAGGCTGATGGTACGTACATGTCTTGCCTGGCAACCACCCACAGAATTACCCTGGGTATAGCATAGAAGTTGCTGCCAACATTGAGCTGGCCAGACCCATCACCACCCTCGTACTTCCCAGCCACCGTAGCTGCCTCATCCAACACAGTGGCCAAGATAGGACATGGATTCAGGGGGCGGGGCCTACACCAGGCAATATTGGTGTCTTAGGGCCTGATTACAATCTTGGCGGGTGGGATACTCGGCGCAACCGTGACGGATATCCGGTCTGGTGTATTACAAGTTCCACAGGATATAATGGAACTGTAATTTGGCGGACGGAATATCTGTCAAGTTTGTGACGAGTAACCCTCTCTGCCAAGATCGTAATCAGGCCCTTAGTTTTAGAAAGGGAGTTGTTTGTTTTATGTTTTTTTTAACTTTCTTTTTTCTTGTTGTAGATCGTTTCATACTTTGCTCGTCGATCCCGCTGACATATCCCCTAGACATTACTTATGTCTGATCTACCTGACAAGGAACTGCTGTGTACTCCTGCTGACAGACTTTACTACAAGTTCTCAGGAACTACATATGTTTAATGCAGTTGGAAAGAGGTACCGGACACAGATGTGCAAGAGCAGATGACTGATGAGAACAGGTGGCCCTCCAGATCAATGATCTTCAGATACTAAAATTGGCTTCAGTCTCTTTTTCTGGAAAAGGTGGGAGTTTGGTTGTTATGCCATGTTTTCATTTTGCTAAGATTACATAGGAAGGCTCTCCAGTTTATGGAGACCTTGGTACACCAAGGGTCATCTGTCATGCAAATTGTTTAGTGGATGGTGTATGGTATGGAGAGTAGCTCAGTAACTGTTTGCAGGTTCCTGGTGTCTGACTTGGGCAATGTCTGTAGTTGTGTTTACGGCTGAGCGCAGATTTTGAAAAGTGCAACCTTGAAAGTGAAGCTGGGGCACCGGTGTTAATGTGAAGCTTGAACTGGTGGTTGTTTAAATAATATTCTTGAGAAAACTATGCTCACGAGGATGGATTACTGTAGCAGCAATAGATACCTCTTTTTCTCAGAATATACTGCAAAAATTGGCTGGTTGCGCAATAGATGCCCCCTTTTTGTCCTGGGATGTCTGCGATTTGAGCAGTAGTCTTGGTTTACGTCATGATCTGTGGTTTCAAGGGTCTAGTTTGGCCATCACCAGCTGCAGACTCCTCGTAGAGAGGGGACTCACTCAGTACTGATAAATCCGCATATATTCGAAATCTCCATATTTAAAACTAGAGTTGCAAGAAATTAAATTTCCATCAGCATTGTTTTGCAAAGTTCGCAAACTCGAGAACTTCATGAAGTAGCATTATTTGTGACCTTCACCCGCTTGTAAAAATTCCTGCAAGGGGTGATTTGTGGAGAGATTTTTCCCACTGTACCACATTCTTTTGGTCGGGGAAGGGCTAATTTCACTGCAAAAATATGCTAGTGCGTTTCTGCTCATCTAAAATGTACTTTTTGCAAGAATTTTCAGCAGCTATTTTTTATTTCATTTTTAAGTTCACTACTTGGTTTGGTTGGTAAAGTTTGGGAAAACAACACAAAGGGGCATATTCTCAAGGACTTATCGCTGATTTATCGGCACTTTAGCGCCGCAAAAGTGGTGATAGACTTATCGCCCTATTCTCAAGCTGGTGCAAACTGCAGATATCGCCAGTTTACCAGCGATAACTGCCGCAAACAACATCGCCACGGATGAGTGCGACAACTAACGCTAGTAGGCGTTCCCGTGCGAAAACACCACTTCGCGAGATTCTCAACGACCAGCCAGATCTGCGATGCAAACCAAGAACAGGCGATAAGGCGCGTTAGCAGCAGGGATTTAACACCTGCCTTTTGCTGGTGTTAAGCAGGACGACTACCTGCAGTATGAAAGGGAGCCCAGCCCAGAGTCACCTCCGAAGACCAACAGATGCCATGGAGCTAATAATCATGCAGCTCGGAGAACCAAGAGGGCCACAACACCCACCGCCACCACTCCCAGCCCCCCCCCCCCCGGACCACTCCCAGCCCCCCCCGGATTACCACCTAGGCAGTGCAGAACAGCGAACGACCCTAAAATGCACCAGCCCCAGAGACTCAACGCCAGAGGAAGCCATTGGCCAACACAGGCTCAAAAGGACAACCATCCACCGCATCCTGACCCACATTGCCCACAGGCTGACGGTACCAACACAGCGGACAACCCACATCCTCCCGCAGACAAAGCTCCTGGCTGTGCTGCACCTGTTGGCCCCTGGTACCTTCCAACCAACAACTGCCGGAGTCAGAGGAGTCTCACAGCCAGCCCCATCAAACTCCCTCACATATGTCATGGATGCATGTCCACAAAAGCAACGGCGGGCCCCTGTATCCGCACCACACGATAGTTCCAATTCGTACTGCACCTGCGCAACCAACCCCAACACCAGCCGTGTTAGACGCCTCCGTGCCCCATGCCCAAGATCGTAGTAACCGAAATGTGGGTGCGCCAGGGCATGAAGTCCAGTAGTCAACAGTAGTGTAAAAACAGAACTTTATTACAAATACACAAACAAACAAAACGAAAAGCTCAGCCAACGCGTTCCATTCCCAACAGGGAACTTCAACAGGGCAACGTGTCTTCAGAAACCTGTGGGAGAAATGGTGACAATGGTCAAACGTCCATATAGTCACATGCCTAATCTGGTACAGTGTACTGCACTTGGACTAACCGGAATGCTCACAAGCATGATAAACCATGCATAAGAAGACCATAACAGAACTACGTGTCGCCGTAACCATCGTAGGAATGAAGAGTAAGGTAACGACCACACGAACTGCTGTTACGGTCACATCATGCAGGACTCATCATAAGTGAAAGCATCACGGTGTGTGTCAGCTCGATACCCCTGCCCCTCACTCCCCCCACACTGCGCAGGAACATCTTGAGACCATGCAAGGGAACTACGCCATAGCTGGCGTCACGCACGTGTTGGGGGCAATTCACAGCACACGTGTATGACTAGTGCCCCCTGCCGACACTGCACACAATCACCGCAACAGCAACCACACGCATGCCATCACTGTGCATACAGAAGTGGACCACCGTGGCCTGTCCACCAATGTCGTCGCAAACTCCCCAGGCAGTGTGCATGATCCCCACATGTCCGCAAGTCCGCCACCAACCAGCGCTTTGAGGATGGCCCCCATGGAAATGCACTGCCCATCGGCAAGTACCAACTGAACACACCACACACCTCAATTCCACAATCCCCCAAATCACAACTGTGGGAATGCACACGTCACCAATCCACCACCAAAGTGACTACTGGATGTGTCTCAGTCTCTGCCACAACCTGCCCATAGGCCTACACACACGTGGCCGACCACCTTCAACGGGCACATTCACACTGGAGACGAGGTGGCTACGTCCCAAACCAACCCGCACACATCACGATCATCGCATGCATGGTCGTGTCACCAAGGGCGGCGCCCCCCACCCAGCCACGAGTCCGCCGCCGTGACCGGTGGTGCCTGCGCAATCCTGTGTGCCTGATGCACCCCAGCCCTGGTCCCCAGACCGGTCCTCCGCCCAGCGATGACTGGCCGCCCTTGCGCACCCAGGCCTCAATGCTCACCTGCCGCCACCGGCGTGTCTCCAAGAGGGCCCACCACGTGCCGGTGCTTCCTCCTCAGCCGATAGCTGGATTCCGCGCCACAGGCCCCCAGCGCACCCTGTGGCACCGCACCGCGGAGTCATGTGTGTGCTGACTGCTGCCTTCGGCGTGCACTACGGTCCAGCAGGACTCACAATTCAAATGGAACCACGGTTAGCAGGACGGCTCATCGAGGCCTACACATCATCGCAGGCTGCACACCCGCTCAGCTCTTCAGGTGCCACTAACCCTGTGCAACGCAAGTCATCGACACGTGGCGGTAGGCCCCTGCCAGCCACAGTGCAGCGGGTGCCACTGACCCTGTGCAACGCAAGTCATCGTCACATGGCGGTAGGCCCCTACCAGCCACAGCGCAGCGGGTGCCACTGACTCTGTGCAACGCAAGTCATCGTCACGTGGCGGTAGGCCCGTGCCGGCCGCAGTGCAGTGGGTGCCACCAACTCAGTGCACCGCAAGTCATCGTCCCGTGGCGGTAGGCCCGTGCCGGCCGCTGTGCAGCGGGTGCCACCAACTCAGTGCACCGCAAGTCATCGTCCCGTGGCGGTAGGCCCGTGCCGGCCACAGTGCAGCGGGTGCCACCAACTCAGTGCGCCACAAGTCATGGACCCTTCATGATTGGGTCGCGTGGTGCGGACGCCATCATGTCATCTCCGGCAGTGGGGAATGTGACGTGCTAGGCCCCTTTATTGGCAGGGTCACATGTCCTGTGACGCCTGTGCTGGATGGGTGTGGTGTGGGTGTGAACCAGCCCTCAGGGTGTGGCTGTGGCATGCTGACAACTAGACCAGTGATCAGCAGATCACTACAGGGAAGACCTGGGACATGTAGCTTTGTCGTCCCCCCTCTGAGCGTAAGCGGAGTGGCCTGGCCTGGCGTATGGCAGGCCAGCGTAGGGGTGGGAACAATGAGCCCGGGGCTCTGGGCGTGCTTCAGTTCTGGGCTGGACATGGAAGTAACTGATGCTTGTGTCTCTGTTGTAGTGTCTTCGCCACCCGGACCGCAATCGGCAATGTTGCACCCTGTGACTCAAGTCCCACGACATGAGCAACATGGACGTAATGGGGAATCACTGACCCTACATTCATCCATACTCTCATACTTGAATGATCAAAGGCATGACACATCTGTGCGATTCTGAATGTTTAATTCACATCCAGTGGAGTGTTGCAGCTGGAGCAGTACAGGGCCATGCAAACCCCACTTCACATTATTGGCCCGTGGAGGGCCAGCCAGAGTCTTTCAGGGAATGACAAGTAGATCGGAAGAGGAAGAGTTCAGTCCGCAGTCTGATCGCTGTGTCATTGGTAACCAAACAGAAAATGGCAGTCCATGTCGAGGTCCAAGGTGAGTGTCGTAGAGTGTATCGGGGGACAGTGGAAGGTGATGATGCAAAGGGCAGAACCAAGCAGAAACAGGCCATATGGCGGAGATGAATGCTACTGCCTCCTCCTTACCAGTAAGGTTGATTCACCCGCATCTTCGTCCTCTGATGTCACATATGCCTCACACGTGGGTGTTGGTGGATTGCCTGCCGCACTGTGAGGCATAGACACATCAGGGGGCGGAGATGTGGATGTAGAAGCAGCAGCAGCATTCATCTGCGCAAGGCCTTGAGGCAGCAATGCCATGACGATGTGCTGCAGGGCATGGAAGGTCCCAGCCACATCTCGCTGGTGTGCAGCCATGGCAGCCATTCTTTCCGCCGTCATCCGCTCCATGTTCTCCATGAGCCCCCGCATGTATCCCAACTCCCGGCTGACATCGCTGGAGCCACTCTGACTGGACAGTTGTTCTTGTCTCAGTATCATGACTCCAGCGATGTCAGCCATGGATCGTTGGAGAGCATGGAGCGGACTGAGGGTGTCCGTTAGGGACTGTAAGTGGTCCCTGATGGTACTCAGACACCCATGTATGGCATCAAGTTTGGCTGCCATGAGGTCGAACCTCACCCGCACCTGATCAGCCATCTTCTCCTGGACCTCTAACACACGGTGTTGGAAGCCCATGTGTTGTTCGTGGGGGTCCTGGGAGTCAGCCGTGGTGGTGGGTGCTTCCTGCTGTGTGGTCTGTGCAGGGGGTGGGGTCTCCTCGATGCAGCTGGGCTGCCCTGCTCCTGGAGGTGAGGTGCCGTAGCTGTCCATGAACTCTTGGAGGGCGTCGGTGTCGAAGGTGTGGAGGTCCTCTTCGTCATCAGTGAAGAGCTGTTGGGTCTGCTCGGCAGGAGGTGTTGGTTCTCCCTCTGCAATGTGAAGGGGAGATGCAGTTTAACATTGTGTTCACATGTATGTTGAAGCATTGTACAAGTTTACATACAAACTGCATGACAATGTACATTGTGACTGTTTGGGAGGAGCTGCCTATTTGATGCGGGACAGTGGACATTTCGACAACATCACGGATGTGTGTTTGTACTTGTACATTATCATCTCACATTTCCCTGCTATGCCAAATGTGATTGACCAGTTTCTACACACAAGCGGCACCAGTTGTGTCCTCTGTTCTGTTGTGAACGTGTTGCAGTTTATACCACATTGTTGTCAATGTTGATGTGCTATGAATTTTATGTGTGTGTGCTGCATATTGGGAGAGTTGCCCCTGCAGCTCTGATTTGGCTGGCCCTTATCTCTTTCAGGCGGTGTGCCTTTCACTTCTGTGCTTATACAGTGCTGAGATGTTGCATTCTTAGGTAAATTGGGCTCTTGGTGGGAGTTGGGACTCTGGGGCATGGTTTGTCCGCAGATGTGTTGTTGACGTCAGGGGTTGTTTGTGCACGTGGATGTGTCAGAGTGTGACCTGCTCCTTTACGGATGTGGTCCACACTCCGCCACCTCAGTGTCGTGGCGTGCAACATGTCATGATATATTGTCTGCAGCCAAGCTATTCGTCATGCAGTGTCACTTGCATTGTCAGTGTGGCTCACAGACACGCCGCTTTGCTGGGTTTGGCACATGTGCATGGGTTGGCTGTGAGATTGGTGATGTGTGTGAAGGGTCCCTTCTGGGCACATAGTTGACGGGGTCCTACTTGCTGTTTCTAGGTGTGCTGCAGTGTGCCAAGGGGATCAGGGACATGATCCAGAGTCATTCTGGGTGTGCACTGTGCTATAGTTAATTGTGCATGTGTGACATTGTGCCCATATCCCCCCGTCCCCCCAGTCCCTGGTGGTTACTCACCCTGTTGCTGTTGTGTCAGGTCATGTTGAGCAGTGTCCGGTCCCCCAACTCCTGCCACCGTCTCCCCACTGATGACTGTGGACACCATTTCCTCCATCTCATCCAGCTCCTCCTGTGGCGCTGGACTCCCACCGCCAGTCTGCATTGCTGCCTTCTGGTTGTTGGCGAGTTTCTGCTTGGTCTTGCGCTTCACATCATTCCAGTGCCTCTTGAGCTCTTCCATTGTCCTCCTCAGCACTCCGACTGCATTCACCTTGGCCAGGATGGACTGCCATATTCCATTTTTTGTTGCCAATGACACAGTGGAGGTGACGAACAGTTGTTGATGGTGTTCTATCACCTCCGTGAACAGGATCCTGTTTTCCTGCGGACTGAACCGCGTCTTCCTCTTCTTCTTGTCCTTGCCCTTCCCTGTCCCCGAGGTCCCAGGCTGCTCCTCCGGGGGGCTTGTGGGGTTCTGGCCGTCCTCTGTACCTGCTCCGGCTGCCTCCATTGTGCTTCGCTGTAGTTTGGTTTTTGTTTGTGTTTTTTTTTCTTCTGCTTTTGTAGTGATTTTTCCCGCCTGACGTGTGTGATTTGCAGGCCTGGTGCTGCTTTTCGCTGATTGTCTTATCGCGGTTGGGACCATCGCAACTTTTTTCGCGTTCGGGTTTGGATTTTCATCGCCGTCCCGGTAATGTTATCGCGGACATATTGACGCGTTATCGGGAGACTATAGCATGTTACCGCCGTGTTGAGAATACGACGTTAACACGGAGTTATTTTCCCGCGATAGACGGCGATATGAAAACTTGCGTTAACCTATTTTGGCGATGTTTATCGCACGTTCTTGAGAATATCCCCCAAAGTTGCCTGAAACCAACTTCGCCAACACCACACACCCCTGTGTAAAGGTGAAACTGTAGCAAGGTGGAATTTCTAACAGGCATATCACCAGAAGTGACAGGGTCAGCCATGGGACCACATGTCCAAAGTGATGTATATAGAGGATATAGGATTGCTTAAATATTAAACCTGCTGGAACTCATTTTAGGGTGACGGTCTATGTTAGATTCATTGAGAAGTGTGCTATAAAAATAGCTTGAAGCCTGTCTCTGATACTGCAAATGGATGTAGCAGAAAGAGGTGTTTGCAACTGTCCAAGGAACCATGCCCTTCTTGTGGCACATTGTTCCAGTATAAACACAATTTTCCCAATAGAAAAAGAGACCCTCCAAATTCTTCTAGTAGCATTTGATTGCTTGCTTGGGTACAGGTGTGCTGGACCATAGAGATCAAAGTATACAAATCAAAACTGGTAGTAACATGTCTGGGGTTGCTTGTGTTCCTGTTCAGGGGAGACTGGGCTTAAGTGTTCTTTTGGCTGATGGCAAGACAGTTTTGTGGTTGCTCCCTGTGCATAATGGCACAAACACATGTACACAAATAAAGTGGCATGAACCCAAGTAACTACCAGTGGTTCAGATAGACTCAAATATTTTCATCCACCGTTTTTAGGTCTGGCTAGACAGTGCAGCTGTCGCTGGACCTTATGTAATCAACCTAAAAAACAGCTTTCAGGAGTACGACAGAGAGGGGCTTTGGCTCTGCTCACAGGTTGGTGGAAAAGTACTTTTTCTATGAAAGCACTTTCCATTCACAGAACTGTGATTATTTTGTTTTTTTATGAGCAAGCAGTAGTAGTGTTTTCTAAAGAAGTCTCACTAACAACCATAAAGTATCAAGCAGCTTGACCTTTTAGGAGGCACACACATGGCAGTGTAATGCCGATAAAGTGCCTTAGATAAGAAGATAATTCACATTTTTTCTTTTTCTATGACAGCAGCACAGATAGGAGGAGGGCAGTCATTAGGCATGTATTGCTGCTTTCCAGCACTTTCCATCACTCTCCTACTCCCTTTCTATCATTACCTTTCAACTTCAGATTGCAGTTGTGTGCTAGAGAGCAATATGGAATGCCAAGGGCTACATTAATCTACATGCAGTTGTAGGTCCGGCTAGAAAATGCAGCTGTATTCTACCTTATGTGATCAATAAAGACAGCTTTTAGATTACTACTGAGAGAGAGGTTTTTACCTGCATACAGGATTTGATTGGCTTATATTTATGTGCTTCCACTAAAAAGAATGGTGGTATTGCATGTTTTGGCTTGTGCTACAGTTTATACTTAATAAAGCAGGACTGAGCTGGTTATGGTAGCAAGCCAGTGCTCATGGCTATAGGCATGAATTGTTTATTATGAAATGTTATAATATAGGCAGTAAGCCTGACACATTTATCGTCAAAAGCACATGTTGCATTTAATCTCACAGGTTAGCATAGTAGGCAAGAGTTTTGGTGTTGGTCACCCACAACGTATGCCCAACACAGTAAGTTTGAGCCAGTTATGGTGACAAGCCAATGCTAAAGATTATAGGCCTGTGTTTATTAGGAAAATTTACAATATAGGCTTAATATATTGATTGTGAAAGGCATATGTTAGAAGTCAGTAGGCATTTAAGAGTGGGTTTTTATTATTCTGTAGTAAAGCCTACAGATAGGTATTTTGTTACGTGGAATCTCACAAATCAAAACACTAGGTAAGTGTTTCAGTGTTGGTTACCCCCTGTGACAAACCATTGATATAGAGTATTTGCTCTGTGAGAATTCTTATTAGGACCTCTTAGAAGACGCTGTATTTTGCTTAGCCAGCGGTAATTATGTATAACTTTCTAATTTTATGACTGTGTGCCTGATGGTTGCCTTGTGGAAAACCTTACACTTAGTAGAGTAGGCCTGAGTTGTTTATCGTGACAAGCTTTAGGCCGGATTGGTGCACTGGGAAATGTTATGCCCAATATCATTGGTTTGATGTGCTTATTATAAAAGGTATAAGAAAAACAGTAGGCCTATCTTATGTATTGTGAAAAGAATTTGGTCAATCATCTAGACCTTTAACAGATGGCTATTGTGTACAGGCTATAAACAGGTATTTTATTGCATGCTATCCTACAGATTACCGTAGTAGGCTAGGGTTTTGGCATTGGGCACCCACAATTTATGCAGTAGGTCTGAGTTGTTTATTATGACAAACCAATGCTAAAGGCTATACCCCTTATTGTTTATTATGAAAAGCTAAGATAAAGGCAGTAGTCCTGACACATTGAATGAAAGGCATATTAAAGTCAATAGGGATTTAAGAGTGGATTGTAATTTCTCTGTATTAAAGCCTACTGTTAGGTATTGTGATACACGGAATGCCACAGATTACCATAGTAGGTAAAGGTTTTGCTTTTGCTTGCCCCCTCAAAACCCCTGAAAAAAACATTGGTGTATTGTATTATATTTGCACTATTAGAATCCTTGTTTAGCCCTCTTAGGAAATATAGTATTATGCTTTGCTAGCTGTAGTTTTGTATTCATTTGCAATTTTATAACTGTATGTCTGGTCGTTGCTTTGTGGGAAAGCTTACACTCAGTATAGTGAACCTGAGTTTGTTATGGTGATAAGCCAATAATAATAGCGAAAGGCCTGATTGGTGTGCAAGGAAAAGTTATGCCAGATGCCACAGGTCTGGTATGTTTATTGTGAAAAGTGATTACAAAGGCAGTAGATTGTTATCACATTATGGTACAGGCTACAGACAGGTATTTGGTTACATGTAATCTCAAAGATTACTATAGTAGACAAAGATTTTAATGTCGGTTACCCACTCTGTCAAACCCTGGGAGTAAACTTTCACTGTGATGATTCTTGTTAGGCCCTACTAAGAGGGATTGTATACTATTTTGTCAACTGTAATTTTGTACATATTTGTCATTTTATAACTGTATGGGTGAGGGTTGAGAGCTTACGCACACTTCCGTAGACCTGTGTTGGGACATAGGGGCCGATTACGATCTCGCTCGGAAGGGCTCCTGACGGCATCCGTCAGGAGCGAGTCCGAGTCGTAAGCGCTATTTCTGGACGACTCGTACCTCTGTACGAGCGAGCAAGTACAAAGCGAATATAGCCTCACGCTCCGAGTGACTCGTAACCGTCAGCGAGGCCCTCCAGATGACTCCAACATGGCCGACGCGCACAGCGCAAAGGGGCCGATTTCCGAGGGACCAAGTACGATGCGCGCGTCGAGCAGCCGGATCGAGTCGGAGCCTCCGACACGAGACAGCGTTGGGAAGCGGACTTCGGCGGGCCGTAGCGGGCCCCCCTTCACCTGTAGCCCTACGACTTGGTCACTGGGGCATGCATGCACAGGGCGGCCGGCGCCGAGGCGTCCCCGCGACATGGGGCGTTCTTTTCCGCAACCGACCTTTTTTCTCTATGGGAGCCTATGTACGGTATGTACAACAGGCTCCCATAGACTTCAATGGGACTCCGAGCGACCCGAATCCGTCACGCTCAATTGCATCGTACTCGATCGCTCGGAGCACGAGTCGCTCGGAAAGCTCTACGGGACCGAGTCGGCCATAGGGCTTTCCGAGCGAGATCGTAATCTGCCCAATAGTGTCAAGCCAATGGAAAAGGCTATTGGTCTTATTGGGTCATTGGGAAAATATATCGCAGATTCCTTAGCTGTGATCTGTTTATAATGGCAAGTTATGACTAAGCAAGTAGGCCTAATATACTTATTGTGAAAAGCAAGTGTTAAAAGCAATAGGCTTTTAAGGGTCGATTGTTATTACACTGTGCTAAAGCTTGTAGGCAGGTTTACAGTTAAATGGCAGCCTACAAATTAAGTATTTTGATACATTAAATCTCATAGATTACAGTACTAGGCAAGGGTTTGGTGCTGGTTAAATCCCCTGACACACCGTGGGTGTAGAAGATCTGTGAGAATAGTTATTAAGCCCTCTTAGGAGAAATTATATTTTGTTTTGACAAGTTTAATTTTGTATACTACTGTAAATTTATGACTGTATGCCTGATGGTTGCCTAATATGAAAGTTTAAGTTCAATAGAGGTGGTCTGAGTTGGTCATGATGACAAGCCAATGATAACATCTATAGGCCTTATTGTTTCACACAGAAAATATATTTCATATGCCATAAGTCTGATTACGAAAAGTTACAATGAAAGCAGTAGGCCGGCCATATTGATTGTGAAAAGTATTTGTTGAAGTCAATAAGCATTTACAGATATGTAATTTGGTACATGAACTCACATAGATTACCTTTCTAGGAAAGGATTTTGGTGTTGGTTTCCCTCTCTGACAAACCTTAGGGGTACAAGATTTGGGATGTAATAATTCTTGCTACAACGGGTGTTTCATGTATACATATGCAAAAACTATGCAAAAAAGAAGCAGAGATGTCTGGATAGTTCCCAAGCTTAACTGGAGAACAGATATTTGAGGTGAGCAGATTTAGAGTGTCACTGGTGTTGTAGGGTGCTCTACACAGGAGCTGTTCTCCATCTAAACTTGGGAACTACCCAGAGTTCTCTGCTTCCTTTTAGCATAATTTATGCAGCACTCTAAGCCTGAAAGAGTATTGTTTTGAGTTATACTGGGTGCTCCCTTGCGTCTGGGAAAAGCTAAACCTGTTTGATGAGCTATAAGGATAGTGAAACACGTGTCAGGGGTTGCTTTTATTCTTTTCAGGTTGGCTTGGTTTGGTATTTTACCAATCCAAAGCTGTAATACTGTGCCCGGAGTGGTAACAGGCTTTTGTCATTTTACAGCTCAGCGTGAATGGCACTGTGCTAATACTATGCTTAAAGACTTTGATGCAGGAATGGCAAAATACTTTACCCCTTTCTAGCTCAGAATAAATGGCACTGTGCTAATCCTATGCTTAGAACCTTTGCTACAAAAATAGATCACAATAAAATGAATGGGATGGAATAGATTTTATAGTCACCAAAATATATACAAAATTGTCGTTTTAGTTCCTTTTATAAAGCCTTGTCAGTGAAAAAGCATCATTAGGTATTCCGAGGGAGTGCAAGTAGTGGCAAAAACATTAGTGCTCTTGGCATTATATTTTTCTTCCAGAACTGTGGTTTAAGTAATTTAAATTTCTGATAACAATTTTAGATTTGGTTTATAAAATTAAAACATACCCCTAGAGTAGGTCCTCAGAGGTGAAGTCCTCCTGCGTTCTGTTATTATTAGAGAGGGTTTCAAAGGAGAGTCTCATTGAAATCAGGAAATTGCATAGCTGCAGCAGTTTCTGCATATGTATGATTTTGACATGCATGACACAAAAGCCATCATCTGCTGTATAATATATAGATTTGAACCAAAAAGTTCTCTCTACTTCAGTTGAATCAACAAATTTTAAAACACTGCATGCTAACACGAAACTACAAAATATACCAGGTTGCCTATAAGCTGCCAATATGTATTATTGTGCAATAAAGAGTGATTTTTTTGCCCAGATAGTGTATATTTGCTTAACTCATTGACTTAGAAAAGGGGTTTCGTATAGCGCAGGAAACAAAACACCTAGGTATGTAAATATAAATCTATTAATGTTAGTAAAATGATTTCTTGTTTGCATGAAAATAGTTTATTTTTCTGTTCATGCTCACTGTTCACGTTTGCATGCAGCAGTTATTTTGAGAGATACAACAGGGCTTATTTACAAGCCCCTTGTGCCGCCAGTACGTCACTTATTTTTGTTTAGGTGTTGGGAAAATGCTGTATCTATTTATTTGGTCTGATATCTTTAACCTTAAGGTGCATCATGGTGAGGCATGTAAAAGATACATATGTAGGCTCAGATTTACGAATGCTTTGAACGGGGTTTGCATCACAAAAGTGACGCAAACCTGGTGCAAAGTGTTGTGGTGGGATTTACAGCCTTACACAAAACAGGATTTGCATTAGAAAGCTCTTTAAAGTAAGGCAAAGCTGCGCTATGCTCTACTTTGTGCTACTTTGCATCAAGGGGACGTTTCATGGGTGGCACATAGGCATCCCCATGCAACCACCCATGGGTTTTGATGCAAATCCCTTTCTACTAACAGTCATAGACAAGGATTTGCGCCATAACCTTATGCTTTCTCGAGGCAAGTGTAACGAGGAGAAATGTTTTGCATTTGTTCTGCATTGTACACCATATATACAAAGTTGGAAAAGTCTTAAAGGATAGTTTTTTTAACTGAAAGGGTCTCCTTCCAGTCCAAAACCTATGCTTTAGAGAATGCGCACACCCTTGCACTATGGTGCATGGGTGTGTGCATTGGCACATGGCAGCCAAAAGTGTTACAGCACTGGGGTAGAGAAAAAATGTGCTATATCTTAACAGATAGGGCACATTTTTTCTCTGTCTTTTTTGCTGAAATATATATATATATATATATATATATATATATATATATATATATATATATATATATATATATACATATATATATCCAATATTCGACCTCTTCACTGGGAAGCAATCGGAAGGACACAGCGGGGGCATCAAGAAGACTCTTTATTGCAGGAAATGTGGCATGACGCGTTTCGACAGTAATTGTCTTTATCAAATGCCTTCACATCGGTTTTGGCTCCAAACGCTGCTTTTAAATAATTGTGCTGTTAACCCATTGGTTGTGGCTCAGCTGGGCCGACTTCTGATTAGAGCATTATTGAAGCCCACATCGGTAAACTTCAAATCCCAGCAAGCACCATAACGGCCTGCCAGGTAAGTGTCTCATTTCAGTTCCAATGTTCTCGTAATGAGTGCTGAATATTAGAAAATTAAAAGCATTGCCTGTGCGCATGTAGATGCAAATCCGATGTCACTGCAAAATTCATCCTCCTTTGCCCCCAGACGTCCAGCCACATCAGTCCAAGTCTTGCTTAGCTGGAGATAGTAATACCATGATTCCATCTCTCCGTGAAATCACAAACTGTACATTTACAGCAGCTTATAGCAATCCCTGGATGCGGCTGTCACGGAGAAATCCAATACCTTGGAGTCACCTTTCTTCGTTGCCCTTGAATCTCCGGACACTTGTTGGACGGGTCACTTCAGCGCGGCAGGGGCTAGCGCGCAAACATATCCAATATTTGACCTCTTCACTATGAAGCAATCGGAAGGACACAGCGGGGGCATCAAGAAGACTCTTTATTGCAGGAAATGTGGCATGACGCGTTTCGACAGTAATTGTCTTTATCAATTGCCTTCACATCGGTTTTGGCTCCAAACACTGCTTTTAAATAATTGTGCTGTTAACCCATTGGTTGTGGCTCAGCTGGGCCACTTTTAACAATAAAAAAGTGCATTTTTGAATTTTCCTGGCAATAAGCCTAGGCAAGTCAGAACTCAATCCTTCCCAATCAAAGTCCCTGGGAATCACTTAAAAAACTTGTGTAACACAGTACAAAGGGTATTATCATAAAAACTTTAAAAAGGAATGAATAAGTACAAAGAGTGATTAAGAAAAAATACAAACAATACAAGTTTCTAAGGCCGTGGTGACTTGTTTAAGAAGGTCCAACGAACACGCCACATAAGAGTTAAAAAACGCGATACAGCAAAAACAATAGGGGTATGAGTGTGGTACTTTAGGACTCTAAATGCCTCTGCACAGTGAACGAAACCTAGATTCCTGCAGAGTTGATTGATCCAGCGCTGTCTGGGTAGTTTATAACCAGGACAGAAAAAAAAGACATGTAACTCTGTCTCTTCCATGTAGGTACAGGCAGGGCACCCTCCAGGTTGATTTTTTGACCATTTATTCGAGAAGGCACGGAGCGGTAGAGTCACAAATCTAAACTGTGCATATAATTTCCTTGCCAAGGTTGGTTGAATGTCATCCAGGAAGGGTTCTATAGTGTACTTGTCCATGATTTTTTAAAAATCGACTGTCAGATGACCGGAGGACGAGCTTTCCTGGATGTTGGCAAGTTTGTGCCTCCTATAAGATTTTACCAATTCTAACCGGGAAAGTAGAGGACATGATTCTTCAGGGTTGCTCCATAAGCCTGCTTTACCCAACCTTTGACAGACATCCTTTATGTATACACACCAAGGTATTTTACTAATACCCAGCAGACTCAATAGCTCTTTAAGCTCAGTCCGATAGACAGCCAGTTTCGGGGTCACCCACAATCTTCGCCAGAAAGTTATGGGTCTAAGGCCGATCTCTTCCCCTATGGGCCTAATGTCCAGATCAAGGCATAGAGGGGGGAGGGGAGTACTAGGGAGGAGGCCTAACAACTGCCTCATGAATGTTCTCTACCTTAATCAGGCTATTAGCTGTACAATGCCCCCATAATTCTGCCCCGTATAATGTAGCACCCCTGGCTTGTACCTTATAAATCTCAGCTATTGGGCCGGCTGGTTTGTGGGTGGAAGTTTTATACATTTTTACAATGCCTCCTACAATCTGGGCAAGCTTAAGGCTTGCTTTGGCCATTTGCGGCCCCCACTCCAGGTTTTTGGTCAAGGTGACACCTAAATAGTCAAAAACCGACACTCTTTCAAGCATGGTGCCATTTAAACAGGGGTTAAAGCGGGACTTGTTAGCAGGATTGAAGACCATAAATTTGGTCTTCTATGTATTAATCTCCAACCCCCTAGTTTTACAGAAGGCAACAAAGCTATCAAGAATCCGCTGGATTCCCATAGGCGACTTGGAAAGTAAAAGAGTGTCGTCAGCGAACATCATAGCTGGGACCTTACTACATGCTAACTTGGGGGCATCATTATCCTTCACCTTTCTGAGCTGGTCAACCAGTGCATTGATGAATAAACAGAATTAAGTAGGGGCGAGCACGCACCCTGCCGTACCCCTTTATTAACCGAAAAGCGGGGGTTAATTCACCACATTTTCCATACCTCACTTGCGCAAAGTTGACTTTGTGCAGTCTCATCAAAATGTTAAGGAAGTACGGGGGATCCCCAGGTCTCGCAATACACCCCATTGTTTGGCCCTGGGCACAAGATCAAAAGCCGATTTCAGATCCACAAATATTAGGTGGAGGCTGCCACCCTCTACTGTCACCGTTTTCTAGAAAAGAAGTTGGAGTCTAAATATCTGGTCGACGGTGGAGGTGTTTTTTCTGAATCCGGCTTGATACGGGCTCAAGATCTCCTGTTCTTCCATCCATGCCTGGAGGCCGTCAAGGAGGACCTGTGCAAACAATTTCTGGGAAACGTTGATCAGGCTGATCGGCCTATAATTAGTTGGTAGAAGAGGTGAGCCCTTTTTAAGGACTGGGACAATTTCTGCCCCTAGCCAGGTGTCAGGGTGCGCCTTGCCCTTCATGATAGCATTAAATAAAGCCCATAAGTAGGGTCCCCATATTTTTGGTTCCCCCCGAAAGAGGTCCCCTGGTAGTTTATCAAGACCCAGCGCTTTATTAAAGGGAAGCTTGTTAATTGCATTTATCACGCCAGACATGGTAATCCCAGAGACCTTCTCCTGTGTAAGCCCCAGGGGAATTATGGAGACTTCATCAGTTTGTCCCATGGCTTCCTTGGTGGTATATAGAGCCTGGAAATGTGTCTCCCATGCTTCAGATGTTATATTTGGCTCAATGGCTGTCTTCCCTTCACTGGCACCTGTGCTAACTATAGTCCAAAAACCTTCATATCTTTGCTGGCCAAGGCAGATTTAAGAGCCTCCCATCTGTCCAATTCCCAGTTCTTTTTTGCTTGCTGTATGCTGTCTTTATACAGCATCCGATTCAGTTTAATTTGATGTTTATCCCTCGCTTTAATGGCATCTAGGAGAGCCCGTTTAGCCTTTCGGCATTTAGGATTAAACCAAGATCGTTTGGGCCATCTTTTCGCCCTGTGAGGTACCTCTGGATAGAATACATCTGCCAGATTAGCTGTTAATTCTGCATGTAGTTTTAGAACTCTCTCAGTGGTTAGTGAAGTACCATCTATAAATGTGGCCTCCCACATTTCTAGTAAAATAGGAATTACTGATTGGTATACTGTGGCCATCTTGTCAAGTGACTGTTGTATTTGCCCCCACCTTATTTTCCTTCTGTTACTTGAAAGTATTAATCCGCTGCCTTGGGGTATGCGAGTGGCCTTAGAATTCGAGTAACCCCGATTCGGCATCTCCAATTCCATGGTCAGGGCATTATGGTCGCTGTCATGCCGCAGCAGGACAGCGAAATCACGAACCCTTTGCCATAACCTGGTCTCTACTAAAATATAATCCAACAGGGACGATTGACCTAACCTGTTGAACGTTAACTTCCCAAGGATGTCCGATTTTGTGCGGCCATTGCACGCTCTTAGGGAATGAGTTAATGTAAAAGAATTGATCTGAAGTGCCAGCGGGGACCAGGCTTTGATGGGTTGGATTTGTGGATCAGGGATTAACCACTGCAGGTCCTCCTCGCTCGGAATGGTATTACTTGGATCAACGAGGGGTTCAAATTGGCAGTTAAAATCACCCCCTACAATCAACCATGTGCCTGAATCAACTGTGGGAACAAAGAGGCTCAATTGGTCTAATGTCGCAGATTCCTGGCTAAGGCTAACAGGCCGGGAGTAGACATTAATGAAGGCAATTTTTATCTTCGAGGAAAAGGAGAGTACTACACACTGAATGTCATTGGACGGGGTAGTCAACTGTTTGGCTCTGCAGCCCAAATATATATATATATATTTTGGTGTTTAGCGCACCAAAATCCGCATGATACAGTAAATACGGTATGTTTTCCCCTGTTAAATTTCGGCACATTTGACCTGCTGATATTTAACAAAGTTGAGTTATTTACCGCATCGGATAATTATGGGATGCGTTAAATAACTTCACACTCGTCATTACGACCCATGTGTAAACAGGATTTTAACCATGGATCGGAAAATTACCAGGAACTCGTAATTAGGCCCTAACTGTATTTCATTTCATTAATTTTATTCCCTAATCATCAAAATGAGTTTTATTGTCATATTTCCTGGATCGTGCAGTTGGGCTGCTGCTATACCATACTGGTTTTCCAACCTTACTCACTTTGGTATGATGCTTAGTTTTATGTAATGGTTTTAACATGTTAGGTTTCTTTCAAAATGGAGGACTTTTGTTACGATGTTTGAAGCTTTAAAAGTTGGTGCTTCTGTGTTTTTTATTGATATATGCATTAATTACTGAAGTTGTGTAGGTTGTACACCCATTTTAAACGTTGATGATGACAGTGACAATTGTTATTGTTTGTTGTCGCTTTCTTATGTGCATCATGCTTCAAGCACACTGGCCAAATTTCCTTTGTGCACATTAAAAACAGAAAGAGAAGGAGAATTTCACGGTGTGAAAAGGGAATGTGGCTTGATGCTGCACAATTTATGAAGAGGGCGCTTGCATAACACTTTCAATGTGTTAGTTTGTGAAAAACCCATTGAGTAAGATTTTTGACATGGTATTACTTTTCATTGCTAGGATTTTCAAATATTCCAGCTGAAACAACGGGAACCTGGACCCTATTGTGTTCCTTAATAAAGCAAGTTCTTATATTCAGGAGATGTGAAATCACTAGGATTTGTGTGTTTTAATGTATTTTGCCGAGGAAACAGTGAAGGATTCAATTTAAGTTGTGACATTTTTGTTGTATTTCGAAAAATTGCAAAAAGGATTTTTTACCAACCTAGGCAGATTTTCTTTACACAGACCTTCTTTTTGGAACAGTGGTGAAACAACGATTTACAACGCCTACCGAGACCTTAGAATTAAATTATTTTGCTTATCCTACAATGGAAGAAAGATAGAAGCAATTCAAATAAATACCACCGTTTTTGTTACAAATAAGTAACAAATAAATGCTCTGGCAACATTTAGAATAAGTGTGTGCAGAATGATCATCAGTGTACATATAGCTTTTTGTGCAGCTTGGGTCCGTTGTCTACTTACTGTACTAAAGTTCTACATATGCATTCTCTCTTCCTCAACTAGAATTACCCCTGTTACATACTGACATTCTTTAATATACCTGTTTACAGTCTTCACATAACTGAGATTGGTTTTTCCCAAGACACAAAAACATGCTTGGCCTCATTTTTAAAAGACATCTTAGTGGTTTTATGGCTCTCGCAAGGGTGTAGAAAGCCCTCAGTCTCACTTCCTGTGTACTGCACAAGAAATGTACTCACTGAAGGCAAACTGTTTCTGACAAAAGCACTAAATAACTGTTATGCTCTGGGCTTCATCGTCTATGTCTTTATGTCATGGAATTTAGAATGTTATACCTGGCGTCCTTTGGTGAGGGTCCCAGACTCCAGAGGAATGGCAGTTAGAGTCAGGAGCAGTCACCAGGGATTGTTGCCGGGTGCTGTTCATTCCTGTTCACCATAAAACTTCGCAAACACAACAAAATGATGGACGGAGTGCTGAAACCTTTCAACTACTCACCCCTAGTCAAGAGATCCGGGTTTAATCCATCGTTCTTGGGCCCAATTTGGACCCAGCCATATGCAAATCAGTCTTGACCCTACTCCTTATGGGAACAGTCCAGCCCGAACTGCCAGGCCAGGTCCTTCCTTGACGGGAAACAAGCATCCTTGGACCGGTTTTGGGGTATCACCTCTCATCAGCCAGGCTTGCTTGAATCCAATGACACAGCGAGCAAGGGATCCACATATGGGCATATCCTTGGCTACTTAGGGTGAACATGGCAAACACAACAAGATGATGGACGGAGTGCTGAAACTTTTCAACCACTCACCCCCAGTCAAGAGATATGGGTTTAATCCATCATTCTTTTGCTCACTATGCTACCCCAGTTTGGACCCAACCATATGCAAATTAGTCTTGACCCTGCACCTCATGGGAACAGTCCAGCCCGAACTGCCAGGCCAGGTCCTCCCTGGACTGGAAACAAGCATCCTGGGACCTGTTACGGGGTATCACCTCTCAACGGCCAGGCTAGCTTGAATCCAGTGGCACAGCGAGCAAGGGACCCCTGTCTGGTCATACCCTTGGCCACTTAGGGCGAACCTGTCAAACACAACAAGATGATGGACGGAGTGCTTAAACTTTTCAACCACTCACCCCCAGTCAAGAGATCTGGGTTTAATCCATCGTTTTTTTGCTCACTATTCCACCCTAGTTTCCTTCACCTTTTCTATACTTCTTCCTGCCTGAACTAGTCATTGAACCCTACATGAATTGGTGACAAGAAGAAGTATGGATGAACTGCGCAAAACCAAAGGGGATGATGGACGGAGTGTTGAACATTGCAAGCACTCACTCCAGTCAACTGATCTGGGTTTAATCCATCATCATTCTTTAGCTCACTCCGCCACCCCAGTTTCAGACATGGCCATATGCAAATCAGTCTGACCCTGTGCCTCATGGGAACAGTCCAGCCATGTCTTCCCTGGACCGGAAACAAGCATCCTGGGACCGGTTTCTGGCTTACAGCCGTCATCAGCCAGGCTATCTTGAATCCAGTGGCAAAGTGCGCAAGGGACCCACGTCTGGGCATACCCTGCCAACTTAGGGCGAACATAGCAAAACCAAAGGGGATGATGGACGGAGTGTTGAACATTGCAAGCACTCACCCCCAGTCAACTGATCTGGGTTTAATCCATCATCATTCTTTAGCTCACTCCGCCACCCCAGTTCAGACATGGCCATATGCAAATCAGTCTGACCCTGTGCCTCATGGAAACAGTCCAGCCCGAACTGCCAAGCCATGTCTTCCCTGGACCTGAAACAAGCATCCTGGGACCGGTTTCTGGCTTACAGCCATCATCAGCCAGGCTATCTTGGATCCAGTGGCATAGTGAGCAAGGGACCCACGTCTGGGCATACCCTGCCAACTTAGGGCGAACATAGCAAAACCAAAGGGGATGATGGACGGAGTGTTGAACATTGCAAGCACTCACCCCCAGTCAACTGATCTGGGTTTAATCCATCATCATTCTTTAGCTCACTCCGCCACCCCAGTTCAGACATGGCCATATGCAAATCAGTCTGACCCTGTGCCTCATGGAAACAGTCCAGCCCGAACTGCCAAGCCATGTCTTCCCTGGACCGGAAACAAGCATCCTGGGACCGGTTTCTGGCTTACAGCCGTCATCAGCCAGGCTATCTTGAATCCAGTGGCAAAGTGCACCTTATCTGATCGGCGTCTCAACCTCCGGAGTAGCGGTTCGTCCTCCTTCATTTCTGCAACTCTCCGTGAGTGTGATGTTTTTCTGAACATGCTGTTTCTCCTTGTGGAATATCTTATGTGCCACAGAAGACTTGGGTTCTAGAAATTGCAGCCACCGAAGACGTTTTTTTTCCTGGAGATCCCAGCCATATTTGTGCGTTGCATGCGCTCTACTGTCACACGCTTGAGTCGGAGCTCGAGACGTATCACAGCAGCATACGCTTCGGACTGTCTGAGTGCAGTGGAGGGAAACGCCTGCAGCATTCCTTTCTGCGTGCTGCACTGCAAAGAAGCAGTGGTTATTACATTCTTGTCGGAAAAGGCCGGATGTGTTTCCGTGGGGGAGATCCTAGCCTTCCTGCTTTGATCGACGCTCTCTCTGAGTGCTCTCCTCTACTGCTTACGTCGGACGTTTGTTGTGGTTCGTCATTGATTATTGCACATTGGCTCAGGCAATCATATCATTCCACATCTATTGAGGAACCCTGTGCACCCATTGGCTACTTTCAAATACCCTCATCTGGACATGTATTGGTTGTTTTTTCGAACACCTGCCAGCAAGATCCATCATAGCCTTCAGGAGACAACGGCAACAATTGTGTTATAATAGCATTATACTCTGTCTTCCCTTGGTTTGATTGACTAATTAGTGGCATTTGGAGCATTTTGTACTGCAGAGTGCTAATTTACCTGCAGCATTTTTACCTGAACCGTGTGCGCAGAAGGTGAAGTGGAAGCAATGGATCGGATCATTTGACAATTATTTGGTTGCCATTGATGGAGTTCAGTTTAATCCAGAGAGAAAAAAAAGCTTTATTTTAGAATTGCTTGGGCCAAGAGGGTCAGAAGATTTTTGATCACATTCCACAATTAACTCCCCCACCCTTTGCTGTTTGGGAAGAATATGTGGAAGCGGTTAAGAGGTTGGAAGATGGGGGCGTGGCTAACCGCCGAGCATGGCGGCCGCACCTTGACGGAGCTCCTGGCTGGGATCCGACAAATCCTGTTCTCTACGGCGGAACCTGGGGGCATTTTTCCCTAAATCTCCCCTTAATGTGACGAGGTTGCGGTGGAGATCGACTGATCATGACTGCGACATTGATAGACCCTGCGGATGCTGAGAACCGCTGCGAGGAGCTGATTCTGGACGACGCGGCCTAGCGCGGCTGAGAGGGCGCGGCTTCATGAGAGACTGTGGCCGGGGGGCTAACACCGTCCACAGCCGAGAGCTACCTGGAACTGTGCCGGAGCTGACCCACCGCGAGTACACGAACTGCCCAGAGGTGTGTGCTCTTTTACTGCCATCAGGAGCGGGATCATGTGAGAATCAGGGTCCCGAGCACTGCGACCCAACGCTGAACGTCCTGTGACGCACTTTCCCTGATTGGGTTTGTGCCTCCTCCTTGGAGCTACACACCTGCATGGACATTGCTGGAGGCAATTTACATTGTTTTTTCCTGTCACTTTGAGGCCAGCGACCCTCCTTGGCCAACCGAGGGACCGGCTGGGCGCCGCCGATTCGACCCAACTAGCATGCATCATTGGGCCCTGAGACTGAGACGCCCTCCCTGTTCCGCCGCGAGCGCTGGTGTAATTGGGCCTGCACTGCTGGACCACCGTGGGGGCTTCTCGGCTCTCCTTTGGCCCGTGGACCCTATCTGGAGCTTGCGGCGAGCCGGTCTGTGCTGGGCCGCATACGAGGAGACTTATAACGGTATACCGGCATCAAGGTGAGGAGACGGGGGCCGATAACTACCCGTGGAGGCACCGATACGCTCGCCACCTGCTTCCCCTCTCAGCCCTAATTACTGTGGCAGCCGGGGTTTGTAAAGATTATGATTCGAATGAGAGACTGACATGTCATGACCGAGGGCCTCAAGTGGCACTCGTTAATAATGGACATATGGTGCGTGTGGAAATTGGGCCCTCGCACCCTGCATGAACTGGAAGGTTAAACATCTCTTTTGCTTTGGATTCAAGGTCCCTGGGGTCCCACCGGACGGTCCATTCTACTTATGTGACTGTTTTTCTGAGTGTCAGGGGAGGTACATGGACCACATACTCTCTTCTCGGCTGCATTGTCAACTGCCCTCTGTGAGTGGGCCATTAGCTGTGGAGCGGTACCTCTTTGAGAACTGTGTAGATTTGGTATGCCCATTCAGTACCGGGGTGTTTTCATGGACAAATAACAGGGGGCTCTGGTGGTCCATCATAAAGAGACTGTACTAGCAAATATATGCTTCGCCCCGGCCCTGCCCCCTAGATATGGACTGGCTGGTCACCCATTGTGTGACATGGGTGTATCTCAATTGCTCTGCTGAGTTGCTCTCGGAGGCAGACCGCCACACCTCCTTTACTCACAAAACAGTAAAGCACTACCTTACACAGATTGTCTGCCTCTCCTGCAAAGCTTCATACTAACAGTCCCTGACGTGACTCATTTCATGCGGAGGGCATGGCTGATACCCCGCTGCGACATGTTGGTGAACGGCACAGTACACACAGAGTCTGAAAACGAACCTCACTGCCATAACACGTTGTAGAACTGGGACCAATTCCCGATAGTGTTGTGGCCAACAGCCCTGCTTGTGCCCGGCTCTGTTCCCTGACGCAGACGTGAGACGGACGGCAACCCATTGTCTCCCCTCCTCCCATCTGTCCAGCGTGAGTGCAACACAATAAGTACTATCCTGATTCTACAGCTGTGCCGCCGCACATCCGAACTATAATAAGACCATTCACTATGGGACGCACGAAGGCGAAGACCACGGAACAGCCCTCAATGGAACACCAGACGCAAGGAGAACTAGATGTGGACTCGCAATCATCGTCAGTTAGCTGTATTCCGCCAACCAATGAAGAGCCTGTTCTGGACAAGTTAGACGTAATCCTGCAAGAGATACGAGACTCACGCAAATCTCTTGAACAACAAATAGGTTCCCTAACCAGTGGCTTTACACTTCTAAGAGCGGACCATGAAAAACTGGCGGACATAGTTAAAAACAACAAGCAGACACTGCTGGAGATCCTACCACAACATAAAGGGCATGCAGAGACCCTGACTTGCATGAAAAAACAGTTGTCGACTCTCCAAGACAGGGTGGAGGATGCAGAGGGCAGGGCACGTCGCAACAATGTCCGTGTACTGGGTCTGCCGGAACGGACAGAGGGCGCCAACGCGACGCAGTTTATGGAACAGTGGCTACGTGACCAGATTGCCCCTGAGGGACTGTCCCCTTTCTTTTGTGTGGAGAGGGCCCACCGCATACCAACGGGCAGGCCAACGGCTGGGGCACCGCCAAGAACAATGATTGCCCGTATTCTCAACTATAAAGATCGTGATATCCTCTTACAGAAAGCCAGAGAGAACGCACCCATCCAATATGAAAAGCAACGAATCTCTCTCTACCCAGACTACACGATCATGGTACAAAAACAACGAGCGTCATACCTGCCCCTGAAGAAGAAACTCCAAGAATTGCAGCTTAAATACGCCCTATTATTCCCTGCCCCTTTAAAAATTCTCCACGACCATAAATCTCATTTCTTCGACAGCCCAGAGGAGGCTAACGACTGGCTTGAGACCACCCTGCCTTCCCAGACACTGGACTATCAGAAGATACGAAGTGCTACCCAACGTCCACCGAGAACACGGCCACAATGGACTGGACCGACCCACAAGCCCAGAGGACGGGGGCCCTCCCCGGAGCAGACCCTATGGGACCAAGTATCAGCAATAGCTGCTGTGTCTGCCATGCGAGATCCGAACTCGCCTTCTCCCTCAGAACACTCTGATGATAACGTGGTTCCCTCCGACTCTGATAGCAATGACCCGATGTTTCCGTCCATCACCCCGCAAACAGTACAAACGCTCTTCGGATAATGCAGCATTGCTCAGAGACTGCTGGACACTGTTGTAGATCCTGAACCCACGAGGAAGGGAAGTAAGACTAATGTAATTCTTTTACTTAATGTAACTTTACCCCCAGATATCCTTTCGATGATGTGTCGAGATTGGGTCCATGCCAGTGTGTAGCTCCGTTGGGTAAGGAGACGTAATGTGCTCTATAGGAACCACCCCCCCCACAAGTATCATAATACTTAACCGTGTGGATGTTCGAATTGTTCAGTTTAATGTTTGGACTAGCAAAGTTATAGTGCTTGTCCTAGTATTGGGGAGTTTAAGTAACTTGAAGTTTTGGGAGGGAGGCTCACCTTCGCTTATTACATTCACTCCACCTGCAATGCAGGCCCACATTGATAATATCAGATATGCACATACAAAGTAAATATACTATAGTGACCTGGAATGTTATAGGAATGGGTTCTGTACACAAACGGCATCGGATCCATGCCCAATTGAATAGGAGGAAAGCTCACATAGCACTATTACAAGAGACCCATCTGACAACTAGTGAAATAACTAAACTGCGCAAGAAATGGAGAGGACAAATCTATACCACGTCCTATTCCGCTTTTGCAAGGGGGACCCTAATTTGGGTGAGACATGGTGTACCATTTATACACATTGAGCAGAGGATAGATCAACAAGGCAGATACACAGTTGTACACAGGACACTTGATGGAGAACACTTAATTCTCAGGAGCATATATGCTCCAAATTACGACCAAGACAAATTCCTTACTAGACTGAATACCATCTTAGCAGACTGGGCGGATATCCCGTGGGCACTGGGTGGTGATTACAATGCCATATTGGATACCCAGCTAGATCGTTCCCACCCTCCAGTTCGCGGGGTTGTCTCCCTTAAGCAAACAGAATTCTTGAAAAACTTGGGCGGCGGGGTGGTTACTGGAGGATGTGTGGCGCCTTTGCAATCCTACTAATCGTGAGTACTCCTTCTATTCCTCACCGCACCAACTTCACACTAGACTGGATAGAATCTTTTGCTCTTCCGCTATCACTCCCCAAATTTACCACACCACATATTTAGGGAAGACCCTGTCAGATCACAATCCATTAGAAATCACTTTGGAATGGGGAAGAGTTCCCACCCCGGTCCGCACCTGGAGACTGTGGCCGCAGATGTTGGAGGATGCGGTCTTTAAAGATAGATTGGACACGGGTATCTCCAATTACTTCAATGAAAACTCTAATTCCGCCTCCTCCCGTTCCATTGAATGGGATGCATTCAAGACAGTAATACGCGGCACGTCCAAAGGGGTAATGGTGGGGACTCGACAAGAACTCAACAAAAAACTCACAACACTTGAAGGCACCCTACAGGACCTAGAGCGGGACGCGAATGCCGCGGGCGCCTGTCAAACCCAATTACAAGAAGGCAGGATTACACATGCCGAACTCCTTGAAGAACTACGCTTAATAGATTACAGGGCATACGCCCAACGCTCCCATGCTGAGGCAGACAAGTCAGGCACCTTACTAGCTCACCCGCTACGCAATGCGCCCCCCCCCGGTAACAATACCAGAGGTGTCACTGCCGGATGGCTCGGTGGCGCACTCACAGGCGGCAATAAACAAGGCCTTTAAGGACTACAAAGAGCAGCTATATAGTGCACCAGTATTGGCGCCGCCAGAACAAGTAAACAGGTTCTTGGACGGCTTACATTACCCTAAACTGACGAGGGCGGCTCGGACAGAGCTGGAGGGTCCCATTACTACGACTGAAATTAAAGAGGCCATAGGGGAACTCCCACGCAACAAGACCCCGGGTTTAGATGGGCTGCCGGCTGAATTTTATTCTACCTACGCAGGCAAACTGGCCCCTCAACTCGAATGCTTATATAAGGCAGCACAAGAAACTAACACGCTCCCATTGACACATATGCAGGCACTAGTTATATCCCTCCCCAAGCCAAATAGGGACCCACGTGATATGGCGGGATGTCGCCCCTTGTCCCTCCTCTCCATGGAGTACAAGATACTTAGCAAAATACTGGCCCGTCGACTCCTTCCCTACCTTCCTAAATTAATTCATCTGGACCAATGCGGCTTTGTTCCCGGCCTCAATGCGTCCCTTAATATACGTCGCTTGCATTGCGTTATGGAGGCGGCAGCCAAACTATCTTGCAGAACGGGATGCATCTCCCTCGATCTCCAACAAGCGTTTGACACAATACACTGGGAATATATGTTTGTAGCCCTGAGCAAATTTGGCATCCCACCTAAATATATACAATGGGTCAAACTCTTGTACACTGCCCCTACTGCCCGAGTTCGTACGGGATCCCATATTTCTGACCCGTACCCGCTGGTGTCCTGGCCCTAGAACCCCTCCTCCTAAAACTCAGAGCGGAAGCAGATGAGAAGGGGATCCCTTTAGGGGGGACTCAACATGTAGTATCAGCCTATGCTGATGACCTAATACTATACCTTCATGATTTAATGAGCGACATTGAGCCCATCCCCTCTATCTTTAGACAATTTGAGATCATCTCTGGACTAGCAATCAATGCTGCGAAATCACATGCCTTTTACATGGCATACAAAGAAAACCCGGAGCCTATTCCCTTTGGCACTATAAATCTGAACGTTGTACCACACACTTTTAAATACTTGGGTATACAAATATATAGAACATCTCAAGACCTACTAGAAGGCAACCTCATGAAAACTATCCGCTCGCTAAAAACCCAGATCACATTCTGGACGTCACTTCCTCTTTCAGTAATGGGGAGAATAGCTATATCCAAGATGGTCCTACTCCCTAGACTGCTATACTATTTTACTAACCTGCCGCTCCTAGTTCCACACAGCACCTTTCACATATTGGATGCCCTACTTACGGACCTCATATGGGGGAAGGGTAGTAGGAGAATCAGCCTGATGAAACTCAGGTTGAAACCTGAGGAGGGAGGTCTGGGGGCCCCTGATTTTCGAGCATACTGCATATCCAGTCAGTTGCAGTGGTTGTCGTATTGGCTGGCCGGACGTAACCTACATGAAATTGATTACACGCCGCAGAATCTGGCCCGGGGTTCGCTACACTCACTACTCCTGCCGGGTGCCCGGTTGCCTCCCGCGGCCTTACTTTTACTTAATGTGGCCCTGATCTACTGGAAACGTTCTCTGCAATACACTAAAAAAGTTACCCCATACTCCGCCAATATCCCGCTACTAGGTTTACCAACTAACATGGGACTGATCACTAACCGTCGTATTCTCCCCTGGACACAGGAGGGGGTGGAGACAGTGGGTAGCTTATTCACAGATGGAGTACTAGTGGATCATAATAATTTTGCCCAAGCCCAGGGAGTTACCCAGACATTGTTCCTACTCCATGCCGCTATCACACACTATGTCAAAAAACATTGGTCCCCTAATGGGGAAGATCCCCCGACACATGAACTAGTGCATGCAATACACTTAATGGGTAGGGGAAGACACCTGGTTCGTTG
Source organism: Calotriton arnoldi (assembly GCA_963921515.1). NCBI lineage: Eukaryota > Metazoa > Chordata > Amphibia > Caudata > Salamandridae > Calotriton > Calotriton arnoldi. The sequence continues at coordinate 50,071 of CAWUFW010002529.1, read as the reverse complement.
GCTCTACAGGGGCACCCGGGCACATGCGGGTATTTCACTTGGACCCCTGCGCACGAAATGGGAAAGAGACATCGGGCGAAACCTCACTGATAAGGAATGGGTGTATGCCCTAGAGTTTCCCAGGAAGGTGTCCCGAAATGTTAAATTCAAGTACATTCAATACATGGTTTTACATAGGGCATATCTCACGCCGCACCGTATTAACTGCATATATACAGATGCCCAGCTCAGTTGCCCTAGATGTGGGACGGCAGATGCGGACTTACCTCACATGCTATGGAACTGCTCAAAACTGGGGAGGTTCTGGGCCAAAATAAGAGTCATATTGCAGGATATAACAGGCACATAGGTATGGGACGCAGCAGAAAGCTGCCTTCTGGGCCTCCACCCCCACCCGAAAAATCAGAAAACACAATATAGATTCGCTGATATGGCCATACTATTGGCAAAGAGGGCCATCACCATGAGGTGGAAGTCTTCCTTTCCTCCTCAACTACACTCGTGGCACGCGGAGATGGTCCGGTGGGGAGCGGCGGAGAGCGCCACGCTTCGACGAGAAGAACACAGGGGGCAGCGCAAAATACCCATCTCCATGGAGTGGGACCACATGATGGAGTCATTCAAAGCTATAGACTTAACAGAACTTAACAGTTCTCAGACTGTGTAAAGTATTCCCAGGTTACTATGCGGGACCAGAACACTTCCGTCTAGAAATATACTCACATTCCAGACAACTCAGTTCACATATAGACATTACCAATAAAGATGCTATCTGCTGAAGCACTGCACAGCACAGTATAAGTTAACATGTATAAGGGTGAGCCTAACAGGGGGTGGAGGGAGGGGGGCATGTTTTTGACAAGTTAGAATTTGAAAGCAGTACTGACGATATGGTCAATACTATTATTCTGTTATTTATACGAATGTCAATAGTGTACATGTTTGAGTGCCACTGACTTCATAGTAGCCAACTACAGTAATGACAATGCAGAGACGGCTGAGATCGTAGTTCTCGGCTGACCTACTCTTGTATGATTTGACAATGACCTATAATCGACTGTACAAATGAAAATGACATGTGTATATGTACTGACAATAACTATAAAAAATCAATAAAATTGTGTGTTAAAAAAAAAAAAAGAGGTTGGAAAATCACTTTAAAGATGATACCAGCATCATTGTTGAAAGGCACAGGTTTTTTACACTGCAGCAATCCAGCATGAATCTAATGATCGGTTTTTGGCAGAATTAAGAATTCTAGCTTCCATGTGTGACTTCAACGGAACCATGGATAATTGCTTGCGGAATCAATTGGTGATCACTTGGTGATTAAAAGTGATGCCAGAACACAAGAGAGACTTTTCTGTTGCAAGAATCTGACTCTAGAAGAAACACTGGAAATTGCTGGGGAAATTGAAAGATTTGTCATGACCTCAGAGCAGTTGGGTAGATTCAAAAACATATCTGATGGAGACAGTGCTAACGTCATTATATTAAAATCTAAATGTGGTAGCATACCAAACAGTGATGGGAAGAAAGATGGGAGGAGTAACTCTGGGTTATCAGGGATGTGTTTTAGGTGTGGTTCCAAGACACATATGGCTAAGGCTGGCAAATGCCCAGCTTTAAACAAGACTTGCTTAAAATGCAAAACGTTAGGGCACTTTGGTAGGGTCTGCAAGAATGTTCAAAAGGTTTTGCTTGTTAATGAGCAAGTTATCGGACCAAACAAAAGATCTGTTGAAAATTATACAAATTCTAGAGTAGTGTTATCTATAAATATGGTTGACTGCCCAAGTAATTTTGTTAAGGGTGGGGACCCAGTTTGTCAGGTAATGAGCTGAGATGTTGAGGTACAAGTGACTGTTGACTTGGGCTCACTGACCACTATTGTCACGGACAAATTGTCTTTAGAGGAGTGGAGTCATGGTGAACTTTGAGCACCTGACATTTGCACTGTAGCATTTGGAGGTTTTGAGATTGACACATTGGGGTATTTTCCTGAGAAGATTGTCTGCAAGGACAGGTTGATTCACATGAAAGCATATGTGGCAAAAAAGGTTCTAACATTTTGGAATGGAGGGATCAAGGGGTCTTCAGATGGTTTTGAAGTCGGGCACTAATTGTCCGGTTTCTCTTGTGGAAGTTCCTACATCTAAAGCTAACTCATATGAACAGTTAGTTAGCAAGCAGAAGGCGTTGGTTGAAGACAGACTGGGCATGCTAAAAGCTTATAAACACAAGACCATTTTCAAGCCTGATGCAGTTCCTATTATCCACTAGGTGCGGAATGGACCATTGAGTGTTAGAACTAAATTGAAAGTACATTTAGACAAATTATGTTTTGAAAATGTCATTGAGCCATTTGATTCTTCTCAGTGGATTTCTTCCATTGTGGTTGCAAAAAAGAAAACAGGGGATATTAGGCTGTATGTAGACCTCAGGTCCTTAAATAAGAATATCTTTGTTGATTGTTTTCCCCTCCCTAAAATACAGGAAATGTTAGCTCAACTGGGGGGAGCCAGAGCTTTTTCCACACTAGACTTAAGGGTAGCTTATCACCAGGTTGAACTTAGTGAAGATTCTCGCTCATTAACGGCCTTCAACACTCCTTTCAGGGCCTACAGATTACTACGCATGCCGTTTGGGTTGGCTTTAGCTGCATCAGTTTTTGGAAAATTGATATTTAGGATCCTGGGCGATTTGAGAAATGTCTTAGCTGACTAGGAGGATATCCTTTTTTTCACTGACACGGAAGAAGATCATTTGGTTGTGCTGGGTGAGATGTTGGGTATGTTACAGGGTCATGGGTTTACTGTCCAAAGAGAAGTGTCACTTTTTGTTGAAGGAATTGGATTATTTGGGTCATCACATCTCTGCATAGGGTATTAAACCCAAATCAGACCTGGTGGATACCATAAGAAACAGTCTCATTCCTAGTGACAAAGACCAGTTGCGATCTTTCCTAGTGCTGTGTGAATACTATTCATGTTTCATTGACAGTATTACTTTTCAGACCGAAGGACTCAGGAAATTGTTGAAGAAGGGAGTGAAATCCACTTGGGGAGTTGAGGAGAATGAGGTGTTTGACAAGTTGAAATTATTGAAATTGATACTCCTGCCCTGCACCCATAGAGAGATGGCATTTCCTCTATTGTCGCGGTGGGTACCAGTGCAGTAGGTCTAGGGCGGTCCTGTGTCAAATAGTCAAAGTAAAGGAACGCACAGTAGCATTTGCTACGAGATGTCTTGCTGATTTGGAGAGAAATTATAGTACGATAGAGAGGAGGGCACTGGCCTGCGTTCCAATCATTTTTCTAACTATCTATGGGGCAGACGTTTCTCTTTAGTCACTGATCATAAGCCTTTAGTATATTTGCTCAATGAAAGGAGTCTAAACAAGGCCAGTCCCACTTGTAAGACTTTTGTCAAAGATAAATGATTTATATTTTTGTGTAAGACATATTCAAGGAGGGAAGAATTTTAGAGTTGATTTTATGTCCAGGTGTCTGGTGCGGAATGACTCTCAAGAGCATGGTGAGGATGATTGTGAAAGTGTGGACGGTCTAGTCGATAGCTTAGTGGCCTCTGAAAAGATTGTGACTTTACAGGAATGGGAGTATGGTATGCAGTCTGACTCATGTCTCAATGCTGTGAGGGGTTATGTGACTAAAGGATGGTCTAGGCAGAACATGTTTAGTCATGAATTTAAATCATTTTCCAAAGTGAGGGACGAGTTAACCGTAGAAGGTGGACTTTTGCTTAGGGGCAGTTTGTTGATTCCTCCAACTAATTTGAGAACATAACTAGTTAAGTTTGCCCATCATGGTCATGTAGAATTGACAGATATGAAGTAGAGACTTCAGATGCTTTATTGTTGGCCAGGTATGGATACAGAGGTGAACATGTATGCTGCTGGATGTGTTGAGTGTAGAAGTGCAGAACTGAAACACACAACTTCTCCAATAGTTTAAAGAGGGGACAGTACGTCTCCAACACTAATAGACCATAAGTCAGATCAATTCATTTTGCATTTTATTCATCATTAGTAACAAAGGTTATTCAAAACGTGTATATGATCAGCCAATAATATTTATATTTACATTATATGCAACAGTTTTCATCTGTATGCGAGCTCCACCGTGAAGACAAGTGAAAAAAAGAACAAACCTACATGAAAAAACTATAGAGATATTTTTACAAAAATAGATATAAAACACACTCACACCCACACATACTTAACACCAAGACAGGAAATTAAAAAACACAATAGTGTGAACAACATATTTTTTCACTTTTTTTTACATATTCACATTTTTCAACTGATTATATAATCCTTAGATTTAATGTACACAGGTATTTGTTCAATGCAAATAACAAAGACAGAAATGCGCCGACGCGCGTTTCGGTAAAGTCACTCCAGGAGTATAGGAGACACAACCTTCATCAGGGCGCTATCTGAATTCGAAATACATTGGCATCAGCCATCTGATCAATCAATCAATCAATCACAGAATTTGTAAAGCGCACTACTTACCCGCGAGGGTCTCAAGGCGCTGGGGGAGAAAAAAAGGGGGGGGGTGCTGCTACTGGTCGAACAACCAGGTCTTGAGTAGCCTCCTGAAGGTCAGCAGGTCTTGGGTCTGTCGTAGGCTTAGTGGAAGGGTGTTCCAGGTCTTGGCGGCGAGGTGGGAGAAGGATCTGCCGCCGGTGGTGGTTCTTCGAATGCGAGGACGGTGGCGAGGGAGAGGTCGGCGGAGCGGAGTTGGCGGTTGGGGACGTAGAAGAGGAGTCGTCTGTTGAGGTAGGCTGGGCCAGTCTTGTGGAGTGCCTTGTGTGCGTGGATGAGGAGTTTGAAGGAGATTCTCCTGTCGACGGGGAGCCAGTGCAGGTTCCTCAGGTGGGGGTGATGTGGCTGTGGCGTGGTACATCGAGGATCAGGCGTGCGGAGGCGTTTTGTATGCGTTGCAGTCGCTTGATGAGCTTGGCCGGGGCTCCCGCGTAGAGGGCGTTCCCATAGTCGAGTCTGCTGCTGACGAGGGCCTGGGTGACTGTTCTTCTCGTGTCTGTCGGGATCCACCTGTAGATCTTGCGAAGCATGCGGAGGGTGTTGAAGCAGGAGGATGAGACTGCGTTGACTGATGTGAGTAGATATACATCAAATCAAATCTCTACGAAGCTTGCAAATAAATAGAAGAACTGATCTAGTCACATCTAACCACTTAAATGAAGGTACAGGTATTTAAGCCATAGTTATTTGAAGTAAGTCCGTAGTATCACATATTGGGACCAAGTCCAGGATGATCAAAACCAATATTGCAAGGGAGGTTTACAGGACCTCACAAGTTAATCAAAGGAATAAGAGAGAGTATCAGGATATTGCTCTCAATGAGAGCTCAAAAAATGAAGAGGCTGCCGGCCGACCCGTTGCCGACTTGCTGGGGATCGAGATTTTTTATTGATCCTGGTTATCTCACCTTCGAATTGATCCTTTTCTCTGCCATTTTGACTGATTAATCGGGTCCCACTATTTGAGAGACCTTTTGTTGAGAAGGCTTTCCGCCTCTTCATTTTTTGAGCTCTCCATTGAGATCGAGCAATATGCGCGTCGGCGCATTTCTGTCTTTGTTATTTGCATTGAAGAAATACCTGTGTACATTGAATCTAAGGATTATATAATCAGTTGAAAAATGTGAATATGTAAAAAAAAGTGAAAAAATATGTTATTAACACTATTGTGTTTTTTAATTTCCTGTCTTGGTGTTAAGTAGGTTTAGGTGTGAGTGTGTTTTATATCTATTTTTGTAAAAATATCTCTGTATAGTTTTTTCATGTAGGTTTGTTCTTTTTGTTTCACTTGTCTTCGCGGTGGGGCTCGCATACAGATGAAAACTGTTGTATATAATGTAAATATAAATATTATTAGCTGATCATATACACTTTTTGAATAACCTTTGTTACTAATGATGAATAAAATGCAAAATGAATTGATCTGACTTATGGTCTATTAGTGTTGGAGACGTACTGTCCCCTCTTTAAGCTATTGGAGAAGTTGTGTGTTTCAGTTCTGATACTTAAGCCTTCCCTGGTCTCTTTTCCTTAAACGTTTATGTCAGGGACCCTCTCTTTTGATTGCGAAGTGTAGAAGTGCAAACAGATCCCTTCGCACAGTGATCACTCCTTTCACTCCTGTCGAGTTCCCTAAGTAACCTAGGGAGAAGTTAGGAATGGACTTTATTGGTCCCATGTAGAACTTGCCAGAACATTTTTTATATGCGCTGATGTTAGTGGATTATCATTCTAAGTGGGTTGAGGGCATGTTCTTGAGAGACCCTGACACTTTAGCGATCATAGAATTTTTGAGGGTTATGTTTCAGAGATGGTATTCCTAAAACTCTCATGACAGACAATGGAGTCCAATTTGAATCCCATTTGATGAAGACATTTTTTACTTCTTTTGGTCTGAATCGTCTCACTGTGGCGTTGTAATTCCCTGGACAAGCTTGCATATGTATGCTATTATCAAATATGTTCCATCTCATTGGGATCTTGGGACAGAAAATTACAACGATCAAGTCCCACAGGACAGCAGTGGTGGGTCCAGGAGGACAACTTACAGAAAGGCTCCCCGTTCAGAGATCGCACAAGCAAAGCAATAACTACGGATGCCAGTTTGGTGGGTTGGGGAGCTATCCTGGACCAGGCTTTGGAACAATGCCAGTGGTCTCCACAGAAAAGGAGGACTTCATTTGATTGGAGGGAGCTCAAAGTAGTACATTTAGCTCTCCTCCGGTTTGCCCCTTTGTTAGAACATCAGGTAGTTCAGTTAAGAACAGACAACAAGATTATCATGAGTGACATAAATCATTAAGGGGGTTGTCTGTTCTAGTCATTGAACTCTCATGTCCGACAGATTTGTCTTTTGGCAGAGCCCAATTTACTGGCCTTAGAGGCAGTTTTTCTACTGGGATGAGAGCATTCAGCAGCAGATCACTTTAGCAGGGTCTTTCCATCAGTATCCACATTGTTGTTGATGGAGCAAACGTTCCAGAAGTTGATGAAGAAATGTGGCCTTTTAATAGTGGATTTGTTTGCCTCGGAAGAGAGAATGCCCTCCTTCCCATGTTCTGCATTATTACCCCATCCCAAAAAGCCTAAAGAATTGACACAGTGGGCCACATGTAACAATATTGGAAAGAGTGATTACCTAATTGAGATTTTCTGCAAATCGCAATTAGGTAATCGCTATTCCTAATGTATGAAACTCCATGAGTTTCATTTAGCGATTCCTAGAGGGTCGCACATTGACCTAACTCATGAAAATTAATGAGGTAGGTTGCAATTTGTGACCCATTAGGAATCGCTAAAATCACAGTGATGGTGGCCTACTGGGGTCAGCAGACCACTATGTCAGTAATTGCTTTTAAATAAAGCAATCATTTTTTAAATGCAGCCAGTTTTCCTTAAAGGAAAATGGGTTGCGTTTAAAAAGAAAAATGAAAAGATTTCTTTTCATTTTTTAAGTGCAGGCAGTGGTCCGTTGGACCACTGCCTTCTCTAAAAAACGTTTTCGCTACCATTTTCATTTGCGAATGGGTTACCACCTACTTGAAGTAGGTGGTAAAATGCAAATGTTTAGCGACCGTATTTCGGTCTCAAAACATTCTTACATACCGCTGCGATTCAGTATTATGAAGCGACGCTATAAACACACACCTTCCTAATACTGAATCGGTATGTATTCGCTATTCCAAATTGCAATTCGGTAACATGTTATTGAATCGTGAATTGGAATTCATACATACAAAAATGCATTTTACCGGTCACAAACGGCCCGATCTTGTGACTCGTATAATGCATGATATATGTGGCCCGATGTCTTTTACTTGGCATGGGGACGTCTATATGCTTTCGATTCGCCTAATACACAAAGTTTTACAGAATGTGAAAGAAGGCAAAGCAATGCTTTTCTTGGTAGTTCCAGGGTGGCACCATCGTCCTTGGTATCCAACTCTCCCGCAATTAGTAGTGTGTCCTCACCAAGTTATTCCTCTAGAGTCTTTCCCACTGAAAACACCTCCGTTATCATGCCTAACTCTTCAGAGACTCAGGTTTGAGGGTCTGGTTGTTAAAAGGTCAAATCTGGAACCAGGAGTTGTTCTTCTGAAGTGGTTTCTTTAGTATACCATTCCAGGAGTCAATCAACCTTAAAAGCCTATTCTCCACACTGGCAATCCTTTGGGAATTGGTGTAAAAAAAACAACAATATCTTCAGGATTATTAGTTAACTAAGTGTTAATTGTGGAATTTCTAAAGGAAGGTTTCTATATGAGGCTGTCTCTTTCTATTTTATGATCCCAAACGGACAGCAGTTAGAGCCTTTAGGGATTATGGGGCATATTTATGAGAGCTGTGCGTGCTTGCACCACGCAACGTGGTACATGCATGACGCAAACCTCCAAGTCATATTTTTGAAGCCACAAAAAGCCAATTTGCCTGGCTTTGAATCGCTTCAAAAATACGGAGTAATGCAGCGCAGCGCAACTCGCTGCATTGCATTATTCTGCTCAAGGGATGCGTTCCATAGGCGTTGCGGTGGGTGTTCCCACGCAACTCCCGTGATTTTTGGCGCATTCCCAGATTTACCAAACCTGGTAAACCTGGGAAGGCACCAAAAAGATACGCCTCCCCAGGAGAGGCGTAACATGAAGAATTATGTTATTTCTCCTAGTTTTTTCCTCTTTCTATGTGTGCTGTGTTCTGCAGCACACATAGAAAGAGGAAAATGCCTCTCAGGATTGTTTTTGTGCAGGAAGATCCCCCTTCCTGCACAAAAACAATCCTGCCTACAACACCGGCACCCTTGCACCATGGTGCAAGGGTGCCTGCGTTGGCGCTAGGCTGCCAAAACGGCACCAGCGCAGGGGAAAGGACAGGAATGCGCTGCATTGGATAAATTCGGTGCATTCCTTCTCTTTCCCTGTGACGCAGGTCAGCGCAGCAAGGTGACTTGCTGCGCTGCACCACAAAACTCGTAAATATGCCCCCCAGATTATGGGAATGTGTCCCCTTTGGTTGTAAGACTCTTAATGTGTTTGTGCTCACGGGACCTCTGTTTGGTACTCCCTTGACCCCCTGGGATCTGCCCTTAGTTTTGCAGGCTTCACAAAGTCATCCTTTTGTGCTTTTGGAGCAAACAAAACTAAAAAATCTTACCTATAAAATAATTTTCTGGTGTCTATTTCCTCTGCAGGAAAGGTGGGAGAATTGTTATGTTACGTTTATTGTTTGATAATAAAATCATTACAATGGGTATAAAAACAGTAATTAGCTATTTGCATGTTAAATTTATATTTTGATATATACAATCGATAAAAATTCCCTTCTAAAACTAGATAGCCATCATATTACAGCAAGGACAGGGTTACTTTAAAGTGCGAACGTGATCATGGACAGATGCTGGGTCACAGAAGTAGGTCACTGTGGTACTTAAAAAACCAAGTGGCCCGGCTATTCATTAGTCCAGTGGTAAAATGGTTTAAGAAAAGAGTCTCAAAAAAGCTAAAATGTTCCATAGTATGCTACAGCAATTTAATCAAGGCGGTCAGGATAGCTCTGAACTGATGGCGAAGTAGGGATAGCCAGGCCTCCAGTTCGAAAATTCGACTGACAGCCACGGCTACTACTTTTGTGAGCCTTCTGTTGTGACCAACAGTGGCGGGTGCCTCAATTTGCCTTGATTGAATTAGAGGCTGGGGGCTGCTTGAACTGACAATAAGCCAGATGGATGAAAGCAGAGATGCTGATGTTTAGAGCCGTAGTCTCTGGATTCAAAGCAGCAATAATGCCCTGCCTGCAGGTCCAGACTCCCAGTTTGTTCCACTCAGGCCTCAACTTTGTTCTGCACAGGGCCAACAGAGCTGGGCAAATGCATACAACATGCTCCAGAGATTTGTCTGATTTGCCACAACCCCTGCACACAAAATCGTCTGAGGAGCGCTCCCAGGAAGGTAGATGTTTCATAAAGAGCCACTCGCCCCGCATGAGGGCCAAACATCTCTGGGTTAGATGTAGGGGGTATGAACAAGCCAGGTGTGGCCAGGGAGGGGCCAGCTGGTAAGAGTTAATTACTGCCCATGCATGCTTACATTTGGCTAGAGTCTCTCTATCTAATATTCTGGAACACAGTTGAATTCGCTTCTTGATGCTTGATATAAATGCTTTTTTGCTAGGATTTAGAGACCACATGTCTCTTGCTGATAGTTGTAACATGCATTTGTTGAAGTACCGACTGTGTGACCCACCAAGATTATTGGCACTGATGTCAGTCCATAACAGGGACTCAAGTGAACCAACTCTGGCCTGTCTCATCTTGTGGCACATATTGAGGAAGGCCCCTGTGCTTTGCAAGGCGTAGTTTGCAAGGCCTAGCTCTAGTCTGATCTGTGCAGCGGACAAAGTTTTTGGCAACTGGAGCACCTTTTTGTAGATTTTAATCACATGTTGGTTAAGAGCGATGCTGAGCTTGCCAAGAGAGATCTCAAAACCGTACGACAAGGTGGGACCTATCTTGGCTCGCATTACTTCCAGCAGTGAAACTAAACCGCAACCAGTCAGGTGGGAGAATTGATCTTTGTTATCCTCTGAGACTTTTCTACATTTCTTTTCAGATAAAGTTATTTTACATCCAGACCCTCAGTTTTTCCGAAGGGGGTGCCCCATTTTCATTGTTTGGAGGATTTAGTTCTTCTGGTTCTATGTCCTTGTCCAGAATCAGGTGATGAAAAGGTTCTTTTTTCATTAGAGGTAAAAAGAGGCTTATAAATTTACCTGTACCAGACAAGGTCGTTCAGAAAATCAGTTTCCCTTTTTGTGACTTTTGGTCTTTCTGGATCAGGGCTGAAGCCTTCTGCTACTGCGTTAATTACATGGTTAAAATTTGCTATAATCTCATTTTATGAAGCAAAAAGTGAGAACATTCGTAGTGTGGTCCAGGTTAGGTCTACCAGAGGTATGGCAGCCTCTAGGCGGCATTCAAAGGAGCTACAACACAGGAAATCTGTAATGCAGCCATGTGGGCTTCCCCAAACACTTTTGTGAATCACTACAGATTGATATTGGGGGAGGGGGGGGTGATTACTTCAAAATCTTTTGGGGCTTCAGTACAAGGTTCAGTGAACAGTCACGCATGAAATGATTATTTTAGTATGGTTTGCCGTGTTGCATTGTGGATCATGCATCGTTCCTTTTTGAAACCGTTTGCTTGCTTTGGTATGAGCTCACTGAGTAAGGACTGCGATGGGGAACTGTAGTCTTCATTACATCGAGTTCTATTCTTCCACAGCCCAAGTTTCCCAACTCTCCCTTCCTGGAGGAGATAGTTGCTGCTTCACATGACTTGGTATGAAAGGATGTGAGGTTGGTAGTCTGTTTTATATCATGTGACAGGAAATGCGTTATGGCCATGTTGGAAGGATGGGAAACTAATTCTTGAAAGCTTGGTGATACATCTGGTGGGAGAAGCTAATACTCACTGTGTAAGGACTATGATGGGGAAGAGTAGTACTCTTAGTAATAAACAGTACCGGTAAGTAACCGGCCATTAATTCTGCTGTTAGAATGGGTGGGAAGACGCCCATAAGGTAGCATTTCAAATTCCTTGTAGAGATGCACGGTCTCATTTACCACAGGAGGCTGTGGAGCCCAGGTTCAAGTAAACTCTGATATGCACAAGGCATAACACATATATATGAAAACCTGAGCAGAAAGTACTAAATCTAACTGTTCAGATTTAGCACTTTCTGTTCAGGTTTTCATATATGTGTATTTGACAATATGTTTTCCTAGATTAGGCCCTCCAAATGTCAGCATGTCTTTATGCATCTATTGGCACGTGGACCACTAGAGTGAGGTAGGCAGAACTGCCTTGATTCCGTTTGGCCTCGGCACTCTCAATCTGTCATCGTTCTAGGACTCTAGAGCACACAAGCCCTAATTCACAAAGTTTTTTCATCACCTTAGTGTATTGTCGATGTGCCAAAACGACCACATGTGCTTCAAAATCCCAAACCCTGAATTACAGAATCAGGATTAGTAATATTTCTACACAGAAAGTGCACTTTTGATAGTGGGAAAAATGCCAGTATGGTGGATTTTTCACCCTCTTATGTCTGCAGTTATGGGCAGGAGAGAGGTGTTACAAGGCATGGAAACAACCTAAGCTGGCCAGTTAGGGTGTACTCACAAACATTTTGCAAGTAATTTACAACCCTGGAAACTAATGTGATATTGCTTCTCTTCAGCAAGTGCATATGTAATAGGCCTGTAAGGGAAGGGGTTTCTCCATGTGGAAAAATATTTATGTGTTGAGAAAATAATCCATGTGCAAACTCACAATTCTATGTCAGGACCCTAGGGGATGATTATGCTGTTCTTTCTTCACTTCATTCAAACAGCAGCCATGTTTAACACAATAACAGAGCTTCATTTCCCATGAACCACTGGGAAAGAGAGGATTCCAGTCCAACCAATCCACAGGCACAGCCACTCATCATATCCCCCTGTAGACTCTCCTGCCAATGTTGCTGCTCCAGCAGCCGACAGTTAAGTGCTTGACTTCCTTGTGCATTGTTTTGTTACTTGTGACTGTTGTTTTTAGTGCGAGAGACCTTTACTGTTTATTTTTATTGGCCCTGTATCGGGCGTGCTTAACACAGTACTCGTTTGTTTTCAGGTGCGGCCACTGGAACGTTTCAACGCTCCTTTGCAGTTGCTGTGATCCGATTCCTTGCCTCAGTGAGGCTCCAGGACTGACGTCCAGCAGTCTTCTGGCCACTAAGGAGCACTCCACTAATAATATGCGTCTCCTGATGCGCATACACATCTTTGCCTTCGGCGGTCGGAGTGCATTACGGGGATATCCTTTGGAGCCCGTTTCAATGCTCCCAACTGCAGAGTGCCGCCTGAGAGTGCCCCGACCGCCTAAAGTCATACGCCCCTTACATGGGGTCCGTACTATGCATGCTGTGTAAGCGCTTTATTTGAGGACATGACCCAGGTGTTTTAATTAGGTGGAAGCCCTGTGAAAATAATTAGAGTGTGTGGTGTCCCATTTATGTATTACTTGGCTATCAGGCCAGGATAACCGAGCTAGACCAGCTACAGAGGCGCTGGCGCAGCATTTTCTGCACTACTACCTATTCCGCGTTTGCTCGAGGGGCACTGATATGGCTCAGGCCAGGGGTTCCATTTAAAGAGACTCGCAGAGTGGTGGACAGAGAGGGGAGATACGCATTTCTGGAGGAACTATTAGACAGGTGGCCCTTATTAATAGGCAGTATTTATGCCCCAAACACTGACCAAGGACAGTTCTGGGATTCCCTGTCGACAATCCTGCCACAATTTACACAATCCCCATGGATACTGGGGGGGCGACTATAATTTCGTACTAGACCAGTCCTTAGACCGATAGCACCCTCCAGGCCCCGGCTCCTCTACACAAGCACAAGCAGAACGGTTCCGATCATGGGCGCAACATTGGGCTCTAACAGATGCCTGGGGGAGCCAAAACCCAACCACTAAACTATACTCCTTCCACTCAATACCTCACAACTTGCGGGTGCGGCTCGATCGGTTTCTTTGCTCGCCGGAGGTGTTATCCATGACCCAGCACGTAGACTATTTGGGGAGAGTAGTCTCCGCACCTGTTAATTCTTGGATGGCGACCACCCCACCCACCAGTCCGACCTGGAAGCTGCAGCGAGAGTGTCTCGAGGTTCCGGTGTTTCGCCATGACCAAGAAAATAGCATTGCAGAATATTTTGATGACAACACTAACACAGCGTCCAGCAGGGCGCTGGAATGGGACGCCTTTAAAGTTGTCAAGCGGGGAGCCTGTATTAGGCAAATAGCAGGAGTCCGCAGGACCCTTGATCGAAACCTCGAAAAAGCAGAGCTTAAACTAGCAGCAATGACAAAGGCAGAAGATTCGAGTGCAGTGACTCCCACACAAGTCACGGAAGCTAAGACGGAATACGAGGAAGGCTTAGCGGACCTGAGATGATACAATTTTAAGCTATATGCAGCTAAAAGACATAGGGAGGGAGATAGATCGGGAGCGCTTCTAGCCTGGCTGGTTCGCCAGAATCAGGACATACGACCGATCACCGAAATTAGGGACCCGATCGGCGGAGTCGCGACTTCCCAGTCTGACATCATGCGGCTCTTCCATACCCACTACGCAACGCTTTACCGCTGTCCTGTACAGGACAGCTGGGAGCCACTCACCCGGTTCCTGGAACCCCTCACAATACCCCAGATATCGAGTGATGGTGGAGACCTCCTCGAAGCGGAGATCACATCATCAGAAGTGAAACAAGCAATCCGGGCCTTGGCCCGGAATAAAGCCCCGGGGATGGACGCCTTGCCCTTAGAATATTATAGCACTTTTATTAGGCAACTGGCACCACGACTGACCGCCATGTACGCAGTGGCTTTGGAGGAGGGGGAGCTGCCAGGATCATTACAGGAATCTCTCATAGTCTCGATCCCGAAACCTGACCAGGACCCAATGCTCCTAGCCTCATAGAGACCAATCACACTACTCTCTGCCGATTGCAAGGTCTTAGGCAAGATACTGGCGGTTTTGTTAAGCCCCTTGCTTCCGCCGCTCATACATCAGGACCAGAACGGATTTGTGCCGGGCAGAAATACGTCCCAAAACATCCACATGCTGTTTCAGGTTCAGGGCCAGGCCCGGGAGCACTACCCTAGGGCGGCCTGTCTGATCCTGGACCTGGAGAAAGCATTTGACACTCTAACATGGCCGTATCTCTTTGAAACGTTGAATTGAGACGAGTGGGGATGGGGCCAACCTTCAGGGCATACATAAAACTATTATACACAAAACTCACCTCCAGAGTGAGACTGGGCAAATACATCTCCTCACCCTTCCAAATAGAGAGGGGCACCCGGCAGGGGTGTCCCTGCTCCCCCCTTTTGTTTGCCATGGCAATGGAGCCCCTTGCGATCCAATCGCGCCGGGAGGGAGACGCATGGGGCATCCCAATTGCGGGAACAACACACATAGTGTCCATGATCTGCTACTACATGTGAGGGACATAGAGTCCGATCTCAGCCCCAATGGGAACATCCTCTCGGACTTTGCAGCCACCACAGGACTCAAAGTCAACTGGGCAAAATCCACTGTATACCCCCTAAACCCTCATCTCCCCCGCGAGAGATAAGAATTGGGAATTCGCATATAGCCTGGAGCAACAGTGCCCCACGATACCTTGGAATCCAGCTCTACCACTCCCCTGCTGACCTATTCGAAGGCAATCCCGCCGGGCTTTGGCAGGAGCCAAAACGCAAGTAAATTTTTGGAAGACCCTGCCCTTGGTACCCATTGGCAGAATAGCCTTGGCCAAAATGATCCTAGTACCACAATTTCTTTACTATTTCGCCTATACCCCTGTTGTTCCCCCACGATCCTTTTTGCGAGAATTGGACGCCTTATTGAGCTCCCTCTTATGGGGCGGCGGACGCCGTAGAGTTGCTCTCCAAAAATTGCAACTCTTGATAAATCAAGGGGGGTTGGGAGCACCGTCTTTTGAGGCCTATTTTCTCGCAGCACAAGCTCAGTGGATATCCCGCTGGACGGCAGGACGTCATTTAGCAGAGACCGCTTCGGAGGGAGGACTTGTGTCGGTGCAGGCCATCTGTCGCCTACTGCTCCCAGGCACTCAGCCAGGTCGACGCATTCAGTGCAGGTAAAGGTGGCGCGAGCATGCATGCTGCGAATTCACTGCATCTCCGGTAATACTCCCCTATATACTCCCTTATACCCACTTGCTGGTCTGCCCAAGCATGAGGGATTTTATTCCGCTCGAACAATGCAAACTTGGACGGACCACGACATTCTAGAAGTGGGATCCTTGTTTGAGGAGGGACAGCTATTACCATTCGACTGACTCCCGCCAGAACAGTTTTTATTACACAGACAAATAATACTTAGCAGCTGCCGCATATGGGATCTCTCTGAGGGGGAACCAGCGACACACCCAGTACTCTTCACGCAATCCTCCACATGGGGTTGGGGTAGCACTTAATCACATGGCTTTACAAAGCAATCCGGGACCTCACTGCCACTACACTGGCCCTGTTACGTTTAAAATGGGAAGAGGAAATAGGGCGCCCATTACATGATAAGGAATGGGAGCGTGCCCTGGAATATCCAAAGAAGGTGTCCCGAAATGCCTGTTTCAAAAACATACAGTTCTCTATACTACATCGTGCCTACCTCACTCCAGCGCGACTCCAGCGCTTTTACCCAGATACACAGTTGGTATGCCCGATATGCCAATCCCCAGACGCGACATTTATACACATGTTCTGGTCCTGCCCCATATTGCAGCCCTACTGGAAAACAGTACATGATACATTACAGGAATTAACAGGACTTAATGATATCGACACTTGGGAGGCCAGTGGGATAGGGCTCTTCTGAAAACACAAAAACCTCAAAGTCCAAATGCGCTTTGCTTCCTTAGCCCTCCTTTTGGCAAAAAGAGGGATCACCAGCAAAAAGAGGGATCACCATGCACTGGAGAACTCCGGGAGGGCCCCCCTGGCAGCCTGGGTAGGAGCAGTTAGAAAATGGGGCTCGGCAGAGGAAGACACAATCAGGAGGGAGGAGGCACAGGGGATACGCAAAAGACATATCTCAATGGAATGGGCCATGTTGCTTCACTAATTCCACCACCACGTAACTAACGCCCAACAGCCAGTGCTGCAATCGACTGCACCTGACGGCCCGAACCGCGATACACAACTCGAGCTCCCCTCAAGCGCGAATGTCAGCATCCCTGAGCCGCATCAAGAGTCATGCCCTCCCTCATTATGTAGGAGTCTGGTGACTCATATCTAGAAGAGAAGTCCATCTCCTATTTCCCTATTACCAATGAGTTTTTCAAGGCCATGGATGCCTCCATTCACAGAGCAGTGTCGGGCACAGTGGCGCCCTTGGAGAACAAGCTCTTAGAGATGGCAGAGCGATGCTAAAATCCCTCAGTCCAAGGGAAGACCCTTTTGGACCATTAATCCCCATACTTCCAGGGCAGCCAGCCACGCCAACTAACGCCACCACGTGCAAACACCCCAGGATTGATTTGGATGCCTTAGCCAGACTTAAAAATGCCTTCATGAGCCAGGCTCCACAGGATCCCTCCCCTTCCTCCACCGCCCTCAGGAGCCTTAACAGGGACTGAAACAGGAGAGGTTGACAACCTCCCGCTGCCTTCACCAGGCGGGGGTGACTCCCATGTGGGATCCAATGATGATGCAGAGCCGGACAGGCCATGGCTCCCGTCTGCGGGTACTTCAGGGGGGCACCGCCATCAGAATCCTGTGACAAGGATTTGGATATGCTAGATCCTGAGGCTTTCCTACACCCTTGCTCCTCAGAGTGGGCCCCAGCAAGAAAGGTCGCTGCGTATGTGGCAGGCAGACTTAGAAAACCCCTGGACAAGGAAGTCTGCAGTCGTCTGTGGTCAGAGTGTCCCTGTCCATTGCTGGACGGTAAAGTGGCACTGACACCCAATATAGATCATAGGATGGGTATCTTTCTCGCCAAATATGTGAGGGATCCTAAGAATGGGATTGACCGCTCTTGGCGGTCATGTCAAGATAAAGTTTTGGATATCTCCGGACCGTTGACTAAAACTCTTGACACTGCTGAAGACGCCAAGGTGTCGGGAACCCTGATATCACCAGAGGTCTTTTCCGGTTGTGCCCAAAGGGCAATCATTTTCCTCAGGAATACCAACTGCACCACCTCTACTGAGAGGCGCAGGCCTCTCCTCATCAAGATAGACCAGAAACTAGGGGATTTGACGACCTCAAAGGTGGGCCAGGTAGCACGAGAGGGCTCTTCGGAGACACTTTCATAAATGAACTTAGCAAGTTCGTGTCCACATTCAGCTCATTGGACAAAGCCCCGTCTTCTATTAAACGCATCTCTACCCCATGGGTTTTCACCGGGGCTGGTCATTGCAGACGGCGCTCGGTCAGCCACGCTCAATTTCATGCCTCCAGAGCCAGTGCCAGAGCTCCAAAAGGGGCCAGTGGCAGGACGCATCAAGGTTCAGGGGTTTCTACCCCACCAGAAACTATCTTCACCAGAGTGTGTCAGAGGCGGTGCCCAATGGAATAACAATTCCACCACAGTCGTTGGTGAGTGTACATCTTCTCTCCGACAAATGCCTGGGGGGCAGACTAGCAGGTTTAATTCCCAATTGGAGGGCAGTGACTTCGGACTCTTGGGTCCTTTAGACCATTCAGGGTTTCCACATAGAATTCTATGGTTCCCCTTTTGAACCCGCTCCTCCCCCTCCCCTGCTATTCTCTGAAGTGGAGGCCGTGTTCATCAACATAGAGGTAATGGAACTAATCTCCAAAGGGGCTATCATTCCATTGACCGTACACCCCACAACAGTTTCTTCAGCAATCTTTTTCTGGTGGAAAAGCGCAATGGGGGTCAGCACCCTGTAATAAACCTACGGGAATTCAATGAATGGCTGGTTCACCACCACTTCAAAATGGAAGGGGATTCACCTCCTTCGGAATCAACTGAGACCCAATGACTGGCTGGTATGTTTGGACTTCAAGGATGCCTGCCTGACGATCCTGATATCAGCAGCAGTCCGTGCAGGTAGGTGCGGTGGGGTGGGGCAGCGGTGGGCAACAGATGACGGAATAGGAGTTATTTATTTATTTAATGTGACCTATTCCGTTGTCTGTCGACTTCCCCACGCCCGCCCCACCGTGCTTGCCTGCACAGATCGCCACTGCCTGATATACCAATCACATAGTGGTTCGTCCAATTCTAAAGGGGATCCCAAACTTTCGAGTTCACAACCCTCCTTTTTGGCTTATCCTCCGCATCATGGTGTTTCACCAAGGTTCTGAAACTGGTAGTGGAGCATCTCAGGACCAGGGGCATCCCCATGATCATGTTTCTTGACAACATCCTCCTCATGGATCATTGTCCACGAACATTGTCAGACCACCAGCGTTGAACAGTCGAGCTTCTTCAGCCCCCAGGGTTTATTATCAACTGGAGAAAATCCATCTTAACCCCAAGTCTACATTGAGTCTTTCCTCCAGGAAAATGTCCAATATTCGTCAAGTGAGTCGCAGAATCCTGGCCAGACCGACTATGTCACTCAGGCAACTCATGAGGATAGTAGGGCTCTTTTCCTCACCAATACAAGCCATATTCCCAGGGCCCCCGCACTATCACGCTCTCTAGCAGCTGAAGGCCTTGCATCTCTGCAGAGGGCTCACATATTCACAGCGTGTTCCCCTCTGGGAAGGTGCTAGGGGCGAACTCCGATGGTGGCTCTCTCATATGGAAGCCTGTGTGCGCTATTTCGGTTCCCAACCAGATCTGATAATAGAGTCAGATGCAAGCGGTACAGTCTGAGGGGCACAATGTGGGGACTTTGCCATTGGAGGCAGTTAGTCCGCTTCAGAACAGTCCTTGCACATCAATCGCCCCGAGTTGCTGGCCAGCTCCTTTGCAGTGAAATGCTGGACCAAGGACAAAGCGCAATGTTGTGTCCTCTTAAAGATGGACAATGTATCGGCGGTCAGGTATTTCAACCACTTTGGAAGAACGAGATCCAAGGCTCTCTCTGATTCAGCTCCGAGCTTCTGGGAATATTGTCTTCAGAACCACATTTTGGTGACAGACAAACATCTCCCTGGTTCAGCTAACCAGATGGCAGATTGGCAGTCTCGCCATCTGAGGGATGTGAGTCTCTGAAAGCTAGACCCGGCAATTTACCAGGCCCTGTCGATCAGGTGGGGCCTGTTCACGGTGTACCTCTTTACGTCCTGTCTGGATTGTCAGCTTCCCTGGTGTTACAGCTGGAGGCTGGACACTCATGCAGCAGCGACAGATGCTTTTCTGCAGTACTGGACACTTGAGACATGATATGCGTTTCCTCCGTTCTCGACGTTCATGAGGCTGGTGGCTCAGGTTCAAAGGAAACTGGCGGAGCTGGTGGTGATAACCCCGATTTGGAGATCTCAAGTTTGGTTTCCAGTTTGGATGGAACTCTCTTGGGATTCTCCAATCCCTCTCCTCCCAGCTCCGACTCTCCTCAGGGATCTTTCCGGGAATCCTCATCACCTAGTTCTACAGGACGCGCTACAGCTTATGGCCTGGAGGATTACAGGGTGATATGGCAGGCCTTGCGAGAGAGGCTGCAAACCTCCTTTACAGAGCCTGGGCAGATAATACCATCAAGCAATACAGATCGGCCTGGTCTCGTTGGATGAGTTGGTGACAGCAAAGATGTTTGGATCCTGTGGGGACAGACATTGTCCATATCCTGAACTTTTTGGATTCTCTAGCCTCGGAAGGCAAAAGAAATAGATCGGTCAATACCTTTTGTTCGCCCATATCGGCAGGACATGATCACATTGCTGGTCACCCTGCAGGCCAATATTCATAGGTCCACAGATTACTCAGAAGGATTCGGTTGTCTTACCCCCAGAACCGAGGTATTCAGTTCTATGGAATGTCAACAAAGTGTTAAATTTGTTTTTATCTTGGTCAGGCAACCGCTACCTTTCTAGGAAGGAGATATCAGCAAAGCTGGTGACTTTGCTATGCCCAGTCTCTTACCGACAAGTTTCTGAAAGAATCTTCACTCCAGAGAGGGTTACTTTCCACATATCCAGGAGAACCAAATGTATCTCCCACGTTGTTACATATCGGCTTTCGCAGATTTCCCGAAGTTATGTGTTGTTTGATGTCTGAAAGTTTACAAGGTTATGACTGAAGATATCCACCTGCCTGCTGAACATCAACTCCTTACTGCCATTAGTAAACCACACAAAGCGGTGTCCTCTTCTACTAAAGCATGGTGGGTAGGATGGGCTAAGCAAGAGACTAGTATTGACACCAAAGTGTTTGGGCATCACTTTATATTTATAAAAAATATCAACTTTCTAGGTCCTCATCAAAAGTTTTTTTGAAAGTATTAAATGAATAATAAAATGATGTGTGTGCATTAAACACAATTTTTAGATTTAGAGAAACATGTTATTGCCATATCAAGAAATGCAGCAATGGCACTTCACTGCATGAGAAACTGTTCCTATTAACACTAGCAAAACGCTAATGGTAACTCTGCCCCATGGTATGAGGAAAAACATGAGGAAACTTGGGGCCTGATTCAGAGTTTTGGCAGATAGGGTATTCCGTTACAAATGCAATTGACTGCCAAACCCTTGGTGCAGCGGCCTCATTTAGAGATGATGGACCTTAAGTATTCTGTTGATGGATCCCCGTTGGCTGTTGACTGAATATTTCTTTTGATGGCTTGACAGAACAGGGGCCGTGGGAGGAAGGACATTACACCCCCCACCCGATTTAGGGTGGACAGTGTAATGTTTTTTTTTCCTGGCCATCACTGCCAGGAAAAAACCTGGTGGTGAGGAATGGGGAAAAAAAGACCTCCCAGGGTTTGGGGGTCAGTAATTTTGTTCCTGCTTTGGGAGTTTGTTTATGAAAAACAAAAAAAACTTAAAACTGTCAAAACTGATGGCAGCTGCCCACCAAAGCTTTTGCAGAATGAAAGAAACAACCATGATGGTGGTCCTTTTCAGTGTACAGAGATGACTACTGGACCAGCAGTCCCCCCTAAGTATGGCAGATGGTAGTCCATCAGTGTGTCAGAGGTAATGCTCTCCACCCGCCTGACTGACTGTAACCTCAATTCAAGCCCACAGTTTCCATGTTTTTTGCAATTTAGTCCCTATTTATGTCTACATTTGTGGTAATGTCACAACTACCGGAAATGGGGTATTATGACAATAGCCCAGCAAACTCTAGATGTGGACGTTAGAATCCAAACTCCAGTACAGTTAAGAACATACAAAGAATCACCTTTGGACCTGCTCTGTGTCTCTTGATTGTTCCCAAAATCCATAATGTGGTGTGACAGCAGGTATGAACTGTGTGGGTATGAATAGTGCAGGTGTGCTTGTGCATCTCTAATATTTAAAAAAAACTTCTTTTATATATAGCACTTCATACTGCACTGCATTTTTGCAGTTTCTAATGTAGGCTTTGTTACAAATGCCTTGAGACGAAGCAAGGTCAGTGTAGATGGGATTCTGTGATTCTGGCAAACAGCCATTTAAAAAGCTCACAATTTTCACCAAGAAAGTCATAACCAAAATTGCGTGGTGGCGGAGAGTTCGAGGTATGACCTGGAGAAGAATGTGTGAGGAGAGAGGATAGGCAAATTCAAGGGGCTTCCCTCACGAAAAATAAAAACCAAAGGTGTCAGACTGAAAAAAGAATTCTTTAGTGGGAATGACTTCTTGGTAAAAGAATAGTAGTAACTGCTTTCTTGGTTAAGGAAAGCAAGATAAGCACTTAGACCCAGTGTAAATGACTCAGTACATAAAGTTAAGTCGCAAATAATGAATATCCTACATTGCAAAGCCTGATCAATAAATTGTAAGGTGTGAAATTCCCTGAGAGCTGGAGCAAGAATGCATTCAGGAGGAGTATGCGGGTGGTGCCAGAATTAACCAAGTGTGACTGCAAAGTGACTACTATTTGGAAGAGTACCACATAGGTCAAATGTCTCACAGTGAGTACCTTAGAGTGCGCAGACCAAAAAATTGAGGTAATGTGATCAGGCGAAAATTACTTCAGGGAGGCTGAACTATTAGTTAATACAAAATATGTGAATGCTCCATGCTGGGGTGGAAGGTCATACAGAGCTCTGGTTTACAGCTGTGTGTTCAAACTTGGAAGCTTTCGCATTAGTCCTCTCACCTTTTCTTCATTTCATATTCCCTCTTTAATCACTTCCATCATAGCTCTCCGAAAAGGATCTCATTTCAGATTTCCTTTGAAACACCAGGACCTAACTACTTTCGCTTAGCTTCAAATGTGGCATAATTTCTGAAATAATTATATGACATTTATGACACTTTTACATGATTTGGTGTTGATATAAAACTGATCCCAGGACTGAAGAAAATACAAAGGGGGAGATTTACTAAGATTTTACGTCGTGTTTACGTCACAAAAGTGACGCAAATTGGCACAAAATCTTTTATTTCAATTTACTTTTCAGTGCTAAACTTAACTAGCGCTGGAAAATAACATGAAAGTAACGCAAAGCAGCGCATATCGCTGCTTTGCATTAATTAGCGCCAAGGGGGCGTACCTTGGGTGGTGCATGGCCTAAACCCAATTTACTAAATGAAGTAGACAGGGTTTAGCGTCAGAAAACTCCGCCCTTTTAAAGTAGGCGCAAGGAAGGAGAAATGCTTTAATTTCTCCTTCCTTTTCCGACTTTGTACGTGTGCTGCACTGTACAGCACACATACAAAATCGGAAAAGGGCTGAAGTCAGTCTATGCATGGTATTTTGTACTGGAAGAGTACCTTTCCAGTACAAAACTTATGCTAGACTCACTAAGACACTCTTGCACCATGGCGCAAAGGTGTCTCTGTGGCGAACGGCGGCTGATTTCAGCACCGGCGCTAGAGAGAGGGGAGGAGAGTGCCATATTTCAATACATTTGGCGCTCTCCTGCTCTCTCCTCATGCAGCGCAGCATTTACGGCTGCTGACTGCGCTGTGTGAGAACAGTAAATCTGGCCCAAAGGGTTTAAAAAAAGAATCAATACACCTTCAGTATATAGTAAAGCAATATTATTCATTAACATTAATAGATGCAAGAAGTGTAAAAAAAGGTGCACCTCTTTTATTCTAAGAACACAAACTATGTTTTAAAACTTGCTTCCTACATAGCAGTTCAAGGTTTATCTTGCGTTCACACTTTGGGCCAAGTTATAATTTAGATGCGGGTTGCTAGATTTGTAGGGGGAGAGGGTGGAAAGTTAATTAATAAATAATTGAATAATAATGAATTATTAATTGATAACTACGTATTGTATTGAATAGTAATTATGCAAATTGGCTAAACAAAATTTATAACATATGTATATATGTACATATATATGTTAATTAATAATTTTTATATTAAGAGTTTCATATTTTTTCTACATTCATGGTGTTACTTATATATGTAATGTATTTGAAGTGAAGTACATTCCCTACTCTTGTTTACATTGCAGTAGGAATAGTAAAATTAACCTCTTTGCAATTCAACACTTTCACTACTGTTGTGCTGTTTGGAGTAAGAATAGTGAATTTCGCCCCTCCAAAATTCAATGCTTTCCCTACTGTTTCACAGACTTGAATTGGAATAGTAAATTTTACAAAACCAAAGTCCAGCACTTCCCTACTGTTGAGCTGTTTGGAGTGGGAAAGAAACAAAATATTTACCTGTACACTGTGGTTCGTCAGTGTTGATATCTTTCATAGATTCACATGCTTGAATCTTCCCCATCGTCATGGTGGGAGTCCGACGGTAATTATAGCAAGCAGTGCTTTACATAAACATTAGCAGCCATTGGGAAATCAAGTGACATTGTTAACCAATTTACATTGGGAATAATAAAGGAGGTATCCAGAGTGGTGAGCCCTAAAGGGATGTGGGAGGGTCGCATGTGAATTTATAAAAGAAATCAATACTGGAGAACCACAGTGTGCAGGTAAGTTACTTGTTTTTTCTCCAATATTGAATCTTTCATAGATTCACATGCTTGAATCAGACTAATATGCAGTACCACAGAGAAAAGAGGTGGTGGGTATGGCAAAACCACTCTCGTATAAAGAAATAAACATGATGTAAGAAGTCAACTATCAATAGAAAAAGACAAACGTGTAAATATTTCAAACATGAAAATCTCTACAAAAAACATTGTCAAATGTGATATGTAGGCAATAATAATACCTTACTGATAACTGCACCGTATTACTGCCTGTCCAACGGCTGTGTCAGCCTTACACGACGAGTCCAAACAATAATGTCTGATGAATGTATGGACATTAGTCCACGTTTCTGCTCTGAAAATATCCACTAGTGACACTCCAGCAAACAGGGCTATGGACACAGCCACTTTTTTAGTAGAATTTGCCATAACCTTTGTTGACAGTGGCCTTCCTGCTTTGTCGTGGCAAAAAGTAATCTCTGAAGAAACCCAACGAGATATACTGCTCCTTGACAAACCATAGACCATCCTAGGTGGGGCAAAAGATATAAGAAGCTGGTCGGACTTTCTAAAAGTCTGTCTATATAAAATTTTAAACATGGTCTGACATCCAGAGAATGTGAAGCTTTTTCCGCTCTAGATGAAAGATTTTTATAAAAAGTGAAGAGCATAAATGGTTCATTCAAATGGAACTAAGTTGGGATCTACAGAATGAACTTGGGATTAGTTCTCAATATCACTCTGTCATCCTTGAATTGCAAGAAAAGTTCTGCAACTGTAAAAGATTGAATTTCGCTTATTCGTCTTGCTGAAGTTAGGGCCAACAGAAAGGCCATATTCCACGGTACATATTTTATGTCCACCTTATGAATAGATTCAAATAGGCCTTTGATGAGCTGTGATACGACTGTATTTAACTCCCAGGGTACGGGATGACGTTTCACAGGAGGAAAAGCTCTGAACAGTCCTTTCATGTATTCCTTAATTAGTCTATTAGACCACAAAGAGACTTCTTCTCTCTTTCTCTAAAATCTCAAAATTGCTGCTAAATGTACTTTAAATGAAGAACGTGCTAGGCCTGACTTCGCTAGATGAAGAAGGTGAGGCAGCAACTGTTCCAGAGAAGATTTAAAGGGATGCAGATTATTATTGATTCAGCAGTAGCAAAATCTTTTCCATTCTGCGCTGTAGGATGTACTTGTGGCCATGACTGCTCAAGAACTGATTTACATTCCTGTGGAATATTCAGCAATCAAAACATTGTTGTGAAGAGCCAAGCTGATAAATTGAGTGACTGTATGTGTGTATGGAAAATCTGACCTTTGTTCATGGAAATGAGATTCTCCACAGGTTTGAATTGAATGTGTGGCATACTGATAGAAGAAGCTCTGTGTACCAATATTGCCTTGGCCACGTTGGAACTATCAGAATGAGGTGGCACGGTTCCTGCTTCATTTTCTGAATAACTTTGGGATGACAGGGAAAGGTGGAAAAGCATAAGCGAACATTCCTGTCCAGGCTATTAGAAATGCATACCCCAAAGACATTTTCTGAGGAAATCTGCTTGCATACATCTTTAATTTCTTGTTTTGAAGGGTTGCAAACAAATCCAGATTTGGGGTACACCACTGTTTGAAGACCTGAAGCTACTGCTCCTGGTTCATTTCCAATTTGTGACACTGTTTCGCAGTTCTGCTCAGTGAATCTGCCCATTGATTGTCCACCACTGGAATGTGCTCCACTGTTAAAGAGATGTTGTGGGTAATTTACCATTTTCATATTTGCTGGGCTTGAGAGGACAGTATGTTTGACTTTGTTCCCCCTTGCTTGGTGAGATATAACATGGTTGTGGTATTGTCCATCCTCAATAAAACAGATGAATTGCAACTTCTGGAAAGAAAGTATTGTAGGCCTAGGAAAACAGCTTTTAACTCCGGAAGATCGATGTGCATTTTTGACACTTGAAAGGACCACTTTCCTTGAATTTACAGTTCTTGAAGGTGAGCAAAATTGGAATGCAGCATTATGAATGAAAAGCCCAGAGAGATATTTTCCTTTTTTACCCACCATGACATTGCTAGTTTCATAGTTGGGGTAATAGTGACCATGTCCTCGAACGTACCTTGGGTTTGTATCGATTGTACGTCTAATTATTCTGCAATGGTCTCATGTGTAGACAACAATTTGGAATCAGTGGAATGCAAGAAGACATCATTCTTAACATTAATTTGAACATCTGAACAAAAGTGGACTCTTTTCTTGAAAGGGAAGCTGTTATTTCCATTACACGTTAAATTCTCTCCATAGTTGGATAAGCTTTGGAGACCTTTGTATCCAGACTTGCTCCCAGGAACACCGAAGATAGGGATGGTATTAGTGTAGGCTCCTCTCTGTTCAACTTGAGACCCAAACTGTTGAACAGCTGAAGACAGGCCAAGTATGACCTTCTTGCTGTGCGGAATGTGTGCCTCTTGACAAGCCAGTCGTCGAGGTATGGAAACATCTCGTGATCGTTTCTTCTCAAGAATGCCATCACGAGAGCCATGCATTTAGTGAAAACCCGGGAGATGATTGTTGCCCACAGGGAAGTACTTTGAATTGGTAATGGCACTCTGCCACCTTGTGGAAGTAAGCGTTTAAGCGGTTGAGAGACGTCATGTAATCCCCTGTGTTTAGCAGCTTTCCATAAGACTTACAAGGACTGAAATGCCTCTTTTTAGATCCCGCTGACATGATGCTCTGGTGAAAGATTTAACAATTTTACCTCAGAGTCGTTTGTAGGTAAAATTTCTCACTTGTGGAAGAAGGAAAAAAGGTCAAAAGGTGACTAAAGCACAGGAACTGAGCAGAGCTCAGGCAAACTCCCTCAGACATACTGTGTGGTTAGAAATCTGACGCATGGTGGCCCTGCAGGGGGAGAGTACTTTTAGGGTCTGGTCTCTGATTAGTTGAAGTTTGGTTCTATTAAAATAATGTGAATTGGTTAACAATGTCATTTGGTTTCCCTATGATTGTTAATGTTTATGTATACCACTGCTTGTTACTATTACCATGGGACTCCCACCATGACAACGGGGAAGATCCAAGCATGTGCTTCTATGAAAGATTCAATACTGAAGAATAGTAAATATTACCCCTCTAAAATCTAATGCTTTTCCTACTGTTGCAGAGTCTGGAGTGGGAATAGTAAATGTTACCCCTCCTAAGCCCAACACTTCCCATGCAGTTGCACTCTTTGGACTGGGAATAGTAAATTTTATCCCTACAAAATCCAACGTTTTCCCTATAGTTGCACAGACTGGAGTGGGAATAGTGAATTTTACCGCTCCGTAGTCCAACACTTTCCCTACCGTTGCATAAACTAGAATGGGAATAGTATATTTAATATTCTTAGACTCCAATAGTTTTCATATACATATATATATATATAATTATATTTAATAGAAATGTTTACAGATATATATATATTTTCTTAGTAATACATTTAAAATATAAAAAAATATATAATGAAAAATAAATATTTTGATTAATTATGTTACACTGTATGAAAACATATGTATCTATATATTTATATAAATATAAACACATATATATGTGTTTGTGTGTACACACACATATACATATATATATACATATATATATATATATATATATATACATAGTATTAAATATTAGTGGAATATATTTATTTTACATTATATTAAAATGATATATTAAAATATTATTTTTGGACGATATTAGTGCCAATTAAATATTGTTTTCCGATATTTTTGTACTTGCCTTTAAAAGTATAGGATCATGATATTGTGGTAAACTATATTTCTGACCCAATATGTTTGTCAACAATATTGTTTACCACAATATTGTATCAGTGATCCCTCCCCGTCTGCACATTGAGCTTTAAATCAGGGGTACAATATATAGCAGTGCAACAGTAGTATATCAGTCAGGTGTCAAGTTTTTTAAGCCACTTAGATATCTCGGTGAGGTGAGAGCCTGATGTACAGTTGCTAAAACATGCTCAGCAGAAGATCGGATCCAGAAATTGCTGGCTCAGTCTTTTATTGCATTATTTAAGTGGAAAGCAGCAATTCAGTTTGCGCTCTGTGAGATACAAGTGGTCATTATCAGTATTATGTTTTTCAGGATTGTAATGGATGCACAGTTTAGTTGGT
Organism: Calotriton arnoldi; assembly: GCA_963921515.1. Lineage (NCBI taxonomy): Eukaryota > Metazoa > Chordata > Amphibia > Caudata > Salamandridae > Calotriton > Calotriton arnoldi. The sequence goes on along the minus strand of CAWUFW010002529.1, from coordinate 21,243 downwards.
CAGAGACTGTCAATTCTGAGAGAGATCCATCCATTCATTGGAGCCAGTACTTAATTTGTGCTGGTGGTTGCCGGTGGGCATCAGCAGAGATCTTTTCACTTCTTACCACACTGCTGCCCTGTCGAGCCCCTAGCCAAACTGCCTTAGGTATCCAGGCTTCCTATCCTTTACAGCCACCACCAACCCAAACCCATGCATTTCTGGGTGGCTCAGCTGGGCTCACATATTTCACCCCTAATTTGTGCTTCAAGAAATGTGTGGTCTGGCCTGCTTTGCTGTGTAGCCAGTGATTGCCCACGCCCTGCCCGCTGTGCTGCCTGCCTCAGCCTGCAGCCTGAACGCGAGCCCGCCCCCAAGGCCCCGTGACCTTCTAGCGGGTGTTCTTTTGGGCATCGAGGCCCCACACCTGTTATCCGACAAACCCGCCAGCAGCGACATTGTTAAGCGATGTTGTGACTTTGGGCTCCAGAACCTATTTTTTAAAACAAAATAAGCACAGACAGGGAGCATCTATCCATCCATTTGCACTCACTCTACCATCTAACCGCCCATGCATCAATCATCCATACACCCATCCATTCAACCGTTTCCATCATCAAAGGCATTCGTCTGGTGCTGCAGGCATCCATCCGTCCTTCTAGACAGATTCTGCCTTTCACTCATCCACCCGTCCATGTACGTATTCACCAGAACATCATTCATAGACATGCAATCTTCCATCCATTCATCTATCCATCCATCCACCCTACCACCCATCCATCTGTCCATCATTCTGAGCATGCATCCATCCAAGCATCCTTCCAGACCCAGACACACTCTCCTATACAGGCATCCACCAATCCATCAATGTATTCATTCACCAGAGCATCCAGCCATCCCATGCAATCTACCATCCACACTTCCGCGCCTCCATCTTTCCTCGCACCCATCCATGTTTCCACTCACCAAAGCCTCGAATTAATCTTCACGTGCTCGCCCATCAAACCATACTCAGCCTTATGAGACTTTGGCACTGTCTTGCCATGCATAAATGCTCATATTTTTGGCGAGGTCACAAGAAGTCCCCAGCCTGAAGAGTATGCAAAGCTTGAGAGAGTATGTGGCTTAACGGTCAAGGGCTGCCGACTTTGGAACTGGGCAACCAGGTTCGAGTCTCGGAGTCGGCTCAACATCCTGTGATTCTGGCCAAATAAATCCCTTAATCTCCCGTGCCTACCCAAAAAAATAATGCATACTTGTGAAACGTAAGTGGTGCTCATGAAAGGGCACCAATACCTTCGTGTTGAGTTCGCGCTACATTTTTTTCTCGCATTTTTTTCGCCATTTTTTTTTCGCGCTGTTTTTTGCACAATTGTCACTTTTCCTCATGCAATGTAACGCTTGCCTTTGTATTATGCTCATTTGTATCCTCCTCCTTATGTAATGTTGCTGTTCCTGTTGTGAAGCGCTCTGACACCCTCGGGTAAAGTTCGCGCTATATAAAAACGCATAAATAAATAAATAAATAAATATAAAACTGCAAAAAAAACATAACCCTGCATGAAGTGCAGACAGCGACAGTCTTCTCCTTAACGCGTCCCGTCACGCTATTCATAGACAATAATTCGACACGAGTATTTAAAAGACGATAATGTCTGTTGTAAATCAAGTGTTTAAAAAAAGAAAAGGCAAATTGGCGCACGCGTATTCTCATCCAGGCTGAACAGCAGAGCAGCAGGCCTTTAGAACACAGAGCAGAGTAGCCTGACCTCCGGCCAGCAGAGGGGGCTTACAGCACAGTAATGGCCGCTCTGGCTGAAACGGTCAATCACAGTTATGTTCCAAATAGTAAATGATGCAATGCCTGGGTTTGACAAAAACTCTTCATAGAAACAACTAAAGTTTCGAAGTGTGCCTTTTTTTTTTTTTTTACCAACTGCTCGTAGACAAAAAACAAATCCCAGTGCAGTCTGTAATAGGCAGATCTGGGGTCCTAGCATTCTTGTCTGTCCATGGTTCAGATTCACCAAGAAACACTCAACACTGGGCAAAAATCTCGCGTTACATGGCGAGAATGATCAGAATTTGCGCTGCGCTGTATTCATTACGCATCATGCGTCCATTATATGATTGGCTATAAAAACACAAATAATGCAGTGTTTGCCATGGAGCGAAGCCATCATGGCGAGCGGCGCCTTTCCTGAGTTGAGTACTCGAAATTCATCCTCAAGTAAATTCTCGTATCACTAATTACGGTCCAACGGAAGCTGAGTAATGGAAGATGAGTAATTTTTTCGCAAAAAATGACCAACATTATGCAGGGAAATATTACATGATTTCCATTTACCTATTGTTCGTCCCTTTTTTTCATATGGTGTTAGAATTCAATGCAAAGCTAATTCATGATAAAATGCGTGAATGCAGGTGTTTGCGTAGAATCCTACAGGTGTACTCCCTGTTGCTGCCCCGTCTGCCCACTTTGTATGACTTATTGGGTGTTTCGCGGTATGCAACAGAATGTGATTTAGTGCGGCGCTCTTTTCCATTTATGGTGCAAAAATGCTTTGCCGCATGAAAGTTAAATGATGCTATTATTTGTGTCAACTGATTTACTAATGCTTTGTGCTTTTGTAACACAAACTTGACACCAATGCAAATCAGGATTTGTGTTGGATAGTTTCTCAAAGTAGCGCAAAGTTGCGCCATGTGCTGCTTTTCGTCAAGGAAGCGTTCCATGGGTGGTGCATGGGCGTTCCCATGCAACCACCTACAGGTTTTGACGCAAACCCCTATCTACAAAGAACAATACACAGGAATTTGCCCAAAATCCTACGCCTCCTCCAGGCAGGCTCAACAAGGAAATTTTTTTTTATTTCTCCTTGTTTTTTCTACTTTACATGTGTCATGCATTGTTGCATTGCACAACACACATACAAAGTGGGAAAAGCTTTAAATATAGTTTTTAGACTGGATGTAAGTCCTTCCAGTACAAAATCTATGCTTTAGAAAGCACACACACACTTTCACTAAAGTACAGGGTGTGTGTGTTGGCGCATGGCTGCCAAAAGTACACCAGTGCAATGAGAGAGGAGAATGTAGTGTCTTGTATATGTTAGTATAGCAGGACCCTTCTGGTCCTTGAAGGACTCCGTAGGAATGACATAAGTGTTGGAGTGTCTAGGTGTGGTTAAATAAAATTGGGGACGTATTGCGAGTCAGTTAACGGTTGCACTCTGAAGAATAAAGATGTACACTACAGAGCTCCATGTGTGGCGTTGTCATTTGCATGCCACCAGGCTGGGGAGCGATACAAAAGGGGATGATGGACGGAACGTTTGAGCCAATCAAACACTCACCCCCAGTCAACTGATCTGGGTTTAATCCATCATCATTCTTTAGCTCACTCCACCACCCCAGTTCAGACATGGCCATATGCAAATCAGTCTGACCCTGTGCCTCATGGGAACAGTCCAGCCCGAACTGCCAAGCCATGTCTTCCCTGGACCGGAAACAAGCATCCTAGGATCGGTTTCTGGCATTTCAGCCGTCATCAGCCAGGCTTGCTTGAATCCAGTGGCAAAGTGAGCAAGGGACCCACGTCTGGGCATACCCCCGCCAACTTAGGGCGACCAAAGCGATACAAAGGGGATGATGGACGGAGCGTTTGAGCCAATCAAACACTCACCCCCAGTCAACTGATCTGGGTTTAATCCATCATCATTCTTTAGCTCACTCCACCACCCCAGTTCAGACATGGCCATATGCAAATCAGTCTGACCCTGTGCCTCATGGGAACAGTCCAGCCCGAACTGCCAAGCCATGTCTTCCCTGGACCGGAAACAAGCATCCTAGGACCGGTTTCTGGCATTTCAGCCGTCATCAGCCAGGCTTGCTTGAATCCAGTGGCAAAGTGAGCAAGGGACCCACGTCTGGGCATACCCCCGCCAACTTAGGGCGACCAAAGCGATACAAAAGGGATGATGGACGGAACGTTTGAGCCAATCAAACACTCACCCCCAGTCAACTGATCTGGGTTTAATCCATCATCATTCTTTAGCTCACTCCACCACCCCAGTTCAGACATGGCCATATGCAAATCAGTCTGACCCTGTGCCTCATGGGAACAGTCCAGCCCGAACTGCCAAGCCATGTCTTCCCTGGACCGGAAACAAGCATCCTAGGACCGGTTTCTGGCATTTCAGCCGTCATCAGCCAGGCTTGCTTGAATCCAGTGGCAAAGTGAGCAAGGGACCCACGTCTGGGCATACCCCCGCCAACTTAGGGCGACCAAAGCGATACAAAAGGGGATGATGGACGGAACGTTTGAGCCAATCAAACACTCACCCCCAGTCAACTGATCTGGGTTTAATCCATCATCATTCTTTAGCTCACTCCACCACCCCAGTTCAGACATGGCCATATGCAAATCAGTCTGACCCTGTGCCTCATGGGAACAGTCCAGCCCGAACTGCCAAGCCATGTCTTCCCTGGACCGGAAACAAGCATCCTAGGACCGGTTTCTGGCATTTCAGCCGTCATCAGCCAGGCTTGCTTGAATCCAGTGGCAAAGTGAGCAAGGGACCCACGTCTGGGCATACCCCCACCAACTTAGGGTGACCAAAGCGATACAAAAGGGGATGATGGACGGAACGTTTGAGCCAATCAAACACTCACCCCCAGTCAACTGATCTGGGTTTAATCCATCATCATTCTTTAGCTCACTCCACCACCCCAGTTCAGACATGGCCATATGCAAATCAGTCTGACCCTGTGCCTCATGGGAACAGTCCAGCCCGAACTGCCAAGCCATGTCTTCCCTGGACCGGAAACAAGCATCCTAGGACCGGTTTCTGGCATTTCAGCCGTCATCAGCCAGGCTTGCTTGAATCCAGTGGCAAAGTGAGCAAGGGACCCACGTCTGGGCATACCCCCGCCAACTTAGGGCGACCAAAGCGATACAAAGGGGATGATGGACGGAACGTTTGAGCCAATCAAACACTCACCCCCAGTCAACTGATCTGGGTTTAATCCATCATCATTCTTTAGCTCACTCCACCACCCCAGTTCAGACATGGCCATATGCAAATCAGTCTGACCCTGTGCCTCATGGGAACAGTCCAGCCCGAACTGCCAAGCCATGTCTTCCCTGGACCGGAAACAAGCATCCTAGGACCGGTTTCTGGCATTTCAGCCGTCATCAGCCAGGCTTGCTTGAATCCAGTGGCAAAGTGAGCAAGGGACCCACGTCTGGGCATACCCCCGCCAACTTAGGGCGACCAAAGCGATACAAAAGGGGATGATGGACGGAACGTTTGAGCCAATCAAACACTCACCCCCAGTCAACTGATCTGGGTTTAATCCATCATCATTCTTTAGCTCACTCCACCACCCCAGTTCAGACATGGCCATATGCAAATCAGTCTGACCCTGTGCCTCATGGGAACAGTCCAGCCCGAACTGCCAAGCCATGTCTTCCCTGGACCGGAAACAAGCATCCTAGGACCGGTTTCTGGCATTTCAGCCGTCATCAGCCAGGCTTGCTTGAATCCAGTGGCAAAGTGAGCAAGGGACCCACGTCTGGGCATACCCCCGCCAACTTAGGGCGACCAAAGCGATACAAAAGGGGATGATGGACGGAACGTTTGAGCCAATCAAACACTCACCCCCAGTCAACTGATCTGGGTTTAATCCATCATCATTCTTTAGCTCACTCCACCATCCCAGTTCAGACATGGCCATATGCAAATCAGTCTGACCCTGTGCCTCATGGGAACAGTCCAGCCCGAACTGCCAAGCCATGTCTTCCCTGGACCGGAAACAAGCATCCTAGGACCGGTTTCTGGCATTTCAGCCGTCATCAGCCAGGCTTGCTTGAATCCAGTGGCAAAGTGAGCAAGGGACCCACGTCTGGGCATACCCCCGCCAACTTAGGGCGACCAAAGCGATACAAAAGGGGATGATGGACGGAACGTTTGAGCCAATCAAACACTCACCCCCAGTCAACTGATCTGGGTTTAATCCATCATCATTCTTTAGCTCACTCCACCACCCCAGTTCAGACATGGCCATATGCAAATCAGTCTGACCCTGTGCCTCATGGGAACAGTCCAGCCCGAACTGCCAAGCCATGTCTTCCCTGGACCGGAAACAAGCATCCTAGGACCGGTTTCTGGCATTTCAGCCGTCATCAGCCAGGCTTGCTTGAATCCAGTGGCAAAGTGAGCAAGGGACCCACGTCTGGGCATACCCCCGCCAACTTAGGGCGACCAAAGCGATACAAAAGGGGATGATGGACGGAACGTTTGAGCCAATCAAACACTCACCCCCAGTCAACTGATCTGCGTTTAATCCATCATCATTCTTTAGCTCACTCCACCACCCCAGTTCAGACATGGCCATATGCAAATCAGTCTGACCCTGTGCCTCATGGGAACAGTCCAGCCCGAACTGCCAAGCCATGTCTTCCCTGGACCGGAAACAAGCATCCTAGGACCGGTTTCTGGCATTTCAGCCGTCATCAGCCAGGCTTGCTTGAATCCAGTGGCAAAGTGAGCAAGGGACCCACGTCTGGGCATACCCCCGCCAACTTAGGGCGACCAAAGCGATACAAAAGGGGATGATGGACGGAACGTTTGAGCCAATCAAACACTCACCTCCAGTCAACTGATCTGGGTTTAATCCATCATCATTCTTTAGCTCACTCCACCACCCCAGTTCAGACATGGCCATATGCAAATCAGTCTGACCCTGTGCCTCATGGGAACAGTCCAGCCCGAACTGCCAAGCCATGTCTTCCCTGGACCGGAAACAAGCATCCTAGGACCGGTTTCTGGCATTTCAGCCGTCATCAGCCAGGCTTGCTTGAATCCAGTGGCAAAGTGAGCAAGGGACCCACGTCTGGGCATACCCCGCCAACTTAGGGCGACCAAAGCGATACAAAAGGGGATGATGGACGGAACGTTTGAGCCAATCAAACACTCACCTCCAGTCAACTGATCTGGGTTTAATCCATCATCATTCTTTAGCTCACTCCCACCACCCCAGTTCAGACATGGCCATATGCAAATCAGTCTGACCCTGTGCCTCATGGGAACAGTCCAGCCCGAACTGCCAAGCCATGTCTTCCCTGGACCGGAAACAAGCATCCTAGGACCGGTTTCTGGCATTTCAGCCGTCATCAGCCAGGCTTGCTTGAATCCAGTGGCAAAGTGAGCAAGGGACCCACGTCTGGGCATACCCCCGCCAACTTAGAGCGACCAAAGCGATACAAAAGGGGATGATGGATATGGCCATGTCTGAACTGGGGTGGTGGAGTGAGCTAAAGAATGATGATGGATTAAACCCAGATCAGTTGACTGGGGGTGAGTGTTTGATTGGCTCAAGCGTTCCGTCCATCATCCCCTTTGTATCGCTTGTTCGCCCTAAGTTGGCGGGGTATGCCCAGGCGTGGGTCCCTTGCTCACTTTGCCACTGGATTCAAGCAAGCCTGGCTGATGACGGCTGGAATGCCAGAAACCGGTTCTAGGATGCTTGTTTCCGGTCCAGGAAGACATGGCTTGGCAGTTCGGGCTGGACTGTTCCCATGAGGCACAGGGTCAGACTGATTTGCATATGGCCATGTCTGAACTGGGGTGGTGGAGTGAGCTAAAGAATGATGATGGATTAAACCCAGATCAGTTGACTGAGGGTGAGTGTTTGATTGGCTCAAGCGTTCCGTCCATCATCCCCTTTGTATCACCAGGCTGGGGAGGACGCTACAACTGGCGACGAGTCAGGGGATCTGTAACCCGAAGATCCAAGAGTGCTCTCCCAGAGAGTTTACCAAGATCCAGCAAACTGCTTGTGTGTGCCACATATGCCTCAGTTGAAGTGACGATCGATGGTTGGTGTATGTGGAGTTAAAGCGCCACTCCAACCAGTGCAAGATTTTCGAAGAAGGCCCTATAGAAAATTCAGTCACAGTCGTCCCAGAAACTCCTTGTAAGGCCGAAAGAAGAGGTACTGCACCCTCGCACAACATCGAACTTTCAAGTGTACATAACGAGAAGCACTAAAGACAGTGAAGACCAGGTACAATGCACAAGGTTGAGAGCAGTGATGAACATATGCAAGATATAAACTCGACATTTACCGACAAAGACAAAAAAGGGGCCATATGACATCATGGCGATCGCGACGACACTGGTGCAAGCATGCAGCTGGGGCCTAAAGATGGTATGAATGGAGCAGGTCCTAGTGGCAGCAGACAGAGCCGAAGTGAGCCCGCTCTCAACAGCAGGAAGTTTGAAAGGTCATTATGATGCCACCGTTTTCCTGAAACTGCTGCTTCCATTGGACGCTGCCAAAAAGTTGAATATTGGTGCCAGATGGACTGCCTGGATTGAGAAGTTTGATGATTTCATCAATGCACTAGAAGAAACAGATGACAAGAATGTGATCAAATACTTAATTCATCTTGCAGGTGACGGAGTGAAAGAAGCGATAAAGAAAATACCACAAGCTAATGAAATCTCTCACCAACAGATTAAAGCAGCATTAGAGGTCAAGTTCAATCCAATGCTGAAGGTCGACTATGAAAGGTACATCTTCAACCAAGCTAGATAGCAAGCTGGGGAAACGATGGATGAATTTGCTGAAAGACTTGAGACTCTCATCTAGCATTGCAAGCTCAACAAATTCAAAGATGAAGAAGCCATAGATCTCAGAGTAATTGATAGGTCCCTGTCCAACACAGAGCCCTGACACAAGTCTGCCGTTTACTTGCTGATCCAGGTCTCATATTGAATGCAGAAAAGTTTGAGTTTCACAAAACAAAGCTCAAAATCTTTGGACGTGTTTTCTCTGAAGGGGGAATGACACCAGACCCGGCCTAAGTACAAGCTTTATCATCCACTAGTCCCCCACAGGATGTGATCATGCTATGGTCCTTCCTTGGCATGGTCAGTTACTGTTCCAGGTACATTCGTGATTTTGCCATGGTCAGTGCACCATTGAGAGACTTGACAAAATAGAACGCTGTGTTCAGGTGGTCGTATGAATGTGATCACAGCTTTAAGCAAATCAAACATGCAATTGAGAACGCTACTGAAATGGCCTATATTGATCCAAAATTGTGTACTGTGATTGTGGTCAATGCAAGCCCGGAAGGGGTTGGGTGCAAGCTCAATAGTCGTGAAAATGCACAGAGACACATTGTGGCTTATGCGAACAGGAGTCTGCCACAAACTGAACATGCTTATTCCCAACCTGAAAAAAGAAAGCCTAGCTATGGTGTGGGCTGGTAAACACTTCCATGTGTTTCTATACGGAAAACATTTCCCCTTTGTTATTGACCACCAGGCATTGCTCACCATTTTTAGGAATCCAAAAGCCAAGATGCCCCCTCTAATTGAGAGGTGGGTATGAGACTGCAAGAGTATGCTTACACTATTGTGCACCGTCAAGGGAAAGATCAAAATCCCACTAACAACTTTTCACGAGTGCCTTTGCAGTGTCATGATACAGTATCTAAGAAGCTGAGGCCTATGTGAACGTCATAGTGAAATCCAGCAGGCCTGCCGCTCTATCATTAGAACAAGTTCTGACTGCGACGGACACAGATCGAGATATGATTATTCTCAAAGACATTATTTCACAGCAATACTGAAGGATGACTTTGAATATCAAAAGTTCAAAAATGTCAGAGAAGAACTTTGTGTTTCTAAAGAAGGCATTTATAGTACGAGGTATGAGGATCGTCATTCCTGAGAGCCTGAGACAACAAGTTATTGAACTGGCTCATGAGGGTCATTGTGGCATTGTTGCAACTAAGAGAGCTCTCCGAGACCAATTGTGGTTTCCTTGCCTTGATAAAAGTGTTGAAATAGAATTAAAGTCCTGTCACTTGTGTAACTGTCTGTCTCCCAAAACAATGCAGCACTCATAAACCATGTCCGATCTTCTGAAATGTGTGTGGGAACAGATTGCTGTTGATTTCTTCGGTCCCCTCAATAATAGGCATAATCTCACGGTAATAATTGATGAAAACTCAAGATTTCCCCTCGTGGAAGACATGTTGTCAACTACACATGATAATGTGATTGGGGTATTGAATGATGTTTTTGCAACATGGGGTGTTCCACCCATTCTTAAATTTGACACTGGCCCACCTTTCAACAGTCGAGAATTTAGAGATTTTCTAACAAGCATGAATGTCAAACATCAGAAAAGTACACCTCTCTGGCCTCAGACAAACGGGGTTGTCGAACGTTTCCCGGGCACCCTAAAGAGAGTGCTTCAGCGCACTGCGCTGGAAGGTAGTGACCTCCGATCTCCTCTGTGTTAGGCCCTTTGTGCATACACGTCCACTCCCCACTCCACAACAGGTGAAAGCCTTGCCACCTTGATTTTCGGGAGAGCCATGGGAACGAAACTGCCACAATGGACTCAGACGAGGTCCACTGATGCTGACGAAATACACAAAACAGATTCTTTGAACAAATCCAAGATGAAAACCTATGCAGATGAATGTTGAGGTACTCGGGACATGGTCTTCAAAGAGGGATACCAAGTCTTGGTCAAGCAAAAGCAGATGCACAAATCTGATGCTCTGCTTGATGGCAATCACTGTGGGTCGTGACAAGCAAAGGACATATGGTGACCGGTCAACGTCCCAGGAAAGTCCATTACCAGAGACTCGTCGCACTTCAAGCTCCTGCCTAGATGTTCGTTGGCTCCAGATATCCGTACTGATGTCTGTCCACCAAGAGTCATGCACTTGCCTCTGCATCACCTGCATCCGGTGCGAGCACCTCTCCTTCGCCTCCAAACCTCACATGATGAGATCTGGAAGGCTAATTCGAGTGCCTCGATGATTCATTGAGGAGCTATGATTGTATATATGTGAATTTAGTGTTTTTCATTTAAAAAGGAGGGAGATGCAGTGTCTTGTATATATTTGTATAGCGGGACCCTTCAGGTCCCTGAAGGACTCTGTAGGAATGATGTAAGCATTGGGGGTGTCTAAGTGTGGTTAAATACAATTGGTGACGTATTGTGAGTCAGTTAACAGTTGCACTCTGTAGAATAAAGACATGCACTACAGAGCTCCATGTGTGGTGTAGTCATTTGCATGCTACCGGGCTGGGGAGGACGCTACAGAGAAGAGCGGACATCTTAGTAGATATGGCAATGTTCTGCTATCTCCCTTTCACACTTGACTTTCTGCGTTGCATGACTGCTTAGTAATACTGGCTGTTAGTGCAGTGATTGGTCCACTTAGGGCTTAAAGTTCTCTGACCCACGAAAGGTAAATGATACAATTGTTTGTGTCACCTGGGCTCAGATTTACTAAAGTTTTGTGCCAGATTTGTGTTACTTTTTTAATGCAAACCCAACGAAAAGTGTTATGTTGGGCTTTACTATCCAACACAAATCAGGATTTGTGTTAGATGGTTTCCCAAAATGATGCAAAGTTGCACAATAAGCTACTTTGCATTACATTGTGTCAAGGTGGCATTCCATGGGTGGTGCATAGACATTCCCATGCAATCGCCCTTGGGTTTTGATGCAAATCCCTATATATAAACAATCAATATAGGGATTTGCACCAAAATGATACGCCTCCTCTGGGCAGTCGTAACGAGGAGAAATGTTTTAATTTCTCCTCATTTTTCCAACTTTCAATGCGTGGGGCATTGTACAGCACACATACAAAGCAGAAAAAGTGTTGAACAATAGTTTTGGCACTGGAAGAGTCCCCTTTCAATACAAAAACTATTCCTTGTAGAGCGCACGCACCTTTGCACTATAACGCAAGGATGTGTGCATTGATGTATGGTAGCCAAACGTGTGCCAGCGAAGGGGGAGAGAAACACAGCGTCACATCTTAGTAGATATGGCGCTATTCTGCTCTCTCCTTTCACGCTCCCTCTCAACTTTAGTTGATGCACTGTGTTGTATTACCATTTATTAAATCTGGGCCTTAGTGCAGTGCTTGGTCCGTTTATGGCGTAAAAATGCTTTTGCAAGTGAAAGTTAAACAATGCTAATGTTTGTGTCACTTAGGGCCAGATTTATCATTGTAATGCATTGCCCTTGCGTCACGCATGGTGTCGCAAGGGCAAAGCAATGCTTAAACCAGATTTACCATGCAACGCAAAGCCACTTTGCGTGGCCCTGCGTTGCTTGGTAAATCTGGAGTAACGCAAGGCAGAGCAAATTGCTGCCTTGCATTACTCTGCTTTAGGAAGGCATTCCGTGGGTGGACCATGGATATTCCCATGCATCCACACATGGTTTTTGGTGCATTTCCAGATATATCAAGACTGGTAAACCTGGGAATGCGTCAAAATGCTACTCCTTCCCAGGGGAGGCGCAACAAGGAGAAATATCTTTCTAGTGCAGCACACTAAGAAAGAGAAAAAAGCATCTAAGGATAGGTTTTTTGTGCAGGAAGGTATCCCTTCATGGACAAAAACATTCATACGTGCAATGTATGCACCCTTGCACCATGGCGTAAGGGTGCCTGCGTTGGGGCTAGGCAGCAGATTGTGCACCAGCGCAGGCAAAGAGCAGGAATGCGGCATATATTGGTAAATGTGGGGCGTTCCTGCCCTCTCCCTTTCACGCAGCGCTAAAAGTTGTCTTGCTCGTTGCGTTGCATGAGATATTGATAAATCTGGCCCTAAGTGTCACTAAGCATTGCATGAGAGCTCGGCCAAAACAACAGTAAATCTAGCTCTAATTCTTTCTTAGGAAACACACACAAAAATATTAGAGGCTGACACTTGGCACAAGGCCATGGCATTTCCACCATTAATATTATGGACTCTGTTACCAGGATGCTTGGTTTATCATCAGGATGCTTGGTTTATCATCAGGATGCTTAGTTTATCATCTTGAGGTCCGTCGGCTAGACTGCCGACTTTGGTACTGGAAACCAGGGTTCGAGCCTCGGGGTCGCGTCCACATCCTGTGATTCTGGGCAAATCACTTAATCTCCCCGTGCCTGAATGTGTAATGTAAATACGGTGCTCATGTAAAGCGCTCCAATACCTTCGGGTCGAGTTCGCGCTATATAAATATGCAAAAAAAAAAAAACTTGATAAATGATTGTTTTATCCTATGCCATTGACTGCATCCGCCTGTGCCCGCTAGAGCATTCCTCACTTTTGTATAGGGATTGCTCCTAGTGACAGTACGTGATCCTCAATCCACTCCTGTCTCCCGAGCGAAGTCCACCATTGCCCTAGAATCAGTTCCCCCTGAAGCTGTGCCTGAACAGCTGTTACTGGGGCAAGTAACCCTGGAATGCCCTTAAAGCCCCCGCCACTGCTACCAAATGGAAGATCTCACTCTTTCCACACAAGACTAGTGCCTCTGTGCTGGGTGGGAACCCAATAGTCCCTCATCCCAGGCTGCTGGCTTCAGTTGTCACAATCACCTGGAGCGGAGGGTTCATAGGCAATCCTCTCACTAGGTGCCTTTGCTGACCCACACCAGCAGCTTTTCCTTCACCCCATCAGGTGCCCGGCTCATGCTGTTGAAACACTGAGAGTCCTGAACTGGATGCAAGTGTAGATGTGTGATCATGGGTGGGAGATGTAACCTGGCACATAGAAAGAAAGCCTTAGGCTACCAGGACAGCCACCGGGTCATTTTACGGGACATGGTGTGCAAGGGTGCACCAGTTAATGGGGAGCCCAACGGTATCTGAGCTCCAATGTTGATAGGAGGTACATGCACATGTCGAAGTGAGCCATTCCAAGAGGCCTCTCCTTCTGGGACTCTCCCCCTGCACAGGTTGCGGGATGTAGAGAGATCTTTTAGATAAACAAGTCTTATCCTAGCTGTAATTTTCAACTTCAAGAACGTGAGAAGGAGTGGATGTGCTGGAATAAAGTACATTCAATGTTTCTGTTTTTCATGAGGAGGTCACAATGACAATCAGAGACAGTTGTGATGCCTCCTCCTTTCCTGCAGCTTCTGGGTGATTAAGGGGACCAATTACCCTGAAGAGCTAGTTTACAGCTTTTAAGTATTTTAGAAGATGTACCCGTTTGTATACCACCAGAGTGGGAATTACATGATGACTATGAGGAGCTAGTGAAGAGACTTGAGAAGCATTGCAATGTACACAAGAGCATAGTACTAAAGAGACATAGATTATTTTGTAGAAAGCATCATGCAAGGGAGATTCGTGACTTCTATGTAACAACTCTCAGGGTCCTACCTGCACCTTTTAAATTTGAGAACTTCCCCAAACTCGAACGCAAACACAAGTAGGTAGAGCTCCATCTTTTCTCTCTTCACTGCCTCCAAATCCATGGAAGGATCTCCTTTAAAGCTCCCTGTTTTGTATACAAAGCTCTTCACAACTCCAGCCCTGCGTACCTCAGCACAATTATTTTTCGATAAACCTCTTCGCAGTCTTAGATCAGAGGCCAAGTACCTGTTGCCTGAGTTACTAAAGAGGCCCTTTGGCCGGAACTTTCAGAAACTTTGCCACAGTTGTCAGGCAACCTGGACATCGACTCAACTTGCTTTAATGCCTGGGTCACGACTGCCCTAAATATAGTTGCCCCGCTAACGCCAGCCACTTCGAAAAGATCTAAACCATCTGCCCCTTGGTTTTCTGAGGAACTAAGAATGGTGAAGAGTCATTGTAAGAAGTTGGAAGGGACCTGGAGAAAGTCCTATAATTTGGAAGACAAAGGCCTCTATAAAGAAGCCTTGAAAAAATGTCACAGGCTGAAGCGATGCAAGATGAGAAAATATTTAGCTAACTGTATTGAGACCTCGGATAGCTCCATCAAAGACATTTTTAAGATCGTAAAATCTTTCACGAATCCTACAGCTTTAGACAGCCTGTTTCTCCCCTCTCTCGATCTATGCTCGAGCCTATCAGACTTTTTTGAGGAAAAGATCCTGAAGATCTATACCACCTTTCCACCAGTTGTGGAACCCACCATTCACCTGCTGATTCCTGATTTGCACATCTCATTGTCAGAAATTCTCCCTCTGTCAATTGAGGAGTCATTGTTGGAACTACTGAAATACAAATCGGGCTCTTCGGGTGATCCCTGCCCTGCCCATCTTTTTAGTATGTTGGCGCACTGGCTAAATCCTACACTAAATCAGATTTGGAACTCCTCCTTGAAATCAGGCATCTATCCTGAGGCATGGAAGCAAGTGTTCCTGCTCCCTTTATTAAAGACACCTGAGGCCAATCCTGGGGTGCTCAGCAACTTTAGACCTGTCTCCTTGCTGCCGGCCCCTGCTAAAGTTTTGGAGAGGGTGGTCCACAAGCAACTGACTGGCTGTATAGAAACTAATGGACTCTTACATGATTCCCAGTCGGGCTTCAGAGCTGGCTACAGCACTGAGACCACTCTCTTGGAAGTCTCCGAATCTGTACGAGAGTCTGTGGACCAAGGGGCTTCTGCCAAGCTTGTGCTGCTAGATTTATCAGCAGCATTTGATATGGTGGCACATCCTATTCTGCTTAGGAGACTGAATCAGGCAGGCGTGTGTGGAACGGAACTGTCCTGGCTACGTTCATTCCTGGAGAATCGCTCTCAACAGGTGTTTCTTTGCCCTTTTCTATCTTCACAGAAACCTTTGGTGTGCGGGGTGCCGCAGGGATCGGCACTGAGCCCTTTGCTTTTCAATATCTACCTCGCCCCATTGGCCACTCTTATTGAATCTTGGGGTGTGAAGGTAGTCTCAAATGCAGACGATATAGAGCTTAAGTCATTGATTCTGGCGTTTAGATCCACCAGAGATCTGGGCCCTAGGTACCTAGGCACAAGTTGCATCTATATCATCAAGATCGTGTTTTGAGATCCAACCACTTGCAGCTTTACAGGTTCCAAGATTCTGCAAAGCCCGGAAAGGGGGCAGGTCTTTTGCGGTAAAAACAGCAAAACTTTGGAACTCTCTGCCGGCTTACCTTTGCCGGATGGAATCAGAATTAGAATTCAAGAGAGCACTAAAAAGCTGGCTCTTCACCCAGGCGCAATCGCCAGCCGACCCTTAAGTGAGCCTGCCGCTAGCGCCAGGACACCTCCGCAGAGGTAGCAGCGCGCTTTAGAATTTGGCCATTATATTACATTACCTGATCAACTTTCCTACCATCAAATATTGTCAGATGGGAGGAAAACCTTTTTCCTACCTCGCAGCCAAATCACAGAATGCGATTCCTCTATCTCTGCAATATCAACACAACCATACCTTTTCCGCACACGTCTTAAAACCTGGCTTTTCTATTAGTAACCCTCTCTTCGAACCTCCTCTCCAGCAACTCTTTTTCCTCAGCACCAGGACGCCTTCAAGTAGCAGTGCACCCTGCAAACACTTATTCATTAATTAGTTAATTCATTCATTCATTGAAACTCATCTATGACCATTTAGAGATGAGGTGTTAGTATAAAAGATTCAGCAGAGATTATCGACCAGCTAGAATTCCACCCTTTTATAACCAGTGGAAATTGGGAACAGCAATGAGAATTCACAAGTGGAAGCAGGGAGGTATTTATAACGAATACAGAAATATCATGGGACAAAATATTGTGTCAAAAAATATCGAGGATAAAAATATCATGAAGGTAAGTTTCTATAGGTAAGTGTGAGAAGTTGGCCTGGTATATGCTGTTCACTAATTAAAGTGGACACCTTGCACCAGAACAATTCGACTCTTATGGTGGATAGGTTTAAGACAACCTTTATAGAAAGCTATCCTAGTGGTAGCTGTGGAGAGCAGCCTTCAGGCTAAGTCTTGAAGGAATGTAAAGCAGCTTGTTTTACCACACAATCTCTTGAATCACCAAATGAAAAGACACCACACAGGTATATATATCAAATATATATGTATTTATTAATAAACACTCTCTACTAATCTCTTTATGAGATTAGAAGTCAGGAACATATGTACAAGTCAAACGTTATCAAAATAAGTTTAGCACAATCGAATATCACAATCTTAGTTTGGCTAGACCTAGGTCTACGGCATCTAGAATCGAGGGACCCCCAAGAACCACCCCAGGTAGTTGTAGGAGACCCACAGGGGACGGACGCGGTGTCCTGGCACCGGTGCGAGTCCTGTACGAGTCTATGCGAACAGACGCGATTGAGATTTCAATGTTAAAGGTCCCTTGCGTGTTCGAGGCGAACACACCGATCGGTCCTTGTACGAGTCGAAGGATGCGGTTACAGATAGAGTTGCAAGGGAGATGGACGCGCTGTGTCTAACACAGACGCGAACCTTGTGCGAGTCAGCGCAATGGAGATTTCAATGTTACAGGCCCCCTTGTGTGTTCGAGGCGAACACCGATCGGACTCAGGACGAGTCGAAGGACACGGTTCTAGATAGTGTTACAAGGGAGATGGGCGCGATGTGTCTAACACAGACGCGAACCCTGTACGAGTCAGCGCAATTGTCGCACTTAGAAAATAAGAGTTTTAGGGCACTTCTAGGGTAGCTACAAGCAAGTCACTTACAGGGTAAGTAGTTCTAGGGCCCACACCCACAGGAGCACCGTAGTGCTGAAGTTACCTCACCCAGGGGAGCCGGGTGCATAGGTGTTCTTTGGTGTCGGGTCGCGGCGTCGTTTTCAATGGGAGCCAGTGAAGACTTGCTGCTTGCGGCGACAGGAGAAGTGTCCGGAGGAATCCAAGCCTGGATTCAGAAGAAGGAAGACCTGAAAGCAGAGGGGACAGTGTTCAAAGTCACTTGGCAGTGACTCGGGGCAAGGAAGATGGATGTCCACCGTCGTCGCAAGATTCAGGTCGTTCGCGGGTGCCTTGACTCTTCAGCCATGAGGTCCAGGAGGCGTCGACGACGACCAGGAGCTGGATTCGGCGTGTCCCACGATGTCTGCAGCTTACTGCGGTGTCGGCGACTCGATTGGAGCCAACAAGCTTTGGTAACAGCACGTCTCGGGGAAAGTGTAAAGAGGCAATGGCGCAGACCAGCAAGGTCTGAGGGACTCACCCAGCGAGGGTAAGTCAGGGCAGGCCTGGAGCAACCAGGGGAGCCCTTTGGTTTTTTTAGAAAGTCTTCTGGGGACCCACAAGCCGGCTGGCAAGGGATCGCAAAGATGCCTCAGGAGGATTCGCTCAACAGGGGCCCACGGTCACTCGGGACGTGGTAGGCCTCTGATCTTCGGAGGGATTCCTGCTGGAGGCTAGGACCACACGTGGTCCAAAGCAGAAGTTCGTGGAACATTGTGAAGGGGTTGCACTTGACAATAGTGCACGGTACCCAGGGGTCGCAGTTCCTCATCACTCTTGGGGTCCACTGGCCTCAGCTTCGCTGGGGACTCACGATGGCCTTTGAGAAGTCAGGAAATCCACTTCTTGGGCTGCAGGGACTTCGGACTCCGGCGGGAGCAGCGTAGTTTGCGACCGTCGTTTGTAGTTTTTGGTGCCTGCCAAGCAGGGGAGTCACTCCTTGACTCCAAGGGAGATTCTTCAGTCTTCCAAAGGTAGTGGAACGTCGAAGGTCCGGGATTCTTCTTGTAGAGCGTCGTCCAGGGGTATCTAGGGTGCAATGCACAGGTTCCCCCTCTTATACTAAAAGAAAGGGAGGGACTAGCTCTATGACCCTACCTATGGGAGGGTCAGGGGAGTGGGTGGTTACACCCACTTCCCTTTGTCCAGTTTCGCGCCAGAGCAGGGGCAGGTAGCCCCTGAGCCGGTTTGAACTGGGGTATGCACAGAGGAGCCTTCTGCTCCCCCAGTGCAGGACTTCAAAGCACTCTAAGAGTGCACCCACCCAGCCCCAATACACTAAACCCTGTCTGGAAGGTGGTCACACCCCTTGGGACAGGATATCTATTGTTGGGCTTCCTCCACTGCGAGTGTTGGTCATCAGCAGGAGGGCAGCCCAGTGTCTGTGACTGGTGGCATCCATTTTGTGATGCCAGGGCTCTGCAGGATTCTACCGCGTTTCCACAGTAGGTACATGTCTATCCCTCTAGAAGGGTGGAATGCTACCCCCGCCGCCAGGACTGGCGGGGGGGTAGTATTCCAAGATGTTTGACACCAAACACGACATGTTTTGATGCAGCCATTCCAAAGTTAGCATTTTACCGCGAGGATATAATGCACTTAAAAGTATATGGTTTAACCGCATCCACAAACAGCCCCAGAGAATGGACTCTGAGAGCTGCAGAGGGGCCCTGCTCAGGCAGAGGCACCCCCTCACATGGAAACTAAGCACCCTGCCCTCAGGATTGATAGGGCCTGCTTTAGGGGTGACTGATAAGTCTCAATGTGTGTGCAGGAGAGATATAGGGGACCTATATCTCAGTGAGGGTGCTAGCACTTCCTCACCCAGGCTGCAGTAGCAGGCCTGTGGTGTCAGATTTAGTCTGCTTCCCAGGGGTGGC
This sequence comes from Calotriton arnoldi, assembly GCA_963921515.1. Classification (NCBI taxonomy): domain Eukaryota; kingdom Metazoa; phylum Chordata; class Amphibia; order Caudata; family Salamandridae; genus Calotriton; species Calotriton arnoldi. The sequence goes on along the minus strand of CAWUFW010002529.1, from coordinate 1,894 downwards.
ATAATACATGCTTCAGCCCCTGGTAGGCCTGTGAAGTACCTATGCCCTTGGTACCTAAGGTACCATATACTAGGGACTCATAAGGTACCACAGTATCCAATCACTAGTGCACCTAGAGTGCACTCCAAATCGTTTAGAGAGAACAGAGAGGCTGGGGCCCTGATTGGCAGGGTCCCAGCCAGACTATAGCCAGAAACCAGTGTAAACATCAGAAAAAAAGTGGGGGCAACATAAGAGGCAGATCCTACTCTCCTACACAACCCCCCCAAACGCAGGGACACTAAACTAACCTTGACCAGTTGAGTCTTCGTGTTCAAAGTGGAAATACCTTGAGAGTCCATCTGCATTGGCATGTTGGGTCCCAGGTCTATGTTCCACTGTATAGTCCATCCCCTGTAGGGAAATGGACCACCTCAAAAGTTTTGGGTTTTCACCTTTCATCTGTTTAAGCCATAGGAGGGGCTTGTGGTCAGTCTGAACTATGAAGTGAGTGCCAAACAAGTATGGCCTCAGCTTCTTCAGGGCCCACACCACAGCAAAGGCCTCCCTCTCTATAGCTGACCAACGTTTCTCTCTAGGGGTCAGCCTTCTGCTAATAAAAGCTACTGGCTGGTCTTGACCTTCATCATTCAGTTGAGACAGTACAGCTCCCACACCCAGCTCAGAAGCATCTGTTTGGACAATGAACTTTTTAGTGTAGTCTGGACTCTGTAAGATGGGGGCAGTGCACATGGCCTGCTTTAGGTCTTCAAATGCCTTCTGACAGCTAGCTGTCCACTGAACCTTTTTTGGCATTTTCTTTGAGGTCAGATCATTCAAGGGGGTCACTATAGATCCATATCCCTTGACAAACCTCCTATAGTACCCAGTCAGGCCTAAGAAGGCTCTCACCTGTGTCTGGGTGGTTGGAGCAACCCATTCCATTATGGTTTGGATTTTGCTCTGTACAGGCTGAACCTGGCCTCCACCTACAAGGTGGCCCAGGTATACAACCTGACTCTGCCCTATCTGGCACTTAGTGGCCTTGATAGTGAGGCCTGCTTTCTGCAGAGCCTCCAAAACATTCCTGAGGTGGACCAGGTGATCCTGCCAGGAGGAACTAAAGACAGCAATATCATCTAGATAAGCTGAGCAATAAGTTTCCATCCCTGTCAGAACTTTATTCACCAACCTCTGAAAAGTGGCAGGTGCATTTTTCAATCCAAGAGCATCACCACAAAGTGGTAGTGCCCACCAGGGGTCGAAAATGCTGTTTTGGCTTTTGCATCATCAGCTAACCTGATCTGCCAGTAGCCAGCTGTTAGGTCAAACGTGCTTAGATACTTGGCTGAGGCCAAAGTATCAATCAGCTCATCTGCCCTTGGTATGGGATAGGCATCCGTCCTAGTGACTGCATTGAGGCCTCTGTAGTCTACACAAAACCTCATTTCTTTCTTACCACCCTGGGTATGAGGCTTGGGTACCAGGACTACTGGGCTAGCCCAAGGGCTATCTGAAGGCTCAATTACACCTAGCTCCAACATTTTCTGGACTTCAGTCCTGATACAGTCCCTGACATGGTCAGGTTGCCTGTAGATTTTACTCTTGACAGGCAGACTGTCTCCAGTGTCCACCTCATGGGTGCACCAGGAAGTCTGACTAGGGGTCAGGCTAAACATATGTCTATACTGTTGCAGAACTTGTCTGCACTCAGGTTGCTGATGGTCAGTGAGGCTGCTTGCCAAAGCAACACCATCTACTGACCCATCATCAGGGTTCTGAGAGAGCAGGTCAGGGAGAGGGTCACTCTCCTCCTCCTGTTCCTCATCAGTTGCCATGAGCAAGCCCATGTCAGCCCTGTCAACATATGGCTTTAATCTGTTGACATGGAGCACCCTCAGGGGGCTCCTGGGAG